>OY992876.1:293932118-294601118 GCA_963921405.1 Cepaea hortensis
TTTGAGTGTTTTAGAATTCCTAATGTGATAGTTTCCCCTAGAATTCCACATCTACCACACTGGTCAGGAAAACAACATGTCATCACTGATAACGGAATGCGCACAACTATCTCTGTAAGCGCACGCATTAACACTCCTCTGTGGCGTTTTCAGATAGCTAGCAGTTATTTGATTGGCTGGTTTGTTGTGATTCCTGTAGAAGACTGTTCCTCCGACCAGGTACCAAAGTCTCGGATTGTATTGTAGATCTCTCTCTCTCTCTCTCTCTCTCTCTCTCTCTCTCTCTCGCTCGCTCTGTGTCACTCTCTCACCGCCTCCACCTCTCTCTATGTCTCTCCGTTTCTTTGTCTCTATATGTCCCTCTCTCTCTCACTCACTCCCTTCCTCCCTGTGTCTCTATGTCTCTCTCTCCCCCTTTCTCTCTCTCTCTGCCTCTTTGTGTGTCAGCTACTCTCCTTCTCCCCTAGATCTCTCTGTATATCTCTCTGTCTCACTCCCTCTCTCTGTCTCTGTCTCACTCTCTATATGTCTCCCCCTCTTTTTTTCCTATGTGAATGTAACATGCACAGTAAATAATTGATGTGCGAAAGATGAGTTGTTGGAAGGGCTGAGTGTAAGACGGGCCTGCGTGACTAATTTGTGACCCTTTGAAAATAAAGTTCGTTCGTTCGTTCCCCTCTCTCTTTATATCTCTCTGTCTCACCCCTCTCTCCCTCTCCTCTTCTCTCTCTCTCTCTCTCTCTCTCTCTCTCAGTTTCTGTCTGCCTATATCTCTGCCTATCTCTGTCTCTCGCCTCCTCTCTCTGCCTCTAACGCCCTCTCTCGGTCGATGTGTGTGTGTCTCCATCTATCTCTGGTTTCCTTCGTCTCTCTGTATCTCTCTTCCTCTCTCTCCAACTCTCTGTCTGTCTGTCTGTCTGTCTGTCTGTCTGTCTGTCTGTCTGTCTGTCTGTCTGTCTGTCTGTCTGTCTGTCTGTCTGTCTGTCTGTCTGTCTTTGTCTCCCATTCCCTGTCTCCGAACATCCAAGCTCAGACACCAGCGGAGTTGCTAGACGTGTACTGTAATTCCACATCTGAGATGAGGCACACTAGAATGTACCTAGGTGATGATTCAGCAGGGCACATACAATCTGCAAACAGCAATGCTAGAAAAGAACACTAACAGAAATAAACTGTTTTATTTGCAAAACAGCAACGTTCAGCACGTACGAAACAAAAAAAACACAACCTGATATTTGAAGCATTTTCCCGCTGACGAAGTTTTATATCGTCTGTTGCCAAAACTCTATTCTTTTAGCTCGGTTATTTATTCTAGTTCAAAATATATTACCCAGCTTTCTTTTCCCCACTCTTTCTAAGCTCCTTTACGTTTCTGATGCTCACCTGAAAACTAGAAAATCGCCCGTCCTTATATGGTGCAGGCACTTTCTCCTGTCGTCGGCTGCTACCTGAATTCTTGCACCTCCTGCGCGCCTTCCCAGCCTCCTTCGCTCGCACTGTAAACAGCGAGCACGGGAGTGATGAAGCAGAAACTGGCCGCATTCACGGAATAGATTAAATAGAATGTTCCGTAACTAGGGCATGAGTTTATCCGCCTTCAGAGGTTGCCATGGAAATGGTATGTGGAGGTGGCCATGCTTTTCAGCATACATTCACTGTTTAGTAACTCTCACGTTGTTAGAGGGTTAATGTAACAATATCCGTGGTTAGAGGATTAAAGTAATTCTCCCGTCGTTAGATGTCTAAAGTTACGCTACCTTAGCTAGGTGTCTAGAGTAACTCTCCCATCGTTAGATGTCTAGAGTTACTCTCACTTAGCTAGATGTGTAGAGTTATTCTCCCTGAGCTCGGTGTCAAGAGTAACTCTCCCGTCGTTAGATGTCTAGAGTTACTCTCACTTGGCTAGATGTATAGAGTTACTCTCCTTTAGCTAAGCGTCTAGAACAGTGGTTCTCAACCTTTTTTGGCCCGTGCCTCCTTCACCATATTTTCAGAACGTCATTCACCCCTTTCATATTTCCTATCTAAAAATCCTCCCACCCCTACACAGTATACGTAGAAATGGAAGGTAAATTTAATAGCATATGCTAAAACAAGTCTAGACATCCACATAAAACATGATTTGTGGGTCTACTTACTTTATAAAATGAGTTTTAGAAGAATGAGACGTACATAACTGTAAAGTATGAAGGGAAAAACAATATCAAGTAATCGGTTCTTGTATCAACGCGATCTTGAAATGGTCCACACACCCCCCCCCCCCCTGGAAACCCTAAAATTTCCCTCTGGGGGGGGGGGGGAATTCCCCACCGGTTGAGAACCACTGGTCTAGAATAATTCTCCCGTCGTTAGATGTCTAGAATTACTCTTCCTTAGCTATATGTATAGAGTTACTCACCCTTAGCTAGAAGTAAAGAGTTACTTTCCCTTAGCTAAATGTATATAGTTACTCACCTTTAGCTAGATGTATGGAGTTACTGTCCCTTATCTAGATTATGGTGTTACTTAGCTATATGTGTAGAGTTACTCTCCCTTAGCTAGATGAATAGAGTTACTCTCCTTTAGCTAGATATATAGAGTTACTCCCTCTAAGCTTGATGTATAGAGTTGCTCTCCTTTAGCTAGATGTATAGAGTTACTCTCATTTAGCTAGATGCACAGAGTTACTCTCCCTTAGCTTGATGTACAGAGTTGCTCTCTCTCTCTAAGCTAGATGTAAAGAGTTACTCTCCTTTAGCTAGGTATATAGAGTTACTCTCCCATAGCTAGATGTATAGAATTACTCTCCCTTAGCTAGATGTATAGAATTACTCTCCCTTAGCTAGATGTATAGAGTTACTCTCTCTCTAAGCTAGATGTAAAGAGTTACTCTCCTTTAGCTAGATGTATAGAATTACTCTCCCTTAGCTAGATGAATAGAGTTACTCTCCTTTAGCTAGATATATAGAGTTACTCCCCCTAAGCTTGATGTATAGAGTTGCTCTCCTTTAGCTAGATGTATAGAATTACTCTCCCTTAGCTAGATGTATAGAATTACTCTCCCTTAGCTAGATGAATAGAGTTACTCTCCTTTAGCTAGATATATAGAATTACTCTCCCATAGCTAGATGTATAGAGTTACTCTCCCTTAGCTAGATGTATAGAATTACTCTCCCTTAGCTAGATGTATAGAATTACTCTCCCTTAGCTAGATGTATAGAGTTACTCTCCCTTAGCTAGATGTATAGAATTACTCTCCCTTAGCTAGATGTCGCTAGATGTCTAAACTAACTCTCTCATCGTTAGATATCCAAAATAACCCTCCCTTTGCTAGATGTCTAAAACAACTCTCATGTCGATAGTTGGCTAGAGTACCTCTTGCAAACTCTCTCGCCGCTATAAGTAGATTAAATCTCCTTTCTCTGGATGTTTAGAGCACACTGTCGTCGTTAGTTTGGCCAAACTACCCCTTGCGTTGTTAGAAGTCTAGATTAACTAATGCATAGACCTAACTCTTCGGTGGCTAGATGTCTAGAGTAATTCTGCCGTGGTTAGATATATAGAGTAATTCGTCCTTTGATAAATATCTAGAGTTACTAACTCTTCTGGTGCTAGATGTCTTGAGTAACTTGACTGGATATAGACCAATTCTTCGATGGAATTATATCTAGCGTAATTCTCCCGTGGCTATATATCTATAGTAATTCTCCCGTCGATACATGTCTAGAGTCCATCCCCCCTCCCCCCGTCGCTAATGTCTAGAGTAACTCCCCTGGTCATATTATTATTAAACGCCACAATGGCTTAGAACAGTAATGACACGCACGGCTTCAGGAGGAAGAGGCAGGCATCTACATCGATTGACGGATGGCAGTCGCGGCGATCGGGCACATTTTGAGCTATAGCCTACAATGGGTGACGTTGTGTTATTCTAGTGTGATAATTTGGCCGTGTCTAGCGTGAGTCGCGTGGTCAAGTGGTTACACACCCGCCTCACATGCCAGTGATCCGGAGTTCGATCCCGGGTCCAGTCAGGGATATGCACTACTGACGAGCTCAAACGAGAGTTAAACTCGAGTCTAGTGCTTCCAATCTGACGCGGACAAGGCCTTAGGTTCATACCGGAATACGATCAGCGGTGCCGGTTGTGGTGTTTGCTCAATCTTTAAACCTCTAATCCCGAAACAACTAAATATATCAATTTCAATGTTAAGCCTAATAAAGTTATTAGAGAAACATTTTAGTTATGAGCAACAACAACAACAACAACAACAACAACAACAACAACAACAACAACAACAACAACAACAACAACAGCAGCAGCAGCAGCAGCAGTAGCAGCAACAGCGTGAAGCCATCTTGTGACTTACGTCCAATTTCGTGTTTGTCTTTCTACAACAGTTATGAAATTTTTTGCATTCTCTGACTTACATTAAGGTAAAAGACCGTGCCATGTGAGAAAACCCGGGCCAATGAAGTCTTTCTAGTGACTGCCGAGTCCATCGACGATGAACTGTGGTATTCGTGGATGAATTTTGTGTTGGCATTCTGACGGCGACATTATGCACAGTGTACCTATGCGGGCTTGTTGGATTGCTGAGACTCCCGTCTATTCCACTTTTCACATTGGACAGTGGGGAGCATTTTGTGTGATATTCGCTAGCACGGGAATGGAGCATAATGGGAACGACCCGTTGCCGTGAAGTTGGAACCTCGACTAACTAACTAAACTAACATTAACTTGCATTAAGCGCGTTTGTGTCTATATGCACGGATAAATGAACAAGACTGCAATCTTTAATTCCATTAATCTCGCATTTGAATCTATTAATATGGGTAAATACATTAAGTTAAAATCTATGTCTCACATTAAGCTAGCGTTAGTGTCATCTATATGGTTAAATGATTTAGGTTAAAATCACTGACTCACACTAAATTCCCGGTTGTGTCTATCAATACGGGTAAATGATTTTAGGCTAAAACTACTGACTCACTCTAAACTCCCGTTTGTGTCTATCAATACGGGTAAATATTTAGGTTAAAATCTCTGACTCACTCTAAACTCACGTTTGTATCTATCAATACGGGAATACGAATTATTTAAAAATCTCTGGCTCACACTAAACTCCCGTTTGTGTCTCACATTACCTGATGTTGCTGCCGTATATTATCTGATCCTTAAGGGTAAAATTTAAAAAAACAAAAAAAAACAATATAACCTATCAAGCATGGCGCAAGAGGCGACCAAGGATGGTTGAAGTGAGAAAACTTTAGGTGCACAACCGAACCAAATATGGATAAGGCTATTGATAAGGAAAGAATAATACATCAGCCAACCACAAAGAAAGGATGTTCTTCTATAAAAAGTATGACGGCATGCGGATAAAGCCATAAAGAGTCTGGATCGTCGACTTACTTCTTTTCACATAAGTAATCTCCAGAACCGGCACCTAGAATGGAGACTTATGTACAACTTTGGAAAGAAAAGTTAAATATACGATTAGAGTACTGTTTCCAAGACGCACACAGGAAAATGTCGTTCATTGTAAAGGCGCCGTTCTAATACTATCTTAAGAATTAGAGAGAGAGAGAGAGAGAGAGAGAGAGAGAGAGAGAGAGAGAGAGAGAGAGAGAGAGAGAGAGAGAGAGAGAGAGAGAGAGAACTTATATAGCGGGAAACATTGAGGTCTAGAATAATAACAGCAACATTTAGAACTATTAGGAGCTTTCATTTGAAATCCATTCTTGCCGCACCGCGCGTAATTGCGTACGTTGAACATGATCATGTGATAGTCATGTGTTAAGTACTGACCAATGAACAAAAGAGCACGTGCTTATCGCCCCATGATGCATAGTTTCTGTTTCTGTCCGTTGAGAAAATGACCGTCCAAAGAAGCTCAAAGAGCGGTGATTCAGTTTCTTTCATTATAAGGATGTCGACCGGTGGACATTCATCGAGGAATGCAGGCAGCGTATGGTAACAAATGTGTGTCAAAGACAACAGTGACAGACTTGGCACGAATATTTCGGAAAGCACGTCAGTTCACAACAGATCTTCGACGGCCGGGTCAAGCGCATATTGTTGCAACAGAAAGAAACCATCGCCAAAAATGATGCAGCAGTACAGATGAAACGTTGTCGAAGCATATGTTCGCTAGCGAAAGAATTTGATGTGTCAAATGGGACAATTCAAAAGGTCGTTCGTAAGAAACTGCAATATCGGAAGGTGTGTTCACAATGAGTACCACGGATGTTGACCGACCACCAAAAAGAGGAACGCATGGGATGGTGTTTGAACCACTTGCTGCGTTACAGAGTGGAGGGTGATGCATATGGCAGGCGATGAATGATGGTGTCACCACTTTGAGCTGAGCAGCAAAAGAGAGAGCATGCAATGGAAGCATGCTGGATCACCAAAAGCCCAAATATTCAAGTTACAGGTTTCCGCTGTTAAGGTTATGCTGAGCGCATTTTGTGACCATGAAGGGCTATTGTTGGTCGACTTTAAAGAACCTGGTGTCAACATCAACTCTACCCACTACTTGGAAACACTAGACTAGCTGAAAACAGCCATCAAGAATAAACGACCCGACATGCTTTCTCGCGGTGTGATTTTGATTTTGTTGCACAATAATGTCCGTCCGCATGTTGCAAAGATTGTGCAGAAAGCATTAGCTTGGAAGAAGTGGGAAATTCTGCAACATCCAGCCTATAGTCCTGATTTTTCACCATGTGATTTTCATTTGTTCGGACCTCTAAAAAAAGCTCTCAAAGAGCAACGATTTCACACAGATACAGACGTTATGAACGCGGTAAACACTTGGTTCAGTGAGAAACCACAATCCTTTTTTTTTTTTTTTTTGCGGACGACATTCGCCGCCTACCTAAGCAATGGGATGCGTGTCTTAATGCCTACGGCGACTTCTTCTGACCAACCCATGGTGCATAATTCACTCAAAATGAATGCTTTGTTTAATTCTACCATACCTGTTAATGTTTCTGTCATGCTTTTGTAATAACGCCATTGGAACGGGTTTCAGATGAACGACCCTTATACAAAAACAGAAAGTAAAAATCAATATAACGAGTTTTGCTCACCAACAAATGATAAATTAGTTTAGGAGGTTATTTTGCGTGACTTTTCAGATGTTATAGGTAATCAAAGAAATAGCAATGTCAACATGTTGAAGGGCGACTTGAATACTACATTCGGAGAGCACAGGTTATGAAAATACCATGGCTGAAAATGGACTAGGAGTAATGGATGAAAGTGGAGAATTATTCCTCGGTTGTAACGCAATGAGTCAATATGTCATAAACGGAAGTGTTTTTGTTTTCTCCACAAAAAAGAATATACAAAGTAACGGGGGTATCAAAAAACAACAAAACAAGAAACTAGACTGGTCATATTTGTAGTAGCAGAGAGATTTAAGCGGGCCAGCTGGCGTAGTTGACAGCGAATGGCGTTGGTAGTCATGAGCACAGTCGGAGACGGGTTCGACGCCAAGGTTGGCCGTCTGCTAAAAGTGAGGAAAAGACTGACCACCTATTCCTCCATGCACCCGGACCTACACAATGTGATGGTGCTGTCACAGAGCCACAGCCTGAACCTGCTCCAGGACAAATGTAATGTTATGTTAAAGATAGTTATACCACCACTACCTGACGTATACTTTTGTAGAGGTACAGACGCAAATTCTGATCCTCATTTGCTGAAAGGTACAATTATTTTGAAACTGAAGAGATACATAACATCTTATAAATAAATTTACTTTCGTTGGCTCACTTTGAACTCAAGCGTAGTCCATACATGTGAGACTACTTCTAGTGCACTGGGCTAATGTTTTCGTGTGGATTAGCTTTTAAACTATTACCAGTGTCTGTCGCCATCAGGCGAACACACTCCGACTCCAGAGGTACTTGTAATTTACATCCCCAAGTCAAGGATGAGAAGTCAATATTTTAGTCTAACTTACCAGTGTAGGGGGTGAACCCGCTACCTCGGCAGCAGCACATCGGGTATTTAGGAACGAGTTCTCTTATTCATTCGCCATGATCTGATCCGATATATAGAAACAAAAAAATTACTACCTCGTTCAAGCGGCGTCTTCAGCGTTGGTTATAATTGAGGTGGTTCATAGTGCGGTTTCATCTTTTCCTGGTCCGTTGTTTACTTGCTTGTGTTCGTTGGCTTGAGCTCCAACGCGAAGTCCTGTATGTCGGATGAAGGCATCCTGTTGTCCAACATCAGTGTGATGTCATACAGGACCTGATTTACAGGTCCGTTGTGATTTAGAAGATTTCAGATTGATGTATATCTGGCAGGGTTCCTCTTTGTCATTGTCCTTCATTCCTTCCTTCACTGACAAACATGCTTGTCTCGTTGCTACTAGATATACTTCTCACTACACTTGCTTTATTTAGCGTGTTTGTATTATTATCGTTATATTGGTATTTATATTTTCATCTTTTTACTCCTTATTGCTCTTTCTTAATTATCCATATTCCTAATACTTATTGTCATATTTTTTTCGCTGTTTTATTTTCTTTAGTTGTTATTCCTATCGTTTTCCAATTACTATCGGTTTTATTATTATTGTTGGTATATGTTTTATCGAATTGGTTGGTATTTAGTAGTCTGCTGTTTTACTGGCTTATTTTCTATTATTCTAATCTACCATTGCCGTTCATTTCCCCCTATAGTTGGTTTCTGTCTTATTTTATTTTATTATATTACATTCTCCACGCTGACTTCCATCGCATAAATATGAAAGTCAATAGAATGTAGGATATCCATGCAATTAAACAACCAAAGAACAATCTATGGCCAGAGTCTCTAATAAGAACCAGGTCCTGCAACCGTTAATAAACGAGGTGAATCCGGAAGTCTGCTAACACCAGACTTTAATTAATTAATTAATTAATTAATTAATTAATTAATTCTTTTAATGTTTTTGCGTTCGCTCGCTTTGAACTCAGGTGCATTCCAAACAAGTGCTAACTACTTCGGAAGCACTGAACTGAATTTTGCGTGTGGATTAGCTTTCCATATAATCATCAGACGAACCCACTCTGACTTCAGAAGTACTTGTAATTTACGTCCCAAATTTGAAAACATTTTGAAGGAAACGTTTTCACAAATCCTTGGCAAAAGGGAACGAAAACATTAAAGCATAGATAACGCACGACACTCTTAAAAACAGAAAAATAAGGAATAGGTGACCTTAAGGACAATTGGAAATCTCCTTCCTTGTACAGAGTGAGGGAGATGAGAGAGAAAAGGGGAGCCGCCAGACATGATCATTTTGTCAAGAGAAAAAGACATTTTATTAACTGATTCAGTGCTAAACAAAAAGTGGCGTTGGCCCAAACACAGTACACAATCAATTTAAATGTTCTTTTACTGAGTATTGAAATTGCGGAAGATACCACGAAACAAAAACAAACAAAAAAAAACAAATAACGCGATGATCCCAGCATGGTCACATTTAGTGATATATTATTCTTCGGCAATAATCAGCCAACCAAGACAGAACTGGTGCAATCAGTCGACATACGCTGGCTGAGATGTTTAGGAGGAGATCGCAGCACCTATGAACATGTCCGGAGAGCGATGGTTACGATCCTCCCTGATCACAATTTTTTTTCCATATCCTTTACAGGACACTGCAGTCAACACCAGCATTTTTCAGCTGCTGTTGATGCCTTTGCAAGTTTTACGTTCAGTAGTTTGCCATTGCTTTCTGAACGACCGGCTCACATACCCCGTAAGTAACCAACGCGACGCGGTCCGCTGCCGAATCTCGCGCAGCTGTGTTTAGTACGAGAGTATACGGAATTACGAACAACGTCCTTAACCTCTACGCCAGGGAGACCGATCACTAATTACGAATCACTAATAACTATTAAAGCAATATAAACACCTCAGCTTAAGTACTGCAGAAACTGTTAAACAGAGTCTGGGAGACTGAAGAAATGCCAGCAAACTTGAGAGAAGGTTTATCTGGTGGAGTTGCCATAGGAAGGGAACTAGCAGATAATAATGTTATCGTCAGTTCCTTGACAAATAGTCAGCCAGATCATTCTGGACAGATTTAGAGATACCATTAAAATACGACTAGGAGTCTAGTATCGAAGCTCCGACAGGCAGGCAGTTAGAGCATTGCTTTGCTGATCTGGCAGCTACTGCAGCTTACCTTGTTCCATAAGTATTTGTGTTACCTTTCCTCTGGAGTCAACTAGGCAGGCTGAGAGAGGGATCAAGCTGCATGGGCAACACATGGTCTCTGCAACTCAGCCCGTGTTCTGTAGCCGGTCTCCGTGGCAAAGGGTTTAAGGAGTATTTGTGTTACCTTTCCTCTGGAGTAAACTAGGCAGGCTGAGAGAGGGGTCAAGCTGCATGGGCAACATATGGTCTCTGCAACTCAGCCCGTGTTCTGTTGCCGTCCCCGTGGCGAAGGTTTACGGACGCGATTCATAATCCCGTACACCCAGGTTCGAAACACAGCGGTGCTGGTTTTTTCGAAAAAGGTATAGGTGCCGGTCGTTCAGAAAGCAATGGCAAACTACTGAGCGTAAAACTTGCCCAGGAATCACGATCAGCCAAAATGCTGGGGTTGACTAGGTTCTGTGTGTGTGTGTGTGTGTGTGTGTGTGTGTGTGTGTATACTCGGGTATATGCGTGCGTGCGTGCTCGTGCGTGCGTGCGTGCGTGTGTGTGTGTGTGTGTGTGGAGAGAGAGGTATAACTCCATCTCTGGCCCTACCGCCATGGATTAGTTATTGTGCCTTTTTTGAAGCACTGTGTAACAAACTATCGTCTGACAAGACGGCAAGGTGCAAGTAAAGGGTCTTTCGATCCAATAGATCTTGCACTCACCAGACAGCCACATATGAAATAGTCTGTTATGATGCATTGGTGTTTCTTCTACATTAAATAGTTGCGATATATCGGTTTTGGTTCTATAAGAAATAGTCCGTCATGCGGTATGGCTGTTTTGTTTGTTCTTCTGACACGAAATTGTTAACTTGCCCCGATGACAGTAATGTTCAACTGTGGAATTGAATGATGTGAGTTCAGTTGAGTTAGAAGCCGGGACATTTAAATATGTGCTCCGTCCTCATCCGCAACAGCCAGAAAAAAGTCCCATTACTAATGGTGTCGGAAGCAGTCTGATTATATATCTGGCCTTTTCTTAGAGTTTTAAATGTCCTTAGGAGGAGGAGGGGGGAGGGGGGGGGTCCAACATATGCTCTCCATTTTTGATTGCTAAATGAAACCTGCCACTCTGCCCGAAATATGCTTGTCTTCACCCTTCTCATCATACTTTGTCAGTTTGTTACAATCAGGACAAGCGTGTGCTTTTTGTCTTCCAGCCAGCGGAACGCCACCGTGGCCTCCTCCACCTCCAGACTCAAAATAGATGTTGTGGTATCATATGCCAGGCTCTCCTGAACCAAACACCGTCCACCAACTTTCATCACGAATCTCCAGACATTTCATTCACCTCTTAGCACATAGCTATCGGCGTAGATGATTACATCGCCTGGACGCGAATTGTCGTAAATTATTTGATGAAATTGTGTGAGACGCCAAGAAGGAAAATTATTAAGAAGTCACGGAGCAGATGTCCGGTGTGTCGACTGACACCCGCAGAAGGTCCTTTAACTTATGGTAGTAAGGACAGTCAGCGGCCGGTCAAGTGGTGGAATGAAGAATCAGGACACAGCTTGGCTTTACTCATCATCAACATTGTGTAGCAGGTCCTTTGCAGGACGCCGCTCTCTAGCAGCTTACGGGAAAGACTCACAATCTATCGCTAGTTCTCCTGCCTAGAGGATTTTCATGCTCACAATATCATCAATATCGGAAATCTTCAATTGTGTCTTCATTGCCAACCGTCGTTTGGATAGGCCCCTGTCTCGAGGAATTCCATGCCTACTGTGTCATCAATGTTGGGAGGCTTCAATTGTCTTCATTGTCAACAGTCGTGATGATAGGTTCCTGTCTCGGGGATTGTCATGTCCACTGTCATCAATGTTGGGAGGCTTCAATTGTCTTCATTGTCAACCGTTTTGTTGATAGGCCCCTGTCTCGGGGATTGTCATGTCCACTGTCATCAATGCTGGGAGTCTTCAATTGTCTTCATTGTCAACCGTCGTGTTGATAGGCTTCTGTTTTTGGGATTGTCATTTCCACTGTGTCATCAATGTTGGGAATCTTCAATTGTGTCTTTATTGCCAACCGTCGAGTTGGTAGGCCCCTGTCTCGTCTACCAGAACCCACTCCTTCCAACACCGTTGTGTCTAAATAACTGTGGGGTTTTAGGCAACAGGGCAAGGTCTCATTTTCACGCTTCGTGGGACCTTCATGGCGAAGTGGTTATGCTGTCTGCTCGAGTTACGAAAGTTGTGGGTTAGATTCCAAATTACATCGTTCGGTTCAGGAGTGAGGTGTTTTCTGAGATGCCCGAAGGTCGTCGCTGGAGCTACGGAGTTGATGCTTTGTGTGACAGTGTCGGCAGGGGTCCCTGTCATATGGGACAATATCCGGTGCAATGAAATCGACCCTTTTGCCCTTCAAACCTCTTCAGCCTCCTCTTCACGCCACAAGGCTAAATGGTATATGGTGTTTGCCCCATCTCTTTACACCAATCGGTACTCGATGAGTGATGTGGTCAGTATCACTCCAGCAGCCTGTAATCAGGAATGACATTTCCTGACACCAGTCTTAGGCTCGGTCGATTAGGTCATTCAGGTCACTGAAAAATATTCTCGCCTCTAAATTGATTTGAACATATAACCACCGGCACAACTGGGAAACGCACTAATGAGAACATCACCACTATTCCCTATGTTTGAGACCAGACACCAGACAAGTTTAGTTTCTGAGACGTGAGCAAGTTAACTTCGATGCTCAGATCTTAAAGAATGTCAGTATTGTTTTTCCTTTCTTTATCCATGGTATTATGAGAATAATATTTCACTTTTAAGTTCAAGCGCCTTGTTTGTTTTCTTTAGTGATTGCAAAATCATGCATTATTCATATCCGTATGTTGCCCCATAAAAACGCCATGCTCCGTTCCTGTGCCAGTGAATATCACACAAAACGCTCCCCACTGCCCAATGTGAAAAGTGGAAAAGACAGGAGTCTCGACAAACAACAGCCCACACAGATACACTGTGCATAATGCCGCCGCCAGAATGTCAACACACCAGTCCCCCACGAAACACCCAATTCATCTCTGATGGGACGCAGAGGTGTTTCCAAGGCACCAGGGCCGGGTTATATACTGGCCAAGACCTATTGACGCGTCCTCGTCGAGCGTCCTGGGCAACAGGTCCCTTCGGGGTCCTGGCTAAAGTCAGTAGGATCGCCGATTCCTACGAAGTCGGAGAGTGTCTGCCTGTACGGCGAGGAACCACCAGTCTGCACACCAATAAGCCAGACATGGGACAACGGATACTCACGCAAACCTCAGGTCCTGTATGACATCACACTGATGTTGGACAACAGGATGCCTTCATCCGACATACAGAACGTCGCGTTGGAGCTCAAGCCAACGAACACAAGCAAGCAAGCAAGCATCTCTGATGGAATCGGCAGTCATTTTCCTATCTGAATGTTTCCTAGATGTTCACCTACACAGTCCACGAAAATACAGTTCATCACCGACGGCAGTGGCAGTCAACCAGAAGCCCAGCAACCACGCATTTCTGCATAAGGCAAAAACTGGTCAACTCTGGGACATAGCCACCTGCCATCGCTCCGAACATGCAGTCACGTTCCAAAAAAAAACAAAAAACTTGGGCAGATTCAAAAGCACTTCACACGACACTCATAGCTCACAGTGTCGCGCCACGCACTCACTCAGTAGCAGGGCGAGGAACCATCAAGTCTCCTTAGTCGCCTTTTACGACATGCGTAGTAGGTTACAGTGTTGCTATTCTTTGCTTCCCTTATGGGCCCCGGCAACACACGCTTTGATATATTTGAGCAATCAGTTGTGGTTTGTCGAATACTGTATACGATGTATTAAATTAATAAGTAAATCTTCCGTGATGGCTGACTTCGACGTTTCATGACCTGTGAACTGCACAGAGATTCCCGAAGATTGATTAACTCACTTTTCTACTGATTTTCATTACGGGGCCAAGGTGTTCAAAGTTTGTGACATTTTCAATTTCTTCAGTGTTGAATATTTTGTTGGATCTCACCATCATCATCTTCGCATCTCATCTGGTTCCTCTTGTAATGTAAAGGCTGTCGGTGTGATGTTGACCACATGACGCTTCTGGTGGCTTTTGCTCTATAGAAATATAGAGCCAGCACTGAATGCACACGTAGCCTTACAGCGGCTAGAGGAGGCGCTTTTGAGCTTTCATTAATGCTTGCTTATATTATGCCAGTGTGTGTGTGTGTGTGTGTGTGTGTGTGTGTGCGTGTTGGTGTATGTGGGTGTGTATGTGGGTGGGTGTACGTGTATGTGTGTGTATATGGGTGCGGGTGTGTGTGTATGTGTGTGCGTGTATGTGGGTGTGTGTGTGCACGCGTGTATTTTTCTACACAGTTACTTGAAATAGGTATCGTCTCACATTACGCTTGTGTGTGTGTAGGTGTGCGCGTGTGTGTGAGTTTCTTTCTACACAGTTACACGAAGTGGGTATCATCTCACATTAGACTCGTGTTCGGGTTTTCTACTCGGGTATATGAAATAGTCAATGCATATGAAAAATTTATGTATTTATTATGTATTTATACATTTATAAAATGTATTGATTATAGACAATAAGTATGATCTGCAATAATTAGTAGATGTGGTTGTTGCACACAGTAAACAGCTAGGATTAGAATTAAATTGTAAAAAGACACAAATTATTGTCGTTACCAGGAAGAAAGATAGAGTTAGACATATCAACATGGTAGATATGCTTGCAGATCTACAAATTGATGGGAATGACACTAGACTTATAAAAAACATATACTGGAAACAACAAGCTGCAATAAGGATTGATAATGAAGTGGGACAATATCAACCTATTAAGAGAGATGTTAGGCAGGGATGTGTAATGTCTCCAGATCTTTTTTCCCTATACAGTGAAAATATTTTCAGGAATGTAGAAGATATAAATGTAATCAGCATTGGAGGAAGAAACATCAATAACATTAGATATGCAAATGATACAATATTGATTGCAGACAATGCACAAGATCTACAACAATTAGTATACGCAGTTGTTGTACACAGTGAGCAGCTGGGGTTGGAATTAAATTGTAAGAAGACACAGGTTATGGTCGTCACCAGGAAGAACGAAGTACCACAATGTAATATACAAGTAAATGGGAATATTCTTCAACAAGTGAATCGGTACAATTATCTCGGAACAGTCATAACATCTGATGGGAGATGCCTTGAAGAGATTAGAACAAGAATTGCCATGGCGAAAGTAGCCTTTAGCAAGATGAAAAACATTCTGACCAATAAAAAGATGTCAATTGAAACGATAAAAAGAGTGTTGAGGAGATACATAGAGCATGGTCGAGACAGGAACACTGAGCTGATCCACGACTCTGGTGATCGAGTGAAATGGCGAGTCATGACCGCCCACGCTTTCGGCATGGCACTTGATGGATGGATATGAAAGATAATTGCGAAGCTCGACTCAGGAAAGATACAAACAGGCACATTAGAACGGATTTCAGCCAGATTTTTTCAACGACAAATAAATGGCACATACTCAAAAATAATTAAATAAATAAATAAATAAATAAATAAGAATATATAGCTGAAAACAGTAGTATCCTGATTCAGAAACTGTTATTCGCTGACTTGTCCATGGGAATGGGATTCCCATGGGAAAGGTCCCATGAGATGGGATTGGACCGGACAGCAAACATTTGTATTTCCCATGGGATACATGGGACAGTAGCCATGTCATAGCAACTTTTATTTTTAAAACCTTTTTAAAGCCTTTTATCCTTCCTTTTTCTGTATGTACTTGTATCAATTCTTTATCTCGTGGTGGGACACCGGATAAATTAATAAATGCGCGCATGCGATAATATTACCAACGTTTCAATGACCATTTTTAAAAAAAAATTACTCGCATTACTTTAATGAAGATGATGAAGAATTCTTAAACCACATTTTGAATATTGTTCAGATTAAAGGTATGCTGTACATACATGAGAAATTGAAAACTTTTTTTGACAAACTAGAAATTGATGGTACTAAATCTCATTTAATTTTGCTGTTATACTTCCTCCTAGACCAGGGGTCACCAAACTTTTTTCACGGCGGGCCGGATTAGCTGAGAAAATGACGAGCGCGGGCCGGATAGTCATTCTGTACAATACTTGCGCAGGTCTCCGTGGCGAAAGTCTTACGGACGCGGTTAGTAATCCCGTATACCCGCGTTCGAAACACATCTGAGCGCGATTTGGCAGTAGACAACGTTGCGCTTTTTTGTGCTATGTTATGGGTGCCGATCGTTCAGAAAGCAATAGTAAACTACTGAACGTAAACTTGCCAAGACATCAACAACAGCAAACAATGCTGGTGTTGACTGCAAACGTCCTGTAAAGGATATACAACTAACTCTAACAATAATTGCAAGCTAGAACGAAAGCTCTGGGAAAAAGAGACGAAAAACTAAGTTAATCATGGGAAGGGCGTGCAATACACAAAAAAAACAAAGTCAACCAACACATTTATTTACTAAACAAAGTTATCAAAGAAGGCCATGTTAGCAAAAAGATAGTTACATCAGACCTAATGTGCACATATCCGATTCTCACAAACTAAGCAGCAAAATAAGTTAGGGAGATTTGTGAAACTGACGTGTGGCTTTCAAAATACCATCAATGTTTGGTTTGGAATTGCTGCATCCAATCAGGAGAATTGCTTTCAAATGTTCATCAGTCAATCTCGTTCGATGTGGTGACTTCACAGACTTCATTTTTGAAAATATTTGCTCACAGACATAAGTTGTTCCAAACACTGATGCCATACCAGCGGCAAATTTCTTATGTTTCGAAAACTCAACATCAGGTAAGCAGCGGTACAATTCAACAAGTTTTCCTTCTCTCTGCTTCTCTTTCAACAAGTCTTTTTCTTGCAAATCAATTAGCTCCAACTGTAGTTCAACTGGCACATCATCAAGGTTACAATCAAACGGATTCTGGAAGAGAAGAATGTCACTCTCAATTCTGTCAAGATCTGAAAATCTCTCCAAACTATTTGAAACAGTGAAAATGAGAAAGGTTTTTTCCTTCCAGTTGTGCTTCTAACAATGACAGCTTTCTCCGAAATCCTTTGATGGTCCTGTAGAGATCACAGACGCGGTAAACCTTTCCCTGAAGTTTCAAGTTCAGTTCATCCATGTCGACCAAAAATGACAACTTTGACAGTCAGGTAGGATCTGACAGCTGTGAATCAGCTCTATCTTTTCAGTGAGGAAAACATCTATTTCTTTTTGGAGCTTGTAAAAACGAAGCAGGACTTTACCGCAGCTGAGCCACCTGACTGATGTGATAAGGCAAGTCACAGAATTCATAATCAATTTATTCATGAAAAGCCTGGAACTGACGATGATTGCAGGCATGATCCCAAATGAAGTTCACAGCAGAAACGACTGGTTTCAGTACACAATAAATATCTAAGTCTTCCCACAGAGTACTTGCTGATGTATAATGCAGTGTGTGAACAGAGCGGCCAAAATTTGCAGATCTTCCAACTGAGTCCTGATCTGCCCCACCAGACCCTTCCTCACTCCAGCCATGTTTGTTTCCTCCATCAACTGTACACATCGAAGCTAATTCCGCTGAAGGTCTTGCAAAATTGTTTGCACTTCCAAGAAAATGTCTTTCCCAGTTGTTGTTCTATGCATGCTGCAAACGGACGCCAACTCTTCCGTTATCTGAAAGTCCAAATTGACACCACGAATAAACACGAGAAGTTGTGACGTACTCTAGAGGTCAGTAGACTCATCCAGCGCCAGAGAATATGACAAGATCCAAGCTTTTTCGCGTATCTGTAGCACTATGTTCTCTACAAGTTCTTCTGTTCTCCGCACAACTGAACTTGCCGAAAGGCTGATAGTTCCAAACAAATCGACTTTCTCAGGACACAAGTCATTTGCTGCTTCGATCATACACTCTTTGATGAAGTTGTCATCAGTAAACGGCTTTCATCATTCTGCCATCTTATGCACTGTTTTGTAACTTGTACGAGTGACAGATTCATTTTCAGCAAATTTTCTCGTGAAGAGATTTCTTTGTGCTTCAAAACAACGTTTAATTGACTCATATTTCCCAGAGCGTAACTTTCCAGAAAACTTTTAATATGTTGATGGATGTTTTGTTTCGTAGTGACGCCGAAAATTGTACTCTTTCAAAACGGCAACACTTTCGCTGCATATTACGCAACTGGTTTTCTGGTCCTTTGTTTCCACATATAAGTACTTTACTCCCCATTCTTCATTGAAAAATCGACACTCGGCGTTCACTTTTGTTTTCCTAGAAGCCATAATTAAGTGTGAAGTACACGGGATCTGAAAATGAATAAAGACATTAAATTAGAAACATAATTAAACTCCTATTGAAATAGAAGAAAAGCAGAGGACTAGGGGTCACTGGTGAAGCTACGGCTCATTAAAGGTACATATACAGTTTATGGGTACCTTTTTGTAACCGCACAGAGATGATAGAGGTAATAGCACAACGCCGATTGCTCATGGGCCGTAGAAGAAGAGAGGAATAAGAAGACACAGAGAATCTCATTCTATTTCTACGGCTAAAAAGAAAAGAACAGATTTAGAAATATCACAAGAAATTCAGGTCCATGTACAGGGAATCGGTATAATGTAATTGAAAAGATACAACAACATCTGATTAATAATGATAATGCACAAATAAATAAAATGCATGATTAGATGCAATAACAAAATGGGCATCCCCATGAATAAACATATATATGATCATCCTTCACAGTACAAGTGATCTTCCATCACAGCATGGGTAGTCATCCAATACAATACCAGTGACCTTCCATCACAGCACTGTAACTGTAGTCTGATACACAATACCAGCAATTATCTGACAACAAGATGGAACAAACGTCATTCATTTAGTAGCATGTCCTTTGCAGAACCTCGCTCCCATAACAACCTTCCGGAAAACCTCTCGATCATAAGCAAGATGTACCGCTTCAGATACACCCATCTGGAGATCATCCGCCACATCCTGCACCCATCTTCTCTTTGGCCTTCCTCTTCCTCTCTTCCCAGGCATATACCCCTCCATTATTGTTCTCGGGCACAGACATAGCTAGTCTATTCCTATATTCCTATTTAAACTATGAAGGTTCATTCAAAACTCACCTCGCAGCAGATAATCGTCAATCCACAATCAAGATCCTCTTGGATCTTTTGGATCTTTACAGGGCCTGTCTGCCCTCTCAACTGCGGTCTGGAAAAACAGTGGCCACGCTCGGCCGTGCCTGGGGCACGTTCGCCCATCTCCTTGGTAGTGGCTCAGAGGGATGAGTTCAAACCCAATGCTGAAAATAAGACATCAGCATCTCTTCGGCCTCAGTTGTTCTCAAAGCCAAAGAGGCGGAAACATGGCGTAACTGGGCTCTTATAGGCACGCCAACACAACATCCCAGCATCCTGTGCATTTTTACCAGTGTATCATGGGATATACTACTCCATACTCTTGCAGAGCCGCGGCAGGCGGCTTCATTTGGTAATAGAATAATTGAATATATCTCATAACAAGGTTTGCAAAATATGTAAATAGGGCCGCATAAATAAACAGCCTAGAGCAGCCAGGGGGTCTCCGCACGTGTGAAGATTTCCTATTATTCTAAACATAATATTTACATTTAAATTGTATCACAACGTCTCGTGTTTCATACGTTAATCCAAGCAAGTTTGAGTACCGTCGGCGGGCCGGATGAAATGACGTCGCGGGCCGGATCCGGCCCGCGGGCCGTAGTTTGGTGACCCCTGTCCTAGACTATCAGTTGTACAAAATTATTGTTGATATTGACGAAGAAACTTCCAGCAGCATGGTGAAGAAATATTGTCAGAACTTTCAGAAAATTATTGGAGAAATACTTTGGCCATATTGCGGCAGTTCATTGGCAGTTACTGCAGCATTCCTTACTGGAGTTGACATCAAAGCCAAAATAGAAGACATGGTTAAGTCAGTTGTTACTAAGAAGAAAGGGAATGTGGACACCAATAAATGGGCCAATGATTGGATCGCTTTTTCTAAGTCTGTTGTTCCAACTGTTATTTCATTCATCAAAGATTTAAATCTTTCTTCTGCTGTATGTGAAGTAGCACATATTGCAGAACAAAAGCCAAAAAGTGATTTTGACTTATTTTTTGATCTTACACCAAACAAAACACTTTAGTTTGATGACCTCAGAAACAAATGCCTTGAGGATGAAGTCACCATGTTTCAAAAATTACGGCAACCAACTTCACAACCATTAAATTATTGGAAAAATGAACATAGGTTTCCACTGCTAACAGCAAGTGCGAAAATTGTCTTGGCCATACTAGTGTCCTCAGCGGCAGTAGAGCACTTATTTAGTGCAGCTGGATTGTTGTTGAGTAAGTTACGAAAACGTATGTTACCAGCTCTCGTTATAAACTTTGTGTATATCAGATTTGCATTAAGATGAAAATTTTGGAAATGGTTCAGGGATTACCTGGATTAACTGAATTATTAGAAACAGTCGATCAGCAGGAAATTGATAATGTGCTGAATGAGCAGAGTGACTCTGAAACAGAATGAGAGTGTCAGAATGACACTGAATTGTCATATTTAGATTACACTTTGTTTTCATAAAATACTCTTGAATATTAAAATTAATAAATTATGTTGTTTTACATGTCTCTTTGTACATGTAGTCCTATTTAGTAGACACTAACCCTAAACTTTCATAAATTTCATAATTTTATTTGAACTGTATTCCATATTAGTATTATCATGGGAAATCCCATGGGAATCCCATGGGATAGGACAGGCAAAATGACCGCGGGATGGGATGGGAAGGGGACTGAAAAATGTGTTCCATGGACAAGCCTGGTTATTCGAATATCATAATAAAGTAAAATAGAATAGAAGGGCGAAGGGGGTAGGTGGAGACAAAGAAGCGAAAAAAAAAGATAATGCAAGTATTGAACAAGGAAGGGCGGAAATAATAGAAGCAATAAAACGATTAAATGTGTGTGGGTGTGTGATGCGTGTGTGTGTGTGTCTGCGTGCGTGCGTGTGTATCAAGTGGAAAGGATAAAGAACGAATAGACGTAACACGAAAGAATCTTATATATAAAAAAGGATCTCCGTCCAAATGTATGTCCTTTATGCGTTCGCGAACGGCCCATCCGATTGAGATGAAATTTTCTACACGCCTTCCTTTCAATCCAGCGCTGCCAACTGTGATATTTTGTTAGTGTGAAATCGCCTGCTTACTCAGTATTATTTCATTTTTTATTTTTCATCATAATTTCATATATCTCAGGGGACCTAACTCTGTAAAAGTTATTTCAAGGGGCATAACTTTTCTGTATAACTTATAGTCATATTGTGGCATCGTTTTCAAAGATTTATAAATTCTTTGTCCATAGTTATGTACCGGCATATGAGTTATAATAAATAATGATACAATCTGTAAGGCATTTTCAAAGTTTTCATAAAAATAATGCACAATGCATAACATTGTAACTCATCTTTTTTTTGCTTAAGAAGTTACTGTAGTCATGCAGGTGATTAGAAAGAGTTTTCATTAAAAATAATGGATGGTGTGTGGAAGGACATTCTTTTAAGTTACTTTTTTTGTTGTATGAATTTAATGAGAACTTATATGACTACTTATATGAATTAAATGAGATGCTCCCCACCAGGGACTGGGCGAAGCCGGGCAGGGTCAGGCAGACAGATAGACAGACAGACAGACAGATAGATAGTCGGGAACGGGAACTTATATGACTACTTATATGAATTAAATGAGATGCTCCACACCAGGAGCTGGGCAATGCCGGGCCGGGTCAGATAGACAGACAGACAGACAGACAGACAGATAGTCGGGAACGGGAACTTATATGAATTAAATGAGATGCTCCACACCAGGAGCTGGGCAATGCCGGGCCAGGTCAGACAGACAGACAGACAGACAGACAGACAGACAGACAGACAGACAGACAGACAGACAGACAGTCAGTCAGTCGGTAACGGGAACGAGAACTTATATGACTACTTATATGAATTAAATGAGATGCTCCCCACCAGGGTCTGGGCGAACCCGGGCAGGGTCAGCTAGTGCTTAATATTAATTCCTGTTAGACTGGGAACGCCCAATCTGTGAATTATTCTGTTCTCAAAGATAATACAACTGAAGCGGTCGCCTTAACAGGATTTTAACTGATTTAGTCCCAAACACAACGTAGATTTGGAAAAAAAATATGGTACACAATCAAATAAACAAGTGGGATCAGGTCGGGAAGGCGGGGTAACATAGTGAGAACCCGTATGTGGAAAGTATGATATTGCAGAGGATCGGCAAGGTTCTGGAAGAATTTCAAAACTGAGAGCGAAGACCATGAGAACTTTCAATCAGATAGCGGTGGGAACGATTAGTAGTATGATTCTTCGCTGGCTGTTGATGTCACGTGTAAATGTCCTGTCTTAGCTCAACTCAACTCAATATGAACATGTATTATAATGTAAATTTCTATTCACTGAGCATTGAAAATACAATGTGTGGACTGCGCCTAGCCAGTAGGGTTAGGATCGACTAGCCTCTCTCAGGAGTTGTGAAAAGTTAAAATTTGTAGCCTGCCGATGACCCGCAGACTATACAAGCCAACCACACATCCCCGTGGTGTAGACCGGGAAACCATGACAGCGAGGTCATGGGTCAAAGGAACTCTGGCCCGCCAGTGGGGACGGATTCCCCTTGGTCAGATGTTTTTCGTCCTAAACCTGCGACTGGCCTAGCAAGCCGGCAGGGGGTTCTTTTCCTACTCGAAGAAAACACAATAAGCATAAACAGACAGACCCAGGAAGTATAATATCAGCAAATGTCAAATCAGTAGACGAGATAGAAAATGGATGCAATAAGGCAAACCAACTCATTGGACAAAGGCACCAATACTAAAGAACAAACATGTATCAATAATGACTTAGAAATCACTCTACAAAACAATATTACTATCAACTCTATGCTACCAATGCCAAACCTAGACAATGGCAGAAAAAGGGAAAAGAAAAATAACAACAACAGAAATTAGATTCCTGAGAAGAATACTCAATGTATCAAGAAGAGAGAAAATCAGAAATGAAGAAACCAGGACTAAAGTTTGGGTAATAGCAGAGCTAGATTTCATCAGAAAACAGCAGGTTAAAAATGGTTTGACGATATAACTAGATTACCAACTAATAGGATACCTCAACAAGCAATAATGTACAAACCAGACGGAAGCAGAGGAATAGGCCAGCTACGTAAATGGTGGACAGGGGGAATTACAGAGTCCATGGGCATCTCGATATACGAAGCCCATAAACGGGCACTCTCCTGCTGTTTATGCTTCACCTCGACACCGCAAGGTACAAGAGGAACCTGGTGAGATGAGCATTGGAATTGTGGAAGATACCACGAAACAAAACAAATAACACTATGAACCGATATGGCGATATATCATCCTTCTGTCCAAATTGGAGGTCACGTTTGGCTATATATTATCCTTCGACATTGAATCAGTTAAGAAATATGCACTGCACCTAGATGGCTGATGCTGTTAAAGTGGAGAGGGACATATTTGATAGCCTCCTTAACGGCCTCTATGCGATGTTCAAATTCATCTTTTGTATGAAAAAAATGTTACATGTCCTTTACAGGACGTTACGGTTAACCCAAGATTGATTTGCTAGGCAAGGTTTCGTTAAGAAATTTTCCATTGCTTTCTGAACGAGAAGTCAACGTTCAATGTCCAACTTAAAGCCGGTGTAGGGGTTGAACCCTTATTTCATCATCAGCGCACGGGAAGTTTAATAGCGAGTGCTCTTATTATTTCAATCACGCTGATTTCTTGTGTAAACGATGGCACAAATGAGATTGCCGTATTAGCATGTCTGTGATTTTTTCACCCGGTCTCCCTGGCGTAGGTCTTATGCGTAGCAGTTAACATCTTTCTCCGTAATCCCGTATATTCTCGTGAGTAACGCAGCTGCGCGAGAATCGGCAGCGGTTCGCGCCGCTCTGGTAACGTACGGGGATATGTGAGCCAGTCGCTCAGAAAGCAATGGCAAACTGCTGAGCGTTAGTTAGTTAGTTAGTTAGTTAGTTAGTCACGGTTCCAACTTCACAGCAACGGGTCGTCCCCATTATGCTCCGTTCCTGTGCCAGTGAATATCACACAAAACGCTCCCCACTGCCCAATGTGAAAAGTGGAAAAGACAGGAGTCTCGACAAACTGAGCGTAATCTTGCCTATTACATCAACAGCAGCTGAAAAATGATGGTGTTGACTGCAATGTCCTGTAAGGGATATGCAACACACACACACACACACACACACACACACACACACACACACACACACACAACGATTGTTTCATCATCCGAAGGCTCACCGAAAGGGCATAAATGACAACAGCGGCATGATTTAGATCTGATATTTTTGTTATTTTTTTTTTGACGTTGGCTTGCTGTGAACTGAAGTGTAGTCCATACTCCTGCTACTACTTATACTACACTGGACTGATTTTTGCCTGTGGATTAGCTTTCCCTATTACCAATGTCTCTCGCCATCAGGCGAACCCACACCGACTTCAGAGTTACTTGTAATTTACGTCACCAAGTCAAGGACGAGACGTCAACATTTTAGTCCAGCTGACAGATATAATGATTTTACCCGCAACCTCGGCATCAGCACACGGGATGTTTAAAAACGAGCGCTCGTGTCCTTCGGTCATGCCGACCTTCTATCTAATGATTTTGCAATTGGTAGTACCCACAGGAAGCGATGTAGGCTCATTCTGGTTCTGAGAGGTAAGTTCGTTAAGTTCTTGTCACATCTGAAGACCACTGTGAAACACAACCCAGTATAGTCAAAAGAAGAAGACAATAAATGATGGGGCTGATTGTCAATTATGCGCTCAAAATGTTACTTTGTGAAAACAAAATGCTAGGTTGAGTGTCAAATATGCGCTTCGGATGCTCATTCATTCATTCAGTAGCATGTCCCTTGCAGAATCTCGCTCCCATAACAACCTTCCGGAAAACTTCTCGATCACAAGCAAGATGTCCCGCGTCCGATACACCCATCTGGAGATTATCACCACATCCTGCACCCATCTTTTCTTTGGCCTTCCTCTTCCTCTATTCCCAGGCATATACCCTTCCATTATTGTTCTCTCCAAATTTTCATGACGTTTCAAGTGACAAAATTATTTCAATTTTCTGTGGTTTATCGTCTTTAATAGGCAGCCTTCTTCAATATTCAGCTCTTGAAGTATGGATGCATTTGTTCTTTTCTTTATCCAAGATATTCTTAGAACCCGTTTATAACATTTATATTCACATGCATTTATGCGCTGTTCAGCTTGTTTAGTAAGTGTCCAGGTCTCACAGGCGTATGTTGCAATGGGAAAGATGCATGCTCTTAAAAATCTAATTTTTGTAGTTCTATCTATCCCACTCCATAATTTATTCAGTTTTTTAAGTCTTTGAAGAGCAATAGATAGTTTAATGTTTTTCATTGTGTACACCATTGTTGGTAATCAATGACCCAAGATACTCGACATTTTCCTCCACCTCAAATTTTTCCTCATTAATATATATTTCTTTCTCCATAGTAGTTTTATCTGTAAGCATTATCCTTGTTTTTGCTATGCTAAGCTTAGGATGTTAGCGTGTGTAAAAATAAAATGCAAGGTCAAGAGTCAAATATGCACTTATACCATTGCTTGAGTCCCTTAGCCTTGTATGTGGCGTGTTAGAACCACCACATTTTTATAGGCCTGACTGATTGTACCGATGTACGGTTCTCCTTAAAGACCTGATGGGTGTCAGGATATGAGCGGAGGATGTGGAGGTGGCAATTTGATGATTCTAGCCAGTTCATTAGTTAGTCAACAGAACATCTCGTTGCAGACGGAACTTTTAGTCTGCATGTGCTCAGACCTTCTCCTTGGTATCTCCCTCAGGTTGTAATTGACTGACGTCAGCTGTTCTTTGGCGTCCGTATGACGTGCTAGTCCAATTTGAATTAATCACCTAAAGATGAGAAGCAGACAGTAAACTTTATCAGAACATGATCTCAAGTAACAAATTGGATGTTGCGGCCAAAGCCTTCGTCAGTACAGAAACAACAAGCCCACACCGATATAACTACATGAAAATATAGTTTAGAGTGAACCCGTTTGACGTGATGTTTGTGCAGTCAGGTAGTTGAGGGTTCTAGAAGCAATGAAGTTGTGGGGATGGTAGGTCAGGATACGAGTTTTTAAAATCCTGGCTAGAGTGCGATGCGGAAGGGAAGATCTCTAGCCGGGTGATAGGCAAAACTCTATTGAGATATTATAGAAGATGCATTAAAGATAGAATCCACGACTCTGGTGATTGTGTAGGATGGCGATATATTACCGCGCACGCTTATCGGCATGGCACATGCTGATGATGAAAATAGTGGCGGAAACGGAAGTAGTCCGGGAGCTCTGCACACGATGACAGTGTTTTCAGAGCATGAGCTGTCTAGACGACGAAGTTGAGACTAGTGTATTGAATTTTTTAGCAGAAGGGAAGATGAATAGAGAAAATAACAGAGATGATCCTGCATTGTCAATAGATAGTGGTTGTGTTTGTTGTTCCATTTATTTTCTTTCATTCTACGTTTTACTTTTGCTGGATGTTTACTTTTTTTTTCCTTTGGGGGGAGGGGTGGTAGTGGGGGGGGGGGGGAGTTGTTCGCTGGCTTTTAACTCAAGCGTAGTCCATACACGTGCTACAACTTCTAGTGCACTGGACTGACTTTGAACGCGGTTTAGCTTTCTCTATTACCAGTGTCCCTCGGCATCAAGCGAACTCACGCCGACTTCTGAGGTACTTGTAATTTACGTCCCCAAGTCAAGGACGAGAAATCGACATTTTAGTCCAACCGACCTATGTAAGTTTGAACCCGCTACCTCGACATTAGAACACCGATTCTATTCGTCCATGCTGACCACCATTTTTTATTTGGAGTTAATTTTATTCATTGTGATTGTAGGATACTCGTGTGTGTATAAAGATACTTATGTTTTCAACTAAGTAGATTGGTTTCCGTTATTTTTCCGTTGACAAAAGCTTACGCCAAAACGCCATTTTGCATCGGTTTATGATTTTAGTTCATCGAGGTTTCCAGTTTTATTCATACTCATCGCTTTAAAAATAAGCCCAAGAGCAGTCATTCCTATACTTTTGGTGTTTGTCCATCAAGAATGATGATGACCATTCATTTCATCCAGTGGGGTTAGAATTTTGAAGCTGTAAGCTTTAAGATGGCTGGTAAGGCCTATTTTGGTTCGAAATGTTCTTTGACAATGTGGGCAAGGAATGCATGACGTTCCAGGATGAGGATCTCCTGCTTTTTTTTTTCTTGTCCAGTCTTTTCATCACTGCTCTTGCAGTCCTGTTTGCTTCACAGGTGACTACACCATTGTGTAATGATGTGCGCCACAAATTTCTATCTTTGGTAGCATCCCCCAAAGTGTCGTGATGAATTCCAAAAGCTTCTAATGAGATCTTCAGTGTCTTTAAAGCGTTTCGTCTGGTCGCAGTGGAAGCGTTTACCACAGCGCAGCTTGCCGTAAAAATTTCATTTAGGGAACCTGTCATCTGGCATGCGAGTCAAGAGACCAGCCCAGCGAATCTGATTCTTCGTTAGTAGAGTGTGGATACTGGGCATGGGGGATCTTTCAAAGACTTTAGTGTCTGGGATCTTGTCTTGCCATTTAATCTTCAATAGCTTCCAAAGGCAGACTATGTAGAAGTGGTTTAATTTCCTAGCGTGTCGCTGATAAACAGTCCAGGTTTCACAAGCATATAGAAGTATGGATAATACAACTGCTTTGTATACTTTCAGCTTAACCATATTGTTGCAGATATCTGCACAACGTCGCTCTTATCTCGGCCCGTCTGAAAGCCTCTCGATCTCTTGCCAGTTCTCTTGCCGTTTGCCCTCTAAGCCCAAGGCGCCTGCAATGTCCAGTGTCCATTTTCTGGCTGGTCGACCCTTGTCTCTTTTTATCTAAGAATTTTACCCTCCGTTACTGTTCTTTCCAAACCAGTTACGATATGTTTAGTTAGTTGCATATGCATTACAGGACGTCGCAGTCAAATCCAGCATGTTTTCGCTGTTCATAATTTCTTAGCAAGTTTACGTCCAGTAGTTTGCCATGCCTTCCTGAACGACCGACACTCATACTATTGTTTAAAAACCAACGCAAGAAGGTCCGCTGCCAAATCGCTCGCAGCTGTGTTTCGAACGTGGTATGCGAGATTACGAATTGCGTAACTAATCCGTTCGCAACAGCACCTACATTACCTAAGTAAAATTTCCGTTCCACCATTGACTCACATTAAACAACGGTTTGTGTCTTTCTACACGGGTACACGAAACTGTGGGGTTGCCATCTTTGACACACAGCTAAGCTCGCTGTTACAGCGGAATTCGCTATCTGCGCATGCTCACTTGTAAACAGATTCAGCGTATTTAAGGAATGTACTCCCCCAGACTCACCTGCCTGACGTGTTGTAGAATCCTCACGCTGGAGTGGTAGCATTGAAACTGAAGAGCAAACTCTATACAGTCACTCTGCAACTAAGAAGGGCCTTCAGTCGTTTTCGTTCGTTAATTTTTCAGTATTTTTAGGACTTCTTGTCAGAGCCGAGAGCCCCGAAGCCGCACTTTTGTGAGGTGTTAATTAAAGAGATATTTAGAATCGTGTAAAGTTTTAGATCTACCGCCAGCATGAGTTACGATTCGGACATAGTGGTCAGGAGCAGCAAGGTGTCAAGGACCTACAATGTCTATCGTGGTGCGTCTCCATCGTCTCAGAGCAGATTGGAGGTCAGTTCGTTTGTGTTACTGTTTTATATTTTACTTCAAGAACAAGTGTGTTTAGCATATATTGTGAAAGTTGATTGGTTGATTCGTTAGGTGGTTGGTTGGTAGGTTGGCTGGCTGTTTAGTTGGTTGGCGGGTTGGTTGGATGGTTCGTAGTATGGTTGGTTTGTTTACTGTTTGGCTGGTTGGCTTGAGGGTTGGTTGGCTGGTTGACAAGTTGTTTTGATGGTTGGATATTGGCTGGTTGGCTGGTTGGCTGACTGGTTGAATAATTTGTTGCTTGGGTGATTGGATGGTTGGTTGGATGGATGCTTGAATGATTAGTTGGTCTGTTGCTTGATTGGCTTGCTGGCTGGTTAGAAGGTTTATTGCTGGTTTGCCAGGCTGGCTGGTTGGATCGTTGACTGGTCGGATAGTAGGTTGGCTGACTAGTTGGACGGTTTATTGCTTGGTTTGTTGGCAGGCTGGTTATAGGCTGGCTGTCTCAGCCCTGGAAAGTGCGGACATCGTTCTGTGGTTATGTCCTGGAAACTGCTGACATCATTCTAGTGGTCTAAACCCTGGAAAGTGCTTACATCGTTCTGGTGGTCTCAGTCCTGGAAAGTGCTTACATCGTTCTGATGGTCTAAGCCAGGGAAAGTGCTTACATCGTTCTGTGGTTAAACCATGGAAAGTACTGACATCGTTCTGGAGATCTCAGACCGGGAAAGTACCGACATCGTTCTGGAGGTCTCAGACCGGGAAAGTACTGACATCGTTCTGGAGGTCTCAGACCGGGAAAGTACTGACATCGTTCTGGAGGTCTCAGACCGGGAAAGTGCTGACATCGTTCTGTTGTTAAGCCCTGGAAAGTACTTACACCTTTCCGTGGTTAAACCCTGGAAAGTACTTACACCTTTCCGTGGTTAAACCCTGGAAAGTTCTTACACCGTTCTGGTGGTCTAAACCCTGGAATGTGCTTACATCGTTCTGGTGGTGGAAACCGTGGAAAGTGCTTGTATAGTTCTGGGTGTTCTGGGTGTGTAAGCCCCGGAAAGTGCTGACACCATTATGTGGCTAAACCCTGCAAAGTGCTGACATCGTTCTGATGGTCTCAGCTGTGGAAAGTGCTGACACCATTCTGTGGCTAAACCCTGCAAAGTGCTGACATCGTTCTGATGGTCTCAGCTGTGGAAAGTGCTGACATAATCCAGCATGGACTTGGTGTAGAGTCTCCTCTCCCGGTTCCTTACCTAACTACTATCTCCGCGGGGACTGCGGCAGAAATGTCCTTACCCTCTCCAAGCCCGGCGACTAGCGGGGTGTGCAAAAGTGGTAATAAAATGCGGCAATGCCACATCTGTGGAGAGATATGTTAGGACATTAGCGAGTCATGAATCCGCACAGCATATATGGTCAGGCTGGGATTAGGTCTAGGAGGGTATTGTTCCCCATACCGGGTTTGGGTATCTCACTGTGAATAGACTCCGACCGTGTACCTGGAGAGAGAGAGAGAGAGAGAGAGAGAGAGAGAGAGAGAGAGTCATGAGAGAGAGAGTGTGTGTATGAGAGAAAGTGTATGTGTGACAGAAAGAGTGTGTGTGTGAGAGAGAGAGAGAGAGAGAGAGAGTGAGTATGACAGAGAGATTGTGTATGAGAGTGTGTGTGTATGTGTGAGAGAGAGTATGTGTAAGAGGGTGTGTGAGAGAGTGTGTATGAGAGAGAGAGAGAGATTGTGTGTATGAGAGAGAGTGTGTGTGTATGAGAGAGAGAATGTGTATGTATGAGGCAGAGAGTGTGTATGGGAGAGAGAGAGTGTGTGTGTGTGTGTGTATGAGAGAAAGAGAGAGTGAAAGAGAGAGAGTGAGAGAGTATAAGAGAGTGTGAGAGAGATCTATTGTGAAGGTGAAGTGTATAGTACCGTTACATCTACTCTGGAAACTATACCATTGCTATAAGTCGTATACGCTTGCTTGGGGTGGGGGGCCTGGCGGGGGTGGGGGAAAGGTGGGGGGGGGGGCTGGCGGTCATGTGTTCAATAACCTTACAGTTGATCTTTTCCCCACCCCTCTCTCTCCTCCCCCGCCAATAGATCTGGGCTTATCGTGGATCCAGTAACCTAGGCCTTAGGAAATTACCTGAGAAGTGACGGCAACCGATGTGTTATTGACCGCACCCCCTCCATTGAGTGTTGACTGGTGCAGAAATAGAGCAAGCAGTACCTGAAGTTTCTGAAAACGAGTCCTCCCCCCCCCCCCTTTTCCGCCTGTTTCCCTTTCTTTATGTCATTGGCATTATAGAGAAGCGGGCCTACTTAGGCCAGGGTTTTTGACCATCGTCAAGGCTCTTAATTATCTAATTATCTACACGACTCTTAATTATCTTCATGGCTCTTAATTATCTCCAAGTCTCTTAATTGTCTTTCTCTTGTTGTGTTTCAGTATCTGGAACGTCTGCTGTAATAGATGTTTTGAAATTGTTATCATCTCACTTAACAATGAAGATGATACTTCTTAAGTATAAATTACACCAACATTATGAAGATGATCTGTTTTGAACGCTTCTTTCTGGGAAACGATACCATTATTTAGAATGTGAAGTACAATCTTGAATTCTGTCTTAGAATGTATATCCTTCTTATATTCACGAGCACCCTCTTCACTTATTCTTGTAGCCCATGGCAACGGTGATCATGTCTGTCCACTGCCTTCTATCTCGTGTACTGCCAATCATTTCTGACATCGATGTTCCTCCATGACTTGATGTCAGAAAGTCCAACATCTTCTCTCTCAGTCTTCTCCTGCCTCTCCTCTCCTCTAACATTCCCTTTGTCGCGACATACTCCAGTTTTCTCTTTTGTTATGCCATGCCCAGATAATTTGGACGACTGCGCAAATAGTGCATTATAGTTTTTATTTTTAAAAAGGGGGGGGGGGGAGAGAGAGAGAGAGAGAGAGAGAGAGAGAGAGAGAGAGAGAGAGAGAGAGAGAGAGACTTAAGTTTTGATTTGTGCCAAATAAGTCGTTTATACTACGTTAAGGTTACAGATTTGTACTGTATCTTTGAGAGATCTCCCATCTGATTCTTAGTCGCGATCTAGCACTGTACCATGCTCCTCTTGGACTGTAGACACAATGAGATAGTTGTTTAGACTTCATTCTTATCAGACGTCTGAACCATTTCATTTTGTATCTGTCGATTAAATCAATACAGTCAGTGGTACCTACGATATTTGTAATGTGGCTATTACTGCTACTGCCTCGTCTAGTGAAAAAGCCAGCAATCTTTTCTTTTGCTTGCAGTGAGCATCATCATCTCTTCTCATGTTTTGCACTCTTAGCAGAGTATTGATGCACATAGGATGTTGATCACTTGTCTCTTAACTTCTGTACTTGAAAAATTAGCTTCATTTCCATTTTAAACGTTGACGTTCATTAGACACATATACCCCTCCAGCTCTTCCAATAGACGGCACAAGGAGAATCTCAGCAGAGTGCACGAGTTCCATAACCTGGGCAAGAATTTAGATATATCTGTCCCAGAACCACACATTCTATAAATGTTCTTTCATTGGTAAGTTTTCTAATTTGAAATTGAGTACAGTCAGGAGTCTATTATGCTTAGAGATATTAGACTTGATCTTATCCGAGAAGAGTAAACGGCTAATCGTCTATACACGGATTTATCTGGGTACATCATCAACAACGAAAGTAGTATTTGTCAGCTTTGCAAATACACCATCTCCGTAAATACACCATCTCCGTATAAAAGGTTGTCAAGCCCTACCTCTGTGTGTGTGTGGGGGGGGGGGGGGGAGTCTCTGTGTGTGCGTGTGTCTGTGCGTGTGTGTGCTCGTGGGTGTGTTTTTTGTGTGTGTAATGTGTGTGTATTTGAGTTTGTGTGTTTGTGTGTGTTTGTGTTTTTGTGTATATGTGTTTATGTTTATTTGTGTGTGTTTGTGTGGGTGTTTTTGTGTGTTTGTGTTTGTGTGTGTGTGTGTATTTGGGTGTGTATTTGTCTCTGTGTGTGTGTGTTGTGTATGTATGTGTTGTGTGTGTTGTGTATGTATGTGTTGTGTGTGTATGTGTTGTGTGTGTTGTGTATGTATGTGTTGTGTGTGTGTGTTGTGTATGTATGTGTTGTGTGTGTTGTGTATGTATGTGTTGTGTGTGTTGTGTATGTATGTGTTGTGTGTGTTGTGTATGTATGTGTTGTGTGTGTGTTGTGTATGTATGTGTTGTGTGTGTTGTGTATGTATGTGTTGTGTGTGTGTGTTGTGTATGTATGTGTTGTGTGTTGTGTATGTATGTGTTGTGTGTGTTGTGTATGTATGTGTTGTGTGTGTTGTGTATGTATGTGTTGTGTGTGTGTGTTGTATATGTATGTGTTATGTGTGTTGTGTATGTATGTGTTGTTTGTGTTGTGTATATATGTTGTGTGTGGTGTTTCACCCTCTAACATTTGTGTCGAACTATGCTATTCCCATGTAACTTACCACGATTACAGGTCAAACCATTGCAGCACGATAGCATCCGAACAACTTTCTCTTACATAACAACCTGTTGATAACATATGCTCCTTTCATCTCTGGGTAACGTATTAGACGCCTAGTTTTCTCAGACAAGTGCGAAGAACCGTGTACTTGGCTTGGTATTGTACAGGATCACTCTGACTGCACACAGCACCCGTTTAAGTACTTCTGTCTCCGATCCTATATAACACAAGGAGAATCTCGGCGCAGTGCACTAACTCCGTACTGGCGATGATTCACACGTGAGAGTACAAGAATCATACATGCTATGAGGTCGGCGTGGCTGAGAGAACCACTGTACATGCACTCAAATTCACGCGTGTGTGTATGTGTGTTTTTATTTTTTTGGGGGGAGAGCTGTTTTGTTCTCCATAAACATACAAATGGCAACAACAATCTGTAATAATAATAATAATAATAATAATAATAATAATAATAATAATAATAATAATAATAATAATAATAATGAAAAGTCCCGAAGCAAGAATATGCTATGGGTTTGTAATGTGTCAGGACCATAACATTTTGTAGGCCTGAATGCACGGAGAAATCAGTGGCCAATCTTTCCTTCTCCTAGAGGCCGACGAACACAGGTTTCCGACTCTTTTCTGACCACAATATTATCAGCGTAGCATCCTAAAGGTTACACTAGCACGCCAACATACTGCAATCATCATCATCTCATCTTGTTCCTCTTGTACCTTGCGGTGTCGAGGTGAAGCATAAAGAGAGGGAAATGTCCGTTTATGGGCTTTATATATCCAGATTTCCATGGATCTTGTTATTCACTCTCTCCATTGTTTACATGGTCGGCCTATTACTTCTGGTTCCATTTGGTCTGTATATCATTGCTTGTTGTGGCATACCGTCATACCCTAACAAAATATTCAAAGACCAGAACAAACGGCAGCACGCTTGGTATTGTAAACAATATAAAATAACACAAAGCATAGCAGCTTTACAGAACACAATTACGGAAAATATAGGACGTTGCAGCGACTAGCCTTCATCAGCAAAGAAAAAATGTCCACAGCTTTATGCAATTCCACTAACTTTATTCACACTTTAACCTTTGGTATTGTAAAGAATCACTTTCATTGCACACAACACCTTTATAAGTACTTGTGTCTCCTACCCTACCTAATACAACACGGCTCTCATCACAGTGCGCCACATTCGTACTACTGGTGATGATTTACACGTGAGAGTATAAGAATCCTACATGCTTTCTAAACAGTTTTCTATGTATACAAGTGATTTGTGTTCTAGTCCTTTTTTTTTCGGTCAGCCCATCCAGTCTGCTTCTCTCAATCTTCAGGCATAACTCTCTGTGGCGAAGTCGCCCTTGCACTGTGAAGTTCGTTTACCTAACAATCGTCTCAGAAGCCACATCTCTGCCTCCTCCAAGCTCTTCCTTGTGTGTTCGGGGTTTGTTCCAATTCCCATGATTGACTGCCGTAGAGCAGAATAGGTGCAATATTCTTTTAGGGCTTCTTAGTCCCACAATGGCCCATTGTGGTCCACCAAGGCCCATCTGCCAGTGTTAGAGGACAGTGATTTGGTGATTCGAGTTTGCAGTTTGGATGACTGCTTCTGCACCCTGGCCAGATCAAGTGCAGACAAATCTACACTTTGCTTCCAGCCAGAAGGCCTAGAAGCGGAAGGTCGGTGGCACCTTTGCGGGGCTGTCGTCTTTCGTAAAGATTTTTTCTCCTATACCCGGCTTTCACCGGAAAGGTCTTTCTGACATTTAATGAAGAGGTTATATATATAATTTTTAATTCCATTATACCATTACCTGTACCCCGTTCAACCTTAGAAATGACGATATATTAGGGTTCATCCCTGACTCAGATTAATAATCCTGTTATAGAGTCAGCCACAAATAGGATATTATTTTGAAGTTAATTGTTGTCCAAAGGGGGTAATGATTTCAACATAATTATTTTATGAACATATCTGGAGAGTTTGTCGTGGAGGCGATGTAGTCAGCTTGGCCGCTATACACATTAATCTCATGAATAAATTATATGAGTGCGGATGTCCGAGAACGGCGACATATTATAAACGCTATACAAGCCATACATCGAGAAACCCCGAGTATAGTGTAAATAGATGGTAATCAAGATGGTAATACGCATCATCTCTCTGGGGGACTGGATGCTCATATTCCCACTTTTTCTATAAATGCTTCTGATGAATCTCTTGGCCTCATCCAAAAGGCCATGTCTTTATCAGGTTGAGATAGTTTTTCGCGTTCTTTTTTCAGTCTGCCGTTTTATTCCCAGTTATGTTGCAATGCGACGAAACATATAGTCTCGTACACAGCTTTTGGAATTTAACATAGTCCATGGAGTACTTCTATAGGTCTGCTAGCTCTGCACTGTTTCTGATCTCCAGTATTGAAAGACTTAGCATCTGTGAAGAGAGCTATGTTTTTATTTTTTATTTTATGTTTCCAGCCAACAGCATTTCTGCTGCAATTCTCAAGGTGTCTGTCTCTGCCCTGAAACTGCTTGAGAATTTTCCAGTAGTATTTATCGAACCAGCCATGGGGTACATCAAATAAGATCTTATACGAGAGCAAAAGGGGGCCCGAGAATAAAATATATTACAGCATTAAAGACATTGTGCGGTCACATAGAATGACGCTATCCAGTGTCAGCCACTGGGTGCTGGAACGCCGTCTGTTCACCCTCACGCCGCTTGACGGCAAAAGTAGAAGATGATAATTATGCTGACTTTTATCGATAAACAAACAAAGTTCTTTATGCTTACTGCATAATTATATATCAGCCGTAAAACACCTCTCATCTTTAGCGACTGAAGCTAAGATTTAACTCCTAATATGCCAACTCAATACTAAACATTCACAATACGCCCGTTAGATACTATACTAGATAGTTTAACACAGATACTCTTTAACTAAACGTGTTCAATAGTCTTATATTTAAGTACACATACACGCAGACACACACACACACACAAACATACACACACACGTCTTTTACGCACCTTTAAGTGCACTAGGCACAAGAACGTGTCAGTAAATTATGAAGCATTCTACTCGCCTTGAGGCGCATGAAGTAAATAGTGCTCGCCCCATATTTGGATAGACCAGTGAGTACTTGACTGAGGGTTGATGTGATCAAAATCAAGCCGGCCACCTGCCCCTCCCAAGACATGTCGTGGTACACATTTCGGGCTGGTTCGACCCGGGAGCCTAGGGTCATTGTAAAGATCTTCCTGGGTGTGAATTCTAACCTATGACCACCGGGCTGGTTCGACCCGGGAGCCCAGGGTCATTGTAAAAATCTTCCTGGGTGTGAATTCTAACCCATGACCCCCCGGGCTGGCCAGCAAGTGTGCTAGCCACTAGGCCACAGCGGAGTTAGGCCTATTGTGCTAGCCACATAGGGATGTCAGCATACATATGGTATGCAGCCAGTATCACACTGGTCGCCTTGTCTTCCCAAGATCTTCCCTGGTACTTATTGTAGAACTTGTCGACGTGGGGAGCCGTGGGCAATGAAACATAAAGTGCTCCTTTTACTTGACCAGCGCCTGCAGGTCGATTCAAATTAAAATGAGTACCAGCTATGTCCTGGGAAACAAAAGTGGCTTATAATTAAAATAAAGCCGGTATCTGTAATAGGTAAACGTAGTCCTATGGTAAATACTACTGTTGTGTTTTGAAGTATTAGGTGTTTACTTATACTAAAACATGGCATGAGGTAGGTTGACTCGTTCCCTCCGTACGGCCTTTAGTTCCTAGTTAGTTGCATATCCTTTATAGGACGTTGCAGTCAACACCAGCATATGTTGCTGTTGTGATCTCTTGGCAAGTTTTCGTTCAGTAGTTTGCCATTGCTTTCTGAACGACAGACACCCATACCATTTCGTTAAAAAACAACACAAGGCTGTTTGCTACCAAGTAGCCCACAGCTGTGTATCGAACGCAGGGATGCGAGATTACGAACTGCGTCTGTAACCCCGTCACCAAAGACCCGGCTTAGTCTCTAGACAATTCTCATTGTTATCCAGGATTACTGCTACGCATGCCCAAAGCGCCTTCTGGAGGGTAAAGGGGTTCTTTATTTCACTTATTTACCAATGATATGTCAGAGGTTCGAGTTCAAGTTCACTCATCTCATCTCATCATGTTCTTCTTGTACCTTGCGGTGTCGAGGTGAAGTATAAACAGCGTGAGAGTGCCCGTTTATTGGCTTCATATATCGAGATTCTGATGGACTCTGTTATTCCCTCTGTCCATCGTTTACATGGTTGGCTTCTTCTTCTGGTTCCATTTGGTCTATACATCATTGACTGTTGTGGTATACTGTCAATTGGTATCAAGTGCAGCACTTGTAGAAAAAGCAAATGCCACCCCTGCTATTTAAGTACTTTAGAGGTGAAATCTTAGTGGAATTTCTCATACTCTACAGTACTTTCAAGTTGAAACCAAGGTGGCATTCGATTTACTCTCCAGCAAGTTAGAGTTGAGACTATAGTAATACTTCTCATATTCTCCAGCACTTTAGAGCTGTGGCTATAGTGGATATTTCTCATACTCTCCAGCACTTTAGAGCTGTGACCACAGTGGCATTTCTCATACTATCAAGTACTTTAGAGCTGTGACTATAGTGGCATTTCTCATACTCTCCAGTACTTTAGAGCTGTGACTATAGTGGCATTTCTCATACTCTCCAGTACTTTAGAGCTGAGACTATAGAGGCATTTCTCATACTCTCCAGTACTTTAGAGCTGAGACTATAGAGGCATTTCTCATACTCTCCAATACTTTAAATCTGAGACTAAAGAGGCATTTCTCATACTCTCCAATACTTTAGAGTTGAGACTATAGAGGTATTTCCCATAGCGACAGGTTATTATCAATAACCTGGGCTCGCAGATCCACCCAGTCTAAAAGGGGTGTCAGGAAATGTCACAGGGACGTTAATACGGCCGACGTGACTCAGATCACATCCCCCAGCAAGTGCCCATTGGTCTATACAAATATGAGGCCAGCACCCATTACGCCGTAAAGTGTGTAAATGAGTCCTTTAGTTGTAAGAGGGTTCACTAAACTTTAACAAACCCTAATCTCCCTTCCCACATTCCTTACCCTTTAATTACCTCACACAAGATACACCTGTGTGTAAGTGCGAGCTGCAGGTGACTAATATCCAGCCTAACGAGATACATTTTCCTATCTAGTCCTCGATTATTTTTAGCCACTCACGTCTGCACGTGCGCAGGCGTCGGCTGCTTTCCCCGGGAGCGCGAATTCAGGCCGTGAGCAGAGCCAGGGAGGAACTCAACACACCACAAATCTGGCAGCGAACGCCAGACTAGCTAACTTTGTAACATCGTGCCAGGTCTGCGCCGGGAACTGACATCAAGTTACGTAGGTGCGTTCTATGACTTGCTAGTCCCTATATTGGGTCGGGAAGATATCGCGAACGTGTTTGTCAGCTTTTTGGCTCTCCGATGTACCGTGGGTGGCAAGTGGAATGCAGTGTGTTTCTGTCTATACCCGTTTAGAAAATACAGAATTAAACAGCACATCGTCTTGTAATGTAGAGAATACAATACTGTCCTACGTGGCAAATCAGAAGTCACAAATTGGTCTGTTGTACCTGGGTTGGGTAAATTTCAATATTCTTCTTTGAACGTTTACTAAAATACAGAGTCAAGCGGGACATGGTCTTGCAATTTAGAGAAAACAATTCTCTCCTACATTCAAAAACAGTGTATTCCATAGGTGAATTTAACACAGAAGCCACACACAATATGTTGCACAGTTTATTGCCAGGCATATTTCGCTACATCTCGTCAGGTGCACACTGCAGAGTTGTGCATGCAGTATATCACACGTAGTGATAAAATGAATTATACTTTGGCTCAAATGCTTATAATACCTGGTCATTGTCACATTAACACTCCTACATGACAAAGCAAACATACAAATTAGTCCGCTGGACCGTGGGTTGGCAAATGAGATGCAATTCAGAGCTGATCCATGATTCTGAAGATCGCGCGAGATGGTGAAAAATGATCGCCCACGAATATCGGCATGATGATGATTACACAATTCAAAGTAAAGCTGGACATAGTCTTGTTAAAATTACTCGCACGTTCCTTTTCTACAGATAATCTTTGCAATGAACCCCAGCATTGATGTGATTGTTTAAGCAATTTTACGTTCAATAGTTTACTATTAGAGGTCAGAGCTGCCGAGAGGTTTATCGCGCTCGCGCTTATCTTTCCTGTGTGCTGACGGTAAGGTAGTGGGTTCATTTCACACATCCGGTCAGCTGAACTTAAACGTAGACTTCTCGTTCAGAAAACAATGACAAGCTTACAGTTAGTTACACGTCCTCGACAGGACGTCACAGTCAACCCCAGTGTCATGTTCTTACATACTTATAACGCTTGGCTCGAAGTCTGGGACAGAGGTAAAAAATTGCACGCTACAAGATAGCACTCGTACGAACAGTCGTTGCAATTTAAGATACTTTTAATCGATGATAATGTACATGTGCGCAATCTCGCAGGGATTGCGTTTCATCACCACGTCACATTCGCAGTGAATATCGTAACATCGTTATCACACCCTCACTCTATATACACAGCCCTCACTGACTATCAGTACACACTCGCTGTTCATACTCGCCATCTCAATCACAGTTGAATCTACAAGCTCATTCAATCCTGCTATCAAAACGATACATTCGGGAATCACAGCCACAATCCTACGTCCGTCCGTGTCGCAGTCTCTTAACCCGTCTGTCTAAAACAGGTACGCTCATCCGGATCACGGAATCCTACATCCCGTGAATCCGGTGTTACTTGGTGTGGTCCGATGGACACGGGTCTGGCCCGAGTACAGGTTTACAACCCTGACCTTTCTTTGGACACCTGTCTACCTGTCGCTGCTACCTCTAACCTGTCTCTCCTGTCCAGTGTCTAGTCAGTACTGCCCTCGGTTATTCTAGGTAGTATCGTGGGTCTGTGACACCCGGCATGTTTTGGCTGTTTGTGATTTGCAGGGCAGTTATATTCAGTAGTGTGCTATTGCTTTCTCAACCGCCGACGCCCATACCATCGAAATCAACGCAAGGCAGTTTACTGCCGAATCGCCTGTGGCTGATTTCCAACCTTCGGCTCGGGTGTGTCGAAAAATTATCACACGCTTTCACTGCCCCTAAGCCACAGCGTCCCTATAGGCAAACTACCCACCGTAAAATTGCCCATAACATAAACCTGGGATGCATTACAACGTCCTGCAAAGGACATGGCACATTTTAAGTTTACCATTGCTTCCTGATCGCCGACACTCATACCATTGTGGAAATCAACGCAGAGTAATCTACTCGCAAATCGCCCGTGATTGACTTTAAACCCGATATGTGGGAATTGCGAAACTGCATTCACTAGCCATGAAACACCCACGGTGGCACATCGTCTGTTAAGTCAGAGAAAACAATTCTCCCCCGCCACATGTATACAACATTCAAGATTGGAGAATCAGCCACGTAGATGGAATGGCGTCGCAGTCAGCATACCACATACTCCAAGACTGCCCAAAAAAGCCTCTCATTCTAGCTGAGGATCTTAACTAGGGCTTATTTTAGGGATAGGTCTAATATTAAATCAATCAATCATGTGCCATGCCGGAAAGCGTGGGCGGTCATGATTCGCCATTTCACTCGATCACCAGAGTCGTGGATCAGCTCAGTGTTCCTGTCTCGTCCATGCCATGTGGCCAAGCCATCCAGGTATTTTCCTCTCGGTCTTCCTCTTGGTCTGTTCCCCTCGATCTTGCCAGCTGTCACCAAGTTCTCCAGTCCATTTCTTCTCATAACATGTCCAAAAAATTTTGACTGTCTACGTCTAATTTCTCTAATCAATCTACGATTTTCATTTGTCTCTTGTAGTACTTGGTCATTGGTTTTTCTATCTGTCCATGGTATTCTTTGCATTTTCCTAAGAAACCACATTTCTGCAGCCATCAGATGTTTTTCAGCTTGACTGCACATTGTCCAAGTTTCACATCCATACAAAAGAACAGGCTCTATGTATCCCCTCAACACTCTTTTTCTCGTTTCAATTGACATCAATTTATTGGTCAGAATGTTTTTCATCTTAAATGTTTTTCTAATATTAAAAGCTGCCTGAAATATCGTGGTAGGGCTTATTATAGGAGTAAGTCTTATTTTCGGGGAAACACTGTAGCTAAGATTTGTTCGTGTAAGATGGTGAAACATGGCCACGCACGCTTACCGGCATGGCACATGATGATGATGAAGATATGTTAGGTCGGCCCAGCCCAAAATGTGTAGCCTCCTTACCGTAGTGGCTAGACACTCGCCTGCCAAACCTGAGGTCATGTGTTCGATCCCCCGCTGGGCCAATTAGAAATTTTAAAAATTGCCCTGAGCTCACTGGTCGTTCTAGCCTAAAATGGGTACCAAGAATGTTTTGAGAAGTGAAGGCGGCCGGCGTGATACTAACCAAATCACACACCGAGTGCCGATTGGTGTATTAAAATGATGGATCTAGCACCATATGCCATATGCGCCTTACACGTGTAAAAAGGCCCTGTACTTTTTACCTTACAGCCTAAACTGGTTACCAGGAAACTCCTTGAGAGGTTCAGGCGGCCCGGCGTGATACTTATGTTGTCTATATCAATATGCATCTAGCACCGTATGTCCAATGACGCGTAAAAGGGCATTTAATACTTTAGAAGATTTTCTGGGCACTATATGAGGAGAGCTGCCTACAGGTGAATGTGCCTTGCCGATAAGCCCGGGTAGTAGTGGTTCGGTATCTCAAACGATCACCAGAGATGTGGATCATGTCTGTGGGCGTGTGTCCCAGCCAACTAGGTATTCTATCTTTGTGTGTCAGCCTTGATATTTCACCAATATGTTTGCCAGTTGTGATTTAGGTTTTACCGTTTATTTCTCGACCTAACGTATCCTAAAATATTGCCTGTCTGCATCTCATCATCATCATCCTCATCCAGTGCCTTGCCAGCTGGCGTGGGCGATCATGCCTTTCCACAAGCTGCGATCTCCGAGGGCATGGTTCAATTCGTTGACTCCTTTCCATGACATGACACAAGACTGTTTAGAATCTTCTCCCGCTGTCTTCCTCTATCTATCTTCCGATTGTCACATGTTCCAGTTTTTGTCTTCTCATAATGTGGCCAAAAACACGATGTCTGCCTCTTTCTGGTGTTTGTGATAAGTTCTCTCAAAATGTCTAGATTGCTGATTTTGGCTGTCCAATTAATTTTCAGTATTCTTCTGTGAAACCACATCTCCAAGGCTTCCAGGGATTTTTGTTTCACCTGTTTACTAATTGTCCAGGATTCTCAGCCGTATGTTAAAATTAGTTCTATATAACATGCAAGAATTCTCTTCTAACTTTCAAGGACAATGACGTATTGCATACAAAGCGTTCTTCATTTGATAGAATGCAGTTTTTGTTTTTTTCTATTCTGTTCTTTACCTCAGTGATGCATCTTCCATCTGCTGTTACCGATATGCTCAGATATCTGAATTTCTGCAGTTGCCCCAAAATAATGTCATGTACTTTAATTGCATCTAATTTCTCTGATAAATGTACAGTTACCATTGGTTTCTTTGGCACTAAATGCCCGATACGCCCTCAGGAGTTTAACATTGTCCTTTACTGACCTACTAACTTACCTACTAACTTACCTGCTTACTTACCTGCTTACTTACCTGCTTACTTACCTGCTTACTTACCTGCTTACTTACCTGCTTACTTACCAACTTACTGACCTACTTACTGACCTACTTACTTACCTACTTACTTACCTACTTATTTACCTACTTACTTACCTACTTACTTACCTACTTACTTACCTACTTATATACTTACTATAGGCGTTACTTGGAGTCACAGTAGCATAGTGGCTAGCACGCTTACCTGCAGGCCTAGTGGTCATGGGTTTGAATACTCACCGACGCGGGTTGCTTAGCATGACCTGGACTACTAGATGGACCCAGCCTAACATGACCTGGACTACTAGATGGACCCAGCCTAACATGACCTGGACTACTAGATGGACCCAGCCTAACATGACCTGGACTGCTAGATGGACACAGCTTAACCTGACCTGGATTACTAGATGGACCCAGCTTAACATGACCTGGACTACTAGATGGACCCAGCCTAACATGACCTGGACTACTAGATGGACCCAGCTTAAAATGACCTGGACTACTAGATGGACCCAGCCTAACATGACCTGGACTACTAGATGGACCCAGCTTAAAATGACCTGGACTACTAGATGGACCCAGCTTAACATGGGCGGCAGGCCAGATGTTGATGGTGTAACTCGTCACGAGTTTATTGGTCTATGTAATATGAAGCTATCGCCATATGCCCAGTGCGCCTCAAGGTGTGTAGAATGGGTCGTTAACCTTGACTTTACTATAGCTTTTAGACTGAGTTGAGTTGAGCTGATTTGGGTTGAGTTGAGTTGAGTTGAGCTGACTTGAGGTGAGTTGTGTTGAGTTGAGTTGAGTTGAGTTGAGATGAGATGAGTTGAACTGAGTTATTGAGTTGAGTTGAGTTGCAATGCGCTTTTGAGTTGAGTTGAAATGCATTATTGAGTTAAGTTGAGTTGCGTTATTTTGTCGAGTTGAGTTGCGTTTATAAGTTGAGTTGAGATGAGTTGCGTTGAGTCAACAACGACATCATAACATTCGGAGCATTCTCATACGCGCTTCGTTCCCATCTTCAACAGCCAGCGAAGAATACTAATACTAATAGCTTTTATTTTGTCTATTGTCAACTTACCTCTGATTTCTGTTTGTCCTTGACTTATGCGCGTGTAAATTAATTCCTGCGAATGTCTTTCTCTCATTAACTGAGAGGTGCATGGAGCTGATGGCACCAAATAACTGGGTTGGATGAATCGAGTAGCCTCGAAGTGAGCTATTTAGTGCTCCAGTACCTACTTTTCTAAGTCACATTATCATCTTCATCATCATCCTCAAGGACGTTCAGCGTGGACTAATGGAAAATAGCGCCCGCTCTTAAACTTCGTGTGCAGCGAGGTAGCGGATTTAACCCTTACACCGGTCAGCTGGACTAAAATGGTGACTTCTCGTCTTTGAATTGGGAACGTCAATTACAAGTACCCCAGAAATCGGAGTTGATTCGCCGTATGGCGGGGGACACCGATAACAGGGACGACTAGCTCACACGCAACAATTAGTCTTGTGCGATCTCTTGAATCCGATTTGCAGGGTTACCTGCCATATCTTTAGTCCCATATATGTCTGCATTGATAGATCTTCGCATGTTTGTTTTATCAATGTTGCCCTGGGCTTACCGCTTCATCTTTCCCCAAGTATTGTGTCCTTCAGTACTGTCTGGTGATTCTCCGTGTCTTAGGCTCGGTGCCTAGGGTTTACGGGTAGTAAAAGGGTAGTAAGTTCACATTCCTGACATATCGGGTTCGAAGTAAGCCGCAGGCAGTTTATGAGCAGATCGCCTTGTGTTGATTTCTACTATGGTATGAGTGTTTGACGTTCATAAAGCAATGGTTAACTATTGAACTTAAAATTGCCTATAAAATCACAAACAGCAAATAAATGCTGAGTTGATTGCGACCTCCTGTAAGCATTATCCCAATGTATCTAAAGTTTCTGGCCTTGTCAATTCTTACTGCCTAATCTCTCAACAATAGACAGTGAGACAACGGTGTGGATTCACTGGCGTCAAAGTCCTCCGATCTCCACATCTCTCTAAGGACATTAATAATATCGGCACGACCCATGGACTGGCAGAGCCAGCAAGTTTATCAGCTCATTCATTTTGTTCAACTCCTACATGTCCCAGGACGAAGATGTAAGTGGCTCTACTAACAACATACCTCAACAACGATTCAATCCACTGTCTACTTTCAGAACTCACCTCGACCTTTGGGATTATGTTCATTAAATCATTCAGGACACACACACGGATATAATTCTGCGATTCTAGCCATATGAAAGCCCGTGTTACTGCCATCACCCCGATCGTCATAGAGTGGGCACCACTGGCTTCTTGAATGGTTCTACCTGCTCAACGTGCCGTGAATGTCCACACATTTCTCTGCTGCTGCATAACAGATATTCGACTTCTGTCGTAGCATTTTGTTTGCATAAGCAAATAGCCTATGCACATGTGTAATACTCTATAGGAGTATTTTATTTACAGAAACTATTTGAAAACAAAATTTCTAACACAGATGTTTGCTTTGTTTGTTTCAGTCTCGACTGAGAGAGTTGGAGGACGCCTTGGATAGTGAAAGAGATGGACGCCTCAGAGTAAGTAAGCTAGCAAATATAATTATCATAGTGGGAACAATATGACAATTTTAGCCTAACATTTCAGGAGTAATTAATTTTTGTAGTAACATTGTAGACGTTTGGGGTAGGGGGCGCAGGTGGGGGTAGGGGGAGTCATGTTCATAAGCATGAGAATAGAAAATAACAACAGTTAGGTAAGTGCAACTCCTGCCAAAAAGTGAGAAATAATAACACAGACAGTCGGACAGTGTACTTAACTTATAACGAACTTCACTACTGCAAACGCAAATCGCGGGGGAGTGGGAGGGCGAATCAATGATGATACTTTAAAAAGAATTTATACTACGAGACACCGAATCGACGTTTCATTTATAATAATCTTCACGAGGAACAACACGAACAGATCTAACGAAAAGCATGAAATTAGAAAATTTAATAACATTAAAACACAAACAGAAAAAGTGTAGGTATGACACTTTGCTAGGCCATCACTTGTGTCCTGCCATCTGGCACAGGCGTTCATGTGTCTGCACAGATCTAGGCCCTTTCATGTTCTGAATAAGTTCTATTGATAACATTGCTCCATGCTACAGTTCCATTCCATGCAGCCACATTTCTCTCGGTCTGCCACGGGCAGACAGCTGCTCTTTCTAGTCATCACGATTTCTGTCCAGTGCCTCTCTTCTCATCTCATGGCCAAAGAACACGGCGTGTCTCCTTCTTATATTTGCATTTAATATTCTGCTCTCATTAGCTTTCTCCAGCCTCTTGTTGTTAGTTACTCTGGCAGTATTCTCAACATTCGTCTTAGAAATCACCAAAGAGTGGAGGAATGGGTATTAGAACAACATGAATTGGACCACATGTAAACATTGTTTAGTATTCGTCTCTTTACGTAACTCTGTCATTGATTTGTCACTCCAAAGGATCGAGTGAATCCAGTTATCCATGCCGGCATTCTACTGACTGCATTTGTTTATTTAAGTACGCTTCATTCAGGTTAGCACGTTAATTAACTAATAATAATACTGGGGATCAGCATGGCTGAATGGATAAGAGTCATCGTTTGTAAACAACCGGTGTGCTGTTGGTGAGGTAGCCGGTTCAACCCTTACACCGGTCAGTTGGACCAAAATGTTGACTTCTCGTATTTTGACTTGCGGACGTAAATTACAAGTACCTCTGAACTCCAAGTGGGTTAACCAGATGGCGAGGGACATTGGTAATATGGAAAGCTAATCTACACGCAAACATCAGCCCAGTGTACTAGAAGTATTAGCATGAGTATGGGCTACGCTTAAGTTTAAAGTGAGCGAACGAAAAAAATAAAACCAAAACAAACAAAACAACAATAAACAATTATAATAATCATTATATACCACGCCAAGCGTTACAGGCACTCATGTTCCTTATGGTTCGCATGTTCTTGACAACAGCTGATCGTCCTTCCTGCTACTCTGGCAACATTGTGAACATTTTTTTTCCATCTATGGACCTCTGCTATCTATGGATCTCTGCTATCTATGGATCTCTGCCGTCTATGGACCTCTGCCGTCTATGGACCTCTGCCGTCTATGGACCTCTGCCGTCTATGGACGTCTGCCGACTATGGACCTCTGCCGTCTATGGACCTCTGCCATCTATGGACCTCTGCCGTCTATGGACCTCTGCCGTCTATGGACCTCTGCTATATATGGACCTCTGCTATCTATGGATCTCTGCCGTCTATGGACCTCTGCCGTCTATGGACCTCTGCTATCTATGGACCTCTGCTATCTATGGATCTCTGCCGTCTATGGACCTCTGCCGTCTATGGACCTCTGCCGTCTATGGACCTCTGCCGTCTATGGACCTCTGCCGTCTATGGACCTCTGCCGACTATGGACCTCTGCCGTCTATGGACCTCTGCCATCTATGGACCTCTGCCGTCTATGGACCTCTGCCGTCTATGGACCTCTGCTATCTATGGACCTCTGCTATCTATGGACCTCTGCCGACTATGGACCTCTGCCTCCAACACTCTTGATCTGTTCGATCCTCACAACTATTCCCGACCCTCTCGTCTCATCCAATTACCAGAAAGTGATTTGTGTCTTATCTTGGCCGGGGTAATAGTCTATCTCTGTGAATTTGCTTCTTGTTGTACTTGAACATTATATTTAATAGTCTACATTCTTAGAAGCCTACCCGGAAACCACATCCCCGTGGACTCCAGTGTCTTTGTAATATTCTAATTTTCTTTCTAATATTCTATATTTCTTTCTAATATTCTAAATTCTTTCCAATATTCTAATTTTCTTTCTTATATTCTAATTCAGTTTTCATGATTTACCGGCATACTTTAGCATTCTACGCAGAAAGCACTTTCCCGTGAATTCGAGTTTCTTTCTAATATTTCCAATTTTCTTTCCAATATTCTAATTCAGCACACATGATTGACAGTATTATGGTCAAAAATACAAAAGCCCATAAACAAGAGGTTACTATAGGTCTGTGAAGTGGCATGGCCATCATATTGTGTGTGCCTGAATCCACGCCCTCTCTTAACGGTTGACGAGCGCCAGATCGAACCTGCTCATGTCTTTACTAGTGTAGTCTCCTAACGATTGCACTACCTTCTCTTCCCAAACCACCCGTAGAATTCAATGTTAAACAAATTATACAGGTATCCTGAGTATGCACTAACGTATAAATAGAATAATGAGAGATATTCAGTATTCATGATCATCATGTGCCACGCCGATAAGCATGGGAGCTCATGTTTCGCGATCTCACTCGATCACCAGAGTCATGGATCAGCTCAATGTTCTTGTCTCGACCATACCACATTTCCAAGTCATCCAGGTATTTACTTCTCTGCCTTCCTCTTGTTCTCTATCCTTCAACCTTTCCAGTTATCACCAAGTTCTCCAATTTATTTCTTCTCATAACGTGACCAAATGTTTTTGATTGTCTACGTCAAATTTCTCTAATCAATTTACAATTTTAATTTCTTCCTTGTAAGACTTGGTCATTAGTTTGTCTGTCTGTCCATGGTATTGTTTGTATTTCCCTAAAAAACCACAGTTCCACTGCCATCGGATGTTTTTCAGCTTGTCTGCTCATTGTCCACGTTTCACACCCATACAAAAGTACAGGTTCTATGTAGCACCTCAACACGTGTATTATTGAGAAATCACTTTTCGAAACAAGCTTAACAGGCGGGCGGCGTAGTACTGATAGTCTTTGTGTTCCTGTTTCCCTACAACAGTATGGCGCTACGACCGCAAGCCCAATGTCTTACCAGCCGTGTCAGAACAAACTGCTGCTGGAACTATTAGTATGACATCTGGAGGTCAGCATGGCAGAATTGATAAGAGCTCTGGCTCTTGAACTTACCGTGTGTTGATGCCGAGGTGGCGGGTTCAACCCCTACACCGGTCAATTGCACTAAAATGTTGACTTCTCGTCTTTGAATTAGGGGCGTAAATTACAAGTACCTCAGAAGTCGAATTGGGTTCGCCTGATGGCGAGAGGCACTAAAATTAGGAAAAGTTAATCCATACGCAAATATCAGTCAAGTGTACTAGAAGTAGTAGTAGCACGTCTCTAGACTACGCTCGAGTACAAAATAAACGAACGAAAAACAATTTGGAACTCATCGGTTGATGTAGAGGGGAGAGACGAAGCACGTGTGGAAATGTGGAGTGCAGAGATGGCAATTCTGAAACCACGTATTGACCAAGTATTGACCAGGCATTGACAAAAAGCTTGTAAAAGGGCTCTCTACTTTACTTTCCACTTACCCAATACGCTTGGTGGCCTGAAAAGAGGCCCATTACTCCTACCTATTAGCGAGGTAGGCGGTTCAACCGCTACCCCGGCATTAAGTTGGACTTAAACGTTCACTTTTCATTCAGAAAGCAATGGCAAACTACTGAACATACAATTGCTGTGAAAATCAACCTGCAGTTTATGGATATATCCTGCCAAACACACGCAACATTTTAACATTGCCAGCAATTTGTACACATCTCTTTCTAAACAGGCAGAAAAACTTGTTTCTGAGCTGCAGTTTAGATATGAACAAGTACAAGATAGCTTAGACGAGCAAGGTGGCGTCGCTTCACAACAGGTAATCAATATGTCTGGTTGAATACAGTCATTGTGTTGTCAGTAATGTTGTTTTCGTTGTAATTTTATCTGATAATTAAACTGTTTCATGTAAAAACGTCTTATTCGTATAACGAAGACACAAATTATAGATTGCGCGATTTATGGCCTGACATATTTCGTTGGCGTTCTATCTGATCCCATTGGAAACTTTAGCTGCACAAAACAACCAATCATGAACAAATCTACTAAGTGCTTGGCGTGAGTTCCTTGCAAGTTGAGCTTTTTTGAAGATGTAAGGAAGAAGACAGACAGACAGACAGACAGACAGACAGACAGACAGACAGACAGACAGACAGACAGACAGACAGACGGACGGACGGACGGACGGACGGACAGACAGACAGACAGACAGACAGACACAGGCAGACAGACAGACAGACAGACAGACAGGCAGACAGGCAGGCAGGCAGGCAGGCAGGCAGGCAGACAGGCAGGCAGGCAGGCAGGCAGGCAGGCAGGCAGGCAGACAGACAGACAGACAGACAGACAGACAGACAGACAGACAGACAGACAGAAATCGACGAATTTTTTTTTACAAAGTTTCCGCTGTCATGCTATTCTAATAAAAGTCATTTTAACAGTGACTAGGATAACATGTAACATTTTTATTGGATTACTATTTGAATGCTTATTGGAATCACATTTTCTCTTATTAGGAAAACATATTTAACATTAACTAGGAGAACATATTTAACTTTTATTATGTTAGCATATCGAACTCTTTTTTATAAGGATAACATATGTAACTTTTATTAGAATAATATGTTTAACCTTTATTAGGATAACATAATCACCATTTATTTGGTTGACATCTTTAATTTTTATTAGGATGACATATTTAACTTTGATTAAATTAACAATATTAATTATAGCGAAGTAAAAATGTTCTACGTGTAGACGGAAATCAGAAAGCAGCGAGAGCAAGAGGTCAACAAGCTGAGGAAAGACGTGGAACTACTCAACGCCCAGTTTGAGCAAACAGAAAGTAGTCTGCGGAAACGACACCAGGAAGCGGTCAATGACCTCTCCGACCAACTAGAGCATTTGCAAAAGCAAAAAGTTAGGTAAGCTCTATATGTCAAATGTCTTGTCGTGTCTGGTTATTAATTCTGAAGATTAATGGACGGTTTTTAGTGCAGGAGAGCCTGGCATATGATACCGCAACTGAGAAAATAGATGGAGGTAGTTACTTCGATGTTTCTCTGGCTGGAGGACAAACAGCGCAGACGTATTTTGATTGTAACGGACTCACAGATCCAGTTGAGAAGGGTGAATGAAGGCAGACCTGCTTCGTGCAGAGTGGGATGCTTCAATTTAAAAGAACAAAGAGAGAGAATCCTTTGTATCTTTCCCTACAGGACGTGCTGGTGTGCTGGGAAATAAACAGACGGACTGATTGGCCCGATCTGCACCGTTGGGTGGGGTATTGATGCCCGGTAATGCATAAGTGGTCATGGCTCTGTGAGATCATGTGGATAGTGTGGAATAACAGATAAATGATCATGGCCTGGATAGAATTGTGCGGCAGCAAGTGACCAAAGGATCTGACATGGTATTCCGAGGAAAGGCCAGAGAGAAACATAGTCAGTGCAAATAGTACGATCAGTATTGGGCCTCTTCGCTGGCTGTTGAAATTGAGGAAGGAGGGTGAATGGCAACGAACCAAGTGTTGTAATGTCGGTTCTTGACTCAACTCAACTCAACTCAAGTCAACTCATCTCAGTTCAACTCACTAAGAAGACAGATATGCATTGTTATGTCTGCTTAGTTAATCCCAAATTCATCCCAACTGCATTCCACCTTTCCATATTTGAAGCACTTGTTCTTGAGACGATACGGTGATAGTTTGTTCTTGTCTTCTACACTTACATGGATAGTTTATGGACTTAGCCTTTGACAGCAACTTCTGCCGGACGGATGAATGGATGGACGGACGGACGGATGGGCGAAAGAATGGGTGGATGGGTCGATGGATGGATGAATGGACAGGGGGACGGATGTAAGGATGGATTGACGGATGTATGGACGGAAAGTACGGACGAAAATATGGATGGATGGGTGGGTGGGTGGATGGATGGATGGGTTGATGGATGGACAGACGGTTGCACGAAAGGATGGACATAAGAATTGATGGATGGATGGACGAACGCATGGACAGACAGACAGATAGATATATAGATAAATAGATAAATCATAACGTAACCCGTTTCACTCAGTGAGTATATGATCTCATTGTTCATTACTATGTATAGTCTGTAATTTTAATGACTGTGCAGTGTTTGAAAATATTGCCGGTCCAAGTTTTGTATTCACCCTCTGTAAAGTTCATGCAGCATAATAGGTAAATACAAAACTTGGACCGGCAATATTTTCAAACACAGCACAGTCATTAAAAATTCCACGTGCATATTTGCATTGATCTCACAATTATAACCGTGGCCGCTATAGCGCAGTGCTTGGCAGGCTAACATATCTGTCCGGTGGTCGTGTTTTCTCATCCCAGCCGAGGCATAGTTTCAAAATGTATCTGGACATCCAACTTAAACTGAGTACCAGGAATTGTCACTGGAAGTAAAAGCAACTGGGGTGATAGTAACCACAGCATCCATCACATGCTGATTGGTCTATGCAAATATGGGAGTAGCACCATATGCACCTTACGACATGTACAAGCGTCATTTGATGTTCACTGTTTAGACAAGTACGTCACTGACTGTGTTATTTGTCCGCATTAGAATCGAGAAAGAAAAACAGACCCTAGTCATTGAGCTTGATGGACTCTCTGGACAGTTGGACTCTGTCAGCAAGGCAAAGGTAAGTAGACAACGCACTCATCCGAACTTAAATTCTTCCATCCATCCATCAGTCCATCCATGCATGCATGCATCCATGCATCCATCAATCCATCCATGCATCCATGCATCCATGCATCCATCTATTCATCCATCCATCCATCCATCCATCCAAACATTCTTTCATGCTTGCATGCATTAACGCACCACAGCATTCACGAATCCACGAATCCATCAATTCAACCTCAAATCCATCCATCTATCCCCCTCCCTTCCTTAATCCATCCATCCATCCATCCATCCGCCCATCCATCCACCCATCAATTCATCCATCTATACATCCATCCACCCATCGATTCATCCACCTATCCACCCATCCACCCATCCATCCATCCACCCAAATATTCATACATCAATGCATGCAAACACACCATTCCATTCATGAATCCATACATTCAACCACTTATCCATCCAACTTCCACCCATCCAATCCACTGATTCATCATATGTACGTGGTTTCGCACGCACATACGCTCGCATGCATACATAAATGCGTATGTACGTGCGTGTGTGCCTGCATGAGCACTAGGGTGGGTACATAACATTATCATCACGTACCTTGCTATAGTGGCGTATGCGTTCGTGTCTTTCGACACTTCTCAGTCTGTTATGAGAAGAAATGGACTGGAGAACTTGGTGACAGCTGGCAAGATCGAGGGGAACAGACCAAGAGGAAGACCGAGAGGAAAATACCTGGATGGCTTGGCCACATGGCATGGACGAGACAGGAACACTGAGCTGATCCACGACTCTGGTGATCGAGTGAAATGGCGAATCATGACCGCCCACGCTTTCCGGCATGGCACATGATTGATTGATATATATCTCACAGTGTGTGTGTGTGTGTGTGTGTGTGTGTGTGTGTGTTTAGGGTATGTGTATTTATGAGTGTTTGTGTGTGTATATGTGTGTATGTGTGTGTGTATGTGTGTGTGTGTGTGTGTGTGTGTGTGTGCGCGCGCGTGTGCGCGTGCGTGCAGCACTAATATTTAAATTCCTAATAAAATTCTTAAACACAAACAATCAAGTGCGGTTTCCACAATGGAGGTTGGCTGCAACATATCTCCAAAATGTCTGTCTCGCCTTGATTGTACATCCTGTCAGCTGCTGTTCTTAATATTATCATCCCACGTGTATCGTTGTCTACTTCTTGCTCGCTTGCCTTCAACCTAACCCTCCAGTATGGCTTTTATACGAGTGTTATAAATATTCTTAGACTAATTCCGTGTTGACTACATCCTGTCTCCGAAGGCATCCATTGAAAGCAAATTGGATGCTTCTGAACAAGCCAACATCCGCCTCAAAGGACAAGTGGACGATCTGGCCCGCCAGCTTAATGACCTGACATCACTCAAGGCCAGACTTACGCAAGAGAATTTCGATCTTCAACATCAGGTAATTTATCTCTCTCTCTCTCTGCCTCTCTCGGTCTCTGTCTCTCTCTCTGTCTCTCTCTCTCTCTCTCTCTCTCTGCCTCTCTCGGTCTCTGTCTCTCTCTCTGTCTCTGTCTCTCTCTCTCTTTCTCTCTCTATTTATCTCTGTCTCTCTCTCTCCATTTCTCCCTCTTTCTCTCCAGACCTCTTTCCATCTCTCTGTTTTTGACTCTCTCCTCCTCTTTTTCCACATCTCTACCCCGTCTCTCTCTCTTCATCTCTCTCTGTCTCTGCCTCTCTCCCTGTCTCTCTTTCTCTATCTTTCTCTCAATTTCTCTCTGTCTCTGGTTATCTCTGTGTCTCTTTTCTCCCTCTGTCTCTCTGTCTCTGTCTCTCTCTGTCTCTGTCTCTGTCTCTCTCTCTCTCTCTCTCTCTCTCTCTCTCTCTCATTCACTCACTCACTCTCCAATAAACTAGCTATGAAATAAAACTGAAAATGCGACTTTGATGAAGAATGCTGAGAACATGGTGAACAGAGAAGATAACAAATGACAAGCTATTGGGATGTGCAGGTTTCACAAAATCGCTCATTACAACCACCAGGGCAAGACAAAACTTATAGGCCATATATTGAGAACGGGTAGGATAGTGGAACCAGCTTTCGTTGAAAAACCTAGGCAAGAGAAGATGAGAGCGATCTGTCCGAGTGACATTGGTATACAGACGTTCCTCTAGGAAGATTATGGTGAAATATGGCTGTCCACGAAAGTTTGTCCAAATAGTGCGGCTATTTCATGACGGCATGCAGGCAAGAGTACAGGAAAATGGTGAACTGTCTGAGCCCTTTCCTGTCACTAGTGGAGTGAAGCAAGGATATGTCCTGGCACCAACACTGTTCAGCCTAAAGTTTTCAGCTATGCTGACGAATGCCTTCGAGAACAACTACATTGGAATAGACATCAAGTACCGCATGGATGGAAAGTTGTTCAATCTCAGAAGACTGAAAGCTAAAACCAAAACTAACAGCGACACCGTCAGAGAGCTGATGTTTGATGATGATTGCGCTCTATGTGCCAACTCAGAGGCAGACATGCAACACAATGTTTCAGCTTTCTCATTTGCCTGTGCCAACTTTGGGCTCAATATCAACTTGGAGAAGACTGTAGTTATGTACCAGCCAGCTCCGTTGGCCTCCCCCTGTCTCGTCCACCAGAATCAATTCCCCCTCCCACACCCCCACCACTGTTCTGTCTAAACCACTGTGAGGTTAGTTCAAACATACAACAACTCAAAACACATACAACTGAAAACACATACATACAACTCAAATCACACACAACTCAAAACATATACAACTCAAAACCACATACATCTCACAACACATACAACTCAAAAGATATACAATTCATAACACACACATACAACTCAAAACAATCTTACCACATTGTTTAACTCGGGAACTTAGAGGCTAGAGGGTCGCTGCCGACGCCGTTGTCATGGGTTACATCTTGTACTCCTTGATGGGCCCAGGCTAAACGGTTACCAGACAATGTCTTGGCAAGTAATGGCGGTCGAGGTGTTACAGACCACACTCCCACCGAATGCTGATTGGTTTATCTGCTTACTTACTTATCTACCAAACTACCTATTTACTTTCTTATCTACTTACTTATTTACCTATCTACGTACGCAGTTCGAGATCCCGCATACCCACGTTCGAAACACAGCAACGCGCCATTTGGCAGCAGACCGCGTTGCTTTGGTTTTTTACGAAATGGTATGGGTCCGGGTCGTTCAGAAATCAATGGCAAGCTACTGAACGTAAATTTGCCAATATATCACAAACAGCCACATAACAAATGCTGGGATTGTCATGTAAAGGATATGCAACTAACTTTTCTAACTTACTTATTTCCTTACTAACCGACCTACCTACTTACTTACCTGCCTACCTACTTACTTACTTACCTACCTAACTACCTACTACCTATTTACTTTCTTATCAACTTACTTACTTATCTTCCTACCTACCTACTTACTTAACTACCTAATTACCTACCTGCCTACTCACCTAATTACTTACCTACCTACGTACGTACTAACCTGTCTTCCTACGTACTTACCCACTTCCCCACCTACCTACCTACTTACCTACCTGTTTGACTACCTACCTACTTACTTACCTACCTGTTTGACTACCTACCTACTTACCTACCTACCAACCTACTTCTTTACCTATATACCTACCTGCCTATTTACCTATCTTCCTATTTACCTAACTACCTATCTACCAGCCTACTTACCTGTTCACTTACTTACTAAGTTACCTACCTACCTACTTACGTACTTACTTATCTACTTGTTTACTTATTTATCTATCTACCTACCTACTTACTCACTTACCTACATAACTGTTTACTACAAATTTACTTTCTTATCTGCTTACTTAATTATCTACCTACTTACCTACCTACCAACCTATTTACTTACTTACTTACCTACCTACTTATCTATCTACCTACCTACCTGTTATCTATCTACCTGTTATCTACCTACCTTCTTGTTACCTATATTCCTACATACCTACCTACTTAATTACTTAATTACAAACTAACCAATCTACCACCTACCTACCCACCTACTTCTTACTTACCTGCCTACTTACCTATTAACCTACCAACCTACCTATCTATTTACCTACCTACCTAACTACCCACCTACCTAGCTACCTGTCTAACCCATGTTTGCCTACTCCCCGCTCGCAGGTTCAGGAGCTGGACTCCAGCAACGCTGCCCTATCTAAAGCCAAGTCCCAGCTGCAGAACCAGAACGATGACCTCCGGAGAAACCTGGACGATGAATCCAGGGTAGGTCTGGTGTTGCTCGAAGACTGTCTCCAGTTTCTACACTGGTTTTTTACCTTGATTCACGCTCTTCTTCTTATTCTTCTTGTTCTTCTTGTTTGTGGTCGCGTCAACATTACTTTTACTACTACTACTATCATCATCATCATCATCATCATCATCATCATCATCATCATCATCATCATCATCATCATCATCATCATCATCATCATCATCATCATCATCATCATCATCATCATCATCATCATCTTTTCTTCTTCTTCTTCTTCTTCTTCTTCTTCTTCTTCTTCTTCTTCTTCTTCTTCTTCTTCTTCTTCTTCTTTACTTTATACTTTTCATTCTCAACATCTTTATCATCAAAGTAGTCCTCCTCCTCTTCTTCCTCCTCCTCCTCCTCCTCCTCCTCCTCATCATCATCATCATCACATCATCATCATCATCATCATCTTCTTATTATTATTATTATTATTCCTCTTCTTCTCCCCCTTCTCCTACTTTTTCATCATCAAAATCATCACCACCATCATCATCATCATCGCCATCAACATCATCTTCTTCTTTTTCTCTTTCTCCTCCTCCTCAACCTTCTTTTCCTCGTACTCTTTAAGGCGCCTAGTCTGGATCAGAAACAGGGCGATGATGATGCTTCATCCCTCTCTGTCGTCTGACATTTTAATGTTTTAATGAAAATGACGTTGCCTATATTGTTGTTTGTTGCCAAGGAGATTACACTTCCCACATAATCCTTCTGCGTCTCCCTTTGCTGCTCTTAGCCAATTCAGTTTCCTTACACTTCACAATCCACCTCGTCTGTCAATGTACCAATTTTCAACACACACTTGACAATTAATACGTTACGATTTCAGCAAAGACAGAATCTTCAGGTGCAACTAGCCGGACTTCAAAGCGATTATGACAGTATCAATGCCCGATATGAAGAGGAAGTTGAAAGTTCCAACAGTCTCAGAGTTCAGCTCAGTAAAGTCAACACTGAATATAGTACTCTGAAGGCACGATTTGACAAGGAAATCCAACTGAGGACTGAAGAGTTAGAGGAAACAAGGTTTGTTTGTGTATGTTTCTTTAGAAGAATACATCATCATCAAGTGCCATGCCAGCTGGCGTAGGCGTTCATGTTTCTCTATACATCTCGGTCTTTGGTGTTTTGGATCAACTCTGCTGCTGATATTCCTCCATTCCACCGTCTCAATAAATCCAGTATCATTTCTCTTGGTCTACCTCTGCCTCTCTTCTCCTCAATCAGTCCAGTCGTCACAATGTTCTCCAATGCCTCTCTTCTCATCACATGACCAAAGAAGAATGCATAATAGTGAATATTAAAATAGACATAAATGATAGGGTTGAGGAGGGGGGCAAGATGAAGAGAGGGGCGTGTGTACAAGAGCATAATTACAATTAATTTGCTTGGTTTCTTGGTTGGCTGTTTGGTTGGTTAGTTGATTGATTCATTGGTTGGTTGGTTGTTTGGCTGCTTGATTGCTTGGTCAACTGGTTGGTTCATTGATTCGTTAACTGGTTGCTTGGCTGATTAACTAATTGGTTAATTGGTTATTTGCGAGGGAGGTCGTTCGGTTACTTGATTGATTGGTTGATTGACTGACTGGTTACCTGGCTGATTGATTAGTTGGTTGATTGGTTAGTTGAATTATTGGTTGACTAGTTAGTTGGCTGATTGAGTGGTTGGTTGATTGGTTGATTGATTGCCTAGTTACCTGGCTGATTGATTAGTTGTTTGATTTGTTAGTTGAATTATTGGTTGACGGGTTGGTAGGCTGGTTGAATGGTTGGTTGAATGGATGGTTGACTGACAACAATAAACTTATAGACAAAAGAAACATTATCCGAATACAACACAACATAGGTATTTAATGGTACTACACACATACAATATACATTTCGGTGAAATACGTTTTTCAATGAACCAAGCAGACAAAATCAAGAGAACATTTTTTTTTGCTCCCTCGCTTTGAAGGCAAGCGTTGTCCTTACGCCTGCTGCTACTTACTTCTAAAAGTTGCCACTATGGGGACTAGACTGATGTTTGCGTGGGGACTAGCATTCCCTATTACCAGTGTTCCTCGCCATCAGGCCAACCCACTCCGACTTCTTAGGTATGTACTTGTAATTTACGTCCCCAAGTCAAGAACGAGAAGTCAACATTTTGCAAATGAAATAGAACATCCGAAAACAACACAACACAGATATTTAATGATGCTACACATATACAATATATATATATATATATATATATATATATATATATATATATATATATATATATATATATATATATATATATATATATATATACGAAATACTGTTTGCAGTGAACAATTAATTATACGGGAGACAAAACCACGGCAACATATATAACTTATCTGACCAATGTCATATTAAGAACATATAACTTATCTGACCAATGACACATGATATCCGAAAACAACACAAACAACACTAACGCAACACTAACACAACACTAACACAACACAATACTAACACAACACAACACTAACACAACACTAACACAACACAATACTAACACAACACAACACTAACACAACACAACACTAACACAACACAACACTAACACAACGCAACACTAACACAACACTAACACAACACAACACTAACACAACACAACACTAACACAACGCAACACTAACACAACACTAACACAACACAACACTAACACAACGCAACACTAACACAACACTAACGTAACACAACACTAACATAACACTAACATAACACAACACAACATAACACAACACTAGCACAACACACTACAAACGTACCACAACACTAACACAACACAACACTAACACAACACTAACACAACACAAACTAACACAACGCAACACTAACACAACACTAACACAACACAATACTAATACAACACAACACTAACACAACACAACACTAACACAACACTAACACAACACAATACTAACACAACACAACACTAACACAACACACTACAAACGTACCACAACATTAACACAACGCAACACTAACACAACACTAACACAACACAACACTAACACAACACAATACTAACACAACACAATACTAACACAATAGTAACACAACACAACACTAACGTAACACAACACTAACATAACACTAACATAACACAACACAACATAACACAACACTAACACAACACTAGCACAACACACTACAAACGTACCACAACACTAACACAACACTAACACAACACAACACTAACACAACGCAACACTAACACAACGCAACACTAACACAACACTAACACAACACAACACTAACACAACGCAACACTAACACAACACTAACACAACACAACACTAACACAACGCAACACTAACACAACACTAACACAACACAACACTAACACAACGCAACACTAACACAACACTAACACAACACAACACTAACACAACGCAACACTAACACAACACTAACACAACACAACACTAACACTAACACAACGCAACACTAACACAACACTAACGTAACACAACACTAACATAACACTAACATAACACAACACAACATAACACAACACTAACACAACACTAGCACAACACACTACAAACGTACCACAACACTAACACAACACAACACTAACACAACACTAACACAACACAACACTAACACAACGCAACACTAACACAACACTAACACAACACAATACTAACACAACACAACACTAACACAACACAACACTAACACAACACAATACTAACACAACACAACACTAACACAACACACTACAAACGTACCACAACATTAACACAACGCAACACTAACACAACACTAACACAACACAACACTAACACAACATAGTAACACAACACAACACTAACGTAACACAACACTAACATAACACAACACAACATAACACAACACTAACACAACACTAGCACAACACACTACAAACGTACCACAACACTAACACATCACAACACTAACACAACACTAACACAACACTAACACAACACAATACTAACACAACACAATACTAACACAACACTAACACAACACTAGCACAATACACTACAAACGTACCACAACACTAACACAACACAACACTAACACAACACAACACTAACACAACACAATACTAACACAACACAACACTAACACAACACAACACTAACACAACACAACACTAACATAACACTAACAAAACACAACACAACACTAACACAACACTAACACAACACTAACGTAACACAACACTAACATAACACTAACATAACACAACACAACATAACACAACACTAACACAACCCTAACACAACATACTACAAACGTACCACAACACTAACACAACACAACACTAACACAACACTAACACAACACAACACTAACACAACACAACACTAACACAACACAATACTAACACAACACAACACTAACACAACACACTACAAACGTACCACAACACTAACACAACGCAACACTAACACAACACTAACACAACACAACACTAACACAACACTAACACAACACAATACTAACACAACACAACACTAACACAACACTAACACAACACACTACAAACGTACCACAACACTAACACAACACTAACACAACACAACTCTAACGTAACACAACACTAACATAACACTAACATAACACAACACAACACAACACAACACTAACACAACACTAGCACAACACAACACCAACACAACACATTCACTAAATGATACGACCTCCTGTTGCAGGCGAAAGCTGACTGCTCGTATTAACGAGCTCGAGGACGTCGCCGAACAACTGCGCGTGAAGAACAGCGGCCTGGAGAAAACCAAGGCCAAGCTCACAATTGAAATTCGAGAGATTACAATCGAGCTAGAGAACGTAAGTATACTTGACTTCACCTTAGTACAGCTAGTCCAATAAATAATATAGAGTGTATTTTTAATGACTGTGGAGTGTTTGAAAATATTGCCGGTCCAAATTTTGTATTCACCCTCTGTAAAGTTCATGCAACATAATAGGTAAATACAAAACTTGAACCTGCAATATTTTCAAACACTGCAGTCATTAAAAATTCACCCTGTACTACACAAATTGATGTCGTCAATATCACACCGGAAGCCTTTACTTCCCAGGACATTCCCCCTACCCATTTGAAGTTGGTTCGGCTTGGGAACCCAAATATCACTTTTTTTCCCGTAGAGATTCGAATACATAACCACCGGGTCGGAAGGTAAGCCCACTAGCCACTGTCTTACCTCCACAGCCATTGCTAGTATATCATATCATATAACTCGCTTTCAGATTTCCACACATAATTTTTAAAAGTTAAGTGCCGTCCTTTGCAAACAACGCAATCAACCCCAGTGTTTATTGTCTGTTTGTGACTTTCTAGGCGAGTTTACATTCAGTAGTTTGCCATTGCTTTCTAAACTGCCGACGCTCATACCATTGTGAAAATCAATGCAAAGTGATCTCCCTCGACATCACCTGCGGTTGACTTTGAACCCAGGATGTCGGGATTGTGAAATTGTGTTCACTACCCCTAAACCACGGACTTATATCAACATGAAAAGAGAAGAAAAAAACTGTCAATACTGGCTAAAGTACTTTGCGGTATAGGGGAGGCACATAAAGTACACACACACACACAACACAGTAAAAGATAAATAAAGATAACGATAACATTCTTTGTTTCTGTACAACAGACGCAGATAATAGTTCAGGACTTGACCAAACGCAACAGGCAGCTGGAGAACGAGAACGCCGCCCTACTGAAGCGAGTGGACGAGCTGGCCGCTGAGAACAACGGCCTGCGAGCAGAGAAGGCCAACCTTGAGCAGGAAGTCTACAGGCTGAGAGTTGCCAACGCCGAACTTTCCGAGCGAAACGATAACTTGCAGAGAGAAAACAAACAACTTTCTGGTTAGTTGGCAGAGTAATTACAATCTGTTAGAAAACTTAAACTTTCTGGTTAGTTTGTCAGAGTAATTGCAATCTGTTAGAAAACATGCACTGTCTGGTTAATTTGTGAGGTTGATCATAATATGTTAGAAAACATACAACTTTATGGTTAGTTTGAGAGGTTGATTATAATCTGTTAGAAAACATACAACTTTCTGGTTAGGTTGTCAGAGTAATTGCAATCTGTTAGAAAACATGCACTGTCTGGTTAATTTGTGAGGTTGATCATAATATGTTAGAAAACATACAACTTTATGGTTAGTTTGAGAGGTTGATTATAATCTGTTAGAAAACATACAACTTTCTGGTTAGGTTGTCAGAGTAATTGCAATCTGTTAGAAAACATGCACTGTCTGGTTAATTTGTGAGGTTGATCATAATATGTTAGAAAACATACAACTTTATGGTTAGTTTGAGAGGTTGATTATAATCTGTTAGAAAACATACAACTTTCTGGTTAGGTTGTCAGAGTAATTGCAATCTGTTAGAAAACTTGAACTTTCTGGTTAGTTTGTCAAAGTGATTGCAATCTGTTAGAAAACATGCAACTGTCTGGTTAGTTTGAGAGGTTTATTATAATCTGTTAGAAAACATACAACTTTATGGTTAGTTTGTCAAAGTGATTGCAATCTGTTAGAAAACATGCAACTGTCTGGGTAGTTTGTGAGGTTGATTATAATCTGTTAGAAAATAAACTACTTTGTCTAACAGATTATAATCAGTCTCACAAACTACTTTCTGGTTAGTTTGTTAGAGTAATTCAGCATCATCATGTGCCATGCCGGTAAGCGTCGGCGGTCATGTTTTGCCATCTCACTCGATCACCAAAGTCGTGAATCAGTTCAGTGTTCTTGTCTCGACCATACAACGTGGCCAAGCCATCAAGGTATTTGCTTCTCTGCCCTTCCCTTGTTCTCTTCCCCCTCGATCTTACCAGTTGTCACCAAGTTCTCCAATTTATTTCGTCTCATAACGTGACCAAATAATTGTGACTGTCTACGTCTAATGTCTCTAAACAGTTTACGATTTTCATGTCATGTTAGAAAACAAATAACTTTCTGGTTAGTCACAGTAATAGCAATATGTGGGGGGAAAAAAACTTTTTGGTTAGCTTATAAGGTCGAGTATAATATGGGGAAAACAAACGACATTCTGGTTAGTTTATCAGACTAATTGTAAATATGTTGGAAACCAAAGATCATTCTCGTTAGTTTATCAGACTAATTGTAAATATGTTGGAAACCAAAGAACATTATCGTTAGTTTATCAGACTAATTGTAAATATGTTGGAAACCAAAGATCGTTCTCGTTAGTTTATCAAGATATTTTGCAATCTGTTAGAAAATAAAGATCTTTCTGGTTACTTTGTCAGACTAATTGTCGAAAACAAACAACTTTATTTTTAATTTATCAGAATAATTACAAGTTGTTAGCAAAGATCCTTTGGTTTTTAGGCTGGGAAATGAAAGAAAACAAAGGATATGAAAGAAAACAAAGATCCTTGTAGTTAGTTTATCAGACAAATAGCAGTCTTTTAGAAAACAAACACTTTTCTAATTAGTTTATCAGGCTAATTCGAGTTTGTTGGAAAACAAATTTCTGGCTAGTGATTAGGCAATATATCTTTGTCTTTTGTGGTGAAAAGGAAAACGCAGTTTTAAGAGCTCCATCATGCCAATCCTGATGTCAGAAACTAAATCATGGAATGTTACCTGACTTCTGAGAATTATGTGAAAGCTGCAGAGAAGTGGTTTTATAGAAGAATGGTGAGAATTCCGTGGATAAATCAACAGGAGAATGAAAACGCCTGGAAAGATGTTCATTTACAAAGGGAACTGTTTATCTGCTTCATGAGACGGCAGTCCACATTCTTTCGGCATACGGGAAGAGGAAATATGGAGTACGCCGTGACATCGGGAAAGTTGCAGGGAGAAAGATAGGCAGCTGAAGACATAGAGTGAAGATGCTGGACCGTGTGACATCATTGCAAGTAGAAACATCGGTATCAGAAATAACTAGCAGCGCACGAGAGAGAAGACTGTGGGCAGACATCATTACCAACACCACACGGCATGGACTATAAGAAGAAGATGACTTGCCCAACATAGTTTACTTAGCGAAACTTTATCTCGTTTAGTAATTCTCTTTTCGTTGCTAATTTGCTTAAGTTAAGACTTCATTAAATATAATTGTGTCTGTCCCTATTTCGTGAACTTATCACTCACTTCACAATAAATTCAGCTTAGTGACTGAGCATAAACTAATTCCCGGAAAATTAATGTGGCTGCTTCCCTTTGACTTCCTATATACATATCTATGTTTTTCATAGAAAAACTGGAACATGTTGCCACAACTGGAAAGATTTGTGAAAAGCGAGATAGTGGAAGACAGCGAGAGAAGATTCTTGACAGTCTTGCGTCATGACACTGAAGGGAGTCAACACATCAATTGATACCTGCAGTTGGAGATCGCAATATGTGGAGAAGCATGATTGGCCATACCAGCCGGCAAGGCACTTGATGATGATGATATATAGATATACATGTAATAGTTTTTAATGGCATGGATAATGTATTCTGGGTAGTTTTCCTCTGTGTGTGTGTGTGTGTGTGTGTGAGAGAGAGAGAGAGTGTGTGTGTGTGTGTGTGTGTGTGTGTGTTGCCTGGGGTAATAGCAACACACAAGGGGGCTTCAAATGAAACATTTAAATGTGTTTTTTTTAATGAATATATTCTGAAAACAGTAGAGAACAAATGTATCATTTTTTGATGTAGTCACCACTGCGTCTAATGCAAGTCCTCCAGTGCCGATAAAGTGCTTGGATTCCTGTAGAAAAAAAAAATTCTCTTGGTCGCTTGTGTGACCACTCATGCACCACCTGCTGTACCTTTTCACAGAAGTCACACCGTTTTGAAACTTCCTACTCCACTCACATACTTGCTAGACTGACAGGCATGCATCACCATACTGGACCTTCATTCGCCGATGAATTTCTATAGGCTTCACCCGTTCACTGATCAAACATCGGTTAACAGAACGCTGCTCCTCTTAGGTACATGTCAAAAGTGGGGCGGCCATCTTTAAATTATCCTTACGTCACCATGTTCGTCTTCACCGTGATCTCACGTGCTTAACCGTCTTGACATCCTTAACCACAATATTGTCACGTTACAAGACAATGACATGATTTTGTAATTTCTATCACAGTTTTAAGGTTTTCATTTTAATCCTCCTCGTAATTCTTGTAAGTAAAATTTCCAGTTACACATGTTTAGCTTGCCTGAGTATAGATTGCTTGAATCTACATTATGTAATTCATTTAAAGGCATAATTATGAGGTTCAAACTATTGACTTTCAGACCAGCTTCGTGAAGCTAACCAGGCATTGAAGGAAGCCAACCGTGAGCTTGCAGACTTGAGGGCTCTCCGTGCCCAGCTAGAGGCTGAGAGAGACTCTCTGGCCGCAGCTCTCAAGGTGAGCATTGCTTCTTACTGTCCTAGCTATATGGCGTTGGTCGTCAGTTTCGTCCACAGCCTTCTGTCTCGCACACTGCCATTCGTTTCTATTATATTACTCAATGTCAGGATGTCAAACAGTATATCTTCTCCCTATGTCTTCTCTTGCTTATATTCGCTTTCAGTTTTAATTATGTCATAATGTATTTAAGTTCTCCAATTGTTACGACGAGCCTAAAGAATGTGGATTGCCTACATCCGTTGCAAGCGACCATAATTTATCAGAAGCACGAAATGTGAGTGATTAAGCGATGCTTTGGATTCAAGACGTGGAGTCGATCACACATCTCTCGTTGTGATAGAAGAGAAAAAGTGGATCGCGCATCGCTCGTTAGAACTTAATATAAAAAATATTAGAGCACACATGGCGTGTTTGGATTTAAGAGGAAAAGTAGATAACATATCGCTCATTAGGGCTGAAAAGAAAAAGTAGATCACTCATCGCTTGTTAGAATTCAAGTGAAAATGTAGATCACACATCGCTCTATAGGATGCAAGAGAAAAAGTCGTGTGCATATCGCGCGTTGGGACTGAAGAGAAAAAGTAGAAGCCGGTCACACATTACATGTTGTTTTTGGGGTGAAAGAGTTGGCATAGTTTGCTTTCGATGCGCTTGTATAAATGTGTGTAACTCACGACCTTGCATTCGATCTGCTTGTACGAATGTGTCTAACTGATGACCTTAGTGTGTAGGTGCTTGTATAAATATGTCTAACTGACGACCTTACTTAGGATGTGCTTGTACGAATGTGTTTAACTGAGGGCCTTACTTTCACTGTGCTTGTACGAATGTGTCTAACTGAGGGCCTTACTTTCACTGTGCTTGTACGAATGTGTCTACCAAATGACGTTTCTTTAAGTGTACGTGTATGAATGTGTCTAACTCACGACCTTATTTAGTTGTGCTTGTACGAATGTGTCTAACTGACGACCTTAATTTCGCTGTGCTTGTATGAATGTATATAACTCACAACCCTCCCATTCCAGGACACAGAAGATGCTCTGCGTGACGCTGAGAACAAGCTGGCGAATGCCAATGCTGCCCTGGAAAAACTCCGCCAGGACATGGAGGCCAGGCTTCGCGAGAAAGACGAGGAGCTGGAGAACATCAGGTACCGCTTGGACTCAACATAGTTCTGTGTTACACATACAGACAGACTGACACACACGCACACGCACACACTCACGCATACACTCACTCATTTATTCACACACACTCACTCACTTAAACACACACGCACACATTCACTCAATCACATACACATACACACACACACACACACACATATATATACAATGGAAAATATAGTTTTCTCCATGTAATTAGCATTAATGATTCTGCTATACCAAAGGATTTATTATGCTGCCTCTGGACTGATTTTTGCCTGTGGCTTAGCTTTCCCTATTACCAGTGTCCCTCACCATCAGGGGAAGCCACTCCGACTTCAGAGGTACTTGTAATTTAAATCCCAAAATCAAGGACGAGAAGTCAACATTTCAGTCCAACTGATCGATGTAGGTGTTGAACCTGCTACCTCGGCATCATCACACCGGATGTGTAAAAACGAGCTCTCTTAATCCATTCGGCCATGCTGAACTCCGCTGCTTTAATATATGTTCATCTGTTCTATAGTATGCAACTGATAAGATATAGCAAAATATGCCAAGTAATAGATTGTAAAGTGCATTCATTGTTCGTGTCTTCGTGAGCCAAACTGGAAAGCTCTGTTGTTTGTTCGTTTGTTTGTTACCAACTCTCAACAGTATGTTTAAACAAACCGTGTCTTCTTCATCTAGACGTAGCAGTGCCCGCGTGATTGAAGAACTACAGCGTACCCTGGTGGAAGTGGAAAGCCGCTACAAAACTGAGATCAGTCGCATGAAGAAGAAGTTTGAGTCAGACATCCGTGAACTGGAGGGTGCCCTGGACAATGCTAACCGAGCTAATGCCGAGTATCTTAAACAGATCAAGAGTCTGCAAACTAGGGTCAAGGTAAACATTCCCAGTACAGTCGTCTGCTGTTATTCCATCTGTGTGGTACTAGTCTTCGTGTGCTATTTCTGTTTTTTAGCGTTCGGATCCTTCCTTGGACGTGTTAGCCGTTTCTTATGCTCCGTCTCGGGAATGGATTCCGGATTCCCCGTTACCGTTACAAACGTGGTAGGCTTAGTTAGTTAGTTAGTTAGTCGTGGTTCCAACTTCACGGCAACGGGTTGTCCCCATATTGCTCCATTCCTGTGCCAGTGAATATCACACAAAATGCCCCTCACTGTCATAAGTGAACAATGGAACAGACAGGAGTATCGGCAAGCCAACAGCACGCACAGGTACACTGTGCATAATGCCGCAGCCAGAATGCCAACACAAAAATCCTCCATGAAAAATACAGTTCATCGTCGATGGAAATGGCAGTCACCAGAAAGACTTCATTGACCCGGGTTTTATCCCATATGGCTTCTGTCTCTTTCCACAGGACGACCAGCCAAAAGCGGCGCACAAAGCACGAACTCCGTAGCTCCAGCGGCGACTCCCAGGAGTCTGCTGAAAAATGCACTCGTGAGCCGAAAAGGCAAACCAGTCAATCCAGCAACAGCCGGCCGCCATCGTTCCGAACATGCAGTTCACGCTACACACAACCGCGGACAGATGTAAAAGCATTCCACGCGAAACTCACAGCTCACAGTGGTAGGCTTGTTCTGTACCATCGACATTTGATTAGGCAGACATATGAGAGATGCCAAACCGGCACGTAAGGCTATGCTAGCAGCACAAAGTAAGGTGGGATGTGTGAGGGTTTTAGACCATCTGTAATGAGTACGACAAGAGGTTCGATATCATTGCACTGGGTTTTATCCCAGGACCGTGTGAAAGATTTTCTCAGTATGATACAAGTCTTCCAATTGCCGCCTCTTACATGTTTATTTTTCTTTTAAAATGCCGCCCCCCAATGAAGCCCCGTTACAGTGCCGCCTTATGCGGCCGCCTCTCTGTAACATAACACGGCACGGCCTTATTTTATCTCATGATGCTCGGTCTCTTTCGACAAGGCGTCCTGGCAAAAAAGTCGCAGAAAACATAACCCCCGCAGCTCCAGTGATAACCCCCAGGAGTCTCCGAGAATATTGCACATGACAGAGAAGAGCTCTGGCCACTATCTATTCTATCGCAGATTAATGTTTATTTTACAAAACCCTGTGTCCTGTCCCATATTTTATTTTACTGTTTCGTACCTTTTTTTTTTAAATGTCAAGCCATTGCAATCGCACGGCCATGTTAGCCAATTTCTTATTTTGAAATAACTCGTGCTACCTTCTATTGTAATATTCCTGCTGTAAGGTGCTTTTGCTCGTGTTATAGTGGTTTTATTTCCCGTGTTTGTGCTCCATGACAGAGACATTTGTCGAAACGTTGTATTTTGTCATTACACACACACACACACACACACACACACACACATATATATATATATATATATATATATATATATATATATATATATATATATGTGTGTGTGTGTGTATGTGCGTGCGTGTAAGTGTGTGTGTGCGCGTGTGTGTGTGTGTGTGTGTTTTAAAGCTCTCTTATCACATATGCTTATATTTGATTCCACTGCTGAAGAACAACTAACACTCTTACCAAATGTATATTTTATTTGCCGTTGTTGTCTTTAGGAACTGGAAGGTCTTCTGGACGAGGAGCGCCGTAATGCCGACGACCTGAGGAACCAGCTGTCCGTGAGTGAAAGAAAAAGACTGGCTCTGTCCCAGGAACTGGAAGATGCCAGATCCCTCCTGGAAGCAGTAAGTGATGCTTAGACTTTGACAGTTCCCGGCCTGGTGCTCTTCCTGGAAAATGCGTTAGTCTGACAACATGCACATCGTTACACGCTGGAATATTGTTTCTGATTGTGTTTAACAGATTATTTATATTTCCGCTTATATAATTCATATGTCGAGAGCTAAGAAATAACACCATAATATATCTTCTGTTTGTCTTCTATCTTCCTTTGGGACATAGTCCATCAACCAACTCACTGCTGGTTCCTCCCATCTTCAGCTATCCCGTACAACTCTGTCCATATCCTTCCCATATTATTCATGTCTGTTTAAACTTCACTTCTCCGTGAGTTATTAGGTCTTCCTCTATTTCTTTTGAGCTGTGGGTTCTAGAACAAGGCTTTTCTAGTTATACTATTCTCAGGTGTTCTCAATAAATGGTCTATCCAGCGCCGGCATCGTTTCTTCACATCTTGGCTCATTGGTATTTGTCTAGTTCTCTCCACGAGCTCCACTTTATGGAGAAACCAGAACAAATCATTATTCTACGCCTTAGAACAGGACACAATCGATTACGAAGCTGCGTGTATACGAAATTTAAGACTCATAAATCAGTCATTTGCATGTGTAGACTGGCGCCACAGGCAGCAGATCAAACACTCCAAGACTGATATAACTACGACATATCTAAGCAACCTTTCTAGCCTAGAGAAATGTAGGGTGGTAAATATAATAAATTAGAATAAGGACAAGTTTCGCTAGGGGTATTCAGTATGAATGGGGTCTAAAACCCAAACACGCCCTCTATAGGAATTAATATATTGGCTCGTAACCCCCAAGTATTGAACAAGGCAGAAAAGGGTGCAAGTTCAACACTAACATAAAAGAAATGTTTCCCATAGAAGGCTGGGAGATCCGGGAAGTTCTACCACAGACACCCGAGTACTAATCACTCTACCCAAAGGGTGTGTCTATGTGTAAGTGCCCCGCCCCACATTTAATCTCCCACATATATATATATAAACAATGACAAGTATCCACTGTCATGCACATCCACAGTATTATACAACAGAGGGACAACAACCCATGTTAGACGCAACAACTGGATTACATTGACAGAGGAAAAACAGCCACTGTTAGATAAAAACAGTACAATGACTCACTGTATCACATAACAGTAACAATAACTCACTGTATCACATAACAGTAACAATAACTCACTGTATCACATAACAGTAACAATAACTGGACTATAAACATCAATTTTGGAACAACAGGTTAACAATGAAGTAACTGCAAGGCTTGGTTAAACCAAACAAACAAACAATTGTATTGTGGAAAACATTTGGGTTCTGGAAAACCCTGTTGGCTACAATATGACATATACATGAAAGAAATTATTCATATTCAGGCAATGCACACAAAGTATACACCCAAACCAGAAGTCCCAAAAAATATTTCCCCAAAAAAGGTTCACATCAAATACATGTGTCAAACACAAAACAAAGTAAATAATCCATACAAAGAAATAGATAAAGAAAATCTATCTAATCTGTCTCTAGAACTATCCTATGGGTCTGATGATGACTTCCTCTCCTTCATTATCCACTAGAAAAAGTCTGGCCATAATCACACTCTCTATAATCCAGGAAAACAGCTGCTTTGCATATATCCACCTATTTAGAAAATTGGGGATTGCACACACACACACACACAGAACTTTCACTTCTGGATCATATATCCATCGCGAAAAACATGTAGGAGTAATCCATATGAATCCAATGTGGATATACTGTAATCTCTCAAGTCACAGTTGCTAAGTCACTGGGCTAGGAGCGTTCCAGGGTGATATAACAGACAGGTATAAATAAGTCTGAAGCATTCTGGCGTGGCGTGACACACAGGAGTCCATGTGATTGATTCGATCAGGATCAGGCACAAACACTTTCAGTATCTCTTTGGATGAGGAGTGACATCACATAATCCATTAGAATTTCCTGACAGAACTAACTTGAATTGGGCATGAATATTCCAGCCCCTTTCTCTGGGTTAAGATGTAGGTTATTCTTTCTTCAGTTGAATATACGACTTGATTGACGGGAGTTGGTAATGTGCTTGATTATCCATGTCTGGGATATGATGGATGAGAAGATTCAAAGGAAGCTGGGAGTTCACACAATCAGTTGGTAAATCCATACTGGTAAATGATGGTGAATTCCAGACTATCCATGAGCCTCTGGAATATGACAGTTGAATGTGGAATTAGGCGGTGACTTTTAGAAGAGGTTATACTCTGTATCCATCTAGGCCAGGCATGCCTCATGTCTTTGCAGACATTAAAAAGCTTAACACCGTCTGTAAGTTCCCAGAGGTAGGGAATCCACTTCCGCATATTCAAAATCCGTTACGTATCCAGGCATTGACATTCAGGTTCAGGGTGAGTAGCAGTAACCAGCACTCTTTGTATAATATTAGAGGAGGCTGATATCCCAGTTTCCTGCCTCTAAATCCAAACAAGTTGACTATAAATCCAGTGCGAAGCATGGTGACTAGTGCCAATACTCCACCGCCATCTCTAGCGCTGTATAGTGAAGAAGAACAGGGTTGATATAGATTAGTTATACAATCCAAACTTGGATAACAATGTATCATAATAAACTATACATATATATGATGAATAACAGTGTATCATAATTAAAATTAGAGGGAACAAAAGGGGAGAAGAAAGAAAGGTGACAATAGTTGCCTAGCACTTGTCGCCTACTGTAGAGTTTTGTCTCACTCCAAATGTGAGTGAGATATCTACTCAATAGGTACATTTCTTCTGGACTGATACTGGAGCTTCCTGAGGGGTTACGCACCACCTAATCCATCCAAACATTTTGATAGTACCGCTGTCACACCATGGAAAAAGTTCATGAGACACTGTCCTCATGTAAACAATTCATAAATCTCCTTTCCATAGTTACAAACAGCATTATGTGACTACCACTGACAAATGGCAAAAAGGCTAGATACCAATCAGTCATCTCCTCTTGCCTCATCATCATCATCATCATCATCATCATCATCATCATCATCATGTGTTTGTCCCCAATGGGGGTGAAGTTAAAAGATCTACTTCAGCAGTAACATCATGAATAGAATATACATATGATATATATGATGAATAACAGAAAAACTTGTTAGACTTTTACTAAACATGGTATGAACTCTCTAGTGGGTATTACAACATCTCAAAGTAAAAACACAAGAGCAGGTGTCATTTCCCATCCACTCCCTTGAGATGATATATAGATATATCATACCAAATGACAATCTTATAACATCATTTATTACAGCATCAAGCAGTAACAATCATGAGCATAAAAGGTAAAATACTCATAAAAGAGAAATCATGGAAATCTTTTCCCATACACTTGAGATTATGTATATCATACCACATGAAAATCCCATAACATCATTTATGAAAGTAAAAGACTACAAGACAATCTCTGTGTATTTACAACCAGGTAAACAAAAGATTAACTCCTAAGTGCATGAAAAAGTCAAGCGAGAATATCTCTCTCTATCTAACAAACTATTAAAGTTGTACACAGATGTGAAATAGTAATATTTCTCCCTCATAAGGGCCGAAATACAAAATATGCACTCAGGAAAAAACACTTTAAAACACAGAGACCAGTTGTGAAAAATAAGCATTTAGGAATAAAGTAAGTTCACAAAATCATCTCAGAAGATTGACTCATTGCAAGATTATCTTGTAAGCTTTATGAAGGCTGACTGGACAACATGGCGGTGTCTAGGCTGCGTGACGTAAACCAACCTTTCAATGAAAGCGATTCTCATAATTTTCACACACACAACTTCCATCATGATATTAGTTGCCTTAAAGCATTTATCCTAGTACATAACATATGTTGTATATAATATAATGCTCACCTAAAACGCAGAGAATAAGTGGGCTTTAAATTAACCCATTAACAATGGGTCACCCGCTACCATTGGAGAAACATGGCGATTGACCAGACCGCTTTGTCTACCAAGCCTTTGTCTAGATTAAGCCTGTGTTTCCGGGGCGCGGCCAATCAATTGCCTTCAAACAAAACGAAATTTCGTTTCCTTAATTCTCCCGTCCTAAGTTTTCATAGCGCGTGAAGCTGTCTGCTGGAAAAGACTGAGGGATGATGACATACATGTCACAAGAAACAACAGTGGAACATCAACTTTATGGACCACTGAGTGAACTAAAATATACAGTGAAGAGACATCCAAGAGGAACATTGCAGATCGCCTGTCAATTTCAAGCAAACGTCTGTCAATTTCAAGCAAACGTCTGTCAATTTCAAGCAAACGTCTGTCAATTTCAAGCAAACGTCTGTCAATTTCAAGCAAACGTCTGTACATTTAAAGCAAACGTCTGTACATTTCAAGCAAACGTCTGTACATTTCAAGCAAGCGAAAGAAGAAGAAGAAGAAGAAGAAGAAGAAGAAGAAGAAGAAGAAGAAGAAGAAGAAGAAGAAGAAGAAGAAGAAGAAGAAGAAGAAGAAGAAGAAGAAGAAGAAGAAGAAGAAGAAGAAGAAGAAGAAGAAGAAGAAGAGGAGGAAGAAGAAGAAGAAGAAGAAGAAGAAGAAGAAGAAGAAGAAGAAGAAGAAGAAGAAGAAGAAGAAGAAGAAGAAGAAGAAGAAGAAGAAGAAGAAATCCCCCACTCGATCGGGACTGGAACACACTCGTGAGTGCTCGCTATTGCGCTTCGGCAGCTATTATTATATGTATAAGTATGCAGCAATTGCGCATGTCTCCATTGATAAAACATTGACTTGATGATTACTGAATGAGTTACTTTAATATACAACACATGCCGTTTTTCGTACGTCATGTCCTAGTCAGATACGACTGAGCTACCGTGTGACAGACAGTAGACGGTACTAGCTTTATGTTAGCGCCGAATGTTGGACGGCGCTTACCAATCTCGACACCTCACATTGAGCTAACGGCTTCGGGATTAGGAAGGGCAATTAGGAGGATACAAGCTTTATCCTGGTGCGAGGAAATGCAACCTAAAGACTAAATGTCATAGCAGGGCAGACCAGGCCCAAAGCCTTGGTCTAGGATCGAAAGAGGACAGTTAGAGCATTGCTTTGCTGATCCGCCAACTTCTGTGGCTTGTTTGTTCCAGATGCATTGGTGTAACATTTCCTCTGGAGTAAACTAGGCAGGCCGAGAGAGGGATCATGGGCAACACATGGTTCTACAATTCAGCCCGGGCTTTGTGGTATGGAAATATATTAATCCATCCCTGGTCTATTGCCACGGGTCGTATTCATTATGCCTTTATTGAAGTACAATGTAACAAGCTATCGTCTGTCAAGACGGCAAAATATTATGCCATTTTTGAAGGAAAATATAACAAACTATCGTCTGTCGAGACAGCAAAGTGCCAGTAATACATGCCTATAGATGTCTGGTATAGTTTAACTTATATACACATGGCATCGCTTCTGTTTGGTCAGGCTGACCGCGCCCGCAAAAATGCCGAGACTGAACTGCAGGAGGTCAACATCAGAATCAGTGAGCTGACCATCTATGTGACATCACTGACCAATGACAAGAAGCGACTGGAAGGAGACATTGGAGCCCTACAGGTAAGGGTCTGAAGTTCACTATCTTTCGTTATTGGTTTGTACAATTAACAAAGTCATATTACAAGTATCGACACTTAGAACTATGAATAAGATATTGTAAAGAATATTGGGCGTTTACATCCTAAGAGTGAAGGCATCCCATTTGACGGTTTTAAATCTAAGGCGACAGCTTGTTTTCAGATGAGCATGATTTTATGAATACATCATGCTATTTAGTGATGATTAGCTCTTCTGAAGTTAAGAGATATCACATTTGCAGTTTCGTTTTAGATATCTATGAGATATATTTAATGGGATCTGTCACTTGGCGAGCTATCTGATAAATATTATAAATATTTGTTAATTGTCTGAAGTATTATGTATCAAATCATTGTTTATAAATATTTATTCTCCCTTTGTAACGTTTCATGTATCGAACGTTTTCTAACCATGTCTTCCTCTTTATGTGAAGTATTAGTTAACGAACCATTGTTTACTAACATTTCTTCCTCTTTATGTGAAGTATTAGTTAAGGAACTATTGTTTCTAATAATGTCTTCCTCTTTATGTGAAGTATTAGTTAAGGAACTATTGTTTCTAATAATGTCTTCCTCTTTATCTGAAGTATTAGTTAATGAACCATTGTTTACCACCATTTCTTCCTCTTTGTATGAAGTATTAGTTAACGAACCATTGTTTCTAATAATTTCTTCCTCTTCATGTGAAGTATCGGTTAATGAACTATTGTTGACTACCATTTCTTCATCTTTGTGTGAAGTATTAGTTAATGAACCATTGTTTACTACAATTTCTTTCTCTTTATGTGAAGTATTAGTTAACGAACCATCGTTTCTAACTATTTCTTCCTCTTTATGTGAAGTATTAGTTAATGAACCATTGTTTACCACCATTCTTTTCTCTTTATGTGAAGTATTAGTTAACGAACCATCGTTTCTAACTATTTCTTCCTCTTTATGTGAAGTATTAGTTAATGAACCAATGTTTACCACCATTCTTTTCTCTTTATGTGAAGTATTAGTTAACGAACCATCGTTTCTAACTATTTCTTCCTCTTTATGTGAAGTATTAGTTAATGAACCATTGTTTACCACCATTCTTTTCTCTTTATGTGAAGTATTAGTTAACGAACTATTGTTTCTAATACTTTCTTCCTCTTTATGTGAAGTATCAGTTAAAGAACCATTGCTTATAACCATTTCTTCCTCATTGTTTAAAACTTCTAAACAATGCATTCCCTGGGACATTACAAGAAAGAATCCATAAAAAACAGCTCCCACAACGTGTTTCCCAGGCTAGACGACATATTGTGCAACATGGCTCCCTTGTTTAAAACTATTCTCATTATAGGCGAAATGATTTATCTCTCATGCTGTTTCAATGACCTTAAGAGCTCCTCGGCAATATATTTGTAAAATCCCTGTGATTATGTCATCATATTGCGTTAAATAAAAGAAGGGTTTATAACAGCAAGATGATCAACAACATTGCAGCCCGTTTCAACGTATTTGGCTCTGTCAATTTCCGCAGAGCTACCTGTCAAAGGTAGCTAATAGAGCCCAAACTCCGTAGCTCCAGCGACGACCCCAGGGATCTCTGAGAAAACTGCACTCTCGAACCGAATGAGGAAGTCCAGAAACGAACCCGCGACATTCCGAACGCGAGGCAGGGATGACTGGCTGGCACAGCAGGTTTATCAAGAAGTTAGCACTGCAGACAGGGCATCCAATAATATATTTGTATTTTAAACAGAGTGATCTGGACGATGCTCTGAACCACCAGAGGGCAGCAGAAGAACGTGCAGAGAGACTGGCCAATGAGAACGCCCGACTGGCCGATGAACTCCGTCAGGAGCAGGTTGGTTCCGTTTTTAATATATATATATATTTTTTTAAACTGTTTTGAATTGAGCCAATAACCGTCATCACAACATCTGGGACACTCCCAAACGTGCTCCATCTCCAACTTCAACAGCCAGAGAAGTGTCTCAATCCTATCAATACCATTTACAGTATGATTATGTGTCCTTCTGGTCCTTCCTCGTAGTTTATAAAACTGAAAACAGCCTACAATTCTATCCCTGTATCCTTCTTGAATGTATCATCACATTTCACTAGGTTTCAGGACGGAAGCCCAGTGCAGCTGAATTCATTACCTCGACATCCACTTATATAAGCAAATAATGTAAGTGGGGGGCCTTGAAGTGTACTGGGCACACGGTGCCAGCTCCACATGTTTATAGATCACTCAGCATTCGGTGGGTAATGTGGTCTATATCACGTGGCCGTCTTTACTTCCCAGTCATTTCCTGATACACATTTTATTCTGGGTCGACCAGGTTGCCCAGGTAAATTTAAAAAAAATTTTTTCCATGCTATTTAGAACCCAGTAAGATTATCATTCGATGGAATTTAGAACTTAAATGCCAGTATGAATCACACTCGGTGGAAATTAGAGCCAATTTGTTAAATTAATAGAACATACTTTCGATAGACATAGCTTACCCATATTTGGAATTCGATGAACATCATTTACCCATGATTTATGATTCGATGGACATCATTTACTCATAATTTGGGATTCGGTGGACATAATTTACCTATGATTTGGAGGGAATTCGATGGAGATCATTTACCCATGATTTGGAATTCGAGAGACATTATTTACCCGAGTTTTGGAGCTGGGGAATGATGAGTGCAATAAGCTGTTCAACTTGGTGGTCTGTGGTTATTGCATCTCTAGTGGCCACCAACTCCCGGACCCCGCGTCTTTCGGTTCTGGCCTACAATGGCAATATACCTCTGGTATTCGACAAGGATATACGCCAGAAGCCTTGCATGGGGTTCCCATAAAACCAGAGCAGAGCCTGCTGGCTGCCGAGGTATGGTACAGGTTACCCCTTAATATTCAACACTATGGCCTCAACTTTTCCTCCCGCCTGTGAGTGAAATCTCCACACCACAGATTTCATATAAACTTATTAATCTGCATCTGAAACTTAACTCCAAAGAGAGGAAAAACCATCAGTTGGCTGTGTTTTAATTTCCTGATTACTTCTCGGCTTTTAGGGCTATGGTCGCGGATTGTAAACTGGCCTTCGGTCGGGCCAAAAACACTGAATCACCCACAGGGCTTAACATATTCTGTGCTAAAGAAAACGTAGGCTTGGACCAAACAAAAATGAATGACGAAAAATGGGAAGCAGGGGTGTGTTACAGTTATAACTTAAAAATTGTTAACATGGTAGCAGACATATTGTATTATAATGCAATGACAATATTTCGGCGATATATAAACCCATGGCAGATGTGGGAAGTTGCTTAAGACGATTAATCCTCCTATGTCAATTAATCTAAATTAACGAACCCAGGGCTGGGAGCCCTTTAAAATATTCCTGATTTTTAACACAAGGATAGAATAATCGCCATCTTCGTTATGGAACTAACGGATCAGGTAAAGGTTGTGACAACATGTTGTGGTTTATCTAAGTATATTGTACATTTTATTATATACGTAGCGCATTCAACTGCAATAACAGCTGTGGCTTATTTAAGTGTGTTATACATTTTACATACTTCACGCATACAACTTCAATAACTTATGATTTATCTAAGTATGTTGTACATTTTACATACGTCATGCATACAACTACAATGACTGTGTGGTTTATCTAAGTATGTTGTACATTTTACAAGCGTCGCGCATACAACTGCAGTAACTGTTGTCATTTGTCTAAGTATGTTGTACATTTTACATACGTCGTTCATACGACTTCAATAACTCTTGCGTTTTATCTACATATGTTGATCACGTGTACATCTTGTGTACGTCACACAGGACAACTACAAGAACGCCGAGAGCCTCCGCAAACAGCTGGAGATTGAAATTCGTGAAATCACAGTCCGTTTGGAAGAGGCTGAGGCTTTTGCTCAGCGAGAGGGCAAGAGGCTGGTAGCTAAACTCCAAAACAGAGTGAGTTCTTGTGTGGGCCTGTGAATGTCTGTTCGTGTGTATTTGAGGTGGAGAAAGTGTCTTAACATACGATCTATTTCTGATGTCACATGTAGTTAAATGGGGTGCCTTAATGATATGTTGGTGTTGATTGTTTTAAACCTTAAAAGGCCATTGTACACGCTTTGAGGCATATTGTTATCGGGATACAAAATATGGAAGGATCGTTTTAGAGACGACTGGTGTGGGAGATAATGCGTTTCTACATCTTGCGATCCCTAATATTTATCAGTTCATATGTTGACTACCTTCTGCACCATGACACAAGACTTTCAAGAATTTTCTCTCGTTGTCTTCCTCTATCTCTCTTTCCATAAATCTTTCCAATTGTTTCAATATACACTATTATAGTTTGTTTTATTTCTCATAATGTCGCCAAATAATAATGACTGCCTCTTTCTAATGTGCGTGTGATAAGTTGTCTTCGTCTCTTTGCCTCTTTCTAATGTGCGTGTGATAAGTTGTCTTCGTCTCTTTGCCTCTTTCTAATGTGCGTGTGATAAGTTGTCTTCGTCTCTTTGCCTCTTTCTAATGTGCGTGTGATCAGTTGTCTTCGTCTCTTTGCCTCTTTCTAATGTGCGTGTGATCAGTTGTCTTCGTCTCTTTGCCTCTTTCTAATGTGCGTGTGATAAGTTGTCTTCGTCTCTTTGCCTCTTTCTAATGTGCGTGTGATCAGTTGTCTTCGTCTCTTTGCCTCTTTCTAATGTGCGTGTGATCAGTTGTCTTCGTCTCTTTGCCTCTTTCTAATGTGCGTGTGATCAGTTGTCTTCGTCTCTTTGCCTCTTTCTAATGTGCGTGTGATAAGTTGTCTTCGTCTCTTTGCCTCTTTCTAATGTGCGTGTGATCAGTTGTCTTCGTCTCTTTGCCTCTTTCTAATGTGCGTGTGATCAGTTGTCTTCGTCTCTTTGCCTCTTTCTAATGTGCGTGTGATAAGTTGTCTTCGTCTCTTTGCCTCTTTCTAATGTGCGTGTGATCAGTTGTCTTCGTCTCTTTGCCTCTTTCTAATGTGCGTGTGATAAGTTGTCTTCGTCTCTTTGCCTCTTTCTAATGTGCGTGTGATAAGTTGTCTTCGTCTCTTTGCCTCTTTCTAATGTGCGTGTGATAAGTTGTCTTCGTCTCTTTGCCTCTTTCTAATGTGCGTGTGATAAGTTGTCTTCGTCTCTTTGCCTCTTTCTAATGTGCGTGTGATAAGTTGTCTTCGTCTCTTTGCCTCTTTCTAATGTGCGTGTGATAAGTTGTCTTCGTCTCTTTGCCTCTTTCTAATGTGCGTGTGATCAGTTGTCTTCGTCTCTTTGCCTCTTTCTAATGTGCGTGTGATCAGTTGTCTTCGTCTCTTTGCCTCTTTCTAATGTGCGTGTGATAAGTTGTCTTCGTCTCTTTGCCTCTTTCTAATGTGCGTGTGATAAGTTGTCTTCGTCTCTTTGCCTCTTTCTAATGTGCGTGTGATCAGTTGTCTTCGTCTCTTTGCCTCTTTCTAATGTGCGTGTGATCAGTTGTCTTCGTCTCTTTGCCTCTTTCTAATGTGCGTGTGATAAGTTGTCTTCGTCTCTTTGCCTCTTTCTAATGTGCGTGTGATCAGTTGTCTTCGTCTCTTTGCCTCTTTCTAATGTGCGTGTGATAAGTTGTCTTCGTCTCTTTGCCTCTTTCTAATGTGCGTGTGATAAGTTGTCTTCGTCTCTTTGCCTCTTTCTAATGTGCGTGTGATAAGTTGTCTTCGTCTCTTTGCCTCTTTCTAATGTGCGTGTGATCAGTTGTCTTCGTCTCTTTGCCTCTTTCTAATGTGCGTGTGATAAGTTGTCTTCGTCTCTTTGCCTCTTTCTAATGTGCGTGTGATCAGTTGTCTTCGTCTCTTTGCCTCTTTCTAATGTGCGTGTGATAAGTTGTCTTCGTCTCTTTGCCTCTTTCTAATGTGCGTGTGATAAGTTGTCTTCGTCTCTTTGCCTCTTTCTAATGTGCGTGTGATAAGTTGTCTTCGTCTCTTTGCCTCTTTCTAATGTGCGTGTGATAAGTTGTCTTCGTCTCTTTGCCTCTTTCTAATGTGCGTGTGATAAGTTGTCTTCGTCTCTTTGCCTCTTTCTAATGTGCGTGTGATAAGTTGTCTTCGTCTCTTTGCCTCTTTCACAGCGTTTAGATTACTCAGTTTACAATAAGTGAATCAACCAAAACGTTTAGATTACTCAGCTTACAATAAGTGATTCAACCAAATGGTTTAGATTACTCAGCTCACAATACGTGAATCAACCAAATCGTTTAGATTACTCAGCTTACAATAAGTGATTCAACCAAATGGTTTAGATTACTCAGCTTTCAATAAGTGAATCAACCAAACCGTTCAGATTACTCAGTTTACAATAAGTGATTCAACCAAAGATTCAAACCGTTTGGATTACTCAGCTTACAATAAGTGATTCAACCAAAGATAAGATGTTTAGATTACTCAGCTTACAAAACGTGAATCAACCATCACGTTTAGATTACTCAGCTTACAATGAGCGAATCAACCAACAGGTTTAGAATACTCAGATTACAATGAGTGAATCAACTAAAACAAGAAGTAGAACAGGTAAGCTTTACTAGAACATGAGCACAAGTGTCAAAATTAACGTTGCGGCTAAAACCTTCATCAGCAAACAAATAACAAACATACACTGACATAAACAACTCCACATGGCATATATTTAAAGGTTATTCTCCTGTTCTTTGCCATGAACTTGACACGTATGCAGCTCAACATCTCGTATCTAGGTAATGGAAACGAGTGCTGAACCGGAATCTGCGCCATTTTCGCTGCTCAAGTATTTTCACCTTTCTTCTATAAAACCGCAACAAATATTGTTTTTATTCTACTCCAAATCAACATAAGAGCTGAGCTTCCATACCACATTTGTGAATAATTACATTATAAATGCACGAACATATAAAAGTTCACCTGTAACCATATACATTGGAACGTTTTCACAAAGTCAGTTTCAATCTCAGGTTCGTGACCTGGAAGCGGAACTAGAAGCTGAAAACAGACATGTCAGAGAAGCTGTTGCCAATCAGCGCAAAGCCGAGCGTTTCTATAAAGAGCTGCAGACCCAGACCGAGGAAGAGAGGAAGCAGCTTGTTGAGCTCCAGAGCATAAACGACCAGCTGAGCATTCGTGTGAAAACTTATAAACGACAGATTGAGGAGGCTGTAAGTTACCTCGAAGATATTGTGTGCATACTTACAGTTTCTCTTGTTTGTCTTTCCTTCCTTCTTGTCCTCGGCCACTGTTCGTTCCAAGCCAATTTGACGTCTAATAATATGACCAACGTATTCAAGTATCTGAGACAGGGCGAAGTTTATGAGCCAATTTTCTTTGAAGTTCAGATCTTGTAGAATGTCAATAGTTTTCTTCGTCTTTATCTGCAATATTCTGAGAACTTTTCTGTAGATTTAGTTCAAAAGTCACACTCATTTCCTAAATGATTGCGAAATGGTCTATAACCCACATTCACATGTTGCCACCGGAAAGATGCATGATCTCAAACGTTCTGGCTAGCATATAAATTCCTGAAGATTAATTAACTCTCTTTTCCAACCCCAGTGATATATGATTAGCAATCATGGAGTTAATAAAGAGAAAGTATTTCGTATACTATATTTGACGAACAATAATCGATTACTCAAATATATGAAAATAATATCGATTAGAGGATTCCAGTCGTTGCTATGCAAACAAAGGGACTTCCTTTTAATTCTGACTAGCATGCCAAATACTGAATGCAGTTCTTTAAATGATAACAAAAGCTGGGCAAGGCTACAGAGAGAAAACATACAGAACTATCCCCACAAAGTCGTACTTCATCAGGTGAAGAAATTCTGTGTAAGATACACCTCTCCATGGAAGTCATAAGGCGAGTATTATGATGTTATATTCTGCTCAGACTACTGCATTTCTGTGGATCATGGACAATAAACAAAGAGAGAAGAAAGACACAGCGTTGCGGTTATTAAAAGTTGAAAGGTTAGAGGTTAGTCGCATAACCATCCAACTCTACCATGCTGTAGCAGTTTGTGATTTTCTTGACAATTCACCGTTTGCCATTGATTTCTGAACGCCCGACGCTCATACCGTTGTGAAAACCAACAGAAGGCGGCCTGATTCCAAATCGCCGGCGCTTACTTCGTAGAGAAATTAAACTGCTCCTTCTTCTTATAGCCCATATCATATAGTCCATGCTGTGTGGCGATGGTTATCATCTCTGTCCACAGCCTTTTGTCTTACGAACTGCCAATCATTTCTGATACCGATGGCTACCGAACATTATAGTCACTGCGATAAAAGAAACCAGTTGGGGACTATCTTCTTTAGAGTTGTATTTAGGTGCACTTGACATGCATTACACTTGTGATAACGTCTGGAAAACTGTGGGGGTTCTTAAGATATTCTTATGGCACATTCAGGCTAATTTTTACCGTAGGACAATGTGAAGTTTCTGTAAGTCTCAAGAAGGGTATACCATTTATGTTTCATTATACCATTCCACTAACCCGTTCAACCGCAGAAGAAAAGTTATATTAGGGTCCATCCCTGTTTCAGATTAATAATCATGTGACCGAGTCAGCCACAAATAGGATATTCATTTGAAGGTGATTATTGTCCAAAGAGGGCAATGCCTGCGATTATACCCTGGTCAGTGCGACAATAAACCGAATTTAGTCTGTCGTGGCGCATTCTTCCCGACTTTACTGTTCAAGTTTACTTTAATTCTACTTTCACCGCTCAGTTTTTAATTGTTACTTGTTCTTGTTCATTTCCTATTATCTGTTTCTACCATATTTTTTTCATATCATACTTCAATACCACCTACTGTTATATTATTCCTATGTTACGATCATAATTATGTATGCCATTAGTATATCACATTATATTTTATATACCTAACTGTAAATTTTAAATAATTCCATTGTTTATTTTTATTTGTTACTTTCTCAGGTCTCCACATTCTTATTTTGTTAATCACACGAGATGATGATGCTTGTGGTGGTGGTGGTGGTGGTGGTGAAGGTGGTGGTGGTGGTGGTGGTGGTGAAGGTGGTGGTGGTGGTGGTGGTGGTGGTGGTGGTGGTGGTGGTGGTGGTGGTGGTGGTGGTGGTGGTGGTGGTGATTCTTATGATGAAGTGAATAGATATGGTAAGGCGACATCAGCACAAGTCGTTAGGTTGGTCAGTCTGATTATAAAGAAGAAGAAGAGGAGGAGGAAGAGGAGGAGGAGAAGCAGGATAAGCAGAAGAAGAAGAAGAAGAAGAAGAAGAAGAAGAAGAAGAAGAAGAAGAAGAAGAAGAAGAAGAAGAAGAAGAAGAAGAAGAAGAAGAAGAAGAAGAAGAAGAAGAAGAAGAAGAAGAAGAAGAAGTTTGTGGTGATGGTGATGATGATGATAAGATGAAATATTAATGATGATAATGATGATGGTAAGTATGGGTGATAATGATGATGATAATGATGAAGGTATTAATGATGATGGTGATAAATGTATTAATGATGATGATGATGGTGATATAAAAGTAGCAGTGTTGTTGGTGATGATGATAATGAGGAAGAAGGTAGTAATGATAATTATTGTCATGATGAACGTAGTAATGATGATGATTAAGATAGTAGTGATTGTGATTATGATGAAGGCGGTAATGATCATGAAGACAATTAAGGTATTAGTGCTGTTGGTGATAAGGATGATCATAACGAAGGAAGTTGTAGAATGGCATGATCATAAAACATCAACACCAATCATCAGACTGACTACACAAATAACCACAAGCATCTAGCCCGAGCTTCTACGGGGTTTTTGTAGTGTCTCACTACACTTTGCATGTAGAAAAACATTTTAAAAATGAATTGCATGACCTCATTAAAAAAAAATGCTCCACAGTCCATCTTGAAGCAATATGCAGCGAATGGCTGTCGTCTGCTTGAGTAATTTTTTGTACTCCAAACAAAGTGGTGTTATCAAAGGAAGAAAGAAATTGTTTAGTTGAACAAGTGTTTCGAAATGGCGGTCGATACACACAGAAATAAAAACATACTCGTTGCAGAATGTATTTGACAATATGAAGAGACCTCTACAGTCATGTCTTGAAGCCCGTGGTGGACATTTTCGACACCTGTTAAAATGAATACTTCATTGGTACTTTCCAGCTTCCCCAAAACAGTATTAGACCATAGCAGTGACTATTGTAACTAATTTAATGAATTTCTTAGCACATTTGTTATGACGTCATGTACTTCATTTTTCAAATTTATTCTACATTCAAAGTGTAGTGAGACTTTACAAACACCCGGTATAACAAGTACAGTTCACTGCCTTGAATGTCCAGCATCTACTACTTGACGTTACAATACACAACTTGATATGCATGCTATCTACCCACAGGAGGATGTCGCCAACCTCACACTGAACAAGTACCGCAAAGCCCAGACCCTCATCGAGGAGGCAGAAAGCAGAGCCGACCATGCAGAAAAGAACCTGCAGAGTGTCCGCCGCTCCCGCTCCATGTCTGTTACAAGGGAGATCACCAGAGTTGTCAAAATCTAAACTTTTTCACCTGTATGTATGTTCAGCTTACATTATGGTTTCGGGTAGATTGTGCCTGCTTGTTTCAGGGGAAATATTAATATTTCATCCGTAGGGTTGGGGTGTTGTATGATACATCAGAAGACAGGCCTTTTGGGATATTGTGTATATTGTGGAAGTACAGATACATAAATCATGGTGTTGATAGAATAGTTCGACAGAGGGTGACCGGTGGATCTGGCCAACACTCAGTACTCCGAGGAAATTCCTGAAGGACACATCATAAGAACAAACACGGAACTAATGAACATATATAGATACCCATCGATTGTCAATGCTATGAGAGTCAATAGGTAACTCTAGTTTAACGTTGTTGCAGGAATGAAAATAGACAGATAGACAAGGAAGACACAATGACGTTTCAGTTGTAACATTACCACGGCTTATATGCCTTCTGTCTGTCTTTCTGTCACCTGTCTGTATAACAGCTGTCTGTTTAACTATCTGTATGAAACCTGTCTGTCATCTGTTGTCCTTTTTCTGTCTATCTGTTTCTTTCTGTTCGTCTGCCACTCTCCAATACATCTATCTATCTATCTATCTATCTATCTATCTATCTATCTATCTATCTATCTATTTATCTATCTATCTATCATCTATCTATCTATCTATCTATCTATCTATCTATCTGCCTGTCTGACTATCTGCCTGCATGTCTGCTTGTGTGTGTGTGTGTGTGTGTGTGTGTGTGTGTGTGTTATTGTGTTTTATTGCCCTTGCGCGCGTGTTTGTTCTGACATACTCCTGCACACACACAAAAAGAGAACGTGTATTGTTCTGTGTTGTTGCTGTTGTTCTCGTGTTTGCTGCTGATATACCCGCTAACATCACGAATGTCGTGACCATCATCTGTTTCAGCCTCAAGGTGCCCGCTCATTCGCTCGTCTAACGAAGGAAGAAATTCCCAGGCTTGTCTGTCTGTCATCCACCATCTGGCCTATACTCTGTCAGGACATCCCAGCATCGCCGTGGTCATCATCGCATCCACGGAGCAGCAGATATCAATTGCCTTCAGTGTGTCATGTGTGTGGCTTCTTCGAGTCTTCTACTGTCTTGCTTCCGCTCATGATTCCATGAAAATAAAGGATTATGATATAATTATTATGATATAATTATTAAGATACAATACTAAACAGGGATATAGAAATGTGCTCAGGATAAATTACCATGTAAATCAAAGTAGACAAATAATAAATTATTATAATGCTTTTATTGCAAAGCGACAAAATTGCAGGTGCGATAATTGCAGTTTTATTTAAAACATATTTATTATACATTTCCGGTTAGAGACTTTAACATGTCGAATGTCCTCTACGTGACGTCACCACCAAAACCAGGTGGGTTTTCTACGAAATTTTATTTATACTATTTTAATTAAGGGAAGTATTTTGTTTTATGCACACAGTTTCTTGTGTTCTGTGTGCTAAAATATAATTCTTTGTCATAGGCCCATCACGATTTCTCCAAGCTACACATTTTCCATATGGAAAGTGTACTTGAAAATTTTAGGAATAAACACAATTTCATGTCTTTATTTCCCCACCAAAAGATTATAAATGTAAAGTTGATTCTCAGGAACCATCTTCAGGGCAACTTAACATTAATAATAGATCATTAAAAATAGATCATTAATATGTCATGCAGTGGTGGAAGGGTCTAAAAATATTCATTGCCGGGAGACAAAGCTACTAGAAGGACGTTAACATTTGTAACATATTGTCTAAAATTAACATGGCCCACTTCATCAAGTTAATTTGACACCCTGGCCAGTCCGCCACTGACGTCACGCATCTATATGTATAGCATACACTTGGGCTGATACAACAATTCTTATACAACATTATATTATGTTGCTTTGTATATATGTATACTTTTCTATTTATATATCAAGGAAAAACCCACTTTTATTTAGCAATGGCGCTTGCCGTATTTGTTTCTTAAATCTCAGAAATCTGCTAGTTATTTCTATTTCATTTTAAGAAAACAAATTATTTGATTTCTTTTCATGCGAAAAATGTATATGCTTTCCTTGATTTATTCGTCATATATTTTATGCCAAATGTTTTTCAGCCGTGTGTGTTCGCATAGTTTGTCCTAGGGATATGTAAGCAGATTCCAGTCAAATACATTAGGCAAATTGCTTTGAGACTTGCCATGAAAATAGTAGCATTGGCATTATATATTAACCAATTGATACATTCATTATAACAATAATACAGCAAGAATCCAACTTTCTGAATTAAACGGCTGGTTGCTAAGTTTCCGTCATTGTTGTTGCTGATTGAAACTGAACGTATAGTTTGCTGTTGTGAAAGAGGATAGATTACAAGGAATTGGTAACGTGAATTTATGTATGGTTGCTGTTGTGACATAAGATAGATTGCAAAGATTTGGTAACATAAATGTATGGTGCACCGTTGTGTCGCAAAACAGATTACAAAGCTTTAGTAACGTGAATGTATGGTTTGCCATTGTGGCAACAGATATATTTCAATAATTTGGTGGCATGAATGCATGGTGCTATGTTGTGACATCAGAAAGATTGCAAGGATTTGGTAATACAAATGTATGTTTTACTGTTGTGACATAGAGATAGGTTACAATAATGTGGTGTAATGAATCTATGGTTTGCCGTTGTGACATCGAGATAGATTACAAGAATTTCATGTAGTGAGTGTATGGTTTACAGTTGTTACACAGATTGATTATAGACACATTGAAGGTAAAGTTAAAGAAGGCCAATTATACACCAGGAAACACTAAATATGATCTGCGTGCATTAACAAATGACAAAGAAATATAAGACAATTTTAACATAAAAGTAAAGAACAGATTTGATGCATTGTCTGATCTAGAGATTTTATTTAAAGATGTGGATGATCAATGGGAAATGTTGAAGAATTCAATCAATTTGGCTGCAGAAACAACTATCCCAAAATTAAAAAATAGGTCGTAAGAAATGGATGACTGAAGATATTTTGCAACTAATGCAAACAAGAAGACACAACAAAAATAATCCTGACAAATATAATGAGATTCACAGGAAAGTCAGAACATTATGTAAAGAGACAAAAGAAACATGGCTTGAAAATAACTACATAGAAATTAAAAAACAAAACAACAGTAAAAATACCAAATTAATGCTCAAAAGAATTCAGGAGCTTACTAATAAAAGAACACCTACATCAACAGGCTGCCTGAAAACAAAAGATGGAAAAATCATAATAGAAAAACGTTAGATTTTACATACACGGTCGGATTATGTGAAACACCATTATGATGATAGCAGAGAAGAACAGTATGATATTCGAAATAATAATGAAGGACTATCAATTTTGAAGATGGAGGTTCAGAATGTTCTTAACTATATGAAAACGCAAGACTTCCGGTTCTGACAACATCACAACAGAAATGATTAATGCATTAGAAGAATATGGAATAGATTAAGTCACCAGACTGCTGAACACAATATATAATACTGGAGATATACCTCATGAGTTATGTAATTCTGTATTTATTGCAATCCCAAAGAAACCAGGCGCCTTGGAATGTGATCAACATAGAGCAATTAGTATAATGAGCCACATCATGAAGATTTTGCTAAGAATTATCATGCAAAGAGTTAGGAAGAAAATACAACCCGAACTAGGAGAAGAACAATGTGTGTTTGTAGAAGGCAAGGGTACAGTAAATGCTGTGTAAATGTGAGAACATTAAATGAACGTTCTATAGAAGTAAACAAAGATGTACATCTTTGCTTCATTGACTACACAAAGGCTTTCGATAAAGTGAGACATGTCAACATGATGGCGATGCTTGCAGATCTACAAATTGATGGGAAAGACCTTACACTCATTAAAAACATATATTGGAAACAACAAGCTGCCATAAAGATTGATAATGAAGTATGTCAATATCAGCTTATTAAAAGAGGTGTGAGACAGGGATGTGTAATGTCTCCAGATCTTTTTCCCTGTACAGTGAAAATATTTTCAGAAATGTTGACGATATGAAAGGAATCATCATTAAGGGACATAAAATCAATAACATTAGATATACGAATGATACAGTATTGATTGCAGACAATAAGCAGGATCTGCAATATTTAGTAGATGCGATTGTTGCACACAGTGAACAACTAGGGTTAGAATTGAATTGTAAGAAGACACAGATTATGGTCGTCACTAAGAAGAAGGATATACCACAATGTAATATACAAGTAAATGGTAATATTCTTTAGCAAGTGAATCAGTGAATCGATACAATTATCTCGGAACAGACATAACATCTGATGGGAGATGCCTTGAAGAGATTAGAACAAGGATCGCCACGGCAAAGGTAGCCTTTTGCAGGATGAAAAACATTCTGACCAATAAAAAGATGTCATTTGCAACGAGAAAAAGAGTGTTGAGGTGCTACGTAGAACCTGTGCTTTTGTATGGATATGAAGCGTAGACAATGACAGACAAGCTGAAAAACATCTGATGGCTGTGGAAATGTGGTTTCTGAGGAAAATGCAAAGAATACCATGGACAGGCAGAAAAACCAATGAGCAAGTCCTTCAAGAAACAAATGAAAACCGCAAACTATTTAGAGTCATTAGACGCAGACAGTCACAATTTTTGGGCATGTTATGAGAAGAAATAACTTGGAGAACTTCGTGACAACTGGCAAGATTGAGGAGAAGAGACCAAGAGGAGGGCAGAGAAGTAAATACCAGGATGGCTTGGACACGTGGTGTGGTCGAGACAGGAACGCTGAGCTGATCCACGACTCTGGTGATCGAGTGAGATGGCAAAACATGGCCGCCCACGCTTTCCGGCATGGCACATGATGATGATGAGTTGTGACAGCGATATAGATTACAAGAAATTTATAAAATGGATGTGTGTTTTACAGCTTTGACATTGATATCTGACTGGCACCTTGCCATCTTGACATTTTGTAAAATGGAGTTATACCTCCCCATAACACAAAGTCTTGGCTGAATTTTGAGACCATGTGTTGCCCATGCAGCATTATCCCTCTCTCAGTCTGCCTAGTTTACTCCAGAGAAAATGTGACACCAGTTTGTCTGGACCAAGACAAGCTGCAGAAGCTGCCGGATCAGAAAGCAATGCTATAACTGTCCGCCTGTCGGAGTTTCAATCCTAGACCAGTTGCTGATCAGGGCTCAGGGGTTGGTCTGCCCTGCCAGGACATTTAGTCTCTAGGTTGCATTTTCCAGCACTAGGGTAAGACTTGTACCCTCCCAATTGGGCTACTCCGCACGAAGCCGTTTTCACAATGTGGTGTGTCGGGTTCGGTGAGCGCCGCCCAACATACGGGGCTAACAGAAAGCGAGTAGTACCGTCTACTGTCATACGGTAGCTCAGTCATATCTGGCTAAGACTTGACACTCCTCATTACGTGCCCAAAAAATCTAAACCACCTACATCTAATGTCTTGAATATATTTATGGTTTTCATGTGTTTCTTTAAAGGACTGCTTCATTGGTTATTTAGCTGGAGTACCTGCCTATATTAACTATCATTTTCTATCTTTAAATGTCGAGGGAATATAATTGTGCCAAGCGTATGCATGGGTTCTACTAGTTTATTGCCCTCATCAGAGAAGGCTCGAGGTCGGATAATTACACCAGAATCACTATCCTCAGGTTTTTGTTTTGTTTTGTAAGACCACAAACTTTCTCCTAATCGATGGCCACGAGTTAGAGGAGGAAGCCCCGGTATGCGTTGGTTGAGGGAAAAATCTATATTCTACAATAAGCAGAAGGGGGGGGGGGGAGCTCAAGAGAGAGAGAGAGAGAGAGAGAGAGAGTTTGTGTGTGTGTGTGTGTGAGTGTGTGAGAGTGTGTGTGAGAGAGCGTGTATGAGAGAGAATGTGTGTGTGTGAGAGAGAATGTGTGTGTGTGAGAGAGAGAGAGAGAGAGAGAGAGAGTGAGTGTGTGTGTGTGTGTGAGAAAGAGAGAAAGAGGGGTCATGGAAACACACAAGCCAGTCTACCACTTCAAGATGGAGACACACCAGAGGGGCTTAGGGGAATGCACAGGAAAATCCTGTCATTGTTTAGCCCAGGGGTGGGCAAACTTTTTGTGCGTAGGGCCGCATTGACAAATGTAAAGCTATTGGATATATATATATATATATATCCATTTTGTTTGCAGCAACCTATCACAATAAGTAATTATTAATTATTTATAGGTTATTAAGCAGTATAAATAACTAATTATTGCAATTTTATTTTACTATATATACTTATACATTATATTTGACAATATGGACAAAAACTTTTACTAATTTGTTAACAAGATTTTACAACTTTTTATAATAACAAATATTCTTTATTATCTATCAATGGCTTTAATTTAGACACAAACAGACTACACTGTCACTCTAATTGTTGATTTCTAATGAGATGTATGTAACTGCTTGCACTTTTTGACAATATTCTAAAAATCTGGAGACGGTTACCTGTTGAAACTCGCATGACAGCATGCAAGTTGCAGTCCGACAATAAAGGCCTATTCTTAGATTTGTTGATCTTCAAGCAAGAGAATGCTTGTTCGCAAATGTATACTGATCCAATCAATGATAAAGGTTTAGCTGCAAAGTTTTTCAAGTTGGGAAATGATTCTTGTGATAAATATCCACAGAAATCCAGCAAATCATCTGACTTGAATTTCTCTTTCAGGCCATGATCTGCTTGTAAGTCAAGCAGATCAAACTGTATGTCCTCTGTGGCTGTATAAGCTTCTGCACTAAAAGGGGAACTGAGAATATTGAGCTGTACTCTAAGTTCTTGACATCTTGGAATCTCCATCCAAATTCTTCAGTCAAGCATCTAATTGGGCTTTGTACTTTTCAGTCATTTCACCAGAAATGGTTACTTGTTTCAGCAAAGGGAAGTGACAAAATCTTTTTTCACTTGCTTGTCTGGAGAACAGTGAGAGTTTTGCCTGAAATGATTTTACATGTACATACAATTCATGTGCAAACACACCATTGCCCTGAAGTTTGACATTCAGTTCATTTAACTTTTCCATATTTTCAATGGCAAACATAAAGTCTAACTTCCACTCTTTATTGACAATGTTAGTATTAAATTCACATTCAATGCCCTTCATCTCTAGGAACATCACTATTTCTTCTCTCTGAGTTCCCACACTCGCCTCAACACCTTGCCGAGAATCAGCCATCGAACACGGGTGTGGTACAGGACATCGGAATGTTCAGTTTCCAAATCGTCAAGTAATGCCTTGAACTGACTGTGATTAAGTCCGCTTGATCTGATGAGGCTGCTGACACTAACAACTGGGTCAATAACATGTTTGATATGCAAAACAGTTTTACAGACTTTCTTGATGAATCACACGGTGAAGTGGTAATAATGTGTGGTCTGGATATTCTGCTTTAATCTTATCACTTATCAACTTTACCAGACCTACATTTTTTCCAGTCAAAGCACGAGCTCCGTCAGCTGTAACACTTGCCATCTTGTTCCATACCAGCCCAGTTCTTTCAATACAGTTAGTAACAACACTGAATATATCATGGCCTGTGGTTGTGTCTTTGAGTGACTCAACACGCAGTAACTCTTCAGTGAGTTTGAAAGAAGTGTTTATTCCACGTATAAATATCAATAATTGGGCAGTATCATGTACATCGGTACTCTCATCCAATGCAAGAGAGTACCACACAAATTGTTTACTTGCATCTTGAAGTTTATGCATCAAATTGTCACTGATCTTGTCAACACGTCTGACCACAGTTCTCCTTGATAAAGTAATGTTGTCAAATCTGTGTTTTTGTTCTGGACACATAATGTTTGCTGCATCTAGCAAACATTCCTTGATGAACTCGCCATCAGAAAATGGCTTGTTCTGTTTTACAATTTTGTGTGACAGCACAAGACTAGCTTCAGTTACAGCATCTTGAATTGAAGACTATTTAGTGAAAACATTTTGCTGTTTCTCCAAATTTTTCACCAACTCAAGGCATTTCCTTTCCCTCCCTTAGGTTGTTAAATTGTATCCGAAATCGGAATGTTTTGTTTGATAATGTCTTTTTAAATTGTACTCCTTGAAGACAGCCACTGACTCACGACACAAAAAGCAAACTGATTTGCTACCAACGTTTATAAAACGGTACTTAGTTGTCCATTCATCATTAAAAACACGGCATTCATCTTCAGTCTTACGTTTGTTATTGACACTCATTGTTTTAATAAAATTCGAACAGTTAGAATTGTACAAAACTTTAAAACGGAAATGGAACAAAACCTACTTCCGGCTGTGTGGGAAAATACAATATTCGGAAAACAAGTAGTAAACTCAGAATAAATTTCAGAAATATATCAAGACTACTACAACAAATAAATTAATTTGAACACTGTAAATGTGGAAATAATTTATAACAGCAACAGACTTTTAAATTTAATATTTTCTTGCAAAATAAATCATTTTATTCACCGGATAAATATCTGTTTTTCATAAAATCATCTTTATTAAATTTTTACATGTCGATAAATATTTCTCTATATAAAAATCGATAAATTCACATTTTAGCATTACATGGTTCCAAATGTTGCTTATGTAGCCAGGGGCCGGGTTGGGGTGAGCGCCCAACCTTGCATAAATACCCTAATGGCTTGTGCATTAATCACCTATGCAGCAAAAGTCCAACTTCTGGCCTTCTCGTGGCGGAACTGTTTTAACTAACAGGAGAAGGGGCGGCGGCGAGAAACTGGCGCCGAGAAATAACCAGAGCGCTCTAGATGTGTATACACATACATGCATGCGCAGACATGTGTGTGCGTGTGTACACACCTAAACTCGAGTAAGACCACAGTCTGCTCTAGCAAAGGAAGAGTGCTGAATACAGAGAGCCAGGAGGCGAACCACAGAAATCAGGATGCCACCAATCACGAGCAATGAAATATGTCTACTACTGCTAAATGTTACGGTGCTCGCCCTGCTTTTGACCTCCAGGCAGGTGCAGTGCCGGGCCATATGCCTCGAAAGGGTCCAACCACAGCTACTGGAGGTCCTTCTCAGATGTCCTGTGGAGCCAGGGGAACTGAGAATAGAGCATCTGGCCATACCAAACAAAAACTAAAACTAATGCACTGGAATGCGGAGGGAGTCAGCAACAAAACAATAGAACTAGAAAATATCTTGGACCAAGAAAAGGTAAGCGTATGTTGCTTGCAAGAAACTCACCTCAACGAAAACGAAATGATGTCTTGGAAATTGTCAGTAATAAGGACACTACTTTCTGAACTTAGCAGCCAGCATCCCACTGTGGGGTATCCGGAAACGACAGAACTGATCGATTGGCTAAGGAAAGAGCAAAAGAAGAACAGCCTGATGTGCCCGTTACATACCACAAAAAGAAAAGAATGATCAAATCCGTCAGAAGGCCACCAAAACCTGCTCAAGACGACTACCACACTATGGACAGACCAGAACAAGGCCTTATTCTGCGCCTCAGAACAGGACACAATAGATTACGCAACCACATGTATACAAGATTCAAGATTGGTGAATCAGCCATGTGCACATGTGGAATATCGTTGCAGACAGCAGAGCACATACTCAAAGACTGCCCAAATTACAACATGTCTAGGCAAACCTTCTGGCCTAGAGAGACAACAGTGGAAGATAAACTCTATGGACCGCTGAGTGAACTAAAAAGGACAGTTAAATTCATACAAGAGGCAATATTGCAGTTATAGACATATTTAAGGCGAACGAAAGGAGAAGAGGAAGCATTATATTACGAAGGTCAAGGACTGTTTACAAAAAATAGATAATTAGAAAGAAATTTTATCAAAAATGTTAAAACAATCATAACAGTACCTGAAATTCTTTAAAATTCAACAAAAACTGTCATTTAAACTGTCATTTACTGCCAATATAATGCCTTGCTGTGTATGGCAGAGGGGTCTTTGAGCCTGAGGAATTAAGGCCGCCTGGCTAGTGCAGTTGCCGCGAACTGTGCGACCTCAACTTGGTATGACGGAGAATTGTAAAACTCATAAGGAGGTAAGTCATGTATATCATTCAGCGAATCGCTGCTGCTTTTTTGGAAACAATATAAAATAACAGAATATAATTAAAATAGCAGAATATAATTACGGAAAACATGGGACGTTGGGGCGATGTGCCTTCATCAGTAAACAAATACACAAAACACTACTTATAAACACGGGGGAAGACACTTCAGTGACTACATTAAGGCATAGTAACCGAATGAGAATGGAAAGATGAAAAAAAAAAAAATAAGAACAGTGGTAAGAAACTAAAACAAAAATGAACAAAGTGTGCTTCTTATCTCAGAATTCCAGGTTGTGACACTAATGTGAATTGTTCCGATCCGATATGTAGAAGGGGAAAAAACAACAACTTTCCATCTCGTTCAACCAGCTTTAACGGCGTTGGTTATAATTGTGGTGGTTCAGTGTGCGTGTTTAGTTTCTCCCGTCTTCTGTGTCAGTGTTAGCTGACTTTTTGATGTAGCAGTGTTTATGCCTGTGACGTCAGCTGGCGGATAGGCCAGCGGTTTCTCCTTTGTCTGTTTCTTCCTGCTTTTCCGTTTGACAGTGCAAGCCCCTAGCTCGTCTATTTAGAGTGGATGTAGTCCCTAGAAGACTCGTCCTTTGGTTTGGTTGCCGTGTTTACTTTTTTTTCTCCATTTCTCTGTGCAAGAGCAACATTATGCGCAGTGAGTAACGACCCCATCCACCTGATTTGCTCTTTTTCTGTTAGTTTGTTGATTTCGTTGGATTCCTCTTCGAGAGATGTATCGGTTTTCGTCTCTAGGTTGTCAAGGTTTTCGTCAGCTTTCCGGGTGAAAACTGGTTTCCCCGTGAATTCATTGGTCATTGCGAATGGGTTGCTGGCTTCAGGTTGATGTTTCCCAGTTGTCTTTGATGTGTCTTCTGCTGGCTTATTTTGGGTTACCCTCACCCCCCCCCCCCCTCTTTTTCGATTCTTAGCTGTGCTCTTTCTGTCTGAATCACTTGTAGTATTTCTTCTTTCTTCATTTTCTCTCTTTATCTGGGCCCTGCATTCCACCTCTTGCTGGATGCTTCGGTTAATTTCTTTCACTTTTTCCAGAAATCTTACGTTGCTACCGTTATCTTGTTCTTGGGTTTCAGTGGTTGGCTTCTGTGTCAGAAGTTTGTTGATTTGTTTCTGCAGATCATCTATATGACCTTGAAGCAGGGATTGATCACCTTGTGATATGCCCGTGGCTGTCTCGCACCGTGAGAGTCTGCGGTATGACAGGAGCGAGATAAGAGGACTGGGAACGGCCCAGTGAAGATTCCAGGTAAATACTTGAAAGTGGCACATGAAGACGGGAGAGGGGAAGGGGGGAGTAAGGCGAGAAACAGCTACAGGGTAATGACCGTGCAGTGTTTGAAAATATTGCCGGTCCAAGTTTTGTATTTACCTCTTATGTTCCATGAACTTTACAGAGGGTGAATACAAAACTTGGACCGGCAATATTTTCAAACACGCCCTATATAACTGTTATTAGAGATCGCGCTAGCGGACTTGAACTGACCTGATAATGCCACGAGTTCAGTCGGGCGTGATTTCAACGCCTGGGCTCGTCGCTCGCGAAAGTGATGGAAAGATTGGCCACACAATGTAACAACGCTATCACATCACACAGCCATGGCGGGAAATTGCTTCGGGGCACATTTTTACAACAACAACAACAACAACACTTTTATTTAGAGCCGCGGTGGTGCAATGGCTAGACGCTTGCCTGCCGCCTGGTTGCCATGGGTTCGAATCCGCAAAAACCCTCTTGTTCCCACAGCAGTCTGCGTCTTGTTATTTTTGAGTATAGTATGGTCTCCATCTTGTAAAAGATTACTTTGACCTTGGCGATTCACGTTCTAATCTCAAGAAGGCATCTTCCGTTAGATGTTATGGCTGTTCCAAGATACGAGGGGGCTTCAAATGTTGTGTGTGTGTGAGAGAGAGAGAGAGAGAGAGAGAGAGAGAGAGAGAGAGAGAGAGAGAGAGAGAGAGAGAGAGAGAGAGTGTGTGTGTGTGTGTGAATATACTCTGAACAAGTCATCATCAAGTGCCGTGCCGGCTGGCGTAGGCGTTCATAGCTATCCACAGATCTCGGTCTTTGGTGTTCAGGATCAACTCTGCTGATGATATTCCTCCATGCCACCGTCTCAATCCATCCAGCATCATCTCTCTTGGTCTGCCTCTGCCTCTCTTCCCCTCGATCTTTCTAGTTGTCACGATGTTCTCCAATGCCCCTTTTCTCATCACATGACCAAAGAAAGCTGTTTGTCTCTTTCTTATTGTTGTATATAGTGTTCTAGTTTCATTAGCCTCTTTCAGGCAATCGTTGTTAGTTACTCTGGCAGTCCAAGGAATTTCGTCTAAAAACCACATCTCTGTTGCTTCTAAGTTCTTCCTAATTTGTTCATTTACATTCAAAGATTCGCTGCCATACTGCAAAACTGGTTATATATAGCATTTAACATTCTCTTTCTTACATTCATTGATAGCGACTTATTGCATAAGATACTCTTCATTTTCTGAAATGCGGCTTTTGCCTGCCCTATTCTGCTCTTAATCTCTGTTGTACATCTTCCATCTGATGTTATAAATGTCCCTAGGTATCTAAAATTATCCACTTGGTTGAGAATTTCCCCTTCTATTTCTATGTCACATTTTGGTGTCCCCATTTTCTTTGATATCACCATTGTTACTGTTTTATTGATATTCAAGAAGAGTCCTTTCTGTGCACTCTCTGATACTACAATGTCCAATAATTGTTGTAGGTCTGTTGCATTATCCGCCACCAATACTGTGTCATCTGCATAGCGTATATTGTTTATATTATATCCTCCGATTAGTATTCCTGGCTTCTCTTTGATCTCTCTCATCATTACTTCGCTATATAGGGTTCTTATCACCGGGAAGTTTTCCGGAAAGTTGTTATGGGAGCGAGGTTCTGCAAGGGACATGCTACTGAATGAATGAATGAATCTTCTTATCTCTTCTTCCATTTACTTAACTGTGTAGTCTTCTTTCGCTCATAATACCCCATTGGGACATAGGACCTCAACCAACTCACTCCAAGCCGCTCTATTTCTAGCTACCCCCATGCAGCTCAGTCCATATCCTCGCAATCTTTCCGGCTTGTTTGTGGTTGGTTGGATTCGGCGGCTAACATGTTTTTTGCGTCAGGTCTGCGGTATAGGAAAGCCAATCCCAGGCCCAACCCCCCAACTTCGCCTCTGACGACATGATGGCAGGTTACGATGTGTTCGTATTCTTTGCTGCCCTTAAGAAGGGTCCCGGTAACACAATGGTGGAAAACTCATTGGCCGTATCTTACGACATGCATTGAAGATTCATCATCATGAGCCACGACGATAAGCGTAGGTGGTCGTGTTTCGCCTTCTTACACTACTGGCAGAGTCGTGGATCAGCTCAGTGCCCTCGTCTCGACCAGGCCATGTGGTCAAGCCATCCAGATATTTGCTTCTCTGCCTTCCCCTGGTCCCCCCCCCCCGCCAATATTGCCAGTTGTCATCAAGTTCTCTAGTTTATTTCTTCTCATAATGTGCCCCCAAACAATATTTGACTGTCTACGTCTAATTTCTCTAATCAGTTTACAGCTTTCATTTGCTTCTTGTAGGTCTTGCTCATTGGTTTTTCTGTCTGTCCATGGTATTCTTGCATTTCTCTCAAACACTTTCCTTGGTAGTATCAGTGAAGGATTTACGTATAAGCTACACAAGCTATAGCTTGGGGTCCCCAAGAAAGTGGAGGACCCAAAAAATATTGTCCGAGTGAGCAATTGTCATATATGTATACTTAAATATGTTATGTTTTTGCATATCCTTTACAGGACATCGCTGTCAACATCAGCATCTTTCAGCTGTATGTTGATTTCTTGGCAAGATTACGCTCAGTAGGTTGCCATTGCTTTCTGAGCGGCCGGCTCAGTATCCCGCAAGTCACCAGCGGGGATCGAACCTACCCAGCTCTCGCCCCGCTACGAGACTCTGCGTGATAAACGGGATTACGGAGAAAGTGTTGTAATCCCTCGGCCGGAGAGACCGGCATACTTAAATATACTGCAACATTATTAGTCCCAATGCTGCACGTCCGGGACGTCCCATACTCTTCACCCAATTATTTTTTAGCGCGTCTTTTCGAAGAACAAAGCGCTATTTGTCTAGGGTTTGCATTATCGATAACCGGTTATGCAAACCCTAGGGGGGATTCCCGGATTCCCCTGTGTTGCTCCGCTACACTCGAGCATGCGCTGACCTTTTGTAGTTCGAGTGAGCCGGCAGACGATACAATATTTCTGACCTTTTATTTAGTATTTTCAGTGTGTTTCTTTGATAATTTGATTGTTGACATTATTTTGAACAGTGTGTTTTTTGTTTGTTTTTGGTCCTTACTGGAGTTACAATTCAGGTAAGTGCATTTTACACAAGTACGCACATAACCTAACTAACGCAAGAATATTTTCTACCGCATTTAATTTTTTTTTTTTTTTTTTTTTTTACAATATTTTGATTTTAAAAAAACTTTGTTGGATAGTTGTGCATAATTAACATGGTTAGTACAGGTGTTGCATGCAATAATTTTTCTGCGATCGTATTTTAATTGAAAAAATATAGAAAATAGAGAACCTAGTTTCTATATTTTCAAGTCAAAATAACAGTAGACTTTGCATAATAACAATGTTTTGTAAATAAACATTGGTAAAACGTATTCAAATTAATGACATATTGTCCTAAACAGGTTTAAGTGATAAAACATTAGATACCATATTTAAAATTTATAGATAGGTCGATCCTATGCGGACACCTGTAGCTGTAATTATAGCATATATTTTTAACGTGTTTTTTTTTGGTCAGTATAATAACAAATTGTAAGTTTAATATATAAACTTACAATTTGATATTATTAAATATATATTTGAAAGAACTGCACATTAAAAAATACATATTATTTTGTTTTGATTGTATTAAATTAAGTATTAATGTATATATTAATTGTTTTTTCTTCTTATTTAATTTAATTAATTAAACTAATATTAAAACTTGAGAGGATATTGTTAATTTTCTCTTTGCATGTTTATTTATTATACAAATATCGCTTGCTGGTAAGTAGTGGTAATATCACAGAAAATTTTCAATTTAAAAAAAAATGTCATACATTATATTACTTTTAAATGTATGTTTATCTTCTTCTTCTTCTTCTTCTTCTTCTTCTTCTTCTTCTTCTTCTTCTTCTTCTTCTTCTTCTTCTTCTTCTTCTTCTTCTTCTTCTTCTTCTGCAGCGTTCCGAGCCATTGAGGTTCTTTGCTGCAGATACAATCCGTCTCCATTCGTCTCTCTGGTGGACCTTCTCTTGCCAGTCGTTGATTCCAAGTGCTTGTAGGTCTGTACATGTATTATCTCTCCATCGCCTACTTGGTCTACCTCGGGGTCTACTGTCATTTATTTCCTGAGTGTAAGCGAGTTTTGTTTCCCTATTATCTTCCATTCTTTCTATATGCCCCAGCCATTGTAGTCTATTAGCCTTCATGATACCAGTGATTAGCGGGGACTTAAACAGATCATAAATGTCTTTGTTACTTCTTCTTTTCCACTCTCCACTTTGTGTATCCCTAATGGGTCCAAAGATGCGTCTTAAAATTTTGTTCTCAAAGGTTTGTAATAAGGCTTCGTCTCCTTTCGTTGTACTCCAGGTTTCAGAGCCATACAGCACAACTGGTCTGATCAGTGTTGTGTATACTGTGATTTTGGTGTTACGAGATAGTGCATTTGATTGTAGTAGATGTTGTAGTGCATAGTATATCTTATTTCCAGAGTTGATTCTAGTTTGTATTTCTTCCCTTATGAGGTTGGAGCAGTTGAAGATTGTACCCAGGTATTTGTATTTTTCCGTTCTTTTAATGGTCATATTATCTATTTGTAGGTGGCCAGAGTTTTTAGTCATTCCGTCTCTTGAAATTACCATATATTCTGTCTTGTCTTGGTTGATAACCAGCCCCATCTGTTGGGCTATTTCCTTTAAGTGAGTCAATATTTCCAATGTCTTTTGTTCACTTTGCCCTATAATATCTATATCATCTGCATAACCAAGCAGCTTGGATGTTCCTCCAATATCACATTCCTCCTTTACCTTCCTTACAACTTTCTCTAGAGCCAAATTGAAGAGTAGCGGCGATAATGCATCACCCTGTTTCAAGCCAGATGTTATTTGGAAAGGGTCTGATTTCCTGCCTTTATATGTTACTATATTATAAGTATCTTCCATGCATAGTCTGGTCATGTTGATTAACTTCCTTGGTATTCCAAATTCCTGCATAGCATTCCACAGACTATTCCTATGGACACTATCATAAGCCTTTTTAAAATCCACAAAAATGTTATGGAGATCTCTTTTATATTCCCAATTTTTCTCGGCTATTTGTCGTAAGATAAATATCTGATCTATTGTTGATCTGTTTTGTCTGAAACCCGCCTGGTAGTCACCTAATATGTCTTCTGAATATGGTTTTAGTCTATTTAGTAATACTGCGGATAGTATCTTATAGCTTGTGGACAGTAGTGATATTCCTCTATAATTTTCACATTGGAACTTGTCTCCTTTCTTAAAGATAGGTATCAATAATTACTCTTTCCAGTCACGGGGTAATTCTTCTGTCCTCCAGATTTTTATTATTAGTTCGTATAGCTTTAGATGTAATGCATGGCCACCTGCCTTTATAAATTCAGTAGCAATTCCATCAGTACCAGTTGCCTTATTGTTTTTAAGTCGTGTGATTACATATAGGATTTCTTCAAATGTAGGTTCCTCAATTTGTGGTTCACATGTTAGAACCTCTCCCTGTGGGAAAGTTCTACTTGGAGCTTCACAATTTAGTAATTCAACTAAATATTCTTTCCATGTGTTGCACATTTCCTCATTGGTATTTATCATATTCCCATTTTTGTCTTTTAAACCATATGTGTTTTGTTGGTGCCCTCGTTTCATTGACTTCAGTTCTTTAAAAAAACTTTCTGGATTCATTTTTCTGGTGATTAATTGTCATATCTTTGATTATATTACTCATATATTCTCGCTTCTGCTGTCGGACTATTTTTGTAGCCTCTTTACATTCATTTCTATAATGCTCTTCCTTTTGGATGTTGGTGATGTCATTTAACCATAAATGTCTGGCATTCTTTTTCCTAATGACTGCTTCTTCACATTGTTGATTGAACCATCTGTTCTTTCTATGCGTGGTTAACACACCGAGACATTCTTCTGCGGTAGATTGAATTGTATTCTTGATGTTAAACCAAGTTTGGTCAACGCTTTCCTCCAAAGGGTTTTGCAGAGTTTCAAGTTTACATTTTATTTCATCTGTAAATTTCTCTCTGACTGTAATTTCTTGTAGTTTTTCTCTGTTATATGTTGGGTGTAATCTTTGTAATTTAGTATAGAAAGCTCTCTTAAGTTTTATTTTAAATTTTGCTCCAACGAGGAAGTGGTCACTGTGGCACTCAGCTCCTCTATAACTTTTAACTTGCTGTATGTTTGATGCATTTCTGTTGTTAATTAAAATGTGATCTATTTGATTATAGGTTCTCTTGTCACATGATTTCCAAGTTTGTTTGTATATATTCTTTCTTTGTAGTCTGGTACTGCTAATCTGCAGCCCTTTGGCTTCTGCCAGGTTGATGACTCTCCATCCATTATCATTTGAAGTTGTATGTAGGCTTTCCATACTGGCCACTTTTTTTATTAGTTTGCTCTCTACCTATTTTTCTATTGAAGTCTCCCAGCACAATCAGGATGTCCTGTTTGTGGGTTTCTTCTATGACATCTTCTAGATCATTATAAAAGTCTTCTTTAATGTCATCTTCTTTCTCTTCAGTAGGTGCATGTACATTAATCATTGTTATATTTTTCCATTTACCTTTTATTCGTAATTTACTAATCCTGTCATTAACAGCTTTAAAGTTTAAAACGTTCCCCCATAACTCTTTTTTGATGACAAATCCTGTTCCTAATTCATGTTTATTTTGGGTGTTTCCTCCATATATTATAATCATTCCATTTTGCTCTAAAGTACCCTCTCCTGGCCACCTTATTTCTTGAATTGCTGTTATATCCATTTGATATTCAACCAGCTCCCGGGTTAATTCTTCGGCCGCTCCGGCTCGATATAGTGTCCGTACATTCAGTCAGTCCGAATTCGAGGCTCATGTATCTGTTTCGTAACAAAAATGTTTTTTTTACAAAGGTGGGGATGTTAACCCCACGCTTCAACCCCCAACCTGGAGGACCAGGGTGTTTCTCTTTGTCTGATCTCTACCCTTTGACCTGTCCGGCTTGGGAGGCCCTGCTGGTAGTTACGCTACCGCCGGCATAGCTCTCAGGGTCATTGAGAAACTCAAGCTCCCCCACCACGACAAGGTGGAAACACCATCGGGGGAGAAATGTATGTTTATAGTTATATTAAATATTCTGCCCGCAGTTTGCAAGATGTCAACCAGAAGTTATAAAAGTGGAGCTCAAAAGAGGAAAAAGAAGCAGAAAGCTGAAGAAGAGCTTAGCAAGATAACAAAATTAGATAGTTTCTTAACAAAGATAGATAAGGAGGCCTGATGAACCAAAAAGCCTCTACCACAGTGAGTCAGTCACAGGATATTCACCCTATTCCTGATACAAAGCCTGGTACATCTAGTTGTATAGAATCTACTTCAACGAATGAAGCAACAAATATTAAGATTAATAAACCAGAGAGTAGTAAAAGCACAAAAGATTCAGCATAAAAAAACAAACAGAATGATGTTGGGGTATGGAGTGATTTAAGTAAAGATGAGATTTTATACTGGGTAGAAAAAAAAAAGTCCGTCAGAATGTCAGCACTCAACTGGCTCATTTGAAAAATCAAAGAAGCTTTTTGCAAACCAAGACAGATATTGCTCGAAAAGCTTGTTCTATCCCAAACGGGCTAGTGGTGAAAAATATTGCAGAGAATGGTTAGTATATTCGCCAGCAACTGGTCGTGTATACTGTTTCGTCTGTAAGCTCTTTTCAAATTCTTCTACACCATTATCATCCGATGGATTTTGTGATTGGCGCAACACCTATTTAGTTCAAAGTCATGAAAACTCTGTAGACCATAGAACAGCTTCGGTAACATATCTTACAAGAAAAAGTGGCTCAACAATTGACTGCCAACTAGCAGAACAGATAAATAATAAACGGCAGTACTGGAAAAATGTTCTTGAACGAGTTGTGGCAGTCATAATTACTATGGCAGAGCGTGGTTTACCTTTCAGAGGAGATAAGGAAACATTTGGTTCTCCTCACAATGGCAATTTCCTTGGATTACTCGAACTTATAGCAAAATTTGATCCTTTTCTAGCAAGCCATATAAAAAATAAATCAGGAATAAAGGATCAGGTGTCACATCTTATCTTTCTAAAACAATATGTAATGAATTTATCCAAATTATGGCACATAAAGTAAGAGACTCAATCTTGGATGATTTAAGAACTGCAGGGTACTTCAGTTTATCTGTAGATTCCACTCCTTTCCTTTGGTAAGGATGACTCTCATGTCCTTTTCACGACCCATCCCCTACTGGTCCAAGCCTGACACCCAGCTCGTGCCTGTAGCTCCTAGTAGCTGTCAGCATGCGACAGCGGCCACCCCCCGGGCAACAGCTGTGAGAGGCTGGCTAAACCAGGCATGGGTAGCCGATTTGGTGTCAGGCCAAGCGGTAAACTAGGGTATGCCTACCCAGCATGTGAAGACAGGATTCGGCAGACTGCGCTGAAGATATCATTCCTGATTTAACGGGCAAGACGGCGTTTACCAGCAAAGCGTTGTGGAACGTAATGAGCACGGCAAGGCACGTAGAGCGCCCTGGTCATCCATTGCACCTGTATTCGTCTCCAGTCGTCTCGACTTGTCTTGCCACTGGACTCAGATGGACTCATGCGAGAGAGTGAGGTCGACGAATTGCGCAACTCTTCCTCACTTTAATCCAAGTCATCGCGCAAGTCATTCTTTATCCAACATGACAATTGGGAGGCTGCAGCCAGAGACCGAAATTCGTGGCGTGCATCATTACGCAAGGGTGCAGTCATATGTGAGGCAACCAGGACTGCAAGAGCTGTGAAGAAAAGGCAGGACAGAAAAACCACTGCAGGAAATCCTCCTCCAGAAACGTCAAGCATTCTTTGCCCACATTGTCAAAGAACATTTCGAGCCAAAATAGGCCTTATCAGCCATCTTAGAACCCACGGCTCCATACCTGCAACCCCACTGGATGAAATGAATGGTCATCATCATTCTTGATGGACAAACAACAGATTCCACTCCAGACCGGTCCCATATTGATCAGCTCACTGTTATTGTGAGGTATGTTTCACCAGATGATGGGCTCCCTATTGAACGTTTTCTAAATTTCCTAGAGATGGGTAGCCACACAGGGGAAAGTATGGCTAAGATGGTGCACAACTACCTTACAAATGAGTTCAAAATAGATTTTAGTAAGTGTCGAGGCCAGTCATATGATAATGCTGCCAATATGTCTGGCAAATACAAGGGTATGCAAGAAATAATATTGAAGATTAACAAGTATGCTATGTATATTCCATGTGCTGGTCATTCCCTGAATCTTGTCGGTAGAGCAGCAGTTGACTGTTGTTTAGATGCAGTAAACTTTTTTGGAATTGTTCAAGAAATATATAATTTCATTTCATCATCTACACATAGATGGGCAGTACTGTTGTCATTCTTCAAAGATGATTGAAAAGTTCCACAGTCTTTGTCAAAGACTAGACGGGAAGCACATTCAATGGCCACAAGTGCAATACTTGATAGTTATGATGGAATAATTTCTGCATTGCATCAGCTGCATATTGATACTACAGAGAAAGGCGAAACAAGAAATCAAGCCATAAAAATTTTGAATAAAATAGAGGAGTTTGAATTTATGGTATTGTTATATTTGTGGAGTTACTTGCTGGATGAATTTCACAAGACTAGTCAATCACTGCAAGACCCCCAAATTAGTCTAGATGTATGTAGGAAATTGTATGCTTCACTTTCGGATTTTGTTAAAGGTTCCATGGATCTTTTCGATCATTTTGAAGAAGAAGCAAAGAAAAAATTGCCTGATGTTGATTACAAGAAAAGAAGATATAAAAGAAGGCATATCAATGATGATGAAGACGATGCTTTAGAGAACCTTGAGCCAAGAGACAAGTTACGAATCAAAACATTTATACCTGTGATGGATGCATTAGAGTCAAGTCTGGCACAGAGGGCCTCAGTATACAATGATGCTGCAAAAAGTTTTCATTCTTAACAAAACTAGAAGCTACAGAAGAAGAGATTCATGAAGGAGTTAGTGCTTTATGCCAAACATATCCTGAAGATGTGGACATGAATCTTGTAGGAGAAGTCAAGCATTTTCATCAATATGTTAGACATAGTCAAGCCCATAGTTCAGCGGAACAAGATAGTCTGACACATCAGGATCTGTATAGGGTAATATTTAACAACCGTGTCCAATCAGCATTCCCTAATGTAGAAGCAATTTTGAGATTGTTTCTTAGTATGATGGTTGCAAATTGCTCTGGAGAAAGATCTTTTTCTCAGCTGAAGAGGATAACAATTGAATTTAGAACAACAATGACTCAAGATAAATTATGTTCCCTCAGTCTCATGTGCATAGAAAGCGACAAACTACGCAGTTTATCATTTGATGATGTCATCAGTGACTTTGCTCTGGCAAAGGCAAGAAAGAAAATATTTTAGTTTAATATAATTCCTTAATCTTTATAACATGTTTCAAGAGATTAGATAATAAGCCCTTGTAAATTGTGCCTTTTAAAAGAACTTTTGTTTCTTTTTACCAGAGTTTGCATTTTTAAGTTTGTTATGAATAAAAATGCTTTTAAGTTAAAGATTTATTATTTCACTATCAATATACTTCTTAAGTGTATTTCAGTTTAACCCTCTAGGTCAGTGGTTCCCAAGCTAGTCAAGCAGAGGGCCATATTGCCACAAGGCAGGTGCCTGTAACGCGCTAGATTGAGAATTCCCAACTATGCACTAAATCCAAAGGATGCAGGAATATGTCATGGGAATAACAACCTGACGACATAACGTAAGGATTGGAGACGCTGTGATTTCATCAAGCAGACCGGGTGTGTTCCTAAATTCGAGGAGGACTAAGGCGACTTCTAAAGAGATACAAGGGGACAGTAGACTCTCTTGAAGAGACGGATATACACTAGCATAACTGGAGAAAGTGGAGAACGATATTCATGGAAGGATAGTGGATAAACGCCATTGGCAGAGCAAACAATGAATTAACGTCAACTGACACCACTTTGAGCAGAGGTCACCTAGACACACTGATTCTTACGACATCATGACGGATGGGTAGACGAGAAGGAGGAATGCTGGTGACAAAACCCAGAGAAAGAAACAATGGGTGGTACACGCACGGATAGTTAAATGTTATATTTATTCTGCCGCCGGCCTGGTGTCACAGGCCAGGTAGAGGACTATTTACAAATTCTGTGAGTACAAGTTATCTCGTTAATAGCTGATTAATAAACAGCAATGTGTTTTATTCTATCGGGAATTGTCGGCCTCATCATTTTCCATCGTTTCGAAATGCATTCGTGTTATAAGTTGTATTCATTTGAGCACACATTGGTTTGAAGTTTGATCAAATAGACTCTAACAAAATAAGAGGATCAGCTTTAAGGCACATGGGGGATCGATCCGGGAGTACGAACTACAATTAAACACAGTTTAGCCAGTTGTCATTTAATCTAGAGCTAATAGTCCAGGAGGAAATGACTGTCTTGCCTTAAGCTTTATAAGAAGTTGCACGCCAAGATAGATACACAACAAGAACAAACTACGCAAGCACCGTGTCACACATAGCGGAAGCCGCAAACTGCAGTTGGGTGCAAACGTTGCAAAATAAAATAACATAAACATTTGTGTGCTCAAAAATAGGAATTATTTCTACTAGTGTAGCACGCCCAATTAACGAGACAGAACAACAGGTAAGGAGTCCGACGATGGGAAGATGACGTGATACATGTTGACGTCAGCAGGAAGACATTATCTTTGACACAATACACACAACAGGAAACATGTTATAGAAGCGTGCATAGTGGGGCACATTCATACAGTGTCGTCTCCGCAGGCAAAACATTACAGAGAGTGTCGACTTATTTTCAAAGCAATTAGCCACTTATAATGTTTGGACATCTACATTATACGTTCACCGGTAGGTAAAATGATAGTTACATGAGTTGTCTTTGCTGCCGACACTCTTTCATATCTGCATTATCGGCGCAAAAGTTAGTTAGTGCATATTTCGACATTTTTATACACACACTTCGAAATTAGGACGATGTCATATGTCAGGATGGATGGCACTTACACCACGGACACTTTCCTCCACCATAATTAACATGGAAATCTGGATTTTACGTTGTTTGGACGTTGCACACATCTGAACATATTTACAGCTGGACTTACACCAATATACTTACGCCGGGACATTCAAACACTGCCACACGGATGAAGAACAATACTACACTGTCGTAGCTCATCGGGATAACGGACACACCACCTTTTTACTTATTGAACTTAACACGTATTGAAACAGCAATAAGCAACTCCAGCCATGGGTACACTGGTGTATCCATACGCAAGTTAATTAATTATAAAGGACATAACGCTTACAAAAAGGCCAGTATACTTTTAATTTGTTGTTGTTGTATTTGTAATTTTAATTGGGTGTAGTTAGAACTAACTAGGTAACGATAACAAAGTTAACTCTAAATTTAACTATAAATTAACTGATCACAGTTAAGATCACTTACGTACTTAAGAAGGCGTTTAATACCTGCAGTCTCACAGATTGCTGGTATCGTAGTAGCGTTACAGTAGTATTACAGTAGTGTTATATGTTGCTTAATTTAGGATCACTAATCAATAATATTTTTTTCTCTTTCTTTTATGAATAGACATATATATTTACGTCACGCGTCGTTGTTAACTGTCTAGTGTTATATATTCTTTATACTGAATATATTTTTAATACTATTTTCTGTGGTTTACATAGAGTAACACTTAGGTCATTAATATTGCGTTCAGATTGCTGAATTTCTTTTTGTTCGAGTTTACATTGTTGTTGAGTTTATATTTCGAATATTTTCTCCAACATTTATACTTGTCTATATTGTATACTATATTTTCTACGCGCTTGAATATCGTCGAGTCCATTGCATTCCTCTATCTTATTTCAGCTAGAGTAGTGATAATTAAATTAGGACAACATGTCGACACTTGAAGACTTCGTGAAGATGGGTGAGAAGTCTGGTTTGACGGGTGCGGACCTTAGAAATTGGGCGAAGCAGGAATTGAGATTTTCAGACCCAGCAACGCGAAGCGAGAGCTGAGAAGTTAGCAGCAGAGAAAGAAGCGAGGGAAAAAGAGCTTGCGTTCCAGAGGGAATTGAAGGAAAAGGAGATGGCAATCAAACAAAATGAGTTAGCTTTGGAACGTGAGAAAATGGCGGCTAAAGAAAAGGAAATGGCTTTGGAACGCGAGAGGATAGCGGCTGAAAAAGAGAAACTAGCAGTGGAAAAAGAGATTAAGGAAAAGCAAATAGCCGCAGAGGCAGAAATGAAGGAAAAACAGCTGGCATTTGAAAAAGAAAGACTTGCGACAGAGACACTTTGGAAGGACAAGGAGGTTGAGGGGAGTTTAAAGGTCAAGGCAATGGAAATGGACCGTGAAGCGGAGATTGAACGAGAGAAAATACAAGCTAAAAATAATGACCCAGTCAAGAAGTATCAAGATCTGTTTCGTAATTTCCAACAGGGTGAATCGGTTAGTTCCTGGATTGCTAATTTCGAGGTGTTGGTAAAATTTTACAAGATCCCTGAGCAGGACATACCGAATCTGTTTCATCGACATCTCGCGCTGGAACCTTTAAAGGTAATTGAATTAATACCTGAGAACTTGCGAACCAACTACAAATACACACGAGATCGTGTTCTTGCACATTTCAGTTTAGACGAATCTGGTCTACGTACGAAGTTTAAAACGCTTACTCCTAAGTCTAACCAAACTTTCCTTGACTTTGTTTCTGAAACATCTTCATGCTTTGATAAATGGCTTAAAGCAGCTGATATTGGGTCTGATTTCGATAAAATTCGAGATCTAATAATAAGAGACAGACTTCTGTCTGCAGTACCAGAAGCTATGTCTGTTTTTCTGATTGAAAATAAGTGTAAATCACTTAGTGAGATGAAATCAAAAGGAGAATCATTTTTCAATGCACATCGTGACATATTTGCCAATTGTGCACAACCAGAGCTTGTCATAGGAGCAAGCGCCAGATTCAAGAAAAGCAATGGTAAGTTTAGAACATTTAATAGTAGGAATAGAAATGGTCCATACCAGTACTCCAATAAAGAGGGAGACAGGTCAAGAAAAGGACACCTCACACGGTACCAACATTGCAGATTATCACACGGACATCTGGAAATGTGTGATCAACACCCTGGTTACGCAGCTTATCTGCGAGACATCACGGCAAAGAAAAGAAGTAAGTACAACTCCTATAAGAGGAGTGTTAAATGTTTTTCTCGCCGGGCGTTTGGACATACCAGTAAGTCATGTCCGATGAGGAATTCCTGGAAGGAAGCAAGTACTGCATATGTTTTTTTTCCAGTAGTGACTCTGATGACTTAGAGGAGACACGTGCAGCTATCATACAACAGTATGATGACACGACTGACAAGACTGCGACGGACATTCCTAATGACGAATGTGTTGAAACAATTCATAAAGCCAATGCCGTTAATATCCAAAATGGCAAACTTAAAGTTCACCAGGCATGGGTGAATGGTGAACCTACTACCTGTATTCGTGATTAAGGCCTTCAATTATTGGAGTGGACCAAAGACTGATAAAAGCAGAAGATTATACAGGCAATACAGTAGCCTGCAGAACTTTTGGTGGCACAATTGAGAGATATAAGAATGTCACGATCACAATACAATCTCCATACTTTGAAGGCACAGTAAATGCTGCAGTATTGCCTAATCCATGTGCGGGATTACTCATTGGGAACATACCCAATGCTAAGGAGTACACTCATGAGGAGGCAATTCAATGGGAGATTGAACACACTCAAGCAAATACGATCACAAGAGCTCAAGAACGAAGACAGATAGATCAATCTTCTCAGACAGAAAATGACAATATGCGACATAATATCTTGATGACAGCTGACTTACCGGAACGAACAAAAACAAGATCCGACATTACAAAATTGTTTTAAAAATTTTAATGAACCGTCTAAGCAGGCTAAACGTGGTAATTGGAAATTTATTTTAGACAATAATATTTTGTCCAGACGCTACAATAAAGGTGCAATACGTTGTTCACAAACAGTGCTACCTACTAAATATCGTAGCGAGGCACTGAAATTGGCACACGACTCACCATTTGCGGGTCATATGGGCATTGCCAAAACTACAAACAGATTGCTAACCCAGTTTTATTGGCCAGGATATATCAAAGATATTACCACACATGTACTCTCATGTACATTGTGCCAAATGACCACACAAAAAGGCAACACATCCCAAAGCACACGTTCAGAAAACTGATCTGGCATCTCGACCATTTCAGAAGATTGCTGTGGATATTGTGGGTCCACTGAACACAATTACTGATCGACGTATTAGATTTATTTTGACCATGATCGATCTGTGTACTCGTTGGCCAGAAGCTATTCCACTTAAGTACATCACAAGTAGATCCATCCTGGATTCATTATTGCTAATTTTCAGTAGAATAGGATTCCCGAGTTGCATACTGTCTGATAGAGGTAGTCAATTTATATATACAGCTACCCAAGAGGCAATGAAAATTCTCGGTATTCCACAAGCCTTTAGTTCACCTTGGCACCCGATGACAAATGGTGTCAACGAGAATTACAACGGAGTCCTTAAACGAACTCTAGCAAAAGTGGCAGCGGAGAGACCCAAAGATTGGGATATTTTATTGCCAGCAGTACTATTTGCGTACCGTGAAGTACCACAATCTAGTACAGGGTTTTCTCCATTTGAGCTGGTATACGGAGCAAATCCTCGTGGTCCGTTGTTATTATACAATGATATGCTTACAAATAAGACATACGACCACCCGAAAAGAGAAGCCTATGATATGGTTACTCAATTGAGAGACAAAATCATCACGGCTTGCCAAATTGCAAAATCAGCACTTGAGAAAGCTGGAGAAAAGTACAGGCAGTACGACAATAGGAACGCCAAGACAATAGTCTTGAAAGAAGAAGAAGAAGAAGTCTGGTTATTACTTCCTGATCCTCGAAACTGCTTAGTTACTTCATGGCAGGGTCCATTTAAGGTGATTAAGAACATCAGTGATGTAGACTATTGTATTGATGTAAAAGGGAAACATAAAATCTTTCACATAAATATGTTGAAACCATATATCCCACGCGACAGTAACACATCACAGGTGACACAACAGGTACCACATAGAATATCAGCAGCTTGTTGGGTCATTAACGAACAGCAAGAAGACGCTATTAAACAACAAATTCCCACACCAACAGTCAATATTGAAAGCAGTTGGAAATCTATACAAATAAATCAAAATTTGTCAACACAGGACAAAGAGAAACTTATTACAGCAATAAAAGAGTTTAGCACAATCTTTTCTGATAAGCCGGGACAGACATCGATTATCAAACATAAAATAACTTTACTTTCGGATATCCCAGTTAAAGTGAAACCATATCCTATTCCGATACATTATCTAGAAAAAGTGACAGCAGAAATATCAGAATTAGATCAAAGTGGGATTATTAGAAAATCCATTTCAAACTACTGTTCTCCGGTAGTAATTGTGAAGAAAAAAGATGGTTCTTTACGTATATGTGTTGATTATAGAAAAGTAAACGCATTAACACTATTAGATGCAGACCAAATGCCAAACATTGATGAGTTGATTTAAAGCATGGCAAACTCAAAACTCTTTTCAAAAATTGAACTCACCAAGGGATATTGGCAAATCCCTATGGATGAAGATTCTATGCATATTACAGCTTTCAGTACCCCATTAGGTCTGTATGAATGGGCATATCTTCCATTTGGTTTACAGAATGCGCCAAGTACATTCATGCGCATGATGAGGAGATTACTCCATGGGATTTCGAATGTTGTGACGTGTATGGATGACATCTGTATTCATACTACAGACATTGACACACATGTCAAAATCCTCAAACAAGTATTTCAGAGGATACAACAACACGGTCTGAAAGCTAAACCAAGTAAAATAGAGATAGGATTTACTGAAATACAATTCCTTGGGCATAGAATTTCTGATGGACTTAGGAAAACAGATCCACTGGTAGTTACAAAAATTCTCAATATCAAACCTCCAACGACAAAAAAGGAATTAAGAAGTCTGTTAGGTCTGATTAATTACTATCAGAAGTTTATTCCTAACTTCGCTGACAATGACAGCAACATTTTCTGAACTATTAAAGAAAGGTCAGCCTACAAGAATAGTTTGGACAGATGATTATGACAAGCTATTACAACAGATAAAAACTCTGTTTAGTACCTATCCTATTCTGACATTGCCTGATATTTCAAAGAATTTCGTATTACAAATAGATGCGAGTTTTCATGCAATTTCAGCTGTGTTACTTCAATTACATGAGGGAAAGTTACATCCTATTCTGTACTTCAGTAAAAAGCTATCAGATACACAGATAAATTATGCTATCACTGAGCTTGAGGTTTTAGCATTAATTGAGAGCATTGAGAAATTCTCAAGATATTTATTAGGTAGAAAATTTCTGGTTCTTTCGGATAACAAACCTTTATAGATATTTAAATCTGGTCGCCCGAAGAATTCCAGAATTCATCTATGGTCTTTGCTCCTGCAGGATTATGAATTCGATATCTGTCATATTCCTGGAAAAGATAACAATCTTGCTGATCTTCTTAGTCGGTTGTAAAGAGATAGGTCTACTTCACAGTTGTTCACTGTTGTTCTTAGTATTGAGTTTGTTATTAGAAATTTTTTTAGATATTACAGATCGCACCTAATTGAAATGGCTATATACATAACAACAGATTAAAACATATTAGTTTATTATATATCGATAGGAATGAATACATATGTGGATTGTTTTTTCCATTGTTGGCAGATTCATTACGAATCGTTGAAATGACTTGGTTGCGACATGTTGGAACGATTGAACTGGATTCACTGAACTTTATACTGTCATGCGTGGATATGTCAAGAACGTGCGGACATTCATTTGGAATTCAGACATTGAGTATTGTGACGATTTTACTATTATAGTTGTTGAACATTGAACAATGAGCATATTATCCGGTTGTACATATAATAGAGGAACATTAGTATTATTAATTATTAATTATTTAGGGTGTTACAATAGTTATTTAATCGTTTTAGTATGAATTAGTTATGTGATTGATTGCATTGGTTGGGTAACTAATAATTGTGATAATTAGAGGGCAGAATTATCGTTGGATTCACATGGAGATATCGGAATAATAAACCACATAAGTTATGCCAGTATAAAATTAACGACACATGCTATCCTTGGTCATACAGAAAATCTTTATGGAAATGTGCACTCTATACAGCGTCCACCTCACCTACATTATTATATAAGAAACACCTAAAAGATATAAGCTAACAACAACATTGAACAGTAACGGATACGGACTGCTTGGTACCTGGGATTACCCTCGTCCACAACTCTAGGTTTTGACCTAGAGTGAGAACACTTGTTCATTTGGTTCATTTGGACAAGATAGGGACTAATGTAATCATTAGTTGGACCGGCCCGCCCATAGGCCGGCCTCATGACGTTCACCGTGGGTGTGAACTGGAGGGCATGCCCGTCATATATATTTTTTTTTTTTGGGGGGGGAGGGGGGTATTAACGGGGGCCATAAAGTCTGTACTCAGCTATAAATAAGTATCATGATGTTGGCACTGCATTTAGGCATATTATAGCTTATATACAAAGGTAATTAAATGGTTTCACCATTTAAATGAGGGGGGGGGCATAATGCCACAAGGCAGGTGCCTGTAACGCGCTAGATTGAGAATTCCCGACTATGCACTAAATCCAAAGGATGCAGGAATACGTCATGGGAATGACAACCTGACGACGAAACGTAAGGATTGGAGACGCTGTGATTTCATCAAGCAGAACGGATGTGTTCCTAAATTCGAGGAGGACTAAGGCGACTTCTAAAAAGATACAAGGGGACAGTAGACTCTCTTGAAGAGACTAATAGACACTGGCATAACTGGAGAAAGTGGAGAACGATATTCATGGAAGGATAGTGGATAAACGCCATTGGCAGAGCAAACAATGAATTAACGTCAACTGACACCACTTTGAGCAGAGGTCACCTAGACACACTGATTCTTACGACATCATGACGGATGGGTAGACGAGAAGGAGGAATGCTGGTGACAAAACCCAGAGAAAGAAACAATGGGTGGTACACGCATGGATAGTTAAATGTTATATTTATTCTGCCGCCGGCCAGGTGTCACAGGCCAGGTAGAGGACTATTTACAAATTCTGTGAGTAGGCTACAAGTTATCTCGTTAATAGCTGATTAATAAACAGCAATGTGTTTCATTCTATCGGGAATTGTCGGCCACATCATTTTCCATCGTTTCGAAATGCATTCGTGTTATGAGTTGTATTCATTTGAGCCCACATTAACTTGAAGTTTGATCAAATAGACTCTAACAAAATAAGAGGATCAGCTTTAAGGCACATATCTACTATTTTCGGTAGTTAAGAGGGCCACAACGTTATAAAATTATAAAAGTCGTGCAATATCAGTCAACTATCAATATTAATTAACTAACAATATTAGTTAACTTTCGTCAACAAAATTCTAAAACTTTAAAGGCAGTCAGTGTCAGTACTACACTGCTGTCATCTGTTTGGTTTAAAATTAAAAGTTCATTTAACAATAAATTTTTAATCAGTTTCGAAAATCGCTATTAATGTAATTAATTTACAATTATAACTATTCTTCATAACCAGTTACTTAAGTTCAGATGCCAGTTTATCAATGTCTGGGCACAAATCTTCATGCCCAAAGTCATAAGCGCAGCTAGGTTACTGTCGGTGAGTCTGGAACGTTGCTTGTTATTTTTTTTTATAACGGTCATTGCGGAAAATGACTGCTCGCATCTGTAACTCGAACCAAAAGGACAAATGTATCTCTTGGAAAATGAACGCAAGTGTTCAAATTGTTTGACAGGCAATAGCCGCAAGAATGAAATCATTTGATCAGCTGAAGATGAAGCAGGCAGCTTCCTACGACACAACAACAGCACTCTTGCTCTGTTCGTTAGCCTTGGTGAAAAATGACTGCCGCCTGGTCAGAGAACTTTCTTTTTTAGCTATGAAATCTTTTCACTCCGAACTGATCGGATATTGAGCATTTATGTCTGAATGTGCAGTCGTGAAGTGCCGTTCCAGATTAAATTTTTTTGTAACAGAAACACAAAATCCACAGTTAAGTAAACTGGTTCACCACTACGGCTAGGCATAAACATAAATTTCTCAGCCCAATCTTCGTTGAATTCACGACATGCAACGTCTTCACATTTTCGCGTTTTGCCATTGTTTGATTTTATTTTCCATACTCATGTATATAGGCTTTAATGGTAAATTTGTATTTGAAAAAATATAATTTCAACACAATACTACCGACTCTGCTAAACAGGTGTAACAGACAACAACGTGGCTCCTTGCGCACTCTGATAGGTCGACAAGGATGGGATATGTGAACTTGATCTTGTTTCATTTCGAAATTAACATGTGCATTCGATAATATCTGAGCATAACAACCACGAGCAGAGTAAATTATCGCACGCCGACGGGGCGCTAGAAGTGCATTTTTGAAATTATTATAATAAATTATATTAAATAACGAGGCCTCGCGGGCCACTTTCTGACAGCTGGCGGGCCACATGTGACCCGCGGGCCGTGGTTTGGGAACCTCTGCTCTAGGTATCCGAAAATCATATTTGTCACTGACATAGAATATTTGGACTTATAAAGAAAGGGCCCCATATTTCAAATAGCTTAGGGCCTTATCAGGTCTAAATCCGGCCCTGGGTAGTAAAAATAGTAGTGTGGTAAGTATCCCTGCCTGTCACGCGCCTGTCGGGGTTCGATTCCCCACCGGGGAGGTAATTTTTGGGGGGCTGCGTGGTCTCGAGGTATGGTGTCCGCCTCTAGTGCTGGAGGTCCCGGGTTCAAGCCCCAGTGATGACCGGGATTTTTTCACGTGGACTTCTAGTAATAAAATTTCCCCTGGTCTCTGGGTAGTGAGATCGGACGCCTGCGTGTATTGTTGCGCACGTAAAAAATCCCTTGGCAGTTGGAAATCGAAAAGAGTAGCCTAACGGCGCTGCCCGGGCAAAATTTCGAGTTAAAAATCTACCGAAAGTATTTTCAGGATCCTCGCCGGTGCTACGGAGTTCGTGCACTGAGCTGAGTTTCTCCAGACTCAGATCTGAGTTAGGAGGAAAACGGAGCACTTATGGGTTGCACTCGTGTGCCGTGATGTTGATCCATCGACGAAACCACATTTCCACTGCCAGTAGATGTCCCTAAGCTTGACTGCGCATTGTCCACATTTCACATCCATACAAAAGTACAGGTTCTATGTAGAACTTCAGCACTTTTTTTTTCTCGTTGCAATTGGTATCTTTTTATTAGTCAGTATGTTTTCCATTTTGCAAAGGCTACCTTTACCATTCAAGGCACCTCCTATCAGATGTTGTACAGATTCACTTGTTTAAGAATATTCTCATTAATATTACATTTTGGTATTTCTTTCTTTTTAGAGACAATAATCTCTCTTCATACAATTTAATTCTAACTTAAATAATAACAAATAAACGTAAAACTTGTCCAGTAAATCACAAACAGCCAAATATTCTGGGATTGACTGCGCCGTCCTTTAATAATGAACATGCATCACATCAAGTATTTCAGAATCCCCAGTTACTCATAAAGCTAAAGCGGATCTGTCCCATATCTGGTTTCTGTGTTTACTTAACCGCAGTTAACCCTATAGCTCGTCTGTGTAGTGACGACTAGGTGAAACGACACGAGTGTCGCACCGGGACAAGTACCCGCGAACTCTTCCCGTGTCCTGGGATTCCCAGTTATGTTTAGGCTGTTGAATACAGATTCTGTCTGTAAAGGCGGAAGTTTTATTATAGACCTCATGCCAGTTTGACAAGTTGGTGGTTTATTTTAAATAGTTAAATAAACTTAAGTGTTTTTTTTTTAGTTTTTGGTTATAAACTTATGCTGTTACTAGTTAGTATTAGTGTTAGTGTTAGGATTTGTTGGTCATTGTCACTGTGGTCAGTCGGGTAGTTAGTGTGTTATTTGTTTTCTTATACTATAACGTCATAACTTATACCTCAGTTACTTTACTTATTTTTGCTAGACGGTGATTTGCAATAAACAATGAGAACATCATCAAAAACAATTAACCGTCCAGGGATTCCACCAATCCAACAGTGTCCAGAAGCATAATACCAAAAGGTGATCAATGACTCGAAGCCGGTATCCGGTATTGATTGATTGATTGATTGATCTAGGAACCGACATCACAGCATTCGGGACATTCCCATAAGCGCTCCGTCTCCATCCTCAGCAACCAGCGAAGAGTTCCAACACTAATAGTTCCAGTAGCAATCTGATTATATGTCCGTCTCGCCTTTCCTCTGAGCATCGAGCGTCGGCCAGATCCTCTCGTCACTCCTCGCTGCCTCATTCTAACCAGACTATGGTGATCCATTTGCTCCTCCGAGGCATACACGTGCTCCCACAAGGCCGCAACCACATCTGCCTTGTCATGCATCAATACTCCACCAAGTTCTGCCGAGCCAGCCAATCTGTCCGCCTGTTCATTTCCCCGCACACCGGCATGCCCAGGAGAAAAGATCCAGGTGATGCTTGCTGCCTGTGACCTCCGAAGCGAAGCAAGCCACTCTGCACGAAGCTTGCCTGTTCTCACCCTTCTCAGCATGCTTTCTGAGTCAGTTACAATCACAATATATGTATGTATCGTGTTTTCTATCCAGCGGAAAGCTGGTATCCGGTATTCAAAATACTAAGTCAATATTTATTTACCGAAGTCGAAACATGTTACACATTCATAATCCAAATGATACATTTCAATTTATTGTTACCGTGCCTGTTATGGCCAGGCAGGACGGTAGTGGAAAAATATTAGATATGAATCGTGAACGGTTGAACATATTAAATATTTATAATTAAATATAACTATCATGTCCCGGTACTTCTGTCCTTCACCAATTTGCCTATGTGTCAGCTGGCTCTGACTTACTGAGTTCCATTCTAATATTGTCACATCTGTCCTTGGCTTTTAGGCTGATATACATCATGCATTAATAGTCTCGTCCTTCTTTCCAATATTTGTTAGTCATCAGAATAAGTGTCCAGCCAGTACATAAGTTCTCTTCTTGCTGAGAATCCAAACGTGCTGCCTCCTCTTTCATGCTCTAAGATCTGACTGTTTGTTGTTGTTGACAATCTCTCTGACGTTTTCTCCTTTTTACGTCACATCGTTAGTTTCTTGTAAAATTTGGTTCGCGATTTTCTCCCTACTCTCTTTTACGTCATATCATCTGCTCTGCTACTTGGCAATTTTATTATTGTATTGTTTACTTAGTTTCTTTATTACTTACTAAAATGAACTTTTATTTTAAATAGCTTCTTGAGTCTCGCTTGCTAGCTCGTCCAACTGTTCAGAACGACGTTTAGTAGCAATAGTTTGGTCGCTTGGTTGAGACAAATAGAAAAATTTAATATTAGGTGTCGTCACCGCAGTTGAAGGCTGGCAGTAAATTCAGTAATGAGTAATGGATCTCCAGTACAGTCTGACAGATACTGATGTTCGTCAAAAATTTCATATCATCCGTCATATGTTTATCGTTGCTACCTCTGCCTCTTCTGCATTATCTTCTGCCTGTTCCTCCAGTCAGAATATTATGTGATTGTACAATGTCTTTGATGTTGTCAATGCATTTTCTTCTTGGGCATCCTCTTGGTCTCGCAGATGATCTTTGATGTAGGGCCAGTGATGGTAGTTGATGGTGTTGCATTCTAAGGACATGGCCAAGCCACTTGATCTTCTGTATTTCAATAAATGTGGCACAAGGTGCTGATCCCACTGTCTGTCTGATAACAGCATTTCTTACTCGGTCTTGGATTGTTAAGTTGGCAGCTCTCCTCAAGCATCTCATCTCACAGGTGTTGATTTTGAATCCTCCAAGGTGTGGATTTTTTTTCCGTAGAGGGCAAAAAGAAAATCCCTATCCTGCACAGTCTCAGCAACTGCACTAGCCTCAGGTTCAAGACCCCCCCCCCCTCTCCCCCCTCCCCATTGACAGTAGATGACTGATACATTCAGTTTGTTTCTTTTCTTCATATAGGAAAAACTGGAATGTGTGAAAAACAATAGGACATATTGAAATAACATATTAGCCACAAGACATGGCCTCATTTCACAGTTATGTTTCAGTTTATTTCCCCCCAGAAAGGGGACTCTTTGAATATTTTAAACATTTCAGGGCATCTTGAAACAACTACAAGAAACATCCTCATTTCAGTTTTCTTTCTTGTTTTTGTTTTTCAAACAAGAAAATCATTTGAATGTGTGAAGAAAAATAGGAATCTTGACATAAAATGTTAGCCACAGATCATGGCCTCATTTCAAAGTTTTGTGTCTTCAAACATGGACAATATTTGAATGTGTGAAACACAATTTGACATCCTGACATAAAATATATGCCACAAGACATTTCAGTTTTGTTTCTTTTCTAATAATAGGAAAAAAATTTAACATGTGGAAAACAATAAGACATCTGAAATAATATATTAGCTACAAGACATGATTTAATTTCACTGTTTTGTTCCTGTTTTTTTTTTCTCCAAATAGGTACAACATTTGAATGTGTGAAAAGCAGTAAGGTTTGATTGGTTATTGGTCCATCATTGCCGAACAGAACTATATTGTCATCAGTCAAGTGGATTCAGAGGTCACTGATTAGAACTCTTTCAGCCTGGAAACACCCGTTAACTTTGAGGACAGAAGAACACCAACTGTTGATTAGATCATTTCTGGTTTTCATGCATCATACATCTGTGTTGCTTCCTTGATCTGTAACTGGTTCGTGAAAGAAAATCAATATAATTTAACTCCTACATTATCTGAAGATGGAGGACAAGGATAAACAGGTGTGTAATTCATCATCTTATGCTCTGTAGTCTACAGTCATCATTGTCGATTGCACATGGTTTTACCACAATTACTATTTTAGCTTATGTTGTCATGGTTAATTAAGAATAATCAGCTTAGCACTTTGAGCGATCCATTGGATACCCAGTCTCGTTCAGCCAATGTTACAAGATGTACAAGCTGATTGTTCTAGTAACACACTGGTTTCATTCAGCCAATGTTACAAGATGTACTTGCTGATTGTTCTAGTAATACACTTGTCTCATGCAGCCAATGTTACAAGATGTACAAGCTGATTGTTCAAGTAACACACTGGTTTCATTCAGCCAATGTTACAAGATGTACTTGCTGATTGTTCTAGTAATACACTTGTCTCATGCAGCCAATGTTACAAGATGTACAAACTGATTGTTCTAGCAACACACTTGTCTTATTCAGCCAATGTTACAAGATGTACAAGATAATTGTTTCAGTAACACACTTGTCTCATTCAGCTAATGTTACAAGATGTACAAGCTGGTTGTTCTAGTAATACACTGGTCTCATGCAGCCAATGTTACAATATATACAAGCTGATTGTTCTGGTAACACACTTGTATTATTCAGCCAATGTTACAAGATATACAAGCTGATTGTTCTGGTAACACACTTGTCTTATTCAGCCAATGTTACAAGATGTACAAGCTGATTGTTCTAGTAATACATTGGTCTCATGCAGCTAATGTTACAAGATATGCAAGCTGATTGTTCTGGTAACACACTTGTCTTATTCAGCCAATGTTACAAGATGTACAAGCTGATTGTTTTAATCACAAACTAATCTCATGCTTATGCTCTGTAGTCTACAGCCATCATTGTCGATTGCACATGGTTTTACCACAATTACTATTTTAGCTTATGTTGTCATGGTTAATTAAGAATAATCATCGTGATTGTAACTGACTCAGAAAGCATGCTGACGAGGGTGAGGACGGGCAGACTTCGTGCGGAGTGGCTTGCTTCGCTTCGGAGGTCACGGGTGACAAGCATCGCCTGGATCTTTTCTCCGGGGCATGCCGGTGTGCTGGGAAATGAACAGGCGGACAGATTGGCTGGCTCTGCAGAACTTGATGGAGTATTGATATATGACAAGGCAGATGTGGTTGCGGCCTTGTGGGAGCACGTGCACACCTCGGAGGAGCAAATGGATTACCATGGTCTGGCAAGAATGAGACTCAGAGGAAAGGCGAGACGGACTTATAATCAGATTGCTACTGGTACTATTAGTGTTGGAACTCTTTGCTGGCTGCTGAGGATGGGGACGGAGCACTTATGGGAATGCCCCGAATGCTGTGATGTCGATTCCTAAATCAATCAATCAATCAATCAACTAATCTCATGCAGCCAATGTTACAAGGTGTACAAGGTGATTGTTCTAGTAATACACTGGTCTCATGCAGCCAATGTTACAAGATGTACAAGCTGATTGTTTTAATAACAAACTAATCTCATGCAGCCAATGTTACAAGGTGTACAAGGTGATTGTTCTAGTAATACACTGGTCTCATGCAGCCAATGTTACAAGATGTACAAGCTGATTGTTTAATAACAAACTAATCTCATGCAGCTAATGTTACAAGATGATTGTTCTAGTAATAAACTGGTCTCATGCAGCCAATGTTACAAGATGTACAAGCTGATTGTTTTAATAACAAACTAATCTCATGCAGCCAATGTTACAAGGTGTACAAGGTGATTGTTCTAGTAATACACTGGTCTCATGCAGCCAATGTTACAAGATGTACAAGCTGATTGTTTTATTAACAAACTAATCTCATGCAGCCAATGTTACAAGGTGTACAAGGTGATTGTTCTAGTAATGCACTGGCCACTGTCATTTGTTTGATGCATCCCTCTTTGCTGGAAGCTGGAGTCACACTTAAATCCAAACCTTAAGCATTCTTGAATATGGTGTATTGCCTTTTATTGTGTCTTTAACTAGCAGATATCCAAATAAAGTCTTTATAATATCTTCTTTGTCCATCGTGAACATTTCAATTACTTTTTTTTTCATATCCCTTGCAGGATGTTGCAATCAACACCAGCATTTTTTAGCTGCTGTTAATGTACTAGGCAAATTTTACGTTCAGTAGTTTGTCATTGCTTTCAATTACTGGTGGGCTTGAAACCAAAAAATCAAATTAACAAATTCTTCAAGTCATTGGGATAAACTGACAACTAATGAAAATATACCCAACAATAGGCTGTCTTCATGTGATTTCTTGCCCGGCATATTTCAACTCATCTTGTCAGGTGCATACTGCAGACATATATATATATATCATATCAAGAGAATAAATGAATTATACATTGGCTGAAACATTAAGTGTATAGTCATTGATATTGGTCAAATATGGAATGTGTTATCACCACGGAAATCTGAGATTTAGCAGGAAGTCCTTCTGTTTGCATAGCAACAGCTGGAATTGCTTAAATAAGTTTATTGTTTATATCATCTTTGTTTAAATTCACTAAGGGAATATTTTGTTTTGAATGTCTTCGCCTGGTTACAATATGAGACATGAAGGTATACAACTGAAAAGAGGCAATCTTCAGGCTCTACACAGGATATAGCAAGCAGGCTGTAACATACTTTAATAAACAAAAAATAGGAGACAGTCATGAATGTAACGGCAGAATTGGAAAATTATGGCTAAACAGGAGGTCCAACATAAGCAGAACAGAGAACATTGCTTTGGCCTACACTAGCTCCATTTGAGGACAAGCTCTATGGAGATCATTTGATGACAAGCTCTAAGGATATCATTTGAGGACAAGATCTATGGAGATCATTTGAGGACAAGCTCTATGGAGATCATTTGAGGACAAGCTCTGAGGATATCATTTGAGGACAAGATTTAAGGAGATCATTTGATGACAAGCTCTATGGAGATCATTTGATGACAAGCTCTAAGAATATCATTTGAGGGCAAGCTCCATGGAGATCATTTGAGGACAAGTTCCATGGAGATCATTTGAGGACAAGCTCTAAGGATACCATTTGAGAACAAGCTCTATGGAGATCATTTGAGGACAAGCTGTATGGAGATCATTTGAAGACAAGCTCTATGGAGATCATTTGATGACAAGCTCTATGGAAATCATTTGATGACAAACTCTATGGAGATCATTTGAGGACAAGCTCTATGGAAATCATTTGATGACAAGCTCTATGGAGATCATTTGAGGACAAGCTCTAAGGATATTATTTGATGACAAGCTCTATGGAGATCATTTGAGAACAAGCTCTATAGAGATCATTTGAGGACAAGCTCATGGTGACTGCTGCTTTTTAAAAATATATTCAGGCTGACATCTGAAGATCTTTGAAGAAAAAGAAAACTGAAAATGCAGGAGGATAAAATCCAGGTGAATAGAAGAACAGGGTTAGCAAGAAACAACAACATCAAACAAGCATGTAATGACATTTTGGGAGCAGACTTACATTGAGCTGAAGAGAAATGCTGAGAACTATTTTGACAAATCAGCATGAAACATTGCTTGTTGAACACCACAACTATAATTCTAGGAATGAGATTTCATGTGCACTAGTTTCATTGGCTCCATTGTTAACAGCAATGAAGACTGGTTAAAAGAAATAAGAAGGGAAATAGCCACAGGAATGTGGAGGATAAACAGTATTAAGAGACTATGATACACCACAAGCAAAACACATTTAATTAACAATTTTGAGAATATGCATCTTTATTGTGGCAACATGGACCATTTGACAATCACTAGTGAAGAAAACTGAGGCTTTAAATTTTAATGTTGCAGAAAAACTCTTATAATACCATGGTTCAATGAGAAGAAAATAATGACAACATTAGCATGGCCGAATGGATAAGAGCGCTTGATTTTAAACTTCTGGTGTGCTGATGCCGAGGTCACGGGTTCAACCCCTACACCGGTCAGTTGGACTAAAATGTTGGCTTCTCATCCTTGACTTAGGGACGTAAATTACAGGTACCTTAGAAGTCATAGTAGGTTCGTCTGATGGCGATGGGAAAGCTAATCCACACGCATAAATCAGTTTAGCACACTAGAAATAGTAGCATGTGTATGGACTACGCTTGAGTTCAAAGTTAAGGAGCAAACAAGCGCAACAACGAAAACAAGCAAAACAAACAAAGTTGATGGAACTCTGGGAAACATCCAAAAGTGCATGACAGGACAACAGAAATACTTTCAGTTGAAGTTTACCAGCACGGCTATCAGAGGGAGGATAAATGTCTCTGGCAGCATGTGTCTTCCCAAGAGCAGTACTTTGAAGACTGTAATGTTGATCTGTAGTTCCACTTTTAATAGCAGATGCTGGCCGAATCAGTAGAAGATTGCGTAGATAATGTCATAAGTGCTGTCGGACGAGGGTTCGGCAACCATTAAGTGAGGGACAAAATGACCATCTATTCCTCCTTGATTCAACTGTGGTGGACCTAACACTCTATAGACCCAAAGTAGGTTCCTGCAATGGTACGTGTTTCTTTTGCTTTACAACTGTTAATAAAACATTTCATAGCCCTGTCTCATTACTTTTTAGACACATCTCATATATATCTGGTTAGCTGCTTATGAAAACATTTTGAATGTCGGGTTTTCCTGTTTTATTTTAATTCAAGGAGCTGATTGCAGTAATCGAGGAAATGTGTTCACCTCTGCTCTCTGCTGGCAATATGTATACACAAAATAACACAGATTCGGACAGCAGGACATCATTTTCTGTGCATAATACAGGTATCATTCTGCTTATAATTTAGTTTAGTTTAGTTTAGTCTACGGATCAAGATCACGACACATGGGTGCAACCCATAAGTGCTCCGTTCTACTCCTAACTCAGGCCAGAGAATCTCAGCTCAGTGCACGAACTCCATAGCACCGACGAGGATCCTAAAGCTTATAATTTATTTGAATCTATACTCTGTGTGTTATTGATCATGTTCTTTTAATTATTTGTATAATTCTGCAAGGAAGCAATAGGGCTGAGTTGTTTCATGACTATTGTAATTGTGCCAGTAAGTATAAGGTCTATTTTTAATGACTGTGGAGTTTTTGAAAATATTGCCTTCCAAGTTTTGTATTCACCCTCTGTGGAGTTTATGCAACATAAAAGGTAATTACAAAACTTGGAATGGCAACATTTTCAAGTCATTAAAAATACACCCTGTAGAAGGTTAGCATGGATGAATAGATCAGAGCGCTCATTCTTAAACATCTAATGTGCTGATGCCAAGGTAGTGGGAATAACCCCTACATTGGTCAGTTGAACTAAAATGTTGTATTCTCGTCCTTGACTTGGGGACATAAATTACAAGTACCTCGGAATGGGTTCACCTGATGGTGAGGCACACTGATAATAGGGAAAGTTAATCCACACGCAAAATTTGATCCCATGTACTGGAAGTAGTAGCACTTGTATGGACTATACTTGAGTTCAAAGCGAGCGAACGGGGGGAAAAAATGCCAGTAAGTCAAGCAAAAAGTACAGCCATTTTCTTCTGATAGCTGATACCAAATGTTATTTGTGATATTGTCCTCAGCAATCTGTCACATGTTGACAAGTCATTTCTGATACAAATATTTCTCCATGTCATGATGCTAGGCTGTTCAGCAACCTCTCTTTAGGTATTTCCTCATCTTGCTTTCCTTCCAGCTTTCCTGTTGTCGTGACATTTTTCTGGTTTCATTTTTTTTCACTGGTCCAAAGAATGTGGAATGTCTATATCTTGTACTGATAATCGGTTCTCTTCATTATTTATTTATTTAGTTTTGTTTTCAAAATCCTGTTCAACCCTCCTCTGTTAAAATGTGTATACATATTATCTGTTGTACATGTTATACTGATCTACTATGTGTGTGTAATGATACACTGTCTTTCAAACGATTGAGAATGTTATACTGATTATCATACATTATATATAGTTAAGCATTCATTTTATAAATATAATTTAACATAGATTATAATTTTTCAACATATATTATATTAATTAAAGTTCTCTTGATGAGTTATTTTCTTTCAAGATATCTCTTTATATCTGTCCAAAGTGTTCTTAGCATTCTGCAGAATCACATCTCTGTGGTTCCTGAATAATTTCTCACAGCTTATTTAAAGGTTGAAAGCAATCGCACAGACTTCATTGCATTAGACTTCAGTCCATCTAGTTGGTCTGTCTGGTACAATGGCAAGTTGCACGCTGAGAGAATCACACAAAGCACAACCACTGTAGCTAAGGCGATAGCATAGAAAAATTGCACCCATGGTCTGAACAACAGACTGAGAACAAGACTTTGACCTTCTGTGTGCAAGGCAAACCACTGGCCATGGAGACTCCTCCCCCCCCCCCTTCCCCCCCCCCCCCTAAATCTTGCACTGTTAATCCTTCCTCTAGTGAGCAGCTTACATTACTTTGATGAGTTATTCCTTAAATTACCATAACACTTAAAAAATTTATTGAACTCTTTCAGACACAGACTGTTTGGTTTGGTTGACTTTTTGGTCAAGGGTCACTTTCATAGTACATGGATATCTCCACAATTGTTCTAGTCTCCTGCCATAGATCACACACAATCTCCACAAGCATTCTAGTCTCCTCCCATAGATCACATACAGATATATCCACAAGTGTTGCAATCTCTTCCATAGATCACATGCAACCTCTATAAATGTTCTACTCTCCTGCCATAGATCACATACAATCTCCCTAAGTGTTCTAGTCTCCTCCCATAAATCACACACAGATATCTTCACAAGTGTTCTAGTCTCCTCAATAGATCACATACAATCTCCACCATTGTTCTAGTCACCTGCCGTAGATGACATACAGATATCTCCACAAATGCTCTAGCCTCTTCCCATGTATCACATACAGATATCTCTGCAAGTGTTCTAGTCTCCTCCCATAGATCACATAAATATATCTCCACCATTGTTATAGTCTCCTGCCATGGATGACATACAGATATCTCCACAAATGCTCTAGTCTCCTCCCATGGATCACATACAGATATCTCTACAAGTGTTCTAGTTTCCTCCCATAGATCACACAGATATAAAAAAAAATGTTAACTGTTATTTTATCAATTCCACAGTTACATTCACCAGTATCTCCTGTCTTTAGTAAATAATAATTAAGAGTTATCAAGCATTATTTTCACAATTGACTATTGTATGGTTGTTGTTCTTCCATTACCTCACCCCCATTCTACCTCTTGTCTGAATCAGCCACATTTCAATTATTAATCCGAAAGGAATTATCATGTTGTGTGGTTCAGAAACAATTAAAAGAAAATGCAATATGAGGATAAAATTGTAGTTTTCAGAATGTAGTTATATCAATGAATAGGAAGAATAAAGCAGGAGAAGAACACAAATAAAGAAGTATTAGAAAAACTGGGTTTTAAGAAAAATTTTTTTTTTTTTTTTGGGTGTGCATATCCTTTACAGGACATCGCTGTCAACATCAGCATCTTTCAGCTGTATGTTGATTTCTTGGCAAGATTACGCTCAGTAGTTTGCCATTGCTTTCTGAGCGGCGGGCTCAGTATCCCGCAAGTCATGAGCGGGGGTCGAACCGCTCCCAGCTCTCGCCCTGCTACGAGACTCTGCGTGATAAACGGGATTACGGAGAAAGTGTTGTAACCCCTCAGCCAGAGAGACTGGCAAGAAAATATTACTGAATGAAATTAAGGTAAAACAATTTTGGTAACTTTAGCCATATAAGGAGACACAGCTCCACATTAAAGATGTAATGGAGTGGAAAAATGCAAGAGAAGACCATGTTACAGCTAGGTGGATAAAATCAAGAGATGGGCTGTAAGAAACATGTGTGAATGCATCATGTCGATGCAGGACAGGGGTGCTAGAGACCTTCAGTGCAGAGATGGCACTTGATGATGCTGATTATGAGTGTGGCAAAAGATTGCACAATTGATTGCCTAGTGACTTTCACTGTTCTTGTCAGGTGCACACTGCACAAATAATTTAACATATTTTAAAGCAGTGTAGTGAATCTTTGAAGCTGAAATATACAAACGATTATGAAATAGGAATGGCCATAGTAATGTTCAGCCGTGTGAAACAGAACAGAGGGTGTTGGAGATTTACTACAGTTGATCTTCAGTGCAGAGATGGCACTTGATGATACCAATTTCCTGGCATATTTCATTGTTTTTCATCAGCTGCATGCTGTAAAAATATTTTAACATATTTTAAAGCAGTGTAATACATTTTTTTAGCTGACATACACAAAAAACACTGTCATGTGTTTTGCTGTCACCGCTGCAGTTTTGAAGAAACTATCATGTCTTTTTATTTACATAAATGCAGTTTGCCCTCCTGTATAGCGGACGCTTCTGTAAATCTCAGCAATCTTTGGTTATGTGTTAACAGCACACTAAAGGACTCTTTGTTTTCCATGTGACAAGATTCTCATAGGTGGCATGCTATTGAAGACGTAGGTTCCTTCCAATGAGTTTGTTTAACTGGGTTGCCAGAATTTCCCTTTGTTTGTGTCTCTGTTAATGAAGGGATGTGTTCTGATGTTCGATTTTCTAACTGTTATTCCTATTATAATAATGAGATAATTAATTATTTTGCAGTGGAAAAACGACCAATCAGTGAAGGTGACATATCGATAATAGACTCAACAGAGAGAAAATTTAAATTTTCTACTGGAAGTGAAGACAGTGACAGTGATACAGAAGAGGCAACAATGGATTACATCAGTCTGATGAAACACATTGAGAAGCTGCAGAAGGAGCAAGAAGAGTTGAGGCAAAAACAACAGATTCATGAAAAGCACATCAGAGAGTTGATGGAACGTGAAGTAAAATACTTTGTTCAAACTTTATATTAAGGTTTTTCCTAACCCTTTGAACCCTGATCTCCTTCACCTGTAATGTCTTCTTCTTCTCCTTCTCCTCCTATGTTTCTTCTTCTTCTGCTCCTTCTCCTCTCTTCTTCTTCATCTTCTCCTCCTCTTTCTCCTCTTTTTTCGTTTTCTTCTTCTTCTTCTTCTTCTTCTCCTCCTCCTCCTCCTCCTCCTCCTCCTCCTCTTCCCCTTCTTTCTCTCCTTCTACTCCTCATCCTCTTGTTCCCATTATCCCCAAGTGGAGTGTAAGACCTCAATCAACTCAAAAAATCATCCTATTATTTGCTTTCTCCTGCAGCCCACTGCATCTCCTCATATTATACATATTATACATCTCTAGTTATCTTTCCTATGTGTTTATGCCTCCCGCTATTTATTTTGCCCTGAGGGGTCCAGAGAAAGGACTGTCTAGTTCTACTATTCTCAGGTTTTCACAATGTGTGTCCTATCCAGGGCCAATCAATGTCTTTCCCCTAACCTCTTGATTCACTGGCTCAGAAAGTACAGGGTGTTTGTAAAGTCTCACTATACTTTGTATGTAAAACAGCTGTTTGTTGAAGAGTATATTTTCCATCTTGCAAATGAAAACATACTCTCCAATAAACAGCTGTTCTACGTTTAAAGTGTAGTGAGACTTTACAAACACCTTGTTTGTTACTTACAGCATAGAGGGCATATTGCCTTGGACTGTAGGAGGTAAATACTAAATGGTATCATCATCAAGTGCCTTAGCCATATTGAATATTGGCAGTAATCAGCCTCTTAGCTGCCGTTTTGCAGCTTCACAATGCACACATGCAGGTTTATTCCAGTCCACCTTTTCCTATTGTCCTCACATAAATAATCTTGTCTTCCTCTTGCTTCCCATCCACTTTTCCTTCAAGCCTATCCACATTGGAAATGTGGTTTGGGAAGAAAAGACAAAGAATATAAATCATGAACAAGTACACTAAAAAAGAAATAACTCAGCCAAATAAAATGAAAGGTGGCTTTTCTCCTGTAAGAAGTACAATGGGAAGGATATTGAAGGAGCTGTGAAAGGCAACAAAGGATAGGAGATATTTTTGAGAGTTGACTTTGTACATGTGCTCCTTTGGGGGATAAAGATAGCAGCAGCAGCAGAAAACATACTACTTCTTCTTCTTTCACTTGCTTAAAATTTGCCTTTATCTACACTCTTGTTATCCGTTGTCTCTTTTATTAACTTCACTATCATTTTTAGTTCACTCAGTAGTCCATAGAGTTTATTCTGCACTGTTGTTTCTCTAGACCAGAAGGTTTACCTAGATATGTCGTATTATTGGAGTATGTGATCTGCTGTCTGCAGACCTACTACTATGTGCTTGTGTATTACGGACAATGAATAAAAAAATCATCTTAAAAGTCGAGAGAATCGGCTTCATTGCACCAGATTTAATCCCATATGGCTGGTTTTTTTTCCACAGGGCAGCCTGCTAAAAGTGTTACACAAAGCACGAACTGTGTAACTGCAGCGATGACCCCCAGGATTCTCTGAGAAAAATGCACTCGTGAACCGAAAGATGTAGGCCAGAATCAAACCTACAACCTTCGGAGCACAAGGCTGGCCACTTGACCACTTCGCCACGGAGACAATGAATACAGAGAGTTGAGAGAAACAGACACAACAAAGATTCTCTTTCTTCATTGAGCACAAACAATCCCGTGGATATCAAAGAGAGTTGAGAGAAACAGGCACCACAAAGATTCTCTTCATTGAGCACAAACAATCCCATGGATATCAAAGAGAGTTGAAAGAAACAGGTACCACAAAGATTCTCTTCATTGAGCACAACAAACAATCCCGTGGATATCAAACAAGAGCCAGAGAGCAGCATGGCTGAATGGATAAGAGCACTCATTCTTAAACATCCAGTGTCCTGATATCGAGGTAGCATGCTCAACCCTTACACCAGTCAGTTGGACTGCAATGCTGACTTCTCATCCTTGACTTGGGGACGAACGAACAAACTTACTTTATTTTCAAAGGGTTAAGAATTGGGCACGCAGGCCCATCTGATATTCTGCCCTTCTCTCTTTCCTCTCGTACATTATTTCATTCACTATCACTTGTGAAACTAATCATAGACATAAATTACAAGTACCTCTGAAGTCAAAGTATGGTGAGGGACACTGGTAATAGGGAAAGTTAATCCACACACAAAAATCAGTCCTGCGCACTAGAAGTAGTAGCAGGTGTATGGACTACGCTTGAGTTCAAAGCGAGTGAAAGCAAAAAGCAAAAGGACCAATATGCAAATACTGCAGGAGGATAATTCACAGAGACATTTGATGACACACGATAGGACAAGACAATCACCATGTTTAGTCACTTTATGTGGCAATGGGGTATGGATAAGGTTGTGACAATGGAGTATGGATAAGGTTGTGACAATGGAGTATGGATAAGGTTGTGACAATGGAGTATGGATAAGGTTGTGACAATGGAGTATGGATAAGGTTGTGACAACCAGCAAGATTCAGGGAGACAGAAACAAGGTTGACAGAGGGTGAAAACTCTAGATGGCTTGGCAGAGTGGCATGGAAGACGATCAGTGATTGAGCCTATAAACAACACAGAGTACAGATGATTGTGGGGAAACAAGATTCTCTGTGCTCCTTGGCTGGCACATGATGATGATGATGATAAAGTACCAGATCAACGTGGGATGAGTTCCTTGGTATAGAATGAGTAGTGTGGAGGTCAGCATGGCTGAATGGATAAGAACACATGTTCTTAAACATCCAGTGTGCTGGTGCCGAGGTAAGGGGTTCAACCCCTACACCGGACAGTTGGACTGAAATGTTGACCTCTCATCCTTTACTTGGGGACGTACATTACAAGTACCTCTGAAGTCGGTGTGGGTTCGCTTAATGGGGAGGGACACTGATAATAGGGAAAGCTAATCCACATGCAAAATTCAGTTCAGCACTACTATAAGTATTATGTATGGACTGCGCTTGAGTTCAAAGCAAGCGACCCACCTCCCCATTCTTATTTTCTTTTGTTTTTTTTTCAGCCTAATGTTAACAGACACTTTAAATCTCATAGAAATACATTGTTGTATTTTGTCCTTTCAGCTCCATGTTAACAGACATGTCAATTCTCTTAGAACTACATTCTTGTTTTGTTTTATCATTTCAGCCTTATGTTAACAATCACTTCAAATCTCTTAGAAGCAATTTCACTTCTGAAACAAATCCAAAACTGTTCACTCACCTGAATAATACGCCGCTCTTGTCCACACCAGCTTATAATAAGGTATGTTACTTCTTTACAGAATTAGAGACATATTTTCAAACTGTGATTTGTGATTTTTTTAATGTTGCATATCCCTTGCAGGACATTGCAGTCAACACCAGCATTTTTCAGCTGCTGTTGGTGTACTAAGCAAGTTTTTACGTTCAGTAGTTTGCCATTGCTTTCTGAACGACCGGCTCCCATACCAACATGTTACAACGCAACACGACACGGCCTGCTGCACAATTCAGTCGCGGCTGCGTTTCAAACGCTTAGTAAGCAGCTCATGAACTGCATTCGCAAGCCTTTGGCCATGGAGACCATGCAGGAACTGCAATTTGTGATAGGAACTGCCAAATCATAATATGCAATTGAAGTACAGTGGTGGGTTTCACTTGCCTTCCACCAGTTTGAACATAATTAAACTAAATAAATAGTTGAATTAGTTGCATTTCCTTACATTGAGAAAACTTGAGAATAGTATAACTAGGCAGGTTTTTGTCTGGAGTCCACAAAAAAAAATAGAGGAAGACATAAAAATACATGGAAAGAGAAGTAGAAACGGAAATGAGCAATATGGGGAGGATGTGGACAGAGCTGGGAGGGAGCTGAAGAGAGGAGGGATTGGAGTGAGTTGGTTAAGACATATGCCTCCATGGAATAGCTAAAGAGAGGAGAGATTGGAATGAGTTGGTTGAGACATATGCCTCCATGGGATAGCTAAAGAGAAGAGGGATTGGAGTGAGTTGGTTGAGACAAATGCCTCCATGGAATAGCTAAAGAGAGGAGGGATTGGAGTTAGTTGGTTGAGACAAATGCCTCCATGGAATAGCTAAAGAGAAGAGGGATTGGAGTGAGTTGGTTGAGACAAATGACTCCATGGAATAGCTAAAGAGAAGAGGGATTGGAGTGAGTTGGTTGAGACAAATGCCTCCATGGAATAGCTAAAGAGAAGAGGGATTGGAGTGAGTTGGTTGAGACAAATGACTCCATGGAATAGCTAAAGAGAGGAGGGATTGGAGTGAGTTGGTTGAGACAAATGCCTCCATGGAATAGCTAAAGAGAGGAGGGATTGGAGTGAATTGGTTGAGACAAATGCCTCCATGGAATAGCTAAAGAGAAGAGGGATTGGAGTGAGTTGGTTGAGACAAATGCCTCCATGGAATAGCTAAAGAGAGGAGGGATTGGAGTGAGTTGGTTGAGACAAATGCCTCCATGGAATAGCTAAAGAGAGGAGGGATTGGAGTGAGTTGGTTGAGATGAATGCCTCCATGGGATAGCTAAAGAGAGGAGGGATTGGAGTGAGTTGGTTGAGACAAATGCCTCCATGGGATAGCTAAAGAGAGGAGGGATTGGAGTGAGTTGGTTGAGACAAATGCCTCCATGGGATAGCTAAAGAGAGGAGGGATTGGAGTGAGTTGGTTGAGACAAATGCCTCCATGGAATAGCTAAAGAGAGGAGGGATTGGAGTGAGTTGGTTGAGACGAATGCCTCCATGGAATAGCTAAAGAGAGGAGGGATTGGAGTGAGTTGGTTGAGACAAATGCCTCCATGGAATAGCTAAAGAGAAGAGGGATTGGAGTGAGTTCGTTGAGACAAATGCCTCCACGGAATAGCTAAAGAGAGGAGGGATTGGAGTGAGTTGGTTGAGACAAATGCCTCCATGGGATAGCTAAAGAGAGGAGGGATTGGAGTGAGTTGGTTGAGACAAAGGCCTCCATGGGATAGCTAAAGAGATGAGGGATTGGAGTGAATGTTTTTAGACAAATGCCTCCATGGAATAGCTAAAGAGAGGAGGGATTGGAGTGAGTTGGTTGAGATGAATGCCTCCATGGGATAGCTAAAGAGAGGAGGGATTGGAGTGAGTTGGTTGAGACGAATGCCTCCATGGCATAGCTAAAGAGAGGAGGGATTGGTGTGAGTTGGTTGAGACAAATGCCTCCATGGAATAGCTAAAGAGAAGAGGGATTGGAGTGAGTTGGTTGAGATGAATGCCTCCATGGGATAGCTAAAGAGAGGAGGGATTGGAGTGAGTTGGTTGAGACGAATGCCTCCATGGAATAGCTAAAGAGAGGAGGGATTGGAGTGAGTTGGTTGAGACGAATGCCTCCATGGAATAGCTAAAGAGAGGAGGGATTGGAGTGAGTTGGTTGTGACGAATTCCCCAGTCGGAGATAAAGGGTGAAAGAAGAAGTTGCATGGTCAGAATCACTGGACCTGGCAGGACATTGTCATATGCCGATGATGTTTTAGTGTATCGTCAGGGTAAGGATAGAGAGGAGGTTGCTGTGGAACTACAAACCGAACCAATCGCATAAGTACTTGGTGTGATGAAGCTGGGGCAATGGTCAACCCAACAAAGGCAACAGTGACTTGGTTCTCGTTGAATAATCATATTGTCAACAATCCAACACCAACTGTAATGCTGTGTTCAGAGATGGTGGAAAGAACGCAGGCAATGAATTACCTGGGGATACGGTTTGATCGAAGCCTTGCTTATAATGTGCACATAGACCAGGTGATAACAAAGGCCAAGCGGAGTTTGGCAGCGATGCGGGTGATGGCGGCAGCAAACTGTGAGCAGCGCCATCTATGTCTTCTCTACGAGGGGCTGGTCATGTCTGTTTTGGAGTATGCAATGGCAATCCTGACTCTCAGCCATAAGCAGATAAAAAGGATGGAAAGGATACAGAATGAAGCTATGCGCATTATTCTTGGATGTACAAGAGATACAGCATGCAGGGCGATGTGCTACCTTCTTGATTTTCCAACCATTGAAGAGAGAATACAAGTTTGCAGGGCACGCGCCTACCTCAGAATTAACGCAAACACACAACATCCACTGCAGAGTGAAATTAGGAAGGTGAAGGGCAGCAGGTTAAAAAGAGGACGGTCGTGGATGGGTCAAGCCGAAGACATTCTTCAACAGGTGTGTTCACTTGAGGACTTAGAACCTGGCGAGGAGTGGGTGCAAGTGCCAACAGACTTCTGCACATCCTTTTCAGTTTGCATCCAACTAGATAGAAAATGCAGACAAGAAAATCCGGCTGCTGTTGAGGCTGAAGTACAAGCGTTGATTTTCGAGAATTCGCTAGACGGTGACGCGGTCATCTACACAGATGGGTCGGTCGTCCGACATGTGAGAAGCTCATGGGCCTTTACAGCTCGGGCCGGAGGGAGAATTGTGAAGGAGGACTCTGGTGCTTTCACTGAAACCACAAGTAGCCTGACCATGGAAGTCATGGCAGTAAGTAAAGCAATAACATGGCTCGAGACACAGACATTCACTAGGGCTTGTTTCCTTAGCGGCTCAATGAACATGATCAAGAGGATAGAGGAGGGGTCGATCCGAAGAGAATGGTTGCTGCCTCTGGAGCGGTCTCGGCTGGCAAAGATTAATTTCATCTTCGTGCCAGGGCATGCGGGAGTACAAGGAAATGAGTGGGCTGACAAGCTCGCAGGTGAGACTACTGTGGAGGGTGGACGCGCCATGGACCAGGCTGACATTCTGAATGCTCTACGAGAAGTAAGACTTTTGCGTGAACCAAGTGATGACTGTGAATCTACAACAATGGCCAGACTGCGAGAGCAGCAAATTAAAAGAGGGGTGGCCAAACAAGAACACTACGCAGGAAGCCAAAGAAGATTGATAAACCAACACAGAACTGGCGCCGTTAGCCGCTACACACTGCGGGATTTGCTGAGGAGGGGATCCGAGCACTTATGGACTGAATGGTTCGATGTGCAACGAGGATGATCTGTCGACTAACTAACTGACTAACTAGAAGAAGTTGCATTCCTTTACAGGACACCGCAATCATTCTTGGCATTTTTTGGCTGCTTGTGTTTTTCTACGCAATTTTATATTCACAAGTTTGCCATGAATACTTAGTATTCGTGGGAGATGGAATTATAAACATTAGACCACAGTGAGAAGAGAACTGTAGGAAGTGGAATTATAAACATTAGACCACCGTGAGAAGAGAACCATAGGAAATGGAATTACAAACTTTTTTATGGAATTATAAACATTAGACCACAGTGAGAAGAGAACCGTATGGAAATATTTTACTGGAAAGATCAGTGGTTAAAGAGGCAGAGGCAGACCAACAGAAATGATGATGCCTGATATCTCAGACAGTGGCATGGAGGAATGACATCAGTAGTATCGATCCAGAACACCAAGATCGGTAGCGAGACATGAACACCTACGCAATTTTGCAGGGCAGATGATGGTATTGATATTACAGTAGGGTTCAGATGAGAGGCAGGTATATTTGAAGTGTGTTTGTACATGCATATATTGTGTACATGTAAGCATTGTGTACATATGCACACTTTCTGCATGTCATGTGATCAGCTACTGTAGAGAGAAGTCTCAAAGGTACAGTAGAAGACAATGAGACTAACTGTTAGGAAAGACTCCCCACTGAAGAAATAGCCGACAAGTGGCTCGTAAAACAATAGAGTATGACAATTGGTCCCAGATGAAGAAGTCAACTATCCTTACAGTGGCACAGGAACTGCAGATAAAGTTGTACAGCTATACACACATTCATTGGCACCTTGCCGTCTTGACAGATGATAGTTTGTGCTTCAAAAAGGCATAATAACTTTTACCCATGGCAGTAGCAAATGTGACTGATAAGGCCAATTCGTGCTGTAAATGTTTGTTCACAGTGGGTGCATGTGAACATGTGGTCATTTCCACTATCATGCACCATCTTACGTCTCACACACTCTGTGTGTGACTTATCTGCAATAATTTTCTCCTTTGTCTTTATTCCATTTCTGATGTTTGCCTTCCATGCAACACGTTCAGCGACGACTTGCTCCCAATGTGCATTATCAATGCCTGTATCAATCATGTCCCGCTTACACACATCTTTGTATCGTAGTAGAGGCCGACCCTGAGATCTCTTACCCATCTTTAATTCACCAAAAAAAGATGTCCTTTGGTATTCTACCATCATCCATCCTCCTAAGCATGGAGACTGAGCATGGAATAAACCATCACACAACCTGATCTTTCCAATACTTCAGTATTTGTGATTTTGTCTTGCCACTTAATACCAAGAATTCTTCGCAGACACCGCATATGAAAGCTGTTTAAACGTTTCTCTTGGTGTGAGTAAGTTGTCCAGGTTTCACTGCCATAAAGAAGAGTACAAAGGACATAGGCTTGATAGACAAGGTCTTTTGTTTTGGCAGTAAGTTTCCTGTTCTCCCAGACTCTTTTTCTTAACCTGTTCATTGTTGTTGCTGCCTTACCAATCCGGATGTTGATTTCCTGATCTAGGGATAATTTGCTATTTACCACTGATCCTAGATATGTAAAATGTTCTACCTTCTCTAGTTCGGCGTCGTCAATAAAGATTGATGATACCCCATGTGCACCTTGTGACATAATCTGTGTCTTCTTTTTGCTAATTGTTAAACCAAATTCAGAACAAGCATTAGAGAATGCAGATAGTAGACATTGTAATTCTTCCTCAGAGTGGGTCGTAATTGCAGCATCATCTGCAAAAGGCAACTCTCTGATCAGTACCCTCCTAATTTTGGTCTTAGCCTTCAATCTCTGAGCATTGTAGAGGCTGCCATCTGAGCGTGAGTGAATGTATATACCACCATCCTGATCACAAAAGGCATATTTCAGCAGAAGTGAAAAGTATATTTCAAAGAGGGTGGGAGTTAGTACACAACCTTGCTTAACTCCACTCTTGATTTCAAACTCTTCTGAAGTTGAGCCATCAAACTTGATTATACCCTTCATGCCTGTGTGGAACGATTCCACAATGGACAGAAGAGTTGGTGGGCAGCCAATCTTCTTTAGTGCCTTGAACAGACCCTCACGACTGACCAAATCAAATGCCTTTGTGAGGTTGATGAAGCAATAAACAGTGGTTGATTCTGTTCACAGCATTTTTCTTGCATTTGTCGCAATAAGAATATCATATCAATGGTAGACCGGTTCTGTCAAAAGCCACACTGTGATTCGGGGTAGACTTGATCTCCTAGGACTTGAAGTCTGCGCAGAACAATTCTGGCAAATACTTTTCCAACAACACACAGAAGTGAGATACCCCTATAGTTGTTGCAGTCGCTCCGATCGCCCTTGTTCTTGTACAGTGTTATGATGCTTGAATCTTTGAAATCCTGTGGGACTTGTCCTTCATGCCAGCATAGCTCTATTAGCTGGTGGATCTATAGAGTGAGTGTGTCTTGCCCACTCCTGATAACCTCCTGATATACACACAAAGATGACAGCAAACTTAGTTAGCAGTGACACAATGATCCTATGGAAAAGAATTTATCCCCCAGACTGCACTTGAGCTGGGCAGCACAAAGGAGTTGATAAAGATGAAGATTCAACTTTCATCCTATTCTCACACTTGTGTAATCTAAGTAAATCTTGGATATGGAGCCAATAACTACGATTGCTTGTTTAGCAATAAGCGACAACACAGCTTATCATTAGTTTAATCTTTAAAAATAGAAATTAGAAGTTCCCACAAGGAAACGTTAAAGTAGAATAAGAGATGAGAATTAGTATATAAAAAAAGGATTCTCTGAGTGAAGTCTCCTTATTAACAAGATGGGAGGGTCGTCTGAAAGCAAAGTGTGATAGTGACTCCAGGAAGGTATTCGGGCACTCATCTGCAAATGGTGTTTCCAACGGTGAAGCTGGTAGTTCTCTCTGTCGTTCCTCGTTGGGACACCCTATTCGCCAGTGGCCAACAAATCAGTTCTTTCACAGGTTTACAGTATGGAATGTTGCTAATGTGCAACACTGAAGTTAAGTTGCTGGGTTGCATCGCTAGTTTGATGCTGCTGGTGAGTTGTTCAGGTTCTCGGAGACACTACAACACTCTGAAACAGTCAAACCACAAAAACGACTGGTAAGTGGTGGCCTGGAACGGAATCTCATGTGTCTGTCCTAGCGTGTGACTACCCTCTGCCTTCATACTTGATCTAACCTCACTCTATAGAGCAATACCCTAACTGTGACTGTACTGATGATGTGATAGGAAAAGAAATGGATTACTAACATAACAACCAAAACTGACGCTCCAAAGTGTACAAGAGACACAAAAGTGTATTGTAATGTAATGAAAAAACTCTTGATACGAAGGTGAATGAATATGCTCCTAAGCAGGTAACAAATACTAATATTCAAGATATACTGTAGTGCAATGGAAAGATGCTATTCAAGAAACAATTCCTGCACTTCTACGCAGCGACATACCAATACTCGAGACACCTCTATGTGTAACAGGATCGTCGTGGTTTCCCAGCTGATGGATCACTGTTACTGTGTATACTGACTCCTGGGGCTAGACAGGTAGATACACTTGAGCCTTCCACCTGTAGTGACCACCTCACAAGTAAGATAAGTTGTTTCAGTCTACAAGACCCCAATAGATTCCAGACTCGCGCTATCCTATCCCCCTTACCTAAGGACTTTGAACCCCAGGGCTCATCCAAGACATCACACATATACATCAGTAAAGACATGTTAACCAAACAAGAAGTTTATTGTACACTAGCGTCGAAGCAGGATGATGAAGTCACTGTTAGGAAGGATATCTATATACATATTAGATGACAGAGTAGAGTAGAGTAAGAGTAAGAGATAATCCTCTGATCATCATCAGGCACTGGAAGATCTGTTGTGTGTATCTGTCTAGTCGGTCTCTGAGACTCACCGGGCTCTCTCCAGGCAATGTTGTCTGGACACTTGTGGACTCTCCCGGCCTCGAACAAGTACCCGGTGATATTAAATGGATTAGCCAAATAGATACTTTGACTTGACCGGAATCTCACCACAAATAATATTATAAATATCACATAATGGTGTCAGCACTAGGACTTCTAGTCTCAGCAGTCTAGTTGGGGTCGACCCTCTGACCTGAGGTGTCTCCTATTGATCATCACCAAGTGAAACATCCATCTTTGAACCTCAAATTTAATGTCTGTTTAATTGCTGTTGGAACCCTGGCTGGGTTTCTAGAACTTCATATAACTGCATTGTCTCTAACCAATCAATGTCAGAAAACCCCTTAGCTGGGTTGAAGATGTTCACACAAACCATATAGTGTAATATAGCAGATCAATGTCAGAACACTACTAACTGGAATACACAAAGTTCACCAGTCCTTATAAAATGTAGCAGGAAAATGTCAAAACACTTCTGACTGGAATGCACCAGATTCACCAGTCATTGTGGATGTAGCAGTTATCTAGTGTAGCAGACTCATACCTGTAGGTGGACAAGTATTATACATGACATGACTCTACCTGAGTCTGGTAATAGAGAATGTTCTTCATAGGGTTGATACAGCTTTACCTAAGCTAGTTAGCCTCGTTAGACGACTGCTCTGTTCGATCAAGGTGTGATCTAGTAGAAACATAATTGTCGGGCATCACCACAACGGGTGAGCAACCATGGTCTCTCTTGTATTACATGTATGGTCTAGGGTACGGTTACCTTCCGCGAAGTTGATGGTGTTGACTTGCTCCCAGTACTTTGACATCACCCAAGCCTGGGCTGTGTCCCTGGAATGAGCCTGTAGTCAAACCGCTCCATCTATGTCTCAGCTTCGTGGTTACTACTTCGAAAGTAAATGCTGCACAAAGAGAGAGGTATGTGAGAGCATTCGGCACCAACACTGACGTCCCTACACAACATACTTTCTATGCCTTCAGGAATTACGTAAGCAATCTAAAGAAGGTTACGGGATCTTCTTCATCAGGAAGATGAGCAGGCAAGTATGTGAATCCGCTGTCAGTGTGCGCCTTGAATTGCCCGTCTGGGAGGTGCGGTACCAAGAAGTACTGGTCTCGTCATGAAGCACTTCCGCCCCCTCATCCTAGTACCTATATTTCTATTTCTCCTAGTGTTACCCGAAGTAGATTGTCTAAATATACTAGGCAGTATATACAAGTAAACATATTTCTCCGGTAGAGATGTCTGTCTGGACAACTCCCCATCATTGTCAACATAAACATCTTTAACTAATTAATTAAGCAATTAAGTAATTTACAAGTTAAATAATAAATCAATGCATCCATTAGTTTCTCTTCTGGGAGCTCTGTCCCATGTCATGGAGAAACCCTCCTTGAAGAACCCTCTGCTCCCGAGGCAAGGAGTCTCAGCTGCAAAACATGCCGTTTTCCACCCCATGTCGAAGGTGTAAATCCAACCTCCCGTTCCTTTACCACCTAGGTTAGCCATTGGCCAAGGTAGAATAGTTCAATTGGCCTGGTGGGCCAGTCCAATCAACTGTGAAACTGCAACAAGTATTCTATCCCATAGTTCCCATTGTCCCTCTGAGTAGCCCAGCACCCTTCCCTTTATCAGTCAAACCCTAGTATAGGTGTTTCCAGACTGTAAAGAAAGCGCATAGGAAAGTGTAGAGTATTTCGCCAAATGGTTCCCCAATTAGCCAATCGGTTCCCCAAACATCATCAATCGGTTTCCCAAACATCACGAAGCAGTTCCCCAAAGTCACCACTCGGTTCCCAAACATCGCACAGGCATACCGCATCGACACACCTCGTCCCACGGCACGTTGGTCATTTCACATAGCATGGCATCAGAAAATATATACTCTACACTCGCGCAATATATATTTCACCACCACAATATCACTAACATATTTAGCACCACTTATTCCTGGAATGACATCACTATTTCATAGTAACTAACATAGCCGCATCAAATGCCACAGCATAGCACCACAATTACAGCACAAAATATCTTTAACACATCTGTGAAAGAATTCCACCTCACTTCAACTAGTTGTCTAATCTAGAATGAATCACCTGTAACCTAGTACATGTTAAACTAACACCTAGTCTGTCCTGAACAAGGTACATTCATGAATAGCAGTAATAACTTCACTACAATCGTAACATTCCGTTAAACCACTGCGTGTTCCAAAACCACACAAATATAATATGGATATGGGTCTTATAGCAATCACCGATGTAAGGACTTGTTTACATAACTTCTATTCACAGAAGAACTGTTACACAGCCTAAATGCACAAACCCACGCCGCGACACAGTGTTTCAGTTATTGATCGCCGACCTCATAAATATTAATTATTTGGACGCCCAGCGTGGAATAGTTACAATCGCGAAATTCGCTTTATCAAGACACAAAAGGAATAACTGAAGTATTTACCTTAGACCAGGAGACATGACCAAGTTCAGCTGTAGTTACTGTCTGGCATTGGACTGCCTTTCTAGACAATAGCTTGTTTCAAGAGCATCCGCTCTAGTGGGCGACTGAAGTGACACTGACTCTGAACCGGGCTAGCCGCTGAGTTGAGTGCAAAACTCCCTTCCTGCCGGAGTTGTGTACCCCGCAAAAGTTACTTTTCTCTATAAATCATGAGGTAAATTATCGTGTGGAACATTCTGGTTGAGTTCATCGGGTTGTTGAGTACACAATGCCAACTCGAACTTTCTACTTTGAGCGAGTTCTCGAACGTTCTAGTCCGGTCAGTCAGTCGACTTTCCCCAAGTTAATTTTAACCTGGCGACCTAATTCTCCCACGTAGTTCTCCCGATGGGGATTTCCCTAGCGAAGGCCAGCTGCCTTGGGCCAACTCGTGATACTATGTTAAAATCAAGAAATCCTTCTAAAGCAATTCTAAGTTGTTAAACATCTAGAGTCAAGAATTCAGTTGCTTATACTGTAAGGCAGTAAACTATCTATCATCAAGACCAGAGAATAGTATAACAAACATAGTCACTAGGTCTGCCGTCGACCATCAGTGTGAATTATGGGTCATGCAAAGCGCATGGTGATTCTAGCCTGATGACTTCTAACAACTCTAATCACTACTAAATCACTTCTAGAAAATCGGACATTAATTGACATAGAATCTTAGCATTGCCGATCCCTATTTGTAACTAGATTAGCTCAATCTAAAATACTAACTATCCATCATGACTTAAAATTCCAACTCTGCCTGCTTTGCAAATAATTGACCGAAACCATCAACGTCATAAAATAATATTAAACACGCCTGTCCTACATCTAGGCCAAACATATTAAATGAATTCCAACCTGTTGGGAAATGAATTTATAAAGAACACTATTCTTTACTAGTCTTCCTGACTGAGAATATTAGGTTTCTCTCCCCACGTTTTGCCCGAACTTGACTTCGACAGACAAACATGTTATGAACATAAAAATATATGAATAATAAGCGTTTGGCCTTACCTAGTTCCAGAATCAGATCCTTACTACAGGTCGGGGTGCTTATTCAACTGAATAACAGTTTGGTAGACTTACTGAAGTCAGTAATATAATTTTAAAATGTCTACCTTTTGAACTACTAAATTATGCCCTGACCGTTGACTGTGATTTCTCGCGACAAGTGAGATAGGAAGTGGAACTAGGATTAGCAATGGGACACTACCATTGCCAGTTGCCAGGTTGTCCTGTGCTCAACAAAAATCTCTTAGCTAAACGTAAATTACCACTTTAAATAAATACATACTAAGTAAGCATAACAACTATTAATTATATCTCTAAAAAATAGACTATAGGCAAGAAGAGTCGGTTTTCCAAAGCTTTGTCACACTGCACAGTGAAAGCTAAAGGTACAGAAAAATGCACGCCTGTGACCTCAAAATGGGAACCATGCATAGTGATGTATACCCACAGTGTTCAATGTTCCTGTTGTTTGTTGTGTCCTATGATTTCTACTTTTTCTTTTTACCTTCTCGAGTGTCATACAGAACTTGTGAATTTATTTCTCATGTTGTGTCAAAACATACAAAACTTGTGGATGTATTTCTCATGTTATGTCAATTGCTGCAGGGTTTCCTTGCCATTGATATTTGTACATTTCTTGTGAATACAGTGTGACCAATCATCCAATCATGTCTCATATTATGAACACAGTGTAGCCAACCGTCCAGTCATATCTCATCTTGTGAATATAGTGTAACCAATCATCCAATCATATCTCATCTGGAGACACAATGTATCCAACTATCCAGTCATCTCTTATCTTGTGAACACAATGTAACCAACCATCCAATCACTGCACACAGATAGCTCCATAAGTGTATTAGTTTCTCCCCATAGACCACCCAAGGAAAATTAGAACTCAGTGCACACTCTCCATGGCACCAGTGAAGCTACAATTGTATATGTATATATACGAGAACCGCACATGCTATACATATCTTTTCCGTGGGTAAGGTTTCTAAGAAACAAATTAAAACCATAAACTTATTAGAGAAATTAAACGCACATAGTTAAGATTCTTTTTAGCACTTGAGAAGTAATAAACTTCAAAACTTATTGACAACTGGCAAAATGGATAGGATACGAGAAAAGGGAAAGCTAAGAGATAAATAAATACCTAGGTGGCTTTGCCACATGGAAAAATCAGGACAAGAACACAGAGCTGATCCATGACTGGTGATCATGTGAGAAGGCAAACCAAACGGCCATGCTTATTGGCATGGAATAGATGATGATGATGATGATAGATTAAAATTCTCCTATATGGAAAAATAGCTCACTTACACATAAAATTAGTCATCTGTATTAGAAATGTTAATATTCTGAATTCCATATATGTTATTAATTCTTTGTTTCATCAGCAACAGACGCTATTGATGGAGGAAAAAATTTACGTCCAACTGGAGCAACTTTATGCTAACTTCCACGTCCTGCATTTTCCCTCCAAGATGGTTCCGAGCCCCTTGAGTAGCCAGAAGGGCAAAAGCAATGGGGATGCTAGCTCTCTGTATGAGATCAACTCCTTGAAAAATAAAGTGAGGACACTGTCTTATAGTACACTTTTGCATTCTTCTACTTTCCTTTTATGACACCTCTTCACTTTCTCCATTTATAATTTTATGTTAGTTACTTGTATAATTTGGTTCTGTTTTCTGTTAACATATTCATATATAATGTTTTTATTCACACTGTTGGATGCATGCACACTTTTATTGGCTGTGTGCACTTTTTGGGAGTCTGTGGCGAAGTGGTCAAGCCGTTTGACTCGTGCTCCGAAGGTTGTGGGTTCGATTCCGGGCCGCGTCCTTCGGTTTACGAGTTAAATGTTTCGGAGACTCCTGTGGGTCGTCGCTAAAAGCTATGGAGTTCGTGCTTTGTGCGACGCTTTCCGTGCTGCGGAAAGAGACTGAGTCATATGGGATAAAACCCGGTGCAATGAAGTCGACCCTGTCGACTTTTAAGGGTGCACATTTATTGAATGTGGACGATGTGATTGCTATCGCATCAATTCCCATTATCACTCTAACCAAATGGTACAGTTGCTGTTTGTACAGTTGCTGTCTTACTATTCGTTTTATGGTAAAGTACTTTGTTTGTTTGTGTGTATATATGAGAGAAAGAGAGAGACAGAAAAAGAGACAGACAGTGTGTGAGAGAGAAAGACAGACAGAGAGTGAGAGGAAGAGACAGAGAGATATATTTATTGCTAGACCATCCACTTTTGTCAAATTGTTTATTATAGTGTTTTACTGTGTTCATGGACAAGGCAGACATATTGAAGACCATGTCAACTAATAGTTTAAGACACAGTAAAAAATGAAACAATATATGCAAGAATGCTCAAATAAAGAGTTAAGTGTGGGTCTGCTTGTGTCAGACATTGGAGACAAAGTTGTGTGTACAGCTAGTATAGCAGTGGAATGAAATAGCATGAATTAAACGTGCTTATCCAACAATTGTTGTGATTTCTGTTTAATAATCATGTTTTATGATTTATGTGAGTTGTAAGACTATGCATGGAAGATACTTATAATATAGTAACATATAAAGGCAGGAAATCAGACCCCTTCCAAATAACATCTGGCTTGAAACAAGGTGATGCACTATCGCCGCTACTCTTCAATCTGGCTCTAGAGAAAGTTGTAAGGAAGGTAAAGGAGGAATGTGATATTGGAGGAACATCCAAGCTGCTTGGTTATGCAGATGATATAGATATTATAGGGCAAAGTGAACAAAAGACATTGGAAATATTGACTCACTTAAAGGAAAAAGCCCAACAGATGGGGCTGGTTATCAACCAAGATAAGACAGAATATATGGTAATTTCAAGAGACGGAATGGCTAAAAACTCTGGCCACATACAAATAGATAATATGACCATTAAAAGAACGGAAACATACAAATACCTGGGTACAATCTTCAACTGCTCCAACATCATAAGGGAAGAAATACAAACTAGAATCAACTCTGGAAATAAGATATACTATGCACTACAACATCTACTAAAATCAAAGGCGCTATCTCGTAACACCAAAATCACAATATACAAAACACTGATCAGACCAGTTGTGCTGTATGGCTCTGAAACTTGGAGTACAACGAAAAGAGACGAAGCCTTGTTACAAACCTTTGAGAACAAAATTTTAAGACGCATCTTTGGACCCATTAGGGATACACATAGTGGAGAGTGGAAAAGAAGAAGTAACAAAGACATTTATGATCTGTTTAAGTCCCCGCTAATCACTGGTATCATGAAGGCTAATAGACTACAATGGCTGGGGCATATAGAAAGAATGGAAGATAATAGGGAAACAAAACTCGCTTACACTCAGGAAATAAATGACCGCAGACCCCGAGGTAGACCAAGAAGGCGGTGGAGAGATAATACATGTACAGATCTACAAGCACTTGGAATCAACGACTGGCAAGAGAAGGTCCACCAGAGAGACGAATGGAGACGGATTGTATTTGCAGCAAAGAACCTCAATGGCTCGGAACGCTGAAGAAGAAGAAGTGAGTTGTAAGCCTGGTAAAATGAATAGGAAATTTCCTTCAAAGTTAATAAACAATTAGAATATTCTTTGTCATTTACTAGGTAATAATTTCTCCTTTTCACACTTTCATAACTGATTTATCAGATATTTTATGTCTGCTTCATTCACTTTTTAAAATTAAGATCAAGGAACTTGAAAGAAAGCTAAGCAGCACACAAAAATCTTTGCCGCAGCCACACTTTGGAGGTACATTGAAAGCCGCTAAATCGGATACCAGATTAGATGACATGGCTTCGCCTTATTCGTCTAGGACACTGCTTGGTGTTTCAGGTATGGGTACAGTTATATAATATATGCAGCTTTCATACATTAGTTAAGTTACAAATACGATTCTCATCTAGGGCACTAGTTGGTGTTTCAGGTATGGGTGCACTTATATAATATATTCAGCTTTCATACATTAGTTAGGAGGTCAGCATGACAGAATAGATAAGAACGTCTGTTCTTAAACATCCGGTGTGCTGATGCTGAGGTAAGGGGTTCAACCCCTACACCGGACAGTTGGACTAAAATGTTGACTTCTCATCCTTGACATGAGGACTAAATTACCTAAGTACCTCTGAAGTCGGAGTGGGACACTGATAATAGGGAAAGCTAATCTGCTCGCAAAATTCAGTCCAGTGCTAACAGAAGTACTGTGTATGGAATACGCATGAGTTCAAAGAGAGCGAGTGCCCACAAAAATAAAATACATTAGTTAAGTTAAAGTACAGTTTTCATCTGGGACACTAGTTGGTGTTTCAGGTATGGGTACAATGATATAATATATGCAACTTCATAAATTAGTTAAGTTGCAAGTAAGATTAACTATGAAAATGTTTCCAGTAAGATCAGCTATAAAAAAGTTGCAGGTAAGATCAGCTAGTTGATGTCTCAAGAATGAATATTACAAAATATTACAACTTTCATACATTAGTTAAGTTGTAAGTTGCAAGTAAAATCATATGTGACATTAGCTGATGTTTCAGGTATGCATAAACTTAAATAATATATACAAATTGCATACATTAATTAAGTTGTAGGCAAGATCTTCTAAGATACCATTTGGGGTTTCTAGTATGAATCCTGTGATGTAGTTGTTTTAAAAGACTTTTCTTTGGTCTGTAGTGAAGAATATGAAAAATGTCTCACAACAGACTACAACAATGATTTAACATGACCAAACAATGTGAGGAGCATCTGGCCGAGTGGCTAGAATGCCTGAGGAGCATCTGGCCGAGTGGCTAGAATGCCTGAGGAGCATCTGGCCGAGTGGCTAGAATGCCTGAGGAGCATCTGGCCGAGTGGCTAGAATGCCTGAGGAACATCTGGCTGAGTGGCTAGAATGCCTGAGGAGCATCTGGTCGAATGGCTAGAATGCCTGAGGAGCATCTGGCCGAGTGGCTAGAATGCCTGAGGAGCATCTGGCCGAGTGGCTAGAATGCCTGAGGAGCATCTGGCCGAGTGGCTAGAATGCCTGAGGAGCATCTGGCCGAGTGGCTAGAATGCCTGAGGAGCATCTGGCCGAGTGGCTAGAATGCCTGAGGAGCATCTGGCCGAGTGGCTAGAATGCCTGAGGAGCATCTGGCCGAGTGGCTAGAATGCCTGAGGAGCATCTGGCCGAGTGGCTAGAATGCCTGAGGAGCATCTGGCCGAGTGGCTAGAATGCCTGACGAGCATCTGGCCGAGTGGCTAGAATGCCTGAGGAGCATCTGGCCGAGTGGCTAGAATGCCTGAGGAGCATCTGGCCGAGTGGCTAGAATGCCTGAGGAGCATCTGGCCGAGTGGCTAGAATGCCTGAGGAGCATCTGGCCGAGTGGCTAGAATGCCTGAGGAGCATCTGGCCGAGTGGCTAGAATGCCTGAGGAGCATCTGGCCGAGTGGCTAGAATGCCTAAGCAGCATCTGGTCGAGTGGCTACAGACTTCCATTCAGGAACCTGGGTTCAAATTCTCAGCAATGTGACGAATTGTTTTTTTTTTTTGTCAGTTGCAAAATGAAAACCCTAACCTGCACAGTTTGCAACGACTGCACTATCCAGGTGGCCTTAATTCCTCAAACTCGTAGGGTCATTGTGTTATTTGTTTTGTTTCATAGTATCTTCTGCAATTTCAAGGCTCAGTAAAATTATCATTATAATACTTGTTCATTTGATTGAGTATCATGTTTGGTCAAAATCTACTTGTTGTTTGGCACTGAATCAATTAAAGAAAGCAGCACAAAACAGGCAACTGAAAGGGAATAATCAGTAAATGTATGGTCAGTCCAAGGTTGGCCTGAAATACTTGATAATGATGATGATGTGGTTGAGTACTGGAAACACACTATGATGGAGATGTGGTTCCTGGGACAATTGCTGCAAATTCCTTGGACTGCCAGAGTAACTAACAATGATTGTCTGAAAGAGGCTAATGAAAGTAGAACATTATATACAACAAACAGAAAGAGACAAACAGATTTTTTTGTATCATTTGATGGGAAGAGAGGCATTTAAGAACATCGTGATAACTGAAAATATTAAGTGGAAGAGAGGCAGATCAAGAGAAATGATGCTGGGTTGACCAAGACAGTGGCATGGAGGAATATCGTCAGTGGAGTTCATCCAGAACACCAAGGACCGTATCTGTGGAGAGACATTAACACCTACATCAGCTGGCAGAGCACTTGGTGATAATTATATATATATATATATATATATACATACAAACACAGTTCATGTAATTATACTGCTTAAATGATATTATGTTTCTTATATTTCAGGTCGTCCAACATCTCCTATTCCATTACCCCAAATGCCTGCAGAAATATTCCCCGTAGAAGTTACATATAAATGGATTATTTCCAGCTATAATAAAAAGCTCAGGCAGGAGAAGCTTGATGACGGTCATAAGGAGATTTCACCGCCATTCTACCTGACACACTGTGGTTACAGGTAAATATATCGAACAGTATTATCATGTTAGTTAGAAATAAAGAATCCAACAGATTGGCAAATGGAGGAGGAAGACTGCCTCAGCCTGATAAAGACATAACCTTTGATGAGGGCAAGATGTTCATAAGCACTTTTAGAACCAAGTGGGAATCAGAGCATCCAGGCCACTAGAAAGATGATGCATATTACAAAGTCCATCGAAATGAATGTGTAATAATAAATAATCTTCAGATTCTGCACAGGACATAACAGACTAAAATACCACTAGTTTAATAAGTTGAAGATAGGAGATTTTGATGAATAACTGTGAAATTGGTAAAATGACAGCTAAACATTTGCTGCAGGAGTGTCTAACATGTAGAATAGATAATATCATTTTGTTCTATATCAGCTGCATTTGAAGATAACTTCTATAGAGGTGTCAACAAGCTCAAGTTGATTGCTGCTTTCTTTAAATATATACAGGTTGATGTCTGAACGTATATGAAGACAAAGCAATTTTGCAATCTTTACAGTGAATCTTTGATTGATGATTGATTGATTGATTTAGGAATCGACATCACAGCATTCGGGGCATTCCCATAAGTGCTCCGTCCCCATCCTCAGCAGCCAGCGAAGAGTTCCAACACTAATAGTACCAGTAGCAATCTGATTATAAGTCTGTCTCGCCTTTCCTCTGAGCGTTGAGAGTCGGCCAGATCCCTTCGTCACTCCTCGTTGTCTCATTCTTGCCAGACCATGGTAATCCATTTGCTCCTCCGAGGTGTGCACGTGCTCTCCACCAAGTTCTGCAGAGCCAGCCAATCTGTCCGCCTGTTCATTTCCCAGCACACCGGCATGCCCCGGAGAAAAGATCCAGGCGATGCTTGTCACCCGTAACCTCCGAAGCGAAGCAAGCCACTCTGCACGAAGTCTGCCCATCCTCACCGTCAGCATGCTTTCTGAGTCAGTTACAATCACGATGTGTGTGTGTGTCGTATTCTCCATCCAGCGGAGAGCCGCAGTGACTGCCTCCACTTCCATTCTTAAGCTGGATGTTGTCGTATCATATGCCAGGCTCTCCTGCCCCAAACATCGACCATTAGCTTTGGCTATGAACCCCCAGCCACTTCTCTCACCTCTTGACATCGAACCATCTGTGTAGATAATCACATCACAGTGAATCTTTGAAATAAGGCAAACCAACTCATTGGACAAATGGCACCAATACTAAAGAACAAACATGTATCACTAGATAGTAAAAAAAAAAGTACTCTACAACACAATCTTCATACCAACTCTATGCTACCAATGCCAAACTTGGACAGTGACCAAAAAAATAAAAAAAGAGAAAAGAAAAATCACAACAACAGAAATGAGATTCCTGAGAAAAATACTCAATGTATCAAGAAGAGAAAAAATCAGAAATGAAGAAATTAGGACTAAAGTGGGGATTATAGCATCACTAGATTTCATTAAAAAACAGCAAGTTAAATTGTTTGGCCATATTCCTTGTCTACCAACTTACAGTATACCACAACAAGCAATGATGTACAGACGAAATGGAGCCAGAAGAAAAAGGCTGACCATGTAAACAATGGACAGAGATTAACAGAGTCCATGAGGATCTCAATACATGAAACCCATAAACGTGCACTCTCCCACTGTTTATGCTTCACTTCGACACCGTAAGGTACAAGAGGAACAAGATGAGATGAGATGAGGCAGTGAAGGTCAAATGAAGTGGATCTACAGCACTCTCCAGCTGTCTCACTAAGAATGTGCAGTCTGACGGCCTCTTTCCAGTCTATCTCTTGATGTGATCCTCCATTTGAAGCTGTTGTTCTCCTCTTGCATGTCTTCCTTCCTTCCTTCCTTCCTTCCTTCCTTCAGACGATCACCAGAGGCTTGAACCAGATCTCTGTTATTGTTCCAATTGTTCCTTGTGGCTGAGCCATTCAGTTTTCATCATCGCAATATGTCCTTTTCAGTGCTGACATTTTGTTTGTCAAACCTTGATCTCATTTTATCAGTTGTTGGGGATCTCTTGAGTCCATTTAAATACACACATTGGCACCTTGCCGTCTTGACAGACGATAGTTTGTGCTTTAAAAAGGCATAATAACTTTTAACTATGGCGGTAGCGAGTGTGACTGATAAGGCCAATTTGCGCTGTAAATGTCCGTTCACAGTGGGTGCATGTGAACACGTGGTCATTTCCACCATCATGCACCATCTTACGTCTCAAACGCTTGGTGTGTGACTTTTCTGCAATAATTTTCTCCTTTGACTTTATTCCATTTCTGATATTTGCCCTCCATGCAACACGTTCAGCGGCGACTTGCTCCCAATGTGCATTATCAATGCATTTAAATAGCATAAGAAATAAATATACAGGCATTGATTAGCTCTCACAGTAGTAGAGGAAAGAAGTAGAGATTATAGGACACACAAGATGGTATACAAATTGAAAGCTATAGTGACTACACAGGGATTTGCTTGGACAGAAATAATAGACAAAGAGAATTAATGATAATTGTTATCATCATTTAACAGGTCCTTTGCAGAATGCTGCTCTCATCATGGTCGCCAAAAAAGTGTCTTGATCTCTTGCTTGTTCTCCTGCCTCATGCATAGTTAATTAGTCGCAGTTCCAACTTCACGGCAAAGGGTCGTCCCATTATGCTCCGTTCCTATGCCAGTGAATATCACACAAAATGCCCCTCACTGCCCCAGATGAAAAGTGGAACATACAGGAGTCTCGACAAACTACCAGCCCGCACAGATACAATATGCATAATGTTACTGCCAGAATGCCAACACAAAAGTCCACCATGAAAAATACAGTTCATCGTTGATGGAAGCGGCAGTCACTAGAAAACCAGCAGCCACACATAAGGCAACCCAGTCCACCTTCTTGCTGCTTGAAGAACTCTTCCTCTTCTTCCATGAACCATACCTTGCATCATCAACATCCAATACCTTGCTGCTTGAACTCTTCCTCTTCTTCCATGAACCGTACCTTGCATCATCAACATCCAATACCTTGCTGCTTGAAGAACTCTTCCTCTTCTTCCATGAACCATACCTTGTATCATCAGCATCCAATACCTTGCTGGCTGGCCTGGGTGATTATGCTTCTCCACAAATTGCAATCTCTGATGGCATGAATCAGTTTGTGTAACTCCCTTCCATACCATGACACAAGACAGTTAAGAATTGTCTCATGCTGTCTTTCTCTGTTTCTCTCTGGTTGTCACAACATGTTCCAGTTTATGTTTTCTCATGTCACCAAATAAATTATGACTGCTTCTTTCTGATGTTTGTGAGTTGTCTTTGCAATTTAGCCTTCCTCAAAATGTCCAGATTGCTCATTATGGCTGTCCAATTAATTTTCAACATTCTTCTATAAACCCACATCTCCTAGGCTTCCAGGGATTTTTTAATTAATTGTCCAGGAATCGCAGCCATATGCTAAAACTGGTTCTGTGTAACATGCAAGAGCTCTTTTCTAACTTCCAAGGACAGAATATATTCTTCATGCCTTGCATAACATATCTTAATGAACTTGGTACTAAGCAGTGAATGTCTGTATTTCTTTACATTATTAAATTAGACTATGACTGTCATTTAAAATGGCATGTACATTTTTACTGTTTTGTCATTTTGGTTTTCTTCTTCTTCCTCCCTCTTTTGTGGAAAATACGTCACACCTGGTCATGCACTTGAGCATGCATTTGTGTCAGGTTTTCTTCCTCTAGACAGATTCCATCCCAGGTCATGGGCTGTGTCTATCCATGGCTAGGTTTTATTCCTCTAGACAGATTCCATCCCAGGTCATGAGCTATGTCAATTCATGGCTAGGTTTTCTGCCATAACAATTTTGCCATGGCAACGGACTTAAGGCCTACTCTTTGTAATTTTCAGCTACCGTGGGATTTTTAACATGCACAACTTGCACACAGGGCCTCCCGTTTTTTTTTTGGGTCCTTATCCGAGAAGGCCAGGCATGTGATCTCATTACCCAAGAGATCAGGAGGACATGTAATAGCACATATCACAGGTTTTTGACCAATTTTCAGCCCTTTTGTGGTGTGTTATGAGCCTGAGGTGGACACATTAACAGCGTAAGGTCACCCACCATACAGTGAATACCATTTCACAGTGGATACCATCTCACTGTGGATACCATCTCACCGTGGAGTACCCGGAAATGAGAGACGTGATCGACTGGCTAAGTAAGGAATGAGTAATAAAGAACAACCTGATATGCCCGTTACATACCACCCAAAGCAAAGAATGATCAAATCAATCAGAAAGCCACCAACACCAGCTCAAGACGATCACCACCTTATGAATAAATTAGAACAAGTCATTATTCTGCACCTTAGAACAGGACACAGTAGATTACGCAACCACATGTATACAAAATTCAAGATTGGCGAATCAGCCTCAGCACGTGTGGACTGGCATCGCAGACAGCAGATCGCATACTCCAAGACTGCCCAAAATACAACATATCTAGGCAAACCTTCTGGCCTAGAGAAATGACAGTGGAAAATAAACTATATGGATCTCTAAGTGAACTAAACAAGACAGTTAAATTCATTTGTCCTGGACTGGCCATAAAGTGGTAATGGTCTTGCGCTGGTGTTGGTGGCATTCACAAAGATGAATAATATGGGAAGGACATGGAGACAGTTTCATGAGATGGTTAAAGATAGGACATCTTGATATGAGTTTGTTGAGAACCTATGTCCAAATGGGGATACAGAAAAAGATGGACAACTTCTACACTAGTTCAATTGTTTTCCCTTGTCTGCTACACTAGTTCATTTGTTTTCCTTTGTCTTCTACACTAGTTCAATTGTTTTCCCTTGTATACTACACTAGTTCAATTGTTTTAAGTTGAATATAAAAATTCATTTTTGATTTTATTTGCTGCATAAAAGAATGAGAAGACCAAGAAGCTTCACAACCAACCCAAAGGCCAAAATACTTGAAAATGATGATGATGTTTAAAAATAATTCTTTATACTCAAAATTGTAAACTGTTTTTCTACAGGGCTCAGGTGGAGGTATATCTTAATGGAAATGGAACTGCCAATAACCGGTGTATGTCAATATTTCTTCGCATTGTTAAAGGAGACTATGACCGCCATTTAAAATGGCCTGTAAATCTTCACTTTGTTGTGATTTTGGTTAACCAAATAGGTATTGCCATTTTCAATACTTTACTTTATTACAGTATTAGCGCTGTTTAGAATGAGAGACTTGAGAGTAAAAATTGGCAAGGCCAGACACGAGAGTTACATCAGGAGAATGAGGGGTTTCGTCAACCAACACAGAAGTGACACTGTTAGCCTCCATCTTGACATATGTTTGTTCATTATCCATCCATCCATCATGTGCCATGCCGATAAGCGTGGGCGGTCATGTTCTACCATCTCACTCGATCACCAGAGTCGTGGATCAGCTCTGTGTTCCTGTCTCAACCATGCCATGTGGCCAAGCCATCCAGGTATTTACTTCTCGGTCCTCCCCTTGGTCTCTTCCCTTTGATCTTGCCAGTCGTCACCAAGTTCTCCAAGTCATTTCTTCCCATAACACGCCCAAAACATTTTGACTGTCTACGTCTAATGACTCTAATCAGTTTACGATCTTCATTTGTTTCTTGAAGGACTAGCTCATTGGTTTTCCTGTCTGTCCATGGTATTCTTTGCATTTTCCTCAAAAACCACATTTCCACAGCCATCAGCTGTTTTTTATCTTGATTGCTCATTGTCCACGCTTCACATCCATACAAAAGTACAGGTTCTATGTAGCACTTCAACACTCTTTTTCTCATTTCAATTGATATCTTTTTATTGGTCATTATGTTTTTCATCTTGCAAAAGGCTACCTTCGTAATGGTAATTCTTGTTCTAATCTCTTCAAGGCATCTCCCATCAGATGTTATGACTGTGTCGAGATAACTGTATCGATTCAGAGGATATGGTAGACAGTTGTCACTCAGAGGTAAAGCAAGACGGGCATGTAAGCAGATTACAACAGACACCATTAGTATTGGAACTCTCTGCTGACTGTTGAAGATGAGAACTGAATGTGTGTGGGAATGCCCCGAGTGCAATGATGTCAGTTCTTAACTTAGCTCAACTCAACTCAACTGAAACAACTGTCACAAAGTATTTTATGTAACAATCTAGATATAGTGGATTAATGTAACAACTGTTGCTTGCTTGCTTGTGTTCGTTGGCTTGAGCTCCAACGTGAATTCCTGTATGTCGGATGAAGGCATTCTGTTGTCCAACATCAGTGTGATGTCATACAGGACCTGAGATTTTCGTGAGTATCTGTTGTCCCATGTCTGGCTTATTGGTGTGCAGACTGGTGGTTCCTCGCCGTACAGGCAGATACTCTCCGACTTCGGAGGATGTAACAACTGTTACAAAGTCTTAAAATATCAATCTATGAGGGTAGGTCAGAAAGTTATGCACCACAATTATTATCTCAGCTAATAATAAAGATAGAAGCATTACTTTTGCACCAATTTAAGTTTATAATCTATTGAAGATGTATACCAAATTGCACCTCTTTAAACCAATTCTAACTGCAGAAATGGCAGATATTAATGATGTACATTACAAGCAGAGGATTGTTATAGGATTTTCGATCGCAGAGAAAGAAGCTTTTATTAACATTCGCAAGCGTTTGTGTGCGGTTTATGGCACTTTTGCAGTTGATAGAAGCACCGTTAGCAGCTGGTCACAGAGAGTTTTGGTATCTGCATGTGGAGATGTAGAGCTGGCTGATATGCTGCAAATAAGCAATAATTTCAATAAACAAAGGTAGTGCAATTTAAATTTTCAAAAGCCTGGGATATTCAAAGGTTTGTGCAAGATGGGTTCCTTGAGCTCACACAGAGGACCATAAGGCTCAAAGGAAAACAATTTGTTCGGAATTGTTGCGGCGGTTTGAGACAGATTTGGATGTTTGTTTTTTTTCAAACATTGTGACAGGAGACAAAACTTGGGTTCATTATTTTGAGCTGGAGACAAAAAGACAGTCAATAGAGTGGCATCAATCACCAGTGAGGAAAAAAATTCAAAACAACTCCATCAGCCGGTAAAGTCATTCTCACTGTTTTTGGGGGGTACATTGATGGGGTTATACTTGTGGATGTGCTGCCAAAAGGTGGAACCATCAATTCAGAAATTTACATCAAAACACTCACAAAACTCAATTGTTGTTACTGCAGAGTTAGGCCTTACAAGAATTGAGAGCAACCGTTTCTCTTTCATGACAACGTGCGGTCTCACACAAGTTTTACAAACAAGAGAGGCAATAGACAAAATGTGGTGGAATGTTACCCATCCACCTTACAGTCCGGACCATCTGATTTCCATCTTTTCTGTCCCCTTAAGAATGCTATCCATGGGACAAAGTTTGTAGACAATGAGGGAGTGATTAATGCAGTGAAGAAATGGCTACGAGAACGGGAGAAAATGTACAGATCTAAGATACATGCTCTTGTTTCAAGATGGCGTAGAGCCATTTAAGTTGATGGGGATTATGTTGAGAAGTAGAAATGTTTGCTGCACATGTGCATGAACATTGTGACTAAATTTCATTTGTATGTTATTAATGGTTAAATAGATAATAATTGTGGTGCATAACTTTCTGACCTACCCTCGTAGATATATGAGTTAATGTAACAACCGTCTCAAAGTGTTTAATGTAACAATCTGGATATAGTGGGTTAATGTAACAACTGTCACAAAGTGTTAAAATATCAATCTAAATATAGTGGGTTAATGTAACAACTGTCACAAAGTGTTTAATATAACAAGCTAGATATAGTGGGTTAATGTAACAACTGTCACAAAGTGTTTAATGTAACATTCTGGATATAGTGGGTTAATGTAACAACTGTCGCAAAGTGTTTAATGCAATAATCTGGATATAGTGAGTTAATGTAATAACAATCACAAAGTGTTTAATGTAACAATCTGGATTTGGTGGGTTAATGGAACAACTGTCACAAAGTGTATAATGTAACACCTGTCACAAAGTATTTAATGTAACAATCTGAATATAGTGGGTTAATGTAACAATCTGGATATAGTGGGTTAATGTAACAACTCTGTCACAAGTGTTTACTGTAAAAATCTGGATATAGAGGGTTAATGTAATAACTGTCTCAAAGTGTTTAATGTAACAATCTAGATTAAGTGGGATAATGTAATAACTGTCACAAAGTGTATAAAGTAACAATCTGGATATAGTGGGTTAATGTAACAATCTGGATATAGTGGGTTAATGTAACAACTCTGTCACAAGTGTTTACTGTAAAAATCTGGATATAGAGGGTTAATGTAATAACTGTCTCAAAGTGTTTAATGTAACAATCTAGATTAAGTGGGATAATGTAATAACTGTCACAAAGTGTATAAAGTAACAATCTGGATATAGTGGGTTAATGTAACAACTGTTACACAGTTTTTAATGTAACAATCTGGATATAGTGGGTCAATGTAACAACTGTCACAAAGGGTTTAATGTAACAGTATGAATATAGTTAGTTAATGTAACAACTGTCACAAAGGGTTTAATGTAACAGTATGGATATAGTTAGTTAATGTAACAACTGTCACAAAGAGTTTAATTAACAATCTGGATGTAGTGGGATAATGTAACTACTTTCAGAAATTATTAAAAGCAACAATCTTGATAGAATAGGTTAATAAAATGATTGTCTGGAACAGAAGGTCTTAAGAAAAGTATGAAGTATGAAGATACCAATGGTTGGATGATTGACTGGTTGGTTGGCTGATGGGCTAGGTAGTTGGCTGGTTAGTTGATTGGCTAGGTGGTGGTTGGTTGGTGAGTGGGTGGGTGAGTTAAATGGTTTGTTGGCTGCATGAATGATTGGTAGGTTTTGTGTCTCTTAATTTGATCATCTGTAATCCTGTCTCTTCATGTCACATTAGCATGGAAGATTGTGCTTAACTATGTTTAACCACACTATGTTTATCTTATTATTAACCAAAGTAAGTACTAGTCACTTGTCATTGTTTAATCACAACCCTTTGATTTCTGTGCTTGTAGATGGCCACAGTGACTCACTGAAAGCCGAGGGAAACCAGTTTCAGTACGACAAGCCTTGTGGATCATCAGACGGTGAAAGTGATTGCTGGGGTCTCATTGAATTTGTCAGCCATGAAACAATAAAACAACGAAATTATATTCGTGAGGATAAAATTGAGCTGAAGTGTCGCATCCAGATGTAAAGATGTTTGATGTGATTATATGTGGAATTAATGCAATATTTGTTTCATATGAATAAAACAAATATTTGATACTAAGTCACTAGTAGACACAAGACATTAAATCAGTGGAAATGTTGGAAGGGAATGAGAGTCAGGGGATGTAACCGTGTCAGTCCATCGAGAATAGTTAAAGCTGTGATCCATGGTTGTGGTAGAGATAGCTTTGCGTTGCTCTAATACCTAGTTAACAATTTTAATAAAGAACGTATAACTCGCCCAATTCCAAGAATCTTCAACACACACGCGTTTTGCACACTTTTCTGAATTCATCCATGATTTTTAATTCGGAGCTTAGGGCAATTGTGAATATAATTTTGGAACATTCAAACCATGCATAAATAGGTCAGCCTGCTTATTCAGCTAATTATGAAATGTAGCTTATTCGGTTAGTTGCTTATAAAAAAAAAAGCTAATTAACTTGGCATTTTTCTCTTATCATTACTTGACGTTCTTAACCTTCCCTTAAAACATATTACAAACTAGTTAACTTCTATTCGGTTTCTTAAACTACAATCATTCTGGAGATGTTGCCCTTCCTCCAATTGGAACTAACCTACCAGATGTAACCCTCCGTTAACGCTTATCAGACTATCAATAAAATGAAAGCGTGTTGCTTCTATCCCTATAAAAATTGAACTCCTGTTGTCAATGTTTTTTGTTGCTACCCTGACGTATTGCTGCCACGAAGACGATGTGCGTCTTCAAGCAGTGCTTCTTTGGCTTCCTCCACTAAATAGGAGAAAACCAAAGACATGCCTGGCGCCACATCTTAACTCCCTCATCCGACCTCCCATTATTTCCCTTATAACAATGCTCTGTTATAAATACCTCCCTTTCTTCAATTGGACTTTTCCCAGAAAAGTCCAAAAATTAAAACTCTAGAACACTAATCTAAGACTCATTGCTCAATCCTCAACAACAAAAATAAATAAAAACTTGCTACATATCAACTCTCCTAAATACAAACCAACTAATCATTAACTAATTTTAACTACACATTGTTTCACTACATAACAGACCCATAGTCCATTATTCATTGTCCAACCACTAAGGTGAGCCCATAATCGGGTTCAATTTTCTATTACTAACCCACTACTTTGTTGGTTGTCACATTGGGGTTTCCACCAGCAAATCCGGTGCAACCCTACAATTTGACATCTCATCACGACTACCTCAACACTAACTACGCTGTTTGTCAACATTGTGGTTTTCCCCAGCTGTCTGCTGCAACTCTACAATTCGACATCTCATCACGACTACCTCAATCATCAATTACACTGTTTGTCAACATTGTGGTTTTCCTCAGCTATCCGCTGCAACCCTACAATTCGACATCTCATCGCGACTACCTCAATCATCAATTACACTGTTTGTCAACATTGTGGTTTTCCTCAGCTATCTGCTGCAACCCTACAATTCGACATCTCATCACGACTACCTCAATCATCAATTACACTGTTTGTCAACATTGTGGTTTTCCTCAGCTATCCGCTGCAACCCTACAATTCGACATCTCATCACGACTACCTCAATCATCAATTACACTGTTTGTCAACATTGTGGTTTTCCTCAGCTATCTGCTGCAACCCTACAATTCGACATCTCATCACGACTACCTCAATCATCAATTACACTGTTTGTCAACATTGTGGAGTTGATATGTAGCAAATGTTACTGAACATTATTTTTAGATTACTATAGATCAAGAAGAAAATAGTGTCGCTCTCATTTCTAGGACTAAGTGGAAAGTGCAGCAAATCAGATAGATCTACATCTGTACTTTATCATCACAAATTAAACTCTGTTCTATCATCACACATTAAACTCTGCTCTACCACAGATTAAACTCTGCTCTATCATCACAGAGTATCATCACAGAGTAAACTGCTCTTCTACTCCTGATACACTAATCTTCTTGTGTGTATCCTTTAGTTCACTCCATTGTGTTTTGAAAACCAAACCAAGTCAAGAATTGTCTGACTAGTGATTCTGCTGGAAGTCACAATGAAACCTAGCACCAAACTTAGAATGTTTGATGTTTAACATTGAGTCAGTACTGCTGTATGGATCAGAAACATGGAGTACCACTACAACAATTACTAATACATTCCAAACATTCACTGACTGCTTCCTGCACAGAATAGGAAGTTAAGGTAGAATGACATCATCATGAATGTGGAGCATAGGTAGAGAACAAAACAGGTTCCAGGAAATCAAGAGGCTAGGAAAGAATTATAGCACTGGATAGGACACAATGAGAAAACCTCATAATTATAGCACTGGATAGGACACAATGAGAAAACCTCATAATAGTTAGTTAGTCGCGGTTCCAACTTCACGGCAACGGGTCGTCCCCATAATGCTCCATTCCTGTGCCAATGAATATCACACAAAATGCTCCTCACTGTCCCATGTGAAAAAGTGGAAAAGACAGGAGTTTCGACAAACCAAAAGCCTGCAAAGACATACTATGCATAAGGCCACTGCCAGAATTCCAACACAAAATTCTGTCACAAAAAATACATTTCATCGTTGATAGAAGCGGCAGTCACTAGAAAACCAGCAGCCACACATTACTGCATAATGTAAACCCAGTTCAGCTACTAGCCTGCCGCCATTTCTCTGAACATGCAGTTCACGATACAAACAACCACGGACAGATGTAAAAGCACTCCACACAAAATCCACAGCTTGCAGTGTCGCGCCACGCACTCAACTCAGTAGCTAAACAACGGAACCTGATAATAGTATTGCTAGACAATCCTTCCCTGGAACTCATAGGGCAAACAAAACAAAGGGAGACTTGAAAACACACAGGGAAGAGAATTAGAGGGAGAAGAGAATTAGAGATAAAGGTGAATAACATAGTGAGGACATGGAGGGAGTTGCAGGAGATGGCAAAAAGGCAGCATGTCTTAGTCTGAGTTTGTAGAGAGCCCATGCTCCAGTGCGAGGAGATAAAGGGCCAAGAAGAAGTGCTCCTATGGCACACTTTGGATGTCATCTAATTATTTTTGTTGATCAAATTTTTTTACATTTGTTTTTTGTTTATGAAAGGCATGTGATAATGGTGATGTGTATATTTTACGGCCTGCAATCTTACATGCTTTTGTATTACTATTGATCAGATCTTTAAAATATTAATTTCAATTCTTTCTGTACATTTATGCTTCTGTTTTGCAAGGTTTTCTCCACAATTTATTCGTTGGAATTTACACCTTTATTTTTCATTTTAATTGCTTTCTTTCTATAAGTGTAGCCACTGTTTTCCAAGCATTTCTCCACGTTTCATTTAATTCCAATATATCCAAAAGAAACACAGGAAGACCAAAAACATATGTGGGAGATAGAGAAAGGTAAATAAAGTGACATCATAACATTATTGTGCTGAGGTGCAGTTTTATCAAGCCTATGACTCAGTACATCTGATTTTGATAATCATGTGTTTGAGGCTTTGCATTCCCCTAACCTTTGACTGTTCCCAGTCTACCTACAAGGCAGCAGGTTTGTGTCTCTCTTCCTCTGGTTCCTATCCCTTGACCTGTCCAACATGAGACACCCTACCTGTAGCTGTGCTACTGTTAGCATAGCTCTTGAGGATCATTGGGACACCCCTACCAAGTGGATACACAACACAGGGCCAGGGTAAAGTCATATGGGAAAGACATGGAAGAAACTACATGAGATTACAAAGGATACAAATCAGAGGGGGCAGGGTAAAGTCATGTAGGCAATTTTACATTCAGTAGTTTCCCATTGCTTTCTGAACAGCTGATGTCAATACCATTGTGAAAATGAACGCAAAACAGTTTGCTTCCAACGGACTTTGAATCCAGAAGAAAAAAGTAGTATCACTGCATAAATTGTGTGTATCTATAACATATTGTTAGGTCGTAATTTAAATAACTACATGCAACATGTAGTAAGATTACTTTCTTAGTTGCTTTGTTGTGCCATCACGTCTATATTACATTTGTTGTGCTGATGAAGATTTGGCCACAACATCCATTTTGTTACATCTTATCATGCTCTAGTATAGCTTACAGATTCTACTTCAGGTTTTTGGTGATTCACTCATTGTATATTATTTTTGACAGCTTGTCTACAGATATTTGACCAGTGTGTCTATAGTAGAGAGCTGCTAGTTTAGTCTTTTGTAGTGTTATCTTAGTTAATACTTTAAGTTTATTTCATTTACTCATTGCATCTTATTTTTGACAGCTTGTCTACAGATATTCGACCAGTGTGTCTTCAGTAGAGGGCTGTTAGTTTAGTCTTTTGTAGTGTTATCTTAGTTAATGCTTAAGTTTATTTCATTCATTCATTGCATCTTATTTTTGACAGTTTGTCCACAGATATTCGACCAGTGTATCTATAGTAGAGGGCTGCTAGTTTAGTCTTTTGTAGCGTTATCTTAGTTACATATTTTTAGTTTATTTACTTAATCATCATCATCATGTGCCATGTGAATAAGCATGGGTGGTCATGTGTCAACATCTCACACGATCACCAGAGTCACGAATCATTGTTCTTGTCTCGACCATGCCACTTGGCCAAGCTGTCCAGATATTTACTTATCTACCTTCCCCTTGATCTTGTCAGTTGTCACTAAGTTCTCTAATTTATTTCTTCCTATAACGTGTCCAAAAAATGTTGAGTGTCTATGTCTAATTTCTTTAATCAGTTTACGGTTTTCATTTGTTTCTTGTAGAACTTATTCATTGGTATTTATGTCTGCCCATGGTATTCTTTGCATTTTCCTCAGAAACCACATCTCCACTGCCATTAGATGTTTTTCAGCTGGTCTGCTCATTGTCAACACTTCACACCCATACAAAAGTACAGGCTCTATGTAGCACTATGTACATTTCATTCACTTATCCATATATTCCAAGTTTTTATTTTCTTACACAAACCAAATATATATTTAGATGCACAATTTACTTCATTAACTGCCTCAATTGCCAAAGTAACTAACGACAATTGCCTGAAAGAGGCTAATGAAACTAGAACATTACATACAACAATAAGAAAGAGACAAACAGCTTTCTTTGGTCATTAATGAGAAGAGAGGCATTGTAGAACATTGTGACAACTAGAAAGATTGAGGGGAAGAGAGGCAGAGGCAGACCAAGAGAAATGATGCTGGATGGATTGAGACAGTGGCAAGGAGGAATATCATCAGCAGAGTTGATCCAGAACACCATGGACCCAGATCTGTGGAGAGCCATAAATGCCTACGCCAGCTGGCATGGCACTTTATGATGATGATGATTGGTATTGGATGCAACAATTATTGTTGACGTCTTCAAGATATATCGAAATGTCAAAAATTACGACATAATTATTCAAAACAGTGTATTCCTTTGTGAATTTAAGCACAGAAGCCACAAACAATATATTGAACGATTTCTTGCCTGGCATATTTCACTGCAGGTGCATACTGCAGTGTTATATATAATATGAAGTTAAAAATGAATAAAACTTTGGCTGAAATACAAAGTACATAGTCACTGATGTTGTTTGAATGTGGAGTGGTGTTATCCTCATGATAATCTAAGATTCAACTGGGAGTCCTTCTGATTGCATAGAAATACCTGGAATCACTTCCTTGATAATTCCTCTATATATTTCAAAAATCAATTATTGTTTGTTGAATATAGTACACAGAATGCCTTTGTTGATTTGCTCAAGATATGTTGAAATGTCACAAATGACATAACAGTTATTGTTGATTTGCTCAAGACATAGTGAAATTTCACAAACGACATAATTATTTTTGATTTTGTCAAGATAATTGACGTTTCACAAAAGTTATTGTTGATATGACAGTTATTGTTGACATGACAATTATTGTTGGTTTCCTCAAGATATATTACAATTTAACACATGACATCGCAGTTATTGTTGTAAATTAAATTTCACAAGTAACATAACAGTTAATGTTGATTTCCTCAAGATATTTTGATATTTCATAAATGACATAACAGTCATTGTTAATTTCTTCAGAATTAGTTAGTGAATCAGATGTGCTGGAAATATCATCTCTCCTAATGTTCCACAATCTATGATGTTGAACGGTCAAAGACCTTACCTGTTGTCTATGAAACAGTATCAAGACTTGCATTGTACCTGCATTTCTCATAGACGGTTCTCATGTTGAATGAAGATCTGGTCCCTAGTTCCTCTGCCATGTCTGAAACCTGCCTATGCTTCTTGTAATTCATATTCTAACTTACTTTTAATCTTCTGTTTGAAGACTTTTGTGAGAACCAAGTGATGACTGTGAATCTACAACCTTGGTCAGACTGCGAGAACAGCAAATTAAAAGAGGTGTGGCCAAATAAGAACACTATGCAGGAAGCCAAAGAAGATTGATAAACCAACACAGAACTGGTGTCATTAGCTGCTACATGCTGCAGGATTTACTGAGGGGATCCGAGCACTTATGGACTGAATGGTTCAATGTGCAATGAGGATGATCCGTCGACTAACTTTTAATCTTCTCCATGATGATTCGCAGGAGGATTATGCTAGTACCAGTTAGTGTGGTAGTACAATAGTTGGTGCACAGTTTTAAATTTCCTTTCTTTGGAAAAGGGATGTAGATTGTTTTCTTCCATACTTTGCCCAAACAGTGCTGTTCCGTCTTCACACATAGACTATAATAGACACAGATGCTGCCTTCTTCTCCTGTCTGAATTAGTGTTGACAGAAAATGTTAAAATTGAGTCGAGTTAAATGTTTTTGTCTAGTTGCATGTGGCTTCAATTCCAGGCAATTAATTTAACTCCTTCAAGTCATACTGCTCTCTTTAAAAATAACTCCCAGGTTAGAAAGAGTTAAGGCAAGGAAAATAAAACAAGGGAAGGTTACTCTTGTTTGATTAGTCTTCTTTAATGATTTTTGTTGGTTGCAATTTAAACAAATGTACAAAAGAAAATAACCCCAAGTGACTTTGTACACGTATCCATACATACTAATATATCTGGTAGCGTAACAGTTATTATGTGCTTACCAGCAAAAGTAGTCCCAAGTTCAATTTTCAGCTCTGGCAAGATTATATTTTCTTTTTTTTTACCAGGAAACTAATATGACATTAACAATTTACCACATTCAGCTAAATACAAGAAAATAGGAAATAAAATAAGCAGTCCAGTATATAATATATATATATGCATAATAATGATAATAACAATACCCTCTACAGTCATTTCTGACAATGGTTTTGTGACACCCTAGAAAATGGAATACCCCCTGGTGCTTCTTTGCCTCCTCCATCTGTTATTGCAGTCCCTTTTTGTCTAGTTTAAGAATATAATAAAAGACATGCACAAAAATATTGACTCACTGTTAACATTATGAATACAAATTAACTGAATGGGAGGTGCAACAAATGATCCACAACAATTTGCAACCAGACGATTTAATCATCTACATGCATGGCTCTGTGCTAAGAGGTGAAAGACGTGCCTGGGGGTTTGTGACAAATAGTGCAGGAGAGCTTAGCATATGATACCACATCTAGTCTGAGAATGGAGGTGGAGGTAGTCATGGCAGCAGCGTTCCACTGGGGTGGAGGACAAAGACCACATGCATGTTGTAATTGTAACTGACTCACAAAGTATGATGAGAAATTTGAAGATAGGCATGCTTCAAGTACAGTGGCAGGCTTCAATTCAATAATCAAAAATAGAGAGCATTTGTTGGATGTTTTCCCCAAGACATGCTGGTGTGGTGGGAATTGAGCAGATAGATAGATTAGCTGGGTCTCCACTGCTTGGTGGGGTGGGAATAGAGCAGACGGATAGATTGGCTGGGTCTCCACTGCTTGGTGGGGTGGGAATTGAGCAGATAGATAGATTGGCTGGGTCTCCATTGTTTGGTGGGGTGGGAATTGAGCAGATAGATAGATTAGCTGGGTCTCCACTGCTTGGTGGGGTGGGAATTGAGCAGATAGATAGATTAGCTGGGTCTCCACTGCTTGGTGGGGTGTTGGTGTATGATAAGGCAGACATGGTCAGGGCTCTTTCAGATCGTGTGTATCATGTGGAAGGACAGCTAGATCAGCATGCCGGTGTGCTGGGGAATGAGCAGGCAGACAGATTGGCTGGCTCTGCAAAACTTGGTGGAGTATTGATGCATGGTAAGGCAGACCTGGTTGCGGCCATGTGGAAGCACGTGTACACCATGGAGGAGCAAATGGATCACCATGGTCTGGCAAGAATGCGACAGCGTGGAGTGACGAGGGGATCTGGCCGATGCTCGACGCTTAGAGGAAAGGTGAGACGCACATATAATCAGATTGCTACTGGTACTATTGGGGTTAGAACTCTTCGCTGGCTTCTGGGGATGGGGACGGAGCGCTTATGGGAATGCCCCGAATGCTGTGATGTCGGTTCTTAAATCAATCAATCAATCAATCAGCTAGATCATCACAGCCTTTAGAGGATAGTTTGGCAGGGAGCGACAAGAGGATCTGGCCGACACTCAGGAGTCTGAGGAAAGGCCAGACGGACACATAATCAGACTGATATTGGTACTATTAGTATTGGGACTCTTTCCTGGCTGTTGAAGATGAGGACGGAGTACATATGGGAATGTTCCAAATGCCATGATGTCAGTTCTTGACTCAACTGTGAATGTAGCTAGCAGGAAATGTTATCAGATTGACTGCACAAGCTTTGAAGCACTGGTAAAGATAAACTCAACTCTGAATGTAGCTAGCAGGAAATGTTATCAGATTGACTGTACAAGCTTTGAAGCACTGGTAAAGATAAACTCAACTCTGAATGTAGCTAGCAGGAAATGTTATCAGATTGACTGTACAAGCTTTGAAGCACTGGTAAAGATAAACTCAACTCTGAATGTAGCTAGCAGGAAATGTTATCAGATTGACTGTACAAGCTTTGAAGCACTGGTAAAGATAAACTCAACTGTGAATGTAGCTAGCAGGAAATGTTATCAGATTGACTGTACAAGCTTTGAAGCACTGGTAAAGATAAACTAAAGCAAAAGTAAAGGATTCTTCTTTACACCCCGTGACCTATGTGTTGACTGGCATCTGGCCGTCTTGACAGATGATAATTTGTTATACTGTACTTTTTAAAAAAAGGCATAATAACTACAAGACATGGCATGGACTAGCGATGGAGTTATAATTCTCCACAGCACAAAGCCTGAGTTGAATTGAAGAGACCATGTTCCCTCTCTCGTCTTCCTAGTTTAGTTCAGAGGAAAGGTAACACAATACATCTCGAACAAGATAAGCTGCAGAAGATGCCAGATAAGGTGGAGCTTCAATGCTAGCCCAGTTGCTGACCAAGGCTTTGAGCCTTTGATCTGCCTTGCCATGACATTTAGTCTTTAGGTTAGATTTCCCAGCATTAGGATAAGGCTTGTACCCTCCCAACTGCACCCCTTCCCATGTTTTAGTTCCATACTTTATAGACCAATCGGAACTCGAGGGGTGAGATAGTCAAAATCACACCAGCCGCCTGCACGTCCTAAAACATTTCCTTGCGCCCATTTTATGTTGGGTCGACCTTTCGATGTTCGGTCACAATATTTTTAGACCAGTTGATATTCGGTGGGTAATGAGGTCAATATATACAGGTCATCTTTACTTTCCAGGACATCTGGAACCCATTTTAGGCTCAGGTAATCTACATATTTATTTTTCTTAACAAATGAAATGCGGTACACTGTAAAATCAACATACATTTTGAAAAATAAAAATAACACAATTTAGTATTATCATATTAAATACATAAATTATAGCAGCAACGAATATATTTACATGTACAGTGCATATATCATACATACGTCATGATTGGCTAGACTTCAACCATCTCATGCCCAGCCCTTCTATCTAACAACTTGTTCATGATTGGCTAGACTTCAACCATCTCATGCCCAGCCCTTCTATCTAACAACTTGTTCACGATTGGCTAGACTTCATCTCATGCCCAGCCCTTCTATCTAACAACTTGTTCACGATTGGCTAGACTTCATCTCATGCCCAGCCCTTTTATCTAACAACTTGTTCACGATTGGCTAGACTTCATCTCATGCCCAGCCCTTTTATCTAACAACCTGTTCACGATTGGCTAGACTTCAACCATCTCATGCTCAGCCCTTCTATCTAACAACTTGTTCACGATTGGCTAGACTTCATCTCATGCCCAGCCCTTTTATCTAACAACTTGTTCACGATTGGCTAGACTTCATCTCATGCCCAGCCCTTTTATCTAACAACTTGTTCATGATTGGCTAGACTTCATCTCATGCCCAGCCCTTCTATGTAACAACTTGTTTATGATTGGCTAGACTTCATCTCATGCCCAGCCCTTCTATGTAACAACTTGTTTATGATTGGCTAGACTTCATCTCATGCCCAGCCCTTCTATCTAACAACTTGTTCATGATTGGCTAGACTTCATCTCATGCCCAGCCCTTCTATGTAACAACTTGTTTATGATTGGCTAGACTTGTACCAACTCATGCCAAGCCCATCTGTCTGATGACTTGTTCATAACTGGTTATATTTTGCAATCAAATGTCACTTCACAATAAGAAGCAACACCATATCAACCTTCCTTAGTCACCTCTTAAAACATGCTTCTTAGGTTATAATATTACAGGTTTTTCCTTTCCTTAAGTTCCCAGGTATCACATCATACATTAAACATGTTAATACTTTACAGGAACACATTAAATAATATCAAGGTAGTTAAACAAAATCTTGATTACATCACTTGTACACCATAGTCAGAATGAACCACAATCTGCTGCTGTACCCAAGCCCAAACTCATTCTGGAAATAAAGACCAAGTATGGATTGAAGGGGATACCATCATCATCATATGTCATGCCAAAACATGCGGGCAGTCTTGGCTCGCCATCTCATGCGATCACCTGGCCAGTCTTGGATCAGTCTTGGCTCGCCATCTCATGCGATCACCTGGCCAGTCTTGGATCAGGTTCATGTTCTTGTCCCAATTATGCCATGTGGCCAAGCTATACAAGTATTTTATCTTGTTGCCTTTGCCTTGTTCTTTTCTCATCAATTTTGCTGGTTGTCACAAAGTTTTCAAGTTCATTTCTGTCTGTGACGTGTCCAAACAAATCTTGACTGTTTACATATAATTTCTTTAATCAATTTACGATTTTCATTTGTTTCGTGAATGACTTTCTCATTCATCTTTCTGTCCATCCTTTGTGAACCCATGAATCATGATTTCCTAGGCATCAGTAAAGAAGGCAGCTTGCCATTGCTTTCCTTCTTGGCAGTGACCGTAGTCAGTATCTCTATAAAGGGTATCATCATCAAGTGCCTCACTGGATGGTGTGAGCAATCATGCTTCTCCATAAATTGCGATCTCTGAAGGCATGTATCAATTCATGTGTTGACTTCCTTTAGCGCCATGACACAATAATTTTCTCATGCTGTCTTCCTTCACCTCTCTTGCCACAAATCTTTCCAGTTGTCACATGTTCCAGTTTTTGTCCTCTCATAATGTGGTCAAAAAGTGATAAGTTGTCTTTGTGATTTAGCTTCATTCAAAATGTCCAGATAAATGCTAAACTACACAACAGGTTCCAGTTTTTGTCTTCTCATAATGTGGTCAGAAAGTAATAAGTTGTCTTTGCGACTCTGCCTCTCTCAAAATGTCCAGATAAATAATATACCACACAAAATAAAAGCTATTCAGGCGACACATCTGGCTCAAGATACAACAGAAGAACTAACCTTCACCTCCCAGCCCAACAAGTCAATCAGGAACCCTTTAACATACCAATCAGTGCACTCGGCACATGGTGCTAGATCCATATTTGGATAGACCACTGCTGACACTCCAGCAGTGATGAGGTCATTCCACGCCGACCACCTTCACCTCCCAAGACATTTCCTGGTCCCTATTTCAGGCTGTGTCAATCTGTGAGTCCAGGTCAGTTTCAGGCTGTGTCAATCTGGGAGTCCAGGTCAGTTTCAGGCTGTGTCAATCTGGGAGTCCAGGTCAGTTTTAGGCTGTGTCAATCTGGGAGCCTAGGTCAGTTTCAGGCTGTGTCAATCTGGGAGCCCAGGTCAGTTTTAGGCTGTGTCAATCTGGGAGTCCAGGTCAATTTTAGGCAATGTAAATCTGGGAGTCCAGGTCAGTTTTAGCCTGTGTCAATCTGGGAGTCCAGGTCAGTTTTAGGCTACATCAATCTGGGGGTCCAGGTCAATTTTAGGCCGTGTCAATCTGGGAGTCCAGGTCAATTTTAGGCTACATTAATCTGGGGGTCCAGGTCAATTTTAGGCCGTGTCAATCTGGGAGTCCAGGTCAATTTGAAACAATCCATGGTTGATATAAAATTGAAGCCATGACCTCTGGCCTGTGTCAATCTGCGAGTCCAGGTCCATTTTAGGATGTGTCCATCTGAGAGTCCAGGTCAGTTTTAGGCAGTGTCAATCTGGGAGTCCGGGTCAGCTTGATGATGTCTCAATCTGGGAGCCCAGGTCAGTTTTAGGCTGTGTCAATCAGGGAGTCCAGGTCCATTTTGGGCTGTGTCCATCTGGGAGTCCAGGTCAGTTTTAGGCTGTGTCAATCTGGGAGTCCAGGTCAGTTTTAAACTATCCATGTTGATATAAACTTGAACCCATGACCTCCGGGCTGGCAGGCAAGCATCTAGGCACACTACTCTCATACCCCAATGTTTTAAGCAAATGAGGTTTAAAGGTCATCATCCATAAGGTGCTAGATAGTAGTCTGAACTTCCTCTAGAAAATAGCGCTTGCTTCAGAATTACAAGACAGTGGTCAGCATTGTCAATTGGATAAGACTGCTTGTTCTTAAACATCCGGTGTGCTGATGCTGAGGTAGTGGGTTCAACCCCTACTCTGGTCAGTTGGACTAACATGTTACTTCTTGTCCGTGACCTGGCGTCGTAAATTACACATACCTCAGGAAGAGAGAGTGGATTCGCTTGATGGCAAGGGACACTGGTAATACAGAAAGCTAATCCACACACAAAAATCAGTCCAGTGCACTAGAAGTATTAGCATGTGTATGGACTGTCTGAATTCAAAGTGAGCAAATGTACACACACAAAATTAAAAGACATGGGAAGGTGTTATGATTTATAATAAAATCTGGAAAATATTTATAACATATATAACAACATACTAGAATTTTCTGGAAGATCATAGATTATAATTTATATAACGATGTGTGAGGAATTTTCTGGAAGATCAAAGATTCAATAACAAAAATACAATTTTAACGTGAATATTAGTTCAAGCATGAAACAAAAATGGCACTGTGAAACAAAATGTAGTATGGCACTTAAATTACTAATGTGAGACAAACGTTCAACAAAGAATGCAGGCGTTAGTTTGTCAACACATTCTTAATGCACATTGAATTGTTTTCAAAGATGCTCGGATCCCCTCCTCATTATCTCCCTCAGCATGTGGCAACTAATAACACCAGTTCTGTGTTGGCTGACTTTTCTGATTATTTTTCAAGCAAATAATAATTATATTTATTTTGCAACCACTACCTAATATATTTTCATTTTAAAAGAACTCTTGCAGCAGAAAATGTACACAATTGTTACACAACACAAGAGCAGCAAAACAAGACAATGAAACTAATTTGCATTAATACAATGTCATCAAGCTAATCTGTAACAATACAAGGAGCCATGTGAATTCATTAATATCACTAAATAGTGCAAGTTCATAAAACACAGCATTTCCTAAATTAAAAACATTTCCCCATAAAAAAAAAACCTGACTAAAGCAGTGCTGGCGTATGCACAGTAATAAAAAAAAAAAAAACAATTAAGCAACATTTTTGAAAGGCAGCAAATGAATAAATACTGTCAGTGAACCGTTACTAGCAACAATGGTTGGTTGGGAATCCTCGGGGTGACTGTGAGCTCCAAGTCCGATGCATTGGAGTTCAGGTCATCTAAGCCCTGAAAAGAACTTGCATCTCTTCGAGTGAGGTTGGTATAAAGTTTTCTAACAACCTGGTACCAAAGTGCCCTCTCCATGGGAAATGTGTTGCGGGGGTTTTCTTCCCCTCTCCAAACCCAGAAACTAACATTGTGTGCAAGACTGGTACTGAAACTTCATACGAAGGGGCTTCTAAAGAAAACCTTAAATGATTTTTATTGGGGTGAATATATTCTGAAAAAGCAAAGAACAAATGTATCATTTTTCGATGTAGTCACCACTGCATTCAATGCAAATCTTCAAGCGCTGATAACATGCTTGAATTCCTGTAGAAAAAATTTCTCTTGGTCGTGTGTGTAACCACTCATGCACCACCTGCTGTAACTCTTCACAGAAGTCACATCGTTTTGAAACTTCCTACTCCAGTCATACACTTGCTGGACTGACAGGCATGCATCACTTTACTGGGTTGGCCATCTTTAAACTGTCAAGATGTCACTGTGTTCATCCGCACCGCAATATTATGGGCGTATCACTCTTGATATCCTTAACAACAATACTGACAGGTTGCAAGACAATGGCAAGGTTATTGTAATTTCTATCACACTTTTAAGGTTTTCAATTGAAGCCCCCTCATATATGAAATAACCAGATCATGATAGAGCACAGCATATGCAGACTGACTGGGGGTTAGGCCTGGACTGGTGGTGTTTCCTCCTTCGGGGTTCCACTGTCAACAGACTCCAAGCCAATGGCTTTCTTGTCAATTCCAATTAAAACAACTGATCTAAAGTACTTTCAAACCAATATCAAATCCTTTATCTTCCTATTGTTATTCTCTTATTCTGTTCTCAGTACCCAGCGCTCAATAGTGGAAGCAAACAATGCTCCACAATATATACAAAAAAGATGAGTAGCTTCCAAGCATCCAGTCGCCAGCAAGAACTACTGTCCTCAGATAAGAGCAGAAACAGGGGAAGTCCCATGTGCACATTAAAATTTCCTCAGTATATTTAAGCTGTAATGGTCTTCAAGAGGTGGAAGTATACACATATTTAGGTAGAAATATAGACAAAGATGGGAAGCAGATAAGGATATTAATATATGAATATAATCTGTAATAATATCATCTGTATATGTATGTTATCCTCACATGTCATTTCTATCTGAATGAATTGTACTCTCACTTGCTCACATGTCATCTGTATCTGTATGAAAATTATCCTCACTTGATCACGTGTCGTCTGTATCTGTATGTATGTTATCCTCACTTGCTCACATGTCATCTGTATGAAAGTTATCCTCACTTGCTCACATGTCATCCGTATCTGTATGTATGTTATCCTCACTTGCTCACTTATCATCTGTATCTGTATGTATATTATCCTCACTTGCTCACATGTCATCTGTATCTGTATAAATGTTACCCTCACTTGCTCACATACCATCTGTATCTGTATGAATGTTATCCTCAAGTCATCTGTAATCTGTATGAATGTTATGCTCACATGTCATCTGCATCTGTTACATATAGTTTGTATTTGTTTTTCATGTTATTAACATCTGCCCACTTGTCATCTACATACGTTCACTTGTCATCTATTGACATTCAAGTGCTATCTATATCTAGCACATGTACCAAATGCTGCCACGTATTTTAGCAATTCTCTTTCTCACTCTTTGGTTTGGTATGACAAGAAAATATCTGTTGGAAGTTTCACTGGAACATCCAGTGATTGATTGCATGTCTCCTGAGCGTTTGATTGAGTCTGCTTCATCTGCTACATCACTTCATCAAAAACTAAGTCAGAAATGGAAGACACCACCCCTCCAAACAAAGTTATTTCCGTGTGCAAGGCCAGTTCAATCCTCCACAAGCAGCGGATATGATGAAGTAAAGCACAATCTGGAAAACAAAGAAAACTACTATCATCTTTGAAAAATAAAAACACATGAGGTACTGTAAGCGAAACAATACATAGTTTTATGGTTCAGTGTGTTACCACAGTACTTTTTAATTGACTATCACGACTTTTTGTTAAACATATATGGAGGTCAGATATCTAGGCACTTGGATAACATCAGATGGAAGATGCATCACTCAGATAAAGAATAGAACAGGATTAGCAAATACTACATTCTATCAAATGAAGAACATTTTGTGTAATAAGTCATTGTCCTTGAAAGTAGAAAAAGAGTTCTTGCATGTTACATAGAACCAGTTTTAACATATGGCTGCAAATCCTGGACAATTAGTCAACAGGCAAAAAAATCCCCAGAAGCCTTGGAGATGTGGTTTTACAGAAGAATGCTGAAAATTAAATGGCCAGCCAAAATGAGCAATCAGGACATTTTAATGGAAGCTGAGTAGCAAAGACAACTTATCACAAACATCAGAAAGAAGCAGTCATCATTTTTTGGCCACGTGAGAAGACAAAAACTGGAACATGTTCAACCGGAAAGATTTGCGGAAAGAGAGATAGAGGAAGACAGTGTAAGAAGGTTCTTGACAGTCTTGTGTCATGGCAAGGAAGGGAGTCAACATATGACTTGATCCATGACATCGGAGATCATAATTTGTCGAGAGACATGATCGCCCATGCCAGCTGGCAAGGAACTGGATGATGATGATATGGAGATTACACATGTGTATCACCTCAGTCTCTGCAAATTTCACCTTGAATCTGTTGTGTGTGGAATGCATTGTCTTTGTCAGCCAGATGGCACATGGCTTGCGATGGACAATGTGGGCTGTTTTCCATTGGTTGGTTTGATCAGGTGTCTAGAATATTCTGTTATCTGTTGACCTACCCACTTTAGGGTGTTTTCTGCTATTCTATTTGCCCGACTGTCTCACTCTTCTGCCTATGTAAGTGGGCTGGCACCTGCAGTGACATTGGCATATGTAATTTTATCTGATCCACTTGAAGCATCCCACACAGTTCAGACTTGGCACCATTGGACTTTCACTTGTTTAAACCCTTGAAAGAACATTTGCGGGGTTAGAGGTTTGCAGAAGACAATGTGGCGATGCAACATTGATTTAACAACACCCCCTAAAACTATTTTCTGGAAAACATTAACAAGCTAGTGGACAGGTGGACCAAGTGTGTTGCCAGGCAGAGGGATTATGCTGAGAAATAACACACAAAATTTCTGGATCGCACTATTGTAAAAAAAAAATAATTAATAACATTCCTAATACTTAATGACTTCCCCTTGTAAAATGGTTCTTTATTATTTTTTTTTTACTTACTGAAGCACCTCTACAAGGCAAATTGTTGGAAGCCGGCAAAACCTCAAACACATTGTCTTGTGTATGACCCATGCTGGAACAGACGCATTACAGATGTTGATCACCAAAGAAGAGTACAATAATTACATAGAAACTTAATAGAAATTACTCACAATGATAACAACGGCAAGGATGGCCATCAGTTTAACATTTTTCCACCATAAAGATCTTGCCAGATTTCTACTCGTTTTCTTGAAAGTAACTGCCTGGAAGAGAAATAAAAATATATTCATGTAAAAATACACGTTTTACAAAAGTATCTGACTGAAGTTCTTTTTAATTAACATTCTGCATGCTTCACTGTGTCTTCGTTCTTCTCATCTCCCAATCAAGCACAAGTCCTTGACCAACTCAAGTCGAGCCCTTCACAGACTTGCTCATGATTGGTTGGAGTTTGCAGCTAGTTTTCTATTTAATGAGGTGGCCGGCCTCACTCCAACCCTCCCTAGTTGCCTCTTATGACACGCATGGTAGGTTACTGTGGTTACTACTCTTTGCTTCCCTTACTGACTCCAGTCCAGTACCACAATAGTATACAAACAAGTTATGGATGCCTGAGTTAGAGGTGTATGCCATAGCTCTATACCACTCAATGCCTTCATCTTCTTCTGTTGTTCTTTATCCCCATTGGGGATAGGCCCTCAACCATCACACACCAACATGTTCTATCCTTTGCTATCTCCTGAAGCTGCCTCTATGTCCTTCCAATAATATTTTTTTTTCGTTTGCTCGCTTTGAACTCAAGCATAGTCCATATGTGTGTTACTACTTCTAGTGCACAGGGCTGATATTTGCGTGTGGATTAGCTCTCCCTATTACCAATGTATTCACCTCTGTCTGTAATTCTCTTCTCTATTTGTTGTTAGGTCTCCCACTATTTGGTTCGCCTTGTGGGTTCCAGACGTGGGACTGTCTAGTTATGCAATCCTCAGGTTTTCCCAGTGTGTGTCATATCTTGTGGGTTCCAGACGTGGGACTGTCTAGTTATGCAATCCTCAGGTTTTCCCAGCGTGTGTCCTATCTTGTGGGTTCCAGACGTGAGACTGTCTAGTTATGCAATCCTCAGGTTTTCCCAATGTGTGTCCTATCTTGTGGGTTCCAGACGTGAGACTGTCTAGTTATGCAATCCTCAGGTTTTCCCAATGTGTGTCCTATCTTGTGGGTTCCAGACGTGGGACTGTCTAGTTATGCAATCCTCAGGTTTTCCCAATGTGTGTCCTATCTTGTGGGTTCCAGACGTGGGACTGTCTAGTTATGCAATCCTCAGGTTTTCCCAGCGTGTGTCCTATCTTGTGGGTTCCAGACGTGAGACTGTCTAGTTATGCAATCCTCAGGTTTTCCCAGCGTGTGTGCTATCTTGTGGGTTCCAGACGTGAGACTGTCTAGTTATGCAATCCTCAGGTTTTCCCAGCGTGTGTCATATCTTGTGGGTTCCAGACGTGGGACTGTCTAGTTATACAATCCTCAGGTTTTCCCAGCGTGTGTCCTATCTTGTGGGTTCCAGACGTGGGACTGTCTAGTTATGCAATCCTCAGGTTTTCCCAGTGTGTGTGCTATCTTGTGGGTTCCAGACGTGGGACTGTCTAGTTATGCAATCCTCAGGTTTTCCCAGTGTGTGTGCTATCTTGTGGGTTCCAGACGTGGGACTGTCTAGTTATGCAATCCTCAGGTTTTCCCAGTGTGTGTCCTATCCAGCGCCAGCGTCCTTTCCTCACCTCTTGATTCACTCGGATTTATTTAGTTCTCTCCATGAACTCTACATTGGTGATTCTGTCATACCATTTCAGTCCCAGCAAAGCTGATAGCGAACTGCTCTTGATAATTTCATTAGTACCACTGGACACGGTTTGACACCTGGGCTTTTCGCCTGTGAAAGTGGAAAGTGAGGGAAAGATTGATCACCTATTCCTCCGTGTATTCGGGCCTACAAATGTGATGGCCTATAACATCACAGGCCCATAGCAGAAACTGCTTCCGGACAAATTGTTTAACCGCATTATGCGCAGAACCAATTAACGAATATTAGTAATTTATTTGACGCTGAAATGTTCTACGTGATGGTCTTAGATGCCTCTAACAAGATGCCTGATAGGGTGCAGTGTTAGATGTCTCTAACAAGATGCCTGATGGGGTGCAGTGTTAGATGTCTCTAACAAGATGCCTGATAGGGTGCAGTGTTAGATGCCTCCAACAACATGTCTGATAGGGTGCAGTGTTAGATGTCTCTAACAAGATGCCTGATAGGGTGCAGTGTTAGATGTCTCTAACAAGATGCCTGATAGGGTGCAGTGTTAGATGTCTCTAACAAGATGCCTGATAGGGTGCAGTGTTAGATGCCTCCAACAACATGTCTGATAGGGTGCAGTGTTAGATGCCTCTAACATGTCTGATTAGGTGCAGTGTTAGATGTCTCTAACAACATGTCTGATAGGGTGTAGTGTTAGATGTCTCTAACAACATGTCTGATTGGGTGTAGTCTTAGATGTCTCTAACAACATGTCTGATTGGGTGTAGTGTTAGATGTCTATAACAACATGTCTGATAGGGTGTAGTCTTAGATGTCTCTAACAACATGTCTGATTGGGTGTAGTGTTAGATGTCTATAACAACATGTCTGATAGGGTGTAGTCTTAGATGTCTCTAACAACATGCCTATTAGGGTGCAGTGTTAGATGTCTCTAACAACATGCCTGATAGGGTGCAGTGTTAGATGTCTCTAACAACATGTCTGATAGGGTGCAGTGTTAGATGCCTCTAACAACATGTCTGATAGGGTGCAGTGTTAGATGCCTCTAACAACATGTCTGATAGGGTGCAGTGTTATATGCCTCTAACAACATGCCTGATAGGGTGCAGTGTTAGATGCCTCTAACAACATGTCTGATAGGGTGCAGTGTTAGATGCCTCTAACAACATGTCTGATAGGGTGCAGTGTTAGACAGGATGTGAGTTGGTTGAGGCCTGTGCTTCAGTGGGGGATAAAGAGCAGACAAGAGAGAACGATTCCTTACAAATATTTAAATTTAGTCTGGCTAGCAGCCCATCCAGCCTGAGGTGGTAACCCATCCAGCCTGGGGTGGCAGCCTATCCAGCTTGAGTTAGCAGCTTATCCAGCCTGAGGTAGCAGCCTATCCAGCCTGAGGCAGCAGTCTAGCCAACCTGAGGCAGCAGTCTAGCCAACCTGAGGTAGCAGCCTATCCAGCCTGAGGTAGCAGTCTAGCCAACCTGAGGTAGCAGTCCACTCAGCCTGAGGTAGCAGTCTACCCAGCCTGAGGTAGCAATCTAGCCAGTCTACCCAGCCTGAGGTAGCAGTCTACCCAGCCTTAGTTAGCAGTCTAGCCAACCTGAGATAGCAGTCTATCCAGTCTGAGTTAGTAGCCTCTCTAGCCTGAGGTAGCAGCCCATCCAACCTGAGGTAGCAGTCCATCCAGCCTGCCTATCCAGTCTGAGGTAGCAGTCCATCCAGCCTGCCTATCCAGCCTGAGGTAGCAGTCCATCCAGCCTGAGGTAGCAGTCCATCCAGCCTGAGGTGGCAGCCCATCCAGCATGAGGTAGCAGTATACCCAGCCTAAGGTAGCAGCCTATCCAGCCTGAGGTAGCAGCCTATCCAGCCTGAGGTAGCATCCAGCCTGCATTTTCAATTTCCAACTGTCAAGTATTTTTAATATGAGCAATTTGCTTTACTTAGTTTTTTTGGGGGTCCTTATCCAAGGAGGCTGGATATCGAATCCACTACCCTATAAACATGGGAGAAAATAAGGACCCCTTTCCGTGTCTTAAGGTACATTTAGTATATAGTGCTAGCCTGCTGTTTTTACAGACAAATCGGCACTATCATGTCAGCCGCTTTTACATTGGCATGAATATGGTTGGACGAAGGTTCAATGCCAGCTCTCGTTGTTTGCTGCAGGAATGAAAGCCTGGCCACCTAATCCTCAGTGCACTCGCGGACAATAAATATGATGGTTCTAACACTTACACACCCAGGGAGATTCCAGCTAAGGAGTTGTGTTTTTTGTAAATAGGTGTATGATTCTACCTCTTTAAGTGAGGTTTCCCCAAGGGAGATTGGGAATGCATCTCTTGAAGTGAGGTTTCCTCAGGAGAGATCAAGAATGCTTCTCTTGAAGTGAGGTTTCCCCAAGGGAGATCCGGAATGCATCTCTTGAAGTGAGGTTTCCCCAATCCAGATTGGGAATGCATCTCTGGTAGTCCACTAACATCAAGATCATCTGTACGCTGAGTTCAGGTCTATGATGGCCATGTAACCATGGAGTACTTACTATACTGGCAAGTATAGCAAGGGTTTTCATAAAACTAGCTAGTTGATGACATCAATGAGATACAGGACATCCCTTTATAAGCAATACAACAGCCTTAACTTTCACCTATGCCTGCAATCTAAACCACCACACCCCTTTTTGTGCAACTGTTTCATTCTATTCATTTCTTTCTACTCACATTTGCACTCAGATCCTCTGTTTTATCAACAAGCAACTCTAACTTTTCTCCACGTTCGGCCAAATGATCTGAAAATAATTAGTTATTTGAATATGAAAGAGAACTGAAATGGCCAAAGTAACATTTAACAATATGAAACAACTGCTCACATCTAAACAGAACAGTTATGAATTAAAACTAAGAGCATGGTGCAGAAACATGCGCAATTTGTTAAGTTAGCTGCATATCCTTTACAGGGTGTTGCATTCAACCCCAGAATTTTTTAGCTGTTTGTGATTTCTTGGCGAATTTACATTCAGTAGTTTGCTATTGCTTTCTGAACGACATCACTCATATTATTGTATGAAAATACCAACACAAGGCGATTTGCTTCCAAATCGCCCGCAGCTGTGTTTCAAATGCAGTATGCAGGATTACGAACTGCACCCTAACTCCCTTCGTCACAGAGCCAGCGCAATGAATAAACAATGTGAGAATAAAATTAAAGCTTTTGACATGTGGTTATATAGACAAATAGAAATAATATCATAGCAGACGAGGTCAACAAAGAAGTGTTTACACACACCCAAAAAATCTGAGATGGAAGAAAATATCACTGAATGAGATCAAGGTCATTAGAAAATTACGCTGGCACTGCACAGAACACACACTGAGAAACCTGATGATAGTAAAACTAGAAAGTTCTTTCTCTGGAACCCACGAGGCAAATTAAACAGAGGGAGACCTGAAAACACACAGAGAAGAGAATTAGAGACAGAGATGAACTATTTGGGGAGGACATGGAAGGAGCTGCAGGAGATAACAAAAGATAGGGTGTGAGTTGGTTGAGAGTCCATGCTCCAAAGAGGAATGAAGTGCAGAAGAAGTAAGATCAAGGTCAAACACTGTTAACATAACTTCCTAACCATTATACCAACATGCCCACTAATCACTAATGGCCAGATGAAAAATCTGGCACAAGGGTAACTCTTGTGCATGCAGTCTTAATCACCCACTAAAGTACTGATGGAAAATCCTGCGCATGCAGTCTTAATCACCCACTAAAATTCTGATGGAAAATCTGACACCAAAATTCTGATGGAAAATCTGACACTAAAATTCTGATGAGAAATCTGACACTAAAATTCAGATGGAAAATCTGACACAATAATAACTCATATGTAAGCTGTCTCAATTAACTATATTTTCTGTGACCAAACAGCACATGGGGCTCAATATTTTCAGTATTAACACCAACAACCATCACTGTCCAAGACCTATGAGCCAAATGACAAGATTTAGTGGGATTCATTTGTAAACCTCTGTGTTGTTAACCTTTATCTTAAAATTGTGTGCCCTTTGCAGCATGTTGCGATCAACCCCACTTTTATTTTCAAGGTATTTTTACGTTCAGTAGTTTGCCAATACTTTCTTAACAAAAAGTCAATGTGTAAGTCCAACTGACCAGTGTATGGAATGAACCCACTACCCAACCATCATCGCACTGGAAGTTAAAGTGTGAGAGCGATAAACCTCTTTATTTTTATTTTGTTCGCCAACTTTTAACTCAAGCGTAATCCATACATGTGCTAATACTTCTAGTGAACTGGACTGATTAGCCTTCCCTATTACCAGCGTCCCTTGCCATCGGGCAAACCCACCCAGACTTCAAATGTAATCCTCTATAGTTGTTAAGAATTCTTCTTTTTCTATGCTTGTCTGTTATTTTGTGTTTCCACTGGATGATACTAGCATAATGTCTGCACAGTTGTGATATTTATGCCTTTCGGCCAACACACCTCACTTCTTCATGGTATTTGCTGACCTAGTTAGCCTTCCCAGGTGGCTATGCAAGACATTCAACAATCTCGACATAATGACTCCATCTACAACTGCACCAACCACAGGTGAAGCTCCCTCACCAAGCTAACACCAAGCTGCTGGCCCTGAAGGAAAAGCAGGGGCAATACACAGGCATTCCCTGCCACTCAAAGAGGATTTAATTACTGCAAAGTCATCGCATTAGCCTCTAGTTCTGGGCTCATCCAAGAAATTGTAACGCCCTGTGCATGGCTACTTAATCCCACTTCTGTATACCAGGTTTCTAGTTCATCAAAGGAGGCTGTGCCTTTAGAGGCCAGTAGGTTGCAATCTGTGGGCTTGTCTGGTCTTTGATGACTTCCCCATAAAGAGTGGTTCAATTCTTTAGTTTGGTACTAACAACTGATATAGAATCAAACTTTGCTACTATTAGCTATTGAATACACGGCTACTGTACTGGTGGGTAAGTGCACTAACTACTCATGATTCATGGGTACTACTCCATCAATCTCAAAAGAAAATTGGAGGTCAGTGTAGCCAAATGGATACAAGCATTCATCCTTAAACTTCCAGTGTGCTGATGCCAAGGTAGCAGGTTCAACCCCAACACCGGTCAGTTGGACTAAAATGTTGACGTCTCTTCCTTGACTTGGGGACATAAATTACAAGTATCTCAGAAGTTAGAGTGGGTTCCCCTGATGACGAGGGACACTGGAAATAGGGAAAGCTAATCCACATGCAAAAAATCAGTCCAGTGCACTAGAAGTAGTAGCACATGACCTCCATCCATCATGTGCCATGCCGGTAAGCATGGGCGGTCATGATTCAACATTTCACTCGATCACCAGGGTCGTGGATAAGCTCAGTGTTCCTGTCTTGACCATGCCACGTGGTCAAGCCATCTGGGTATTTACTTCTCTGTCTTCCTCTTGGTCTCTTCCCCTTTGATCTTGCCAGTTGTCACCAAGTTCTCTAATTTATTTCTTCTCATAACATGTCCAAAAAATGTTGACTGTCTACGTCTTTCTCTAATCAGTTTATGATTTTCATTTGTTCTTGTAGGACCTGGTCGTTGATTTTTCTGTCTGTCCATGGTATTCTTTGCATTCTCCTCAGAAACCACATTTCCACAGCCATCAGCTGTTTTTCAGCTTGACTGCTCATTGTCCACGCTTCACATCCACACAAAAGTACAGGCTCTATATAGCACTTCAGCACATGGACTACGCTTGAGACAAATAAAATTATGTATTGAGCAAATGTCTATATGCATCAAAAACAAAGAGAGCAACTAAAACAATGACTTGTCAACTACAAACATTCAACAACTGGTGCCTGTACAGAACAGGAGGATTGAAATAGTATGATATTATCACTAATGTGGAGATTGGGAACTAGATACTCCAGCGAATCAAGAGGTGAGGGAAAGAAGCTATGACTGGATAGGACACGCACTGAGAAAACCTGAGAATACTTTAACTGGAATGTCCTTTCACTGGAACCCATAGGGCACATGATATGGAGGAAGACCTAAAATACATGAAGAACAGAATTAGAAGCAGAGATCAATCAAATGAGGAAGAACATAGAAAGAGCTGCAGGAGATGGCAGAGGATAGGACTGCTGGTGTGAGGTGGTGGAAAACCTATGCTCCAACAGAGGATAGGACTGCTGGTGTGAGGTGGTGGAAAACCTATGCTCCAACAGAGGATAGGACTGCTGGTGTGAGGTGGTGGAAAACCTATGCTCCAACAGAGGATAGGACTGCTGGTGTGAGGTGGTGGAAAACCTATGCTCCAACAGAGGATAAAAGACAGAAGAAAACGAAGCTTTACAAACAAGGGAAGATTTCAAGTATGATGGGTTCTGGTAGAATCTCAAAACTGAGAGGGAAGACCAGGAGAACTTTCAATCAGATAGTGGTTGGAACGATTAGTAGTGTAACTCTTCGCTGGCTGTTGAACACGGGGACGGAGCGCATATGGGAATGTCCTGAGTGCAGTGATGTCAGTTCTTAGCTCAACTCAAAATGATGGCTTGTGGCCAGAACACGGAGGATCTTTAGACATAACTCTGCTAGCAGCAAAGAGCTGTACAGATGTATGCAGCTGACAAAGAAAACAAGAAGCAACATACCAATATTCCGAACCATGATGCTTTTCAGTTCTTCAACCTGATCTTGAACTTTGGCCACCTGGTCTGGTCTATCTTCAGATATACTTCTCTGCAGAAGGGAAAGGTAATACTGTGAAATAGTCAAGAGTTATGGGTGTTGGCGGCTTTATTGTAAATCTCACATATACATTCACTTGCTTCAATGAAGGCTGAGTCTGTATGGGCTATATAACAGTTTCTATTATTGGTTCAGCAGGAAAGAATGTTTAGCTTACTGCTGTTTTAATGATTCTTTTACAAATAGAGTAGGTATAAAGATGGTTTTATATCTGATCATGTATCAAATGTAGTATACCCTCGATAGATCTTTCATTTTCTTGGTCTTCCTCTAACTCAAATATTATTGATGTTATGTCCTCTCATGGTGATTCTTCTCATATACTCTTAAGTTTCTCATTATAATTTCACTATATAGGGAAAAAAAGATCTGCAGACATTTTTCCTTCCTGTCGAACACCTCTCTTGATAGACCGTTATTGACCTGACTGGCACCTTGCTGCCTTGACAGATAATAGTTTGTCAAATGGAGTTATACTTCTCCACAGCACACAGCCTGGGCTGAGTTTAGAGACCATGAATTGCCCATGCAGCATGATCCCTCTCTCGGCCTGCCTAGTTTACTCAAGGGGAAAAGTAACACCAATATGTCTAGAATAAGACCAGCTGCAGAAGTTGCTGAATCAGGAAAGTAATGCTCAAACTGTCAGCTTCGTCGGAGCTGATCCTAGACCAGTTGCTGATCAAGGCTTAGGCCCTGGTCTGCCCTGCCATGGCATTTAGTCTTTAAGTTGCATTTCCTCGCATTTGGATAAGGCTTGCACCCTCCCAATTGTGCTCCTCTGCCAGAAGACGTTGGCACAATGTTGGGTGTCGAGTTTTGTGAGTGACGCCCAACTTTCAGTATTGGCCTACTTCATTATAAATTTGTATGGCAGCTTGTTGTATCCAATATGTTTTTTACAAGTCTAAGGTCTTTTCCATCAATTTGTAAGTCTACAAGTATCTTTGAGATCCTCTCTACACAACAAAATTCACAGAACAACCAACACCACTTGACTTACCATGTGAGACGCCATTACTCGAGAAAAGTCACTGTTCATAGCGTAGGGTAAAGCTGTTTGTGCTCTCACCCCATACTGTGATTGAAATCTGAACAAAGAGAACCAGCAGAAATGTGAAATGTACAGAAAATCACGTAAAGCTTTCAACAGAATTGCCTTGTAATGTAAAGCTAAGATCTCTGTGCATTGTTAGGTGTTTTATAAATTAAATAATATCTTGTTCGAGACATGATGGCATAGAGATTAGTGCACTTTCTTATCAGAAGAGTGGTTCAGGTTCATCCCCAGCAGTAGCATGGTTCCTTTTTATCTGTTAGTATGCTTCAGAGATCAACGCAGCCTCATTAGATGGGCACTGAAAGATGTTTCAGAATTTTTCTAAAATTTTAATAACCAAGACACAAGCAATAGATTGCAGGATTTGTTGCCTGGCATATTTCACTGCATCTCGTCAGGTACATACTGCAGAATTCACACAACATACAGTAAAATAACTAGATAAATCCTTCAAGCTGAAATATACACATGTTCGCACAGTAATGTCAGCTGTCTATCACAGCAATTTTAAATTGACTATCACGTCTTTCTGTCTGTACAAAACTGGCCAATGTAGATTAATCATGATGGCTTCTGCAAACTTTAACAAGCAACACACACATAGGACACACTTCTGCAGTATGTACCTGACGAGATGCAGCGAAATATGCCAGGCAATAAATCATGCAATCTATTGTCTGGGTCTTCTTTATTCAAATTCACTACAGAAAAACATTGTTTTGATTTCCTACAATTGTCCGACAAGGAAATGTAATGAAGAAGGGGACTTGTCACCCAAACTCATGACATAAAAAGTACAAGTAAAGGACCATATACAAGCCATGGGGTGTACTGGATATATGGTGCTAGTCCCACATGATAGTTTTTATTGACCAATCGGAACGTGACAGGTGACGTGATAAATATTATGCTGGCCATCTTTACTTCAAGGACATTTCCTGGTAGCCATTTCAAGCTTGGTCGACCTTTAAGCCCAGGTCATTTTAAAAACCGGCCTCAATTAGGGTTAACAAGTGAACACATGGGTTAATGCATCAACTAGATGATACAGAAAACAATTAATAAAATGATGTGTGAATTGGAGTAACCGATACATGTGTGATGTGCTCCTTGATACAAATCGAGTTAATTCAGATGACTTGGAAAGCAGGCAATGATAAATGACAGAGGCCCAGTGAGCTCGTATCAAGTTTTGAGCGTGTAGCACATGCTGAACGAGATCGTATGGATCGACTGTACTGAAGAGTTAAAAATACTCATGAAAGAGTCAGTCGAGCAGAGACCATGGTAGAAAACTGGTGATGGCAAATGATATTGCCAACATGATAATGAAGAGAGCGATATCATTTTAGAATATTATTTTAAGCAGCGTATACATTAGATGAGTGTTAAATGTATTTCTACTGACAACGCTATTGTGAATCGCATTCCTGGCTCGATAAGTAATTATAGGATGTGAAACCTGTTGGTCTTCTGTGCCGTGCTTCATAATTCATTGTTGTTAGCGGTTTCAGAATGAGAAGGAAGAAGTTAAAGGCCTGTATGGTATCTGGGCTGTAACAATATTAACGAGCAAGTTATAGTAACTACTATAACCATAACAAACATGAGCACAAACCCCTGGACAACCACATAGCAAAAACCCCTGACAACACTGAATAAATGAGCTTGGAAAGCTCCATGCAGGTCAGAGGACTCATCTCCAGATGTCAGATCATCAAAGCTAAAGAGTGATCCTACCTACCTCTGACACTATCCCAAGAATAACAATAATCAGATCATAATGATCTGTTTAAAAAAAAAAAAAAAATGACCTGTACCATCAATCGATATTCTATAGGGTGTATTTTAAATGACTGTACAGTGTTTGAAACTATTGCCGGTCCAAGTTTTGTATTTACCTATTATGTTATGTTGCATGAACTTTACAGAGGGTGAATATAAAACTTGGACCGGCAATATTTTCAAACACTGCAAATCATTAAAAATACACCCTACACTAACCGTTACCACGAAAGGACGCCCTGAAAACCCCTGACAATAATGTTACTTAAACACTAAAATAACAATATTTGAAAGTCTGAAAACCTGGGCATTGGGTGAGTGTGTATTGAGATTGAAATATCTTGAACATGTGGAGGACACATGACCAGCCATGGCTGAATCACGACCTGGTTACATTCTAATATGCTTCTCTGCAGACATGAAGTTCTGGTTCTAGTCTTGCACACCTTACTGGTTTCTGGGCTTGGAGAGGGAATGGAAAGCTTGGCAACGCAGCCCCTGTGGAGAAAGTACTTCTGTACCAGATCTGGAGAAAAGTCTGCGCAGATTTTCTCAATGTGTTTCTTGTCCAGCACCAATGTTTTTTCCTCTACCTCTTGAGTGACAGAGATCTGTTTAGCTTTCTCCATGAGCTCCACATTGGTGAATCTGTTATTCCATTTTAGTCCTGTTCTGCACAGGCGTCATTTAGTGAATGTGCAGTTTATTAGTAATTGTTTAAGTGATTATCCACATTTCTAAGCCATACATCAGTACTGATTTGAAGTTCATCATTATCATTATGTGCCCTGCCAACTGGCATTGGCTATCATGTCTGACCAAAGATCTCAGTTTTGGTGTTCTAGATCAACTCTGCTGATAGTATTCCTTCATGCCACCGTTTCAGTCCATCCAGCATCATTTGACAGAGTTCATACTCTGAATACCATAATGATAAAATTTAATATGGCAAGAAAAACGGGATCTTTAACTTAACTTTGAATAAGAATAGGATTCGAATGGGACAATGGAGGAATCGTAAGACTAACAATTGTCTCGCTGTCTCTCCTACTCAAACCTACCTCATTTACAAATGGTAAACACCATTTCTCCCAGAAATCTGGCTACAGTGGGTTAAAACCCCAGTGGGCTGCCAGATGGTATACAAAATTAGGAAACTAAATACCTGCTGCTAGCAGGATGAATTTCCCAATGAAGTCATAGTATGATGACTGTGTCATAATTGGATGTACAGAATGGGAACATCAGCAAATGCATGTGCATTTAACCACCTGATGAAGAATTCCTCAGACAGATAAATTGGTGGTTAAGTTTGAGGCTAGAATCCACAGAATAGAGGAGGGAGAAGAAAAGGAGGGGAAAAAAGCAGGAGAAGGAGGAGGAAAAAAAAACAAGAAGAAGAAAAATAGGAAGAAAGAGGTGGAGTAGAAGTGAATACAATATCACTTTTCTAGATTCAAGTACAGACAATTAAAAAAAACAACAAAGCCACATATAACATACATCTAAGCATTTTCTTACCTTCGCTTAATTTCATTCAGAAATAGGAATGCCTTCGTCCTTTCAAATTCCTACAGAAAATATAAATGCATGCAAATTAAGCTGTCAGGAAAACAGCATTATCAGTTTAACTTAGCAAGCAATGTTACTGTTCTTTCCTTCCCTTGTGAACCCCGGTATTACATGTGCGATTCCCCCCACTCTAAAACCATAACTGAACATATTCATCAAGAGATGTGTCCCCATGAGCCAAGATGTCATGGATGATCCCCGCTGTCCACCTTCAATATCTCTATGAGATCTCTCTTTTGAAGCTAACAAATCAGCTTCCCCCTTTTCAAAACACCCTTGTATGACCTGAACAATAGATCCACATTCACTCATGCCACAGACACCTAATCTGAACTTTCTTAAGCCCAGAAACATGGGCAGGATGGGGTTGAGCATGTCATGTTGCAAACTGACACTTTTACTCAGAAGTCCACGTCATTTGAATTTGATTACGGGTTGAAACTTCCTACTCCACTCATACACTTGCTAGACTGACAGACAGCATCACCATACTGGACCTTCATATTCTGATGAATTTTTATAGGTTTCACCCCTTCACTGATCACAAAAATGGATAACAGAAAGCTGCTCCTTTGGTGCATGTCAAAAGTGGGGCTGCCATCTTCAAACTGTCCTTACAATGTTACCATGTTCACCTGAACAGTAATGTCTCATGATTAGCACTCTTGATATCCTTAACAACAGTATTGACAGATTACAAGACAATGGCATAGTTATTGTAATTTCTATGACACTTTTAAGGTTTTCGTTTGAAGCCCCCTTGTATTATCAGGCTTTCTCAATGTGTCCTACACATTGATAGCATCCTTTCCTCACCTCTTGATTTGCTGGAATACGTCCAGCTATTTCCCGTAACTCCAAACTAGTGACATGGCCATACCTTTTTAATCCTTCTATAATGCAAACAAACACACCAGTTAATGAAATTCAATCAGCAATTCTTTCAGTCGTTCTCCATATCCCCAATCCACACAGGAGTATATACTCTCCCAATGTTTTAGTTAAATATTCTAAGACTGAGGTCAAAGGTAAAAATAAAGGATGCTTTTACAAGCCTCAAGGTGCATTGGATATATGGTGCAAGACTGATATTTGTATAGACCAACTGACACTCGGTGGCTGATGTGGTCAGTGTCATGTCCCTTTACTTCCCAAGATATTTATTGGTACCTAATGTAGGCTGGGTCGACCTGGCAGCCAGAGTGACATTTTTAACAATTAAAATCCTCCCCGATGTGAATGGAACCCATGACCACTGGACCCACAAGCGAGTGTCTAACCACTTTGCTGTCACTCTAAGCCTGGTACTAAGTTTTCTTTTGTTTGTTTTTGTGCTCACTCGCTTTCAACTCAAGAGTTGTCTATACACACTACTTCTAGTAGCATTGGACTGTATTAGCTTTCCCTACTACTAGAATTGGAGAACTTGGTGACAACTGGCAAGATAGAAGGGAAGAGACCAAGGGGAAGACCGAGAAGTAAATACCTGGATGGTTTGGCCACATGGCATGGTCGAGACAGGAACACGGAGCTGATCCACGACTCTGGTGATCGAATGAGATGGCAGAACATGACCGCTCATGCTTACCAGCATGGCACATGATGGATGGATGAACTACTAGGATCAGCCGCCATAAGACAAACCCACTCCAACTTCAGAGGTACTAGTAATTTATGTCCCCAAGTCAAGTCAACATTTTAGTCCAACTGACCAGCATAGGGGCTGAACCCGCTATCTCGGCATGAGCACACCGGATGTTTAAGAATGTGCGTTATTATCTATTCGGCCATGCTAACCTGTTATTTAAAATTAGTTGCAAGTCCTTTACAGGTCGTTTGCAGTCAACACCAGCATTTTTTGCTGTTGTTATCTTGGCAAGTTTACACTCAGTAGTTTGCCATTGCTTTCTGAACGACTGGCACCCATACCATTTTGTTAAAAAAAAGGGCAACGTGGTCTGCTGCCAAATTGTGCGCAGCTGTGTTTCAAACGCAGGTATACGGGATCACAAATATGTCCATAGCCCCTTCGCCCCGGAGACCGGCATGCTAACCTGCACTAAGTTTAAATTCTTTTGAATTCCATAAAAGTCCTAGTGCGATGAAAGCTGCTCCTTTTGTCTTTTGTATTTTTATTTTAATATCTCTATCTGTTAACCCATCTTTGTCTACATGGCTACGTAAATAGGTGTGTGATTTCACCTCTTAAGTGAGGTTTCACCAAGGGTTATTTCAGAGCCGAAATGATCAGAAAGAAAATCTAGCACTGCTGAATAATTAAACCAGGCCTACAATGTTAGCTGGCTAGCAGACTATGCCACCATGATTCTTTACATATTTATAATCCACTTAAGAGCACTGAGTAAATGCATGATATATATATATATAATGTTCAACGTAAAGGAGGCAAGCACTTACATCGTCTGTTATGCAAAGGTAGATAATTTTATCTTCAGATATGTAATGGAACAAGTAACTGAAACAAATAATGAAAGACAAATTAAAATGGCATTATAAAGAATAATCAAGTGGATACTAAAATACAGATTAACAACAATGAATGCAGTTAAAAGTCTCACAGTCAACCCCAGCATTTTTTGGCTGTTTGTGATTTCATGGCAAGTTTACATTCAGTAGTTTGCCATTCTGAATGACCAGTACTCATATCAGTTTATAAAAACCAATGCAAGACGGTCTGCTGACAAATCGCCCGCAGATATATTTCGAACGCACTTTGTGGGCTCACGAACTACGTCTGTAACTCCCTTCGCCACAGATCCAGCAATGAATGCAGTATGCTTTACAAATGTTTAAAACTGGTAAATATAACAAATGTATGATAGAGATTTGCTGGCATGTTTGAGTCATTGCTATGGAGCTATGCAGATAATGCCAACAGCTCAGTCGGATGAGGGTTCGAACCCTGTGTTCGTCATGTTAACAGAGGAAAATACTGCAATTGGGGGGGTGAAAATACTGCAATTGGGGGGTGAAAATACTTAGTGTGGTCAACTTTGCCATGCTTTTGTGTAAAGTTTACTTCCTCTAGATCAGTGGTTCTCAACCAGTGGGGAATTCCCCATGTAAAGGTTATGTACAAATATGGAAGAAAATAAGGATTTTCAGTATTATAGGCATGTTATTTTGAATGCACCTTTTGAGACTGACAATTTTGGAAAGGGAGGAATTCTTCTTCTTTCGTTTGCTGGAAATTCTGACATATGGTGACAGGGTGCATGAGCCAAAAAAAGGTTGAGAACCACTTCTCTAGATAGATTCTATTTAAAGTAACAGGTTCTATCTACCCATGGGTAAGTTTTCTTTCTAACAATTTTGTCACAGCTGTAGTCTACTCTTTGCTATTTCCAACTGTCTTTGGTTTTTTTTTTTTTGACATGCACAACTTGCATACATTCATTCATCATGTACCATGCCGATAAGCGTGGGCGGTCATGTTTCATCATCTCAGTCGATCACCAGCATTGTGGATCAGCTCTGTGTTCTTGTCTTGACTATACCCTGTGGCCAAGCCATCCAGCTATTTACTTCTCTGCCTTCCCATTGATCTTGCCAGTTGTCACCAAATTCTCCAATTCTTTCTCATAACGTGTCCAAAATTTTTTGACTATGTCTAATTTACTTGGTGAGAACTGCAAAATCAAAGGGATGAGACCAAGGGGAAGACCGAGAAGTAAATACCTGGATGGCTTGGCCACGTGGAATGGTCGAGACAGGAACTGGTGATCACTCTGGTGATCGAGTGAGATAGCAAAACATAACCTCCCACACTTATCGGCATGGCACATGATGGATGGATGTCTAATTTCTCTAATCAGTGTTATGACTGTTATGAGATAATTGTACCGATTCACTTGTTTGCACACAGGACCTCCTACTTTTTCACCCTTATTCGGGAAGGCTAGGCTTCCAATCTCACTACCCAAGAGATCAGGGGGACATTTGATTTAATTAACCCTTTACAGGGCATAGCAGCCATTAGCGGCCGATCGCTTAAATGAGCGTAGCAGTCGATTACGGCCGATACTATTATGCATTGTAAAAACGCGATCTCTCGGCTTTCCGACACTTCCGACGGCTACTTTCACTTTCGCCGACAGCTTGACAACGTGGCCGCCATTTGTAAACGCGCTACAATGAATTTGAACGGACTTTTACGGACTTGTTTTGATAGTTTTCGGGATTTTTACGCTGTTTTTCAAAATGGATTTCGGTGATTCTTCAAGTGATAGCCGAGATTACGTTAGGTTCAGTTTAAATGACATTAAAGGGCACGAAGTTGACTATTAATCGGAGCTAGATATCAGTGCAAAGCGTTACTTTGCATTAGCAGTCTTAGTCGGACTTTAAAGAAAGTGATTATGATTCTGAAAATGTGTTTGTAAATTGCCGTATAGATGATGGAAAATCACAAACAACATGCTGTATTTCGTAAATATTTGTGTTCATATATGGATTACCAACAACAATCACATGAGTAACATATTCTGCATGCTTTTCCCTTCATTGTGTTGTTTATTTAACTAAAATCGGTTGACTAACACCTTATTTGTGATGTTTTTACTAACACGACCCGAAATTTTACCAAACCTGAAAAAATCTTGCCCGTTCAGGGCTAAAAAACGGACAAGAGTCTGCCCTGTAAAGGGTTAAATACCAATGTTTCTTTGAAATACTCCCAGCTGAGATTAAACCCACTACCATAAACCCTGAGCCTTGACTCCCTCCATCAAAGAAGTGATCGCAAGAAGAAATGTTCATGAAAATATTCAACTGTAACTACGTACTAACCTTCCATGACAGTATGTGAGTTTTGAATTCTCTTGTGGAATCTTCTGTAAAATTTGCTCTGTAACTTCCGTGAAGTTGCCAGCACAACTTGCATACTTAGCAAGGACAGTTGATCCCCTTGCAATCACCGCATACAAAATGGGCATTCTGACCTGGAGTGTTACAGGAAAAGATCTGCACAGTAATTAGTTGTAAAATTACATATTTAAAAAAAAAGTCACTTAAAAGTCAACAGGGTCGACTTCATTTCATCAGGTATGAATCAGTCTCTTTCCATAGCCAACTGTCAAAAGCATCGCACAAAGCACGAACTCTGTAGTTCCAGCGATGACCAGCAGGAGTCTCCAAAAAAATGCACTCGTGAACCGAAGGACGCGGCCCGGAATTGAACCCACAACCTTCGGAGTCCAAGTCAGATGGCTTGACCACTTCGCCACTCCCAAAATAAATTACATATAAATAAATAATAAATTAACAAATCTCATAGCAGGAACTTTCTGTGAGTATGTGATGTGTTAGGACCATCACAGCACGTCCAAAAAAACTCTCCGGATGAACGCAGAAGAAGGACCATCACATTTTTGCAGGCTTGTGTGCCTGGAGGCCCGTCTTTCTCTCCCATAGTGAATGGTGAGTGCAATCATCGAAATATCGCCTGACCGCATTCATGCCATTGCCAACGTAATCTCTAACAATTACACATAGGCACCCACGATATACAAACAAAACAAAAATTTGTGTGCAATTTACTAGAATATTTCATCTGTTAGAAAAAACAATTTTTTTTCTTATAGTGAATGTGAATAATGAAGACACATAGTCAATGTGAATAATGAAGACACAAACAATAGATTAACTAATGTACTGACTGGCATATTTCAATGCATCTCGTCAGATGTATACTGCAGAAATTGTTGTATAAATAAAAAAGACATTATAGTCAGTTTAAAATTCCTTTTTTTTCTTTTTTTTTTCATATCCTTTACAGGACATCGCTGTCAACACCAGCATCTTTCAGCTGTATGATGATTTCTTGGCAAGATTACGCTCAGTAGTTTGCCATTGCTTTCTGAGCGGCCAGCTCACATACCCCGTAAGTTACCAATGTGATTCGAACCACTGCTGATTCTCACCGTCATCACGTTACCGACGAGAGTATACGAGATTACGGAGAAAAGTCATAACCTCTAAGCCACGAAGCCGGCTTTAAAATGACTATGGTAGACAATTCAAATTAATGTGGGAATATTGACTGTTTTGCTATATTTGATGCTATATAACATTTGCAGTTTGCACTGGACAAGATGCAGTAAAATATGCCAGGGATTAATTTGTGCCTCTTTTTTCCCCACAAGTTATTTGTGTCTTCATTATTTAAATATTTCATCTATATTAGCAAACATCATGCCATTCTTCTTTTGTCCTAGGGACTCCTAGTCGAAGTTAGTTGCATTTCCTTTACAGGATGTTGCCATCAACACCAGCATTTTTTATTGTTGTGGTCTCTTAGCAAGTTTACATTTAGTAGTTTGCCATTGGTTCTGAACGACAGGCACCCATTCCAATTCGTAAAAAACCAACGTAGGTCAGTTCATGATTGAGTGGACGCTGACTGATTTTTTGGTCTACAATGTGCAGACCAACCCTCTTTAGTTACCGTTTATAACACGCACAGGAAATTCAGTGCTGACTCTCTACTTCTTCTTTGGGGCCAGGAAAGTTACTTAGTGTGTGTGTGTGTGTAGTGTGTGCGCGCGCGCGTGTGTGTGTAGTGTGTGCGCGCGCGTGTGTGTGTGCATGCATGCGTGCATGTGTGCATGTATGCGCATGTGCATGTGTGCGCACGCGTGCGTGTGGCATGTAATCATCATCATGTGCCCTGCCAACTGGTGTAGGCATTATGCACCTCCACATATCTGAGTCCTTGGTATTCTTTAACAGTTGTACTGATGATATTCCCCAATACCACCATCCTCGTCCATCCAGCATCATGTCTCTCTGTGTGACCTTGCTTCTTCCACCAATGGCCTTACAGGTCCCCATGTTTGTCATGAGCCTTTTCAAGCTTTGATGATGCCTACAGAATACAGGAAGAGTCATGTTCATCATGAGCCTATGAAAGCTTTGATGGTACCTATAGAATAGAGGAAGAGCCATGTTCGTCCTGGGCCTCTGAAAGCTTTGATGATGCCTATAGAATAGAGGAAGAGCCATGTTCATCCTGGGCCTCTGAAAGCTTTGATGATGCCTATAGAATAGAGGAAGAGTCATGTTCATCCTGGGCCTCTGAAAGCTGTGATGATGCCTATAGAATAGAGGAACCCGGGAAGGTTAACCCGGTTAACAAATGCCCGCAGAAGTCGGATGTGTCGGCCTAACGGCGCAAGAACGCAGCTCTGCTGTAAACAGGCACAACGCAATCACATCCGAAAAAAAAACTCTGGATGATCGCAGAAGAAGAAGAAGAATAGAGGAAGAGTCATGTTCGTCCTGAGCCTCTATAAGCATTGATGATGCCTTTAGAATAGAGGAAGACTCCAAAGCATCTTTTCTCATAACATCCAAAGAAGACTGTTTGTCTCCTTCTTGTATTTGTATATGACATTCTACTTTCATTAGCCCTTTCATTTATTTTTAATTACTCTAGCAGTCCAAGGTATTCTCAACATATGTCTCAGGAACCACATCTCTGTTGCCTCCCAAGCTTTCCCGAATTGTTCTTTCACGTTCCATGATTCACAGCCGTACAGTACAACAGGTTCAATGTGTTTCTGCACCACACAATAATGTAGGGAAATTAATATTTGGTCAGTCTTAGTTTCCATTCGTTACTGACAGACTGGCATAGGAAGGTGGCAGATTACCTCTGCCTGACATTCAGGCCCCCAGAAAGATGATGCATATTACCAACTTGAATGAAGAGAACAAGTAACAATTTTTAACTCTGCACAAGACATAACAGACTGAAGTACCATATATGTAGTAAACTAAAGATATGAGACACTGATAAATGTAACTGTGAAAGTGGTAAAACGACAGCTACACATTATTGCAGGAGTGTCCAACAGAATAGTGAAAACAATTCTGGGCTACACCTACTACATTTGAGAACAAACTATAGAACAGAGATGCCAACAAGCTTAAGTTGGTGGCTGTTTTCTTTGCATTCATTCATATATTTATAAGTACGTAATAACGTATGAAGGTGAACAAATAAGAAGAAGATGATTTGTAACTTAGCTTTTCAGATGTATTTGCTACCAGGAATGCTACCTGGTCCAACAAACACGCTAAAAGTCGGATGTGTTGGCCTACGGGTTTCGGCCCAAGGGTGCATAACTTAGACACACCGCAATCACATCTGAAAAAACACTCCGGATGAACGCAAAGAACTAGAAGAAGATGTATTTGCTGGGCCTGATAGTTTTTTTTTCCAGAGATAATGTTTTATTCATGACATGATAATATTCTCGTTAAGTACCATCATTTATTTAATTTAATGAGGTATAGAAAAGTCGCTTAAAAGTCGACTTTAATGCACCGGATTTTTATCCAATATGGCTCAATTTCTTTTCACAGCATGGAAAGCGCAGCACAAAGGATGAACTCCGTAGTTCCAGCGATGACACCCAGCAGTCTAAAAAAATGCACTCTTGAACCGAAGGACGCAACCCGGGATCGAACCCACAACCTCCGGAGCCTGAGTCAGATGGCTTGACCACTTTGCCATGGAGACTCCCAGGGTATAGAAAAGTATGCAGTGGCAGTCCACTGCAGCTGAACTGCTAAGAGAATCCACAATCACAGATTAAACTTAATGTCTTCCCCATAATTGGGTTTAGTACAGCATCTAATAGATGATCTATTGAATTGCAATGCACCTCTTCTATTCTACACGTTCCACTAAGTTCTTCTACACGACACTGCTAACAAAAGTAAGTAAGTTAGAGTAAGCCAGTCTACTGACACTGTGACTGTCACTACCGACTGGACAACTTAGAATGTTAAATAATAATATTCATATATTCCTTCCTTGATTGTTGTATTAATACCCTCTTGTTTGTTTCTTCTCCACGTACACGGCCAATACCTTAGACAACGGTGCCACACACAAGAACATTTACCGAATGCTGGAGAAACTATCAAATCTCGATGCCTGTCCGGGGTCTGCCTCCTCCTCCCTTCTAGTTCCAGATTGAAGATTTGTTTACAAACTTGGAAATGACGCAGGGTCACATGGCAAGCTGTGCGCATGCGCTGGTCACTCTCCTGTGACTGAACACACCTATTCTATAGCCATGATCAAAGCTATAAGAGAGACTCAGGACCATTATACAATATATGTGACTTTAAGGAAAGAAGCCACAAGCTGAAGCCAAACCAAAGACCAATCAGAAACCGCAAGTTAAAGCCAGCAGTCCAACCACGATGTCCAAGCAACTGAAGGGGAAACCAGTATCCCGCCAAACATCTGAAGAGGAATCTGCAGTTGATTGGGGCACAGATGATGAAGAATACAACGAATGGAAAAAAGACTTTGACATGAAAAGTAAGATAGAAGAAGAAAAACGGCTAAAAAAATATGAAGAAGATGAAGCAAAGCTTCTAGAGAAAATGGCTGAATTTGCGGCACTAATGTGATCAGCAAATCAATAAATAGTCCTTATAAGGGCTGCATCATATCGAAAACGACAAACCAGAAGCCAATACTGACCAAAGAAACCGCTAGAGGAGATGGACACAAAGGAGAACCCGCCGGCCAATCCCCCAGCTGTCGTCACAGCCATAAACTCTTCAAAATCGATAAGCCAGCTAACAATGGCGCAGAAACCGAGAGAAGTTTAACCTGCACCATGAACCACTATAAATATAACTAACGCCACAGAGGCTAGTTGAACGGGTGGCAAGTTTTTTTTTTCTGTCTACGAATCGGAATAAGGACACTTGGGAATCTGCTTCCTTGTCCAGAGTGAGGGAGATGAACGTGACTGAGAGAGAGAGAGAGAGAGAGAGAGAGAGAGAGAGAGAGAGAGAGAGAGAGAGAGAGAGAGAGAGAGAGAGAGAGAGAGAGAGAGAGAGAGAGAGAGAGAGAGAGGGTGCTGCCAGACATGAATATGTCAAGCTGACAAGACACTTGGTAAATCAACACAGAACTGGTGTCATCAGTCCCACTGTACGCTGACGGGGATGTTAAGGGGCAAATATGAAATCAAGAATCAACATCATTGCGATCGGGACATTCCCACGCGTGCTCATTCCCCTTCTTCGGTAGCCAACGAAGAACCCGTGTGCTGATGGTACCAGTGGCAGCCTGACTGAATGTCCGCCTGCGTTTTCCCCTAAGGGTTGAGTGACGTCCAGAACCCCCCCCCCCCTTCCTCCCTCCTTTCCTTTCTACCGGGTGTATGTAAAGTCTCACTACACTTTGCATATACAACAAATTTGGAAAATGAAGTATATGATGTCATTAAAAAAATGTGCTAAACAAATTTGTTACATTAGTTACTGTAGTCACTGCTATGGTCTAACGTTGTTTTCGGAAAGCTGCAAAGTACCATTGAAATATTCATTATAACAGGTGTTGGAAATGTCCACCGCGGGCTTCAAGACTCGACTGTTGACGTCTCTTCATATTCTTTCATATTCGACAGATTCGCTGCAAACTGCTTCACGGTGGACTGTAAAGTAAAGCACAAATTTTGATGACGTCATGTACTTAATTTTTCATATTTGTTCTACATACAAAGTGTAATGAGGCTTTACAAACACCCGGTATTATATCAGCATCTCCAGATATGAGTTCTTTCATAATGTAGCTCGTCGCATAAAGGAATGGTATCGGCCTATTCGTTTCCTGTTACATTCTCTGGGCAGAACATTGTTAAGGATGAGAACGGGGCATTTATGTGCCTGTCCGGAGTGCGATGATAATGAGAAATATTCATTATAACAGGTGTTGGAAATGTCCACCGCGGGCTTCAAGACTCGACTGTTGACGTCTCTTCATATTCTTTCATATTCGACAGATTCGCTGCAAACTGCTTCACGGTGGACTGTAAAGTAAAGCACAAATTTTGATGACGTCATGTACTTAATTTTTCATATTTGTTCTACATACAAAGTGTAATGAGGCTTTACAAACACCCGGTATTATATCAGCATCTCCAGATATGAGTTCTTTCATAATGTAGCTCGTCGCATAAAGGAATGGTATCGGCCTATTCGTTTCCTGTTACATTCTCTGGGCAGAACATTGTTAAGGATGAGAACGGGGCATTTATGTGCCTGTCCGGAGTGCGATGATAATGATCCTCACTAACCACGTATATAATATAATAATAGGCATTCCTCTTCTTTCACTGTGTCTGATCTGAACCAGGAATCGACGGTCACGATTCTTCAATCCGCTGAGTCTAATGATTTTTTTTTAAGAAGTTGATGTTGCTCATATTATTACTTATTGTCCGTCTGTGCGTGCTAGCTTTCCCTATTACCCGTGTCCCTCTCCATCAGGCGAACACACTCCGTCTTCTGAGGTACTTGCAATTATTAACGTCTCGAATTCAAGGGCGAGAAGTCAACATGTTAGTCCACTTATCGGTGTAGCACACCGTTATCAGCACACCGGAAGTGTAAGAGCGAGCGATCTTATCCATTCGGCCACGCCGAACTTCGATTTCTCTATTCACCTCTATCGTTCATCTGCATTATTAAACTTCATTTGTCTTCAACTGAGGTTGTTTTTTTTTTTTTTGGATAAAGTAACGTTTGCAGATCTCAAAACTCTAACACAGTGTGGAGTACTGTGGAGTGCATTTACATCTGTCAGCGGTTGTTTGTTGGGTGAATTGCATGTTCAGAAAAATGGCGGCCGGCTGGTCGGTCGCTGAACTAACTGGGTTTCCTTATACAGTAATGTGTGGCTGCTGGTTTTCTAGTGACTGCCGCTTCCATCAACGATGGTCTGTATTTTTTGTGGCAGACTTTTGTTTTGACATTCTGGCAGCGGCATTATAATACATGTGCAGGCTGTTGGTTTGTTGAGAACAGACTGCTGTCTGTTCCATTTTTCACGTGGGGCAGTGAAGAGCATTTTGTGTGATGTGATATTCACTGGCAACGGAACGGAGCATAATGGGGCGACAATTTGCCATGAAGCTGGAACCGCGACTAACCGTCTCTGTTTACATTTTTAACATTCTTCACTGTTTCATTACTCATATTTCACAGCCAGAGAGAAGATGCCACCCAATACCGATGTTTATTCTTCTGTTTATTCATCCGGAGTTTTGTTTCCGGACGTGATTGCGTTGTGCCTGTTTACAGCAGATCTGCGTTCTTGCGCCGTTAGGCCGACTTCTGCGGGCATTTATTGACCGGGTTAACCTTCCCGGGATATATATCGATGTTTGACACACTCAGTATTCTTCTATAAAACAATATCCCCTGTTACTTCAGTATCTCATTACTCAACGTCCATCTTTCACAGCCAGACAGAAGATGTCGCCCAATACCGATGTTTGACCCTCTCAAAATTTCTATAAAACAATATTTCCAGTTTCTTCACTATTATTTCATTACTCAACGTCCATCTTTCACAGCCAGACAGAAGATGTCACCCAATACCGATGTTTGACACTCTCAAAATTTCTATAAATATCTCGTTTCTTCACTATCTCATTACTCAACGTCCATCTTTCACAGCCAGACAGAAGAGAATGCCATTCAAGACTAACGTCATAGCACTCATAATATGCCCATATGTGCGCAGTCTCTCAGAGAAGACGAAGTGCACGGATACTTACAGTGTCAGTGGTCAACTGATTATGTGTCTCTGCTTCGTCCTCCACTGCAGTAGTTATAGTTATTGCTAGTGCCAAACTGGGTCTCAGATTACAACAATTGTAGCCACAAACACATACGTTGATTTCTGGTTTTCTTCAGCAACAGGTAATCATTTACAGACAGCATCACGTCTTCTTTGCTCAAAATCTGGTGTTTCCCCAGGAGGACAGCCAATCGGCCCTTTCATTTTGACGAACTTCGGAATGGCCTGGGCAGTGGAGCCGTTTCAAATTTTGAAAGTGTGTGCTGACCTTTCTTTGTACTAGAAATATCCAGACTGAAACTTTTGGGGCATGGACTGCGAGTCTGTAAGATGGGACATGGACTGCGAGTCAGTATGAATGATGGGTCATAAGTAAATACACATGTATTGTTCAATGCCCATAGAAGTAGAAGCAAGGAAGGAAGGATTGAGATTTCTTCAACTGCTATGAGCGCCAGACACATGTGTGTTTATTAACTGTCTTAGTGGCATCAAAAGGTTCCCTAATTGATATTTATGTCAGTTATGATAGCTGCCTTATTGAATGGAGTTTCAACAGTCCATCTTTCAGCCTTTTTTAAATTTTTGTCCCTCCATACAGCTGTGAAGCCCCATGCTGAAATCACACCTCGCTGCATTGATCCGTCGGTATATATTATTAGATAATCCTCTCCAGGAAAATATATTTATAATTGCAGAAAGTATCGTGATAGAGGGTGGAATAGACGCCAGCGAAACCAACGTCAATGAAAGTATGTCTCTGCACAATTCGCTAGCTAATGAGAATGACGGAGCATATGTCGGCATGTCCTGGGTGCTGGGACATCCATGTTGGATGACAAATTATAAATAATTGCCTTATTTACAGCGATGGTAGACTGCAAAGCATCTACAGCACTTTCTGTCCCCAGCTCTGGTTGCACAGACGAAGTTGAAAGGGAAGTGGGATGGTAATGTCATGAGCATGGTTGGATGCAGGTTTGAAACCTGGACTTGTCGCTTGCTAAGTGAGGGAAATATTGGCCACCTATTCCCCCATGCATTATTCAGGCGTACAAAATGTGATGGTCCTATCATATCATGGGTCCATGGCTGAAAACTGCTTTGGAACAAATATTGTGTATGACAGTAGTCACCCTGATCTAGTCAAACTAGTTTTTAGATAGCTGACAACACACACCAAGTGATAAACTCTGAACACACCATGTGATTAACTCAACACACACCATGTGATTAACACAACACACACCAAGTGATTAACACAGCACATACTAAGTGATTAACACAACACAGACCAAGTGATCAGCAATCACTGCTTTAATTTTCATTGATAGGAATACAAGAAATGTATTACATGTCAACCAAGTGCTGAAACTACCAAAATAATAATGAATGTTGCATGTGCTTTGAAGGATGTTGTAATTTTGTTAAGTTCAGTAGTTTGCCATTGCTTTCTGAACAAAAAATCAACGTTTAAGGCCAACCTAATGCTAGTGATGTGCCAGAAAATTGTCAGTTCAGTAGTTTATCATTGCTTTCTCAACGGGAAGTCAACGTTTGAGGCCAACTTAATGCCAGTGTAGGGGCTGAACTGCCTACCCAGCAATCATCGCACCAAAAGTTTAACATCGAGCACTCTTATCCCTTTGATCAACATCTACCAAATATATACACAAATGTGACAACCTCCATTACCCTGCCTTAGGAAACTGTCCAGTTCTGTGAGTTCAAATGCAGCCTGTTATGTAACAGGCCTAAATGTCTCTTTTACATCCCTATGGCACCGTGGACATATGGAGCTAGACCTATATATTTATAGAGCAAACGGTACTTGGTGGGTAATGCGGGAGATATCACCCTAGTCACTTTTACTTCCCAAGGCAATTCTTGGTACCCATTTTAGGATGGGTTGACTTGGGGAGTCCAGGGTAATTTTTCAAAAATGTGAAACCACTCTGGTGAGGATCGAACCCAAGACCACCAGCATGGCAGGTGATCAAATGTATGCCCTGTCTTCAAAATAAGAAGGGGGGTCTCCAACAGCTGAGTAAACAAAGGTTGCTGGTCCGAGCAGTGCTCAGGCACAGGATTTGTGATGTTACCTCCGAATGATAACCCCTCTGGTCATGTCAAACCGGGGTTCCATGATGTGTGGCTGATATAACAGTTCTTCATTCCTAGCAAATTACAGTACCACATGGTAATTTATTCCATGCTGAATTTGTATTAGAATACCCCACATTGAAGCCGGAGATGTGGCAAACTTCATAATCCCACATACTGTGTTCGAAACACAGCTGCCAGCAATCTGGAAGCAGGTTGCCTTGTGCTGGTTTTCATTCAATGGTATGAGTGCCGGTCATTCAGAAAGCAATGGCAAACTACTGAAGGTAAACTTGCCAAGAAATTACAGACAGCCAAAAAAATGCTCGGGTTGACTGCGACATCCTGTAAAGGATATGCAATTGACTTTTTAATCCCGTATTAATGTACTCCATGCTGAACTTTCATTAGAACACCCCACTTTAATGTATTCCGTGCTAAACTTTCATTAGAACACCCCACTTTAATGTATTCCATGCTGAATTTTCATTAGAATACCCCACATTAATGTATTATTTCATGCTGAATTTTCATTAGAATACCCCACATAAATGTATTTCATGCTGAACTTTCATTAGAACACCCCACTTTAATGTATTCCATGCTGAATTTTCATTAGAATACCCCACATTAATGTATTCCATGCTGAATTTTCATTAGAATACCCCACACTAATGTATTCCATGCTGAATTTTCATTAGAATACCCCACATTAATGTATTCCATGCTGAATTTTCATTAGAATACCCCACATTAATGTATTCCATGCTGAATTTTCATTAGAACACCCCACATTAATGTATTCCATGGTGAATTTTCATTAGAACAATATTTAATGTCTGCCATGTTGAATTTTATTAGAATACCACTTAATAATGTAGTCCATGTCGCATTTTCATTAGAACTACATTTTAATGTCTTTCATATTAATCTTCATTAAAATATCACATATTAATGTATTCCATGTTGAATTTTATTAGAATACCATTCAATAATGTAGTCCCTGCTGAATTTTCATTAGAATATCACAATAATTTATTTAATAATTTTAATTTTCAGTGCTGTTAAATTCATTTTATAATACATTTTCTCAAATGCTACAATTATTTACCTCTGTTTAAATAAATGTCCAAGCTGAATAAAGAAATAAATAAATATGGCAATTATACAATGAAAGACTTAAAAAATACTTGAAAGAGAAGAGAGAATCACAGGTGAATGTATACAATACTGTTCCTAAGACAACATTCTTGGTTTATATGTTATTGTTATCTTCTTTGCTCCTATTTTGAAACGAGTGTGTCATATCTAGTTATACATGTGTTTTAGCTAACAGACCAATGTGTCTGACATTTAAATGCATTCATACAAGGTTTAAATTGCCCCGAGACAGGTTCTGTCCTGGAAACAAGCTGTGTGGGTACATTTTTTCAAGATAAATTGTTCCAAGAATATAGTCTTTTCAATTTTCAACTTCCATTTTCACGTGCACAAAATGCACATGACACCATGTTTCACTGTCATGCTGTTCTGTTAGTAATTGTGTCCCAGCACTTTTATTTACATCATCATCATGTGCAATGCCAAACTGCACAGACGCTCATCTATCTCCGCATATGTTGGCCCCTGTGATTCTGGATCAACGCTGTTGATGTTATTCCTCCCCCATCTTATGCCATCCAGCTTTCACATGGTCACCTCCTGCAGTTTTGTCCAGTCATCATGACATTTTCCCCAATGTCTCTCTCATTATGTGGCCACATGAAATTGTCTCTTTCTTATAGCTGTTCTCGCATATAATGTTCTATTTTATTACAACTGTTCTCTCATATAATGTTATATTTTCTTATAGCTGTTCTCATATATAATGTTCTACTTTCTTACAGCTGTTCTCATATATAATGTTCTACTTTCTTACAGCTGTTCTAGCATATAATGTTCTACTTTTTTATAGCTGTTCTCATACATAATGTTCTTCTTTCTTATAGCTATTCTCGCATATAATATTCTATTTTCTTATAGCTATTCTCGCATATAATATTCTATTTTCTTATAGCTGTTCTCACATATAATGTTCTACTTTCTTATAGCTGTTCTCAAATATGTTTTACTTTTTTATAGCTGTTCTAGCATATAATGTTCTACTTTCTTATAGATGTTCTCGCATATGATGTTCTACTTTCTTATAGCTGTTCTCACATATAATGTTCTACTTTCATAAGTCTCTTGCAGACACTCACTCACACAATACATATACACTGAACTAGACACAGAATGTCACTGGGTATCTTCACATACAGACATTTGACAACAGAATCACCTCAAGAAGATTTGACAAATAACTGCTTGCCACTTCAAGTGACTTAGGTAAACTAGAAGATATACAAAGTGGTCCCATTCCCCCAGCAGAAAGAAGTTGCCGGTTAAAACATCCAGAAGTTGCGTATGTTGCCGTTGAGTCGAGCCCATACGTATTTGACTCTGACGTACTGCACGCAACCTCGAACAAACAGGAGGAAACCTGAAAGAGAGTAAGGATTACAGTGACATACGAGTTTATTCCTCTCAATGTACTGGAGAGCTTTAGCCATCATAGGCCATAACTTCAGGAAGGGAAAATCTCAACTGCATCTTCCAGTGGTAGAGGATACGCAGCCCTGGGGGACCGAGTATCCACCGTGATAAGTGGACAGTCAGAGCAGTCCGGACAGTCGGAAATGGTTGCTAAAGGCAGAGGTTACAGACCCCATGTGGATGTGGAAGGCGAGGGGAAACCACCACATTATCTTCCCAAGACTTCATGACCAAACACATTTCAGAGGCAGAAAGAGATCCGTGGAGAGGCACGAAATCCAACGCCAGCTGGCAGGGCACTTGATGATGATGAGTTTCTTCATGAATACCTACCAACCCCCTTATCTTCCAGGGAAGCCACAGTGGTGCAGTAGATAGCACACTTGCTGATCAGCTTTGTGGTCAGTGGTTCAAATCTTTACTGAGTCAGATTTTTTTAAAACTGACCAGGCTCCTAGGTCGACCTAGCCTAGTACAGGAATTGTTTTGGGGAGTAGAAGTGACCGGCATGACACTTAATGCGTCACCCCCAAGTATCAGCTAGTTTTAAAAATATGGGGCAAGCAACATATGCCCAAAACACTCCATGGCATTTTTTTACTTACTAAACCACAAGTAGTAGTTACGAGTTTTGTCTTCTTCCACATAATCAACCACAAGTAGTAGTTAGAGGAGACCACTACAATACACATTGTATTCATTATGGAGTATACTTAGTAAGGCGGAGAAAGGAATGTTTTGTGTGGAATGGCTCACCACCCTTCAGAGGTCACAGTATGTGAGAATTGTATGGATTTTTTACCCTGGCCATGCGGGAGTGCGGGGGGAATGAACAGGCTCATAGGCTGGCAGGAAATGCACCTCTTGGTGGTAGATTACCTATGGACAAGGGGGAGGTGGTCGTGCGCTTGTGGGACCAGGTGGGGGAACAGATTGAGAACCCTTATGTGGACAGAATGAGATTGCAGGGGATGGGCAGGGGTTCTGGTAGAATCTCAAAACTAAGAGGGAAGACCAGGACAACTTTACAATAGTGGTTTGTTAGTTAGTTAGTCACGGTTCCAACTTCACAGCAACAGGTCGTCCCCATTATGCTCCGTTCCTGTGCCAGTGCTCCCCACTGCCCAATGTGAAAAGTGGAAAAGACAGGAGTCTCGACAAACAACAGCCCGCACAGATAAACTGTGCATAATGCCGCCGCCAGAATGTCAACACAATAGTCCCCCACGAAACATCCAGTTTATCTCTGATGGAATCGGCAGTCATTTTCCCAATCTATTGAACGAGGAGATGGAATGCATATGGAAATGTCCTGAGTGCAGTGATGTCGCTTCTTAGCTCAACTCAACTCAGTTATGAGTTTCTCTTCATTGACATACTCAATAACAAGTAGTAGTTGTGAGCTTTCCCTTCAAGATGATTTATTTTCTTATTTTCAGTGACCTAGGCATCCAGGTTGTCTCAGCCTAAAATAGGCACCAGGAACTGAGTTGAGTCAAGAACCTTTTTTTCAGTGACCTAGGCATCCAGGTTGTCTCAGCCTAAAATACGCACCAGGAACTGAGTTGAGTCAAGAACCAACATCACAGCTCTAGGGACATTCCCATATGTGCTCAGTCCTCATCTTCAACAGCCAGCGAAAAGTATCAATACTAATGGTACCAGTAGCAGTCTGATTATGTGTCCATCTGGCATTTCCTCAAGTCCTGAATGTCAATCAGATCCTCTGGTCACTAACTGCAGCACCATTTTCCCTAAGCCATGATGATCTATCTGCTCTGCACCATACACATCACCCCAAAGGGCTTCCGACCAAGTCTGCCTTATTATGCACCAATACCCTATGAGCAGCACAGACCCAGCCAATCAGGAAATTAATTATAATTATAGTTTTATTGTTTTGCAAATACTTGCATTTTTTGGTCTTTATACCCCTTTATGTGTGCCTAGAGCTGACAATTTAAGAGCATTGTGATCAAGAACATCTATGTGGTTACATACAATGAGGCAGCAATATTCTTAACCATATCCGTATTTTTATTTTATAACAGGTACTTACAACTTTGTTGGCCATGGTAGCACTGTAACCAGCACAATGAGCATATGTTTGAATCCTCATCGAGGTTTTTTTTTTCAAATTGACCTGGGATCTTGGGTCGACCCTGCCGAAAATCATCATGATGTGCCGTGGCAATAAGCATGGGTTATTATCTGACATGATCACCAGAGTCATAGATCAGCTCTGTGTTCTTGTCTCGACCATGCCACGTGACCAAGCCATCTAGATATTTACCTCTCTGCCTTCCACACCAGTCTTATTTCCTCTCATAATGTGGCCAAACAATCTTGACTGTCTATGTCTAACTTCTCTATCAGTTTAGTTTTCATTTGCTTCTTGTGGGGCATGCTCATTGGTTTTTCTGCCTGTCAATAATATTCTTTACATTCTCCTCAGAAACCACATTTCCACTCCCTTTAGATGTTTTTCAGCTTGCCTGTTCATTGTCCATGTTTCACATCCTCATAAAAGTAGAAGTTCCATGTAGCACTTCAACCCTCTATTTCTCATTGCAATTGAAATCTTAATTTTTTTTATGGTCAGTATGTTCTCAATCCCACAAAATGCTACCTATAATGGGTACCAGGGAATGTCATGGGAAGTAAAAACAGCTGGCATGCTATTGACCCTATCACCCACCGAGTGCTGATGCTTCTAGAAACATATGGGGGCTTTCGATAAAGTCAGACATGCCAACATGATGAAGATGCTTGCAGGTCTACAATTTCATGGGAAAAGGCCATATACATTAAAAAAACATATAGGAAACAACAAGCTGCCATAAAGATTGATAATGAGGTAGGTCAATATCAGCCTATTAAAAAAATGTGTGCAACAGGGATGGGTAATGTCTCCCTATACAGTGAAAATATTTTTTAAAATCTAGAAGATATGAGAGGAATCACCATAAGATAAATAACATTAGACATGCGGATGATACAGTATTTACTGCAGACAATGAGCAGGATCTGCAACATTTAGTAGATGCGGTTGTTGCACTCAGTGAACAATTAGGGTTAGAATTAAATTGTAAAGAGACACAGATCATGGTGGTCACAAGGAAGAAAGAAATACCACATTGTAATATACAAGTAAATTGGAATATTCTTAAACGAGTGAATCAGTACAACTATCTTGGAACAGTCATAACATCTGATGGGAGGTGCCTTGAAGAAATTAGAACAAGAAGTTAGCCTTTTGCAAGATGGAAAACATACTGACCAATAAAAAGATGCCAACTGCAATGAGAAAAAAAATGTTGAAGTGCTACCTGTACTTTTGTATGGAAGTGAGACATGTCAACATGATAAGGATGCTTGAAGATATACAAATTGATGGAAAAGACCTTAGACTTGTAAAAAACAACATATATTGGAAACAACAAGCTGCCATCAGAATTGATAATGATGTAGGTCAATATCAGCCTATTAAAAGACATGTGAGACAGGGATGTGTAATGTCTCCAGAATTTTTTTCCCTACAGTGAAAATATTTTCAGAAATATAGAAGATATGGAAGGAATCAACATTAGGGGACGATGCATCAATAACATTAGATATGCAGATGATACAGTCTTGATTGCAGACAATGAACAGGAGCTGCAAAATTTAGTAGATGCGGTTGTTATACACAGTGAACAACTAGGGTTAGAATTGAATAGTAAGACACAGATTATGGTCATCACTGGGAAAAAGGAAATACCACAATGTGATATACAAGTAAATGGGCATATTCTTAAGCAAGTGAATCGGTACAGTTATCTCGGAACAGTCATAACATCTGATAGGAGATGCCTTGAAGAGATTAGAACAAGAATTGCCATTGCGAAGGTAGCCTTTTGCAAGATGAAAAACATTTTGACCAATAAAAAGATACCAAATGAAACGAGAAAAAGAGTATTGAAGTGCTACATAGAATCTGTACTTTTGTACGGATGTGAAGCGTGGACAATGAGCAGTCAAGCTGAAAAACATCTGATGGCTGCAGAAATGTGGTTTCTGAGGAAACTGCAAAGAGTACCATGGACAGACAGAAAAACCAATGAACAAGTCTTTCGACAAACAAATGAAGATCGTAAACTGATTAGAGACATTAAACGTAGACAGTCAAAATTGTTTGGGCTTGTTATGAGAAGAAATGACATGCAGAACATGGTGACAACTGGCAAAATCGAAGGAAAGAGACCAAGGGGAAGACTGAGAAGTAAATACCTGGATGGCTTGGCCACATGGCATGGTCGAGACAGGAACACGGAGCTGATCCATGACTCTGGTATTCGAGTGAGAAGACACAACATGACTGCCCATGCTTATCAACATGGCACATGAAGGATGGATGGAAGCATGGACAATGAGCAGACAAGCTAAAAAACATCTAATGGCGTGGAAACGTGGTTTTTGAGGAAAATGCAAAGTATACCATGGACAGACAGAAAAACTAATGATCAAGTCCTACAAGAAACGAAAACCGTAAAGTGATTAGAGCAATTAGATGTAGACAGTCACACAATTTTGGACACGTTATGAGAAGAAATAAATTAGAGAACTTGATGACAATTGGCAAAATCTAGGGGAAAAGAACAAGGCGACAGCAGAGAAGTAAATACTTGGATAGCTTGACCATGTGGCATGGTCGAGACAAGAAAGCAAAAAGCAGCTCACTGCATGCAGAAATCACACACACACACACGTACCACATATAGCTAACAGCCACCACAACCACGAATCTGCTTCGGCCACCAGACTGTCCCATTTGTTGTGCTGTGGATTGGAAAGAAAATATGAGACTTTCAGAAACTGTATAATTTCCTTCTATGCTTCATGCACAATCATACACTGGTTTATCATCATCATAAATAGAAATGTGTTGCACTAGTTTGTTAGGTCACTGATTCCATTCTAACTGGCAATTCTTTGACTGTCACTCGTCTACTTGCAAGGAGGCAGGTGGTTGTCTCTCTCTCTCTGTCTGTATGCATGTCTCTCTCTTCTGTCTGTGTCTTTAATTGTTTTCCAAGTTGTAGGTGTTACTATTAAAGTAATCACACACAAGGTATTCCCAACCAGTATGTCAGAATACATAACAATACAAACTTTTTTAAAAGTTGCTCTGAACACTCACTTCAACAACATTCTACAATTAGCATTTTTAAAATGTCCATAAAAATCCTGCTTCAATCACCATCCAGTGCCTGCCTGCTGGTGTGGGCAATCATGCCCAATCCACACAAATTGTGATCTCCGACAGCATGGATCAATTCATGTGTTGACTCCCTTCCGTGCCATGACACAAGACTGCCAAGAAACTTCTCATGCTGTCTTCCTCTATCTCTCTATCTACAAATCTTTTCGGTTGTCACAACATGTTCCAATGTTTGTCTTCTCATAATGTTGCCAAAAAACGATGACTGCCTCTTTCTGATGTTTGTGATAAGTTGTCTTGGCGACACAGCTTCCTTCAAAATGTCCAGATTGTTCATTTTGGCTGTCTAATTAATTTTCAGCTTTCTTCTATAAAACCACATCTCCAAGGCTTCCAGGGATTTTTTGCCGGCTTCAATAAATAATAAAAAGAAAAGCACTCCAAAATTTTGGACTTCACGTAATATTCCCTATTTTTCTATTACAACAACGACATACCTTGACTATAGCAACCCATTTGACAATTGACAGTCCCAGGCCTGACATAGCCCCACATCGGCCAGCCACTGTGTTCGACAAACACAAGGACAACAGGAATCCCAGCCAGTTGAACAAAAACGAAACTGCAAACAGAAATCAAGAATACAAGATAAAAATACTCCCAGGATATATTCTATTGTGTAGAGTTAGAAGTAACAGGACATCATACATATTGAGATGGTCAATGAAGAAATAGCACACAGGGCCATCCCCAAGATGCTTCACGGAGGTCAGCATGGCTGAATGGATAGAAGTGGTTGATCTTAAACTTCCGGTGTGCTGATGCCAAGGTAGCGGGTTCAGTTGGACTAAAATATAGACTTCTCGTCCTTGACTTGGGGAAGTAAATTTTTATATTTTTGCACTCGCACGCTTTGAACTCAAGCGTAGCCCGTACACACTACTTCCAGTAGTGCTGGACTGAATTTTGCGTGTGGATTTAACTTCCCCCATTACCAGCGTCCATCAGGCAAACCCACTTGGACTTCAGAGGTACTTGTAATATTTACGCCCACAAGTCAAGGACAAGAGGCCAACATTTTAGTCCAATTGTCCGATGTTGGGGCTGAACCCCTTACCTAGGCATCAGCACAACGGATGTTTAAGAACATGCGTTCTTATCCATTCGGCTGGTATCCATTCGGCCATGCTGACATCCGGAAGAATGGATAAGAGCGATCGATCTTAAACTTTCTGTGTGTTGATGCTGAGGTAGCGGGTTCAACTCCTAACAGCTCAGTTGAACTAAAATGTAGATTTCTCATCCTTGATTTGGGGATGTAAATTACTTGTACTTCAGAAGTCAGAGAAGGTTCGCCTGAAGGAGAGAGAAACTGGTAATATGGAAAGCTAATTAACGAGCAAAAATCAGTCCAGTGCACTGGAAGTAGTAGCACGTGTATGGACTACGCTTGAGTTCAAAGCGAACGAACGCACAATAAACAAAAAATCAAATGCTTGATCTCCCTCAGTAAATGTTTAATTTATTTTAGTCGACGGATCAACATCATGGCACATGGGTGTAACCCATAAGTGCTCTATTCTACTCCTAACTCAAGCCTGAGTTCAGAGAATCTCAGCTAAGTGCACAAACTCTGTAGCAACGGCGAGGATCCTGAAATACTTTGGGTAGATTATTAACTCAAAATTTTGCCCAGGCAGCGCTGTTAAGCTACTTTCAATTTCCAACTGCCAAGGGATTTTTTACGTGCGCAACAATACACAGGGGCATCCGGTCTCACTATCCAGAGACCAGGGGAAATTATGTTACTTGAAGTTCATGTGAAAAAAGCCTGATCCTCACTGGGGCTTGAACCCGGGACCTCCAGCACTCTAGGCAGACACCATACCTCGAGACCACTCAGCCACACACACCCCCCCCCCCCCCCAATGATGACCTTTCTATTAACACAACTGTCATACACAAGTGGGACTTGTCCTCTAATACGCTTCTAGTCCTCTAATACGCTTCTCCATGCTGAAACAACACTAAAACCGAAACATCCTTAAATAAGCCGTTTCATCTAGTGCGGTTAGCAGGTTCAACTCTTACAATTACTTGTCTTTGATTAGCGGACGTCAATTACAAGTACCTCTGAAGTAGGAGTGGATTTGCCTGAGAGTGAGGGATACTGTTAATAGCAAAAGCTCATACACACGCAAAATTTAGTTCAGTGCTACTAGAAGTAGCTTGTATGGATTACGCTAGACTACCCTTTCATGTTGTTATTGGGATATATGTTGTATCTGGCAATATCCTATTCAACCATTCTGTGTTGTTATTGGGATATATGTTGTATCTGGCAATATCCTATTCAACCCTTCTGTGTTGTTATTGGGATATATGTTGTATCTGGCAATATCCTATTTAACCATTCTGTGTTGTTATTGGGATATATGTTGTATCTGGCAATACCCTGTGTTGCTATTGGGATATATGTTGTATATCATTATCTCAGATTGTAGATTTGTTTTTTGTTTGCTCATTTCTTTTAAACAATTTTGTTATTCATCTTTACTATAATCACCTTATAAGACTTTTATTATAGAGATATGTAGTGATAAACTTCTCCATTAAATATTGCATCTTTTTGCTGTATTAACTTTTGAATTTACCACTTTTCATTAACTTAAACATTATTTCTACTCTACAAGTGTGAATGGCAAACTACTGAACGTAAATGTGCCCAGGAATCACAAACAGTCAAAACATGCTGGAGTTGACTACGATGTCCTGTAAAGGATATACAACTATCTTTTAACATGCATGATCTGTCAGCAAGCATTTGTACCAGGTTTCCATCCAAGATAACAGGCTCTATCAACACATGGGTGGCTTATAAAAATCTCATCCTAACAAATTTGTCAAGGGAAAAGGCCTTTTGGATTACTCTCTGAATTTTCCAAAGCTGTCATGGGACTTTTAATGTATGAAAATTGCCACACAAGGCTTTTAATTTTTCCTCCATATCTGAGAAAGGCTGAACCTGGCTCTGTGGTGTAGGGGTTATGGATGTAATTTGTAATCTTAGATTTGAAACATAGCTGCGAGCGATTTGGAAGCAGACCACATTGGCTGGTTTTCATTCAATGGTATGGGTGCTGGTCATTCAGAAAGCAATGGCAAACTATTGAATATAAACTTGCCAAGAAATCAAACAGCCAAAAAGTGCTGGGGTTTTCTGCAACTAACTTTTAACCTGAGAAAGCTAGATATCTAACCACACTACCTAAGACAGTGGTTCTCAACCTTTTTTTGGCCCATTCCCCCTTTACCATATGTTCAGAACGTCATTCCCCCCCCCCCCCCCTTCAAATTTCCTCCCTATAAATCCCCCCCTCACCATTACAGAGTACACATGAAAATGGAAGCTAAATTTAATAACACATACTAGAACAAGTCTAGATATCTACATAAAACGTGATTTGCGGGTCTACTTACATTACAAAACGAATTTCATTCGGGCAAGAAGTACAGAACCGTAAAATTTAGAGGGAAAAAAAATACCAAGTAACTGGTTCTTGTATTAATGCATCTTGAAATTATCTTAATTCCCCCCATCTGGAAACCCTAAAAATCCCCCCCCCCTCCCAAGAGGGGGGGGGGGGGGAGAATTCCCCACCAGTTGAGAACCACTGACCTAAGAGATATCAGAAGCCAATACTCACCTAAGAAAGTGCAAATGAACATTCCATCTGAGCCAATGGCAACATCCGACATGTCGTCTGGTCTGGTTAACTGATGAATGCAGACGATGTATAAACATGCATTTATATTATGACGACATACATACAGTTGAAGGTATTTTATACATATATGAAGACATGTTTATACTTATAAATACATACTGTTGATGACATGTCTGTACTTGTGAAGTCATGTATATATACACCTCTGAAGTCAGAATGGGTTTGCTTGATAGCGAGGGACACTGGTAACAGGGAAAGCTGATCTACATGCAAATATCAGTGTAGTAGAACGTGAGTACGTGTATGGACTATGCTTGAGTTCAAAGAGAGCAAAATACATATATATTACCAACCACCCTGACAACCCCCCCCCCCCCCCCCCCCCCAACCAAAACATACATAGATATATATAGGGAGGCAGGGGTGGCACACATAAATATGTGTATGTAAACACACACACAAATAGATCAGCACTAATATATAACAATAAATGATTACAATGGGGGTGCCACAGTAGAATAGCCACTAGTACACCTGCTTGCCAGTCTAGGACCCCAGTTCAAATCCCCACGGAGGCAACACATCATTAATGACCACATGGCTCTGGCATCGCCCCAGCCTCACAACAAGGTTATCAGAAAATTCATCTTGGAGTGAAAGGGCCATACGGTGTACAGGCCACATCAGCCATGTGGTCAAGAAGGTATGGACCTAACACTATATCCCCAGCATGCTACATCAGCATAGAAATGGTGTTCATGTCTTTAAGACACTTATGGAGACATTCATGTTGTTAAAGTGTCACAAGCAGTGATTGCGAACAAACAGGGGGACCTGCATGCAGGCTGTCTACATGAAAAATATGTTGGTAGTTTGAAACAATAAAAAGGTGGCAAAGTAGGCGACTGTTCAAGATAGGCTTAACAATTATAAAACCTACCCCCAGCCGGCTCTGTGGCGAAGGGGTTACAGGCACAATTCAAAATCCTGCATATCTAGTTTCTTCTTCTGCTGCATTCATCCTGAGTTTTTTCGGACGTGATTGCGTTGTGCCTGTTTACAGCAGGGCTGCGTTCTTATGCCGTTAGGCTGACACATCCCACTTCTGCGGGCATTTGTTGACCAGGTCAACCTTCCCAGGTACACCTAGTTTGAAACACAGCTGCGGGCGACTTGGCAGCAGACCGCTTTGTGTTGTTTTTCATAAAATGATATGAGTGCTGGTCATTCAGAAAGCAATGGCAAACTACTGAACGTAAACTTGCCAAGGAATCATAAACAGCGAAAAAATGCTGGGGTTGAAGTGACGTCCTATAAAGGATAACTTATCCCCAAGCAGATCCAGAATTATTTTTGTTTGAACAGTGTGGTTCTGGGGCTGACCAAGTCTTATATAAATGGGTAACAGATAATTGTCAGAACTGTCTGCAAAGAAAAGCTGGATAAGGAAGGGAACTGGCCACTTCATCTCATATGTTATAGCCTGGAATATGTGCAGGCCTTACACTTCATGTCCTAGCAGCATTATGTGCTATGGGGCTAACTTTTACCTGCAAAAGAATGTATATAGTACACTAGCTGACCCGGCCCGGCTTCGCCCAGGCCCTGGCGGGGATCTATCTATCTATCTGTCTGTCTGACCCGGCTCGGCTTCGCCCAGCTCCTGGTGGGGAGCATCTCATTTAATTCTATAAGTAGTCATATAAGCTCCTGTTCCCGACTATCTGTCTGTCTGTCTGTCTATCTAACCCGGCCCGGCTTCACCCAGTCCCTGGTGGGGAGCATCTAATTTAATTCATATAAGTAGTCATATAAGCTCCCGTTCCCGACTATCTATCTATCTGTCTGTCAGACCTGGCCCGGCTTCACCCAGCCCCTGATGGGGAGCATCTCATTTAATTCATATAAGTAGTCATATAAGTTCCCGTTCCCGACTGTCTGTTTGTCTGTCTGATGACCCGGCTGTCTGTCTGCCCGTCCGTCCCTCCCTCCGCCTATCCCACCCTCTCTATCTATAGCCAGGGGACTTAACCTAAGATATAGCAATACTACTAAAAGTTATGTCCCTTTATATAACTTTTCTTATGTTAAGTCACGTAATTACAAAATTAAATTTTAGTAAGTAAATAGCTGATTGTAATTTACCAAACTATGACAGTTGGTTGCACGGGAATGAAAAGAAAACATGTAGAAAATTTCATCTCAATCGGATGGACCGTTCGCGAACGCATAAAATACCTACCTACCTACCTACCTACAGACAGACACACACATACATACATACATACATTGTGTTTTATAGATATAGACTTAGGAGATTGGGCACTGCCAATTAGATCTCATGTCCCTGGAAATACTGAGATGGTTAGTTTACATTAACTGTGCATGCTTCTCTCATGATACAGCTACAGCCCATGATTATGTTATAGGACCCCTCTGTTGTGTCTTCACGCTGAAGTAGTTGATGGGGTTACTTGTTCCAATGACTCCAAAAGGCATGCCAATAATAGCAAAGTTATCAGTAGGGTCATCCATGTTGGACAGGTCAAGGGATAGGGGACCTGATGAAGTCAGACACAAACCTCCTGTTTTGTAGCTAGACTAGGCACAGTCAAAGGCTAGAGATTGAATCTTCCTGAAAACAAAGCATTACATAGTATTCTCTTATTTTTTATATTTGGTGGTCGAAGTAGTTTGCGGCAACTGCACTGGCCAGGTGGCCTTAATTCCTCAGGCTGAAGATCCCCCGTCTTACACTGAAAGGTACTATAGGCAGTAGTATGGCAGGTGGTCAAAGCATACTAAGGATATCTGACTTCCTCTATGGCTAATTCACTGAGCATTTTGCTTCTTTGAGAGTAATATTTCTCTGAATATTCATACTTTTACCATGGTCTTCTGCAATCCCGTGTTTGTGTCCATGTTGAAGTGGTTGAGGAGATTGCGTGTGACCCCAACAGTTATACCGACGTATAACTGGCTTATGAAGATTAACCATGATGGCTTCTGCTACATAGACCAGTTTTGTACAAACAGAAAGACATGAGTCAGTTTAAAATTACTGTGGTAGACAATTGACATTACTGTGCAAACATGTATATATTTCAGCTTGAAGGATTTATCTGGTTATTTTACTTTATGTTGTGTGAATTCTACACCTGAATAGATGCGGTGAAATATGCCAGGTAATAAATCGTGCAATCTATTGTTTGTGTCTTCGTTATTCACTACAGGAAAACACTGTTTTCAAAGTAGTTATTCAAACCACACCAGCAGGCAGTTGCTGTGGAACTTCTAGAACTGAAAGAGAACAAAAGCATTGCTACAGTAAAATTCTGTTAAGCAAGGCTTTGATAGTGCCAGGTACCATTTTACTAGGTGATATTCACACAAAAACCATTAGTTACCAGAAATACTTACTCTGCCACTTTCACATTCTAAGAACACCGCTGTTCCTGCTGAGGCAGCAATGGCCTCCCCTTCCACCTTTGACCTTTCTGCTTCTTCATAGGTAGGCAAGGAAGTGGCTTCTACATAGTTGGGCAGCTTGGCCGTGACATACGCTGGAGTGTCTAGTCAAGATAAATGTGGGGAGTTACATTTATGCTAACAACATACAGATTTATGGTGTGGGGAAATATTGATGGGGAGAACTTGAGGTCAATGAAACATGAGAAATAAATTTACAGATTAGTTAGTCGCTGTTCCAACTTCATGACAAAAGGTCACCCCCATAATGCTCTGTTCCTGTGCCAGTGAATATCACACAAAATGCGCGTCACTGCCCCATGTGAAAAGTGGAACAAACAGCAGTACTGACAAACCAACAGCGGCAGTCACTAGAAAAGTAGCAGCTTCACATATATTTTGCATAATGTGTAACTAGCTAGTTCAGCAACCAGCCGTTGCCATTTCCTGAACATGCAGTTCACAATACAAACAACTGCGGACAGATAGATGTAAAAGCCGTAGCCCTAAGCGAAAATCATCAAGAAGCCTTAAAAGCTCAAGGGCCTATCCACTGTACTGGACCGGAAGTTATAGGTTCTGATTGACAGTCACTAAAGTAGAGGAAAGAAGCGGAGATTAGAGAGATCATTAAAGATAGATGTGGGAAGTTACATTGCTGCTTCCAATGTACTCATTTATGGGGTAGGATTTATTGATGTGGATTCCTGAGGGCACTGAAATAGCTTGGGAAATCAATTTACAGGTATTGATCGACACTGACAGAAGTAGAGGAAAGAAGCAGACATTAGAGTGATCAGTAAAGGTAAATGTGGGGAGTTACATTGATGTTACCAATCCACTCATTTAATGTATAGGTATATACTGATTGGGAACCCACGTCAGTTAAAGAAAGCAGAACATTATATGCAACTATAAGAAAGACACAATTTTCTTTAGCTATAAATGAGAAGACAGGCATTGGAGAACATTGTGACAACTAAAAATATTAACAGCAAAAGAAACAGGTAAACCAAAATAAATTATACTGAGTGTTCAAAGACGATGGTAAGGAGGAATATCATCGACAGAACTGATCAAGGAAATCTAGGAATAAGATCTGTGGCGAGACATGAATGCCTGCATCATTTAGCAAAGTTCATGTTATGTACATTTAAACAAATAGCCCTGAAGCAGGAACCTTGTATGTGTCTGTCAAGTGCTAGGAGCATCACACCTTGTAGCTCTTTATGCATGAAGGAATAGGTGGCTGGTCTTTACCTCACTTAGTGGGTGATGAATGCTGGTGTCGAACCCTTGCCCGACTATGGCCATAACCTACTAGCAATTACACTAACACGCCTACTATGATATATATATATATATATATATATATATATATATATATATATATATATATATATATATATATATATATATATATATATAGTTGTATATGTTCTACTTTCATTACCCTCGTCCAAGAAATCATTGTTACTTATTCTAGCAGTCCAAGGTATCAATAATGTCTGCCTCAGAAACCGCATCTTCGCTGCCTTCAATCTCTTCCTAATTTGTTCATTCACATTCAAATATTCAGGGCCATATAGCAGAATAGGTTCAATATTACATTTCAGTACTTTCTTTGTGTGTGTCTATATATATATATATATATCTCCTATTGTATAAGTGATTTCCCAGTGTTCTATACTGTATGTATATTAACCCACTGACCAACCTTTCAATGTCATTTATTGTCAAATATAGAGATTAATTAGCATATTACTAGGGCAGTAAGCATTAAGAAGAGTAGGTTATGTTATGTTAGACCATGAATGCACTTTGCACAGAAAGAATTCTTGTCCTTCTTGCACTCTCCCTCAAGACCTATTCCAGTTTCAGATATGAAATGGGATGCTGTGTTGAACTTACTAAGATCTCCATACAATCAGTTGACATGTGACCAGTCAGTCTGAATGAGGGTTGGTCAATCTGTATGCGTGATGGTTAGTCTCTTTGGGTGATCAGTTTGTATGGAAGATGGTCAGTCTGTATGAAAGATGGTCAGTCTGTATGGAAGATGGTCAGTCTGTATGGAAGATGGTCAGTCTGTATGTAAGATGGTCAGTCTGTGTGGAAGATGGTCAGTCTGTGTGGAAGATGGTCAGTCTGTATGGAAGATGGTCACTCTGTATGGAAGGTGGTCAGTCTGTATGGGTGATGGTCAGTCTGTGTGGAAGATGGTCAGTCTGTATGGGTAATGGTCAGCCTGTAAGGAAGATGGTCAGTCTGTGTGGAAGATGGTCTGTCTGTATGGGTGATGGTCAGTCTGTATAGAAGATGGTCAGTCTGTATGGAAGTTGGTCAGTCTATATGAAAGATGGTCAGTCTGTGTGGGTGACGGTCAATCTGCCTGGAGGGCCAGAACTGTGCTTAGAGAGTTCTGTGAAGATTCCACTCCAGCATAATATGTTCTGCTGTAACCTCAAGATTTTTACATGCATAATTAGAACCAGGTCTGGAAACGAAAAGGCTGACAGACAGGCGAAGGAATGCGGACAAATATCGCAACCTGAAAGTCCTTCTATTCTGCTCCGGCACTAGTTAATGATTTCATAACCTATGATGAGGCCAAGAGGTTTATAAGCAGCACTTATAGAACCAACTGGGAATCCAGGCCACCAGAAAGATGATGCATTTTACCAACTAGATTGTAGCAATCTTAAGACTGCAAGACATAACAAGCTGAAATATCAAGTTAAATAAACTAAAGATAGGAGCTACTGATGAATGTAACTGTTGAATTGGTGAAATTACAGTTAAACATTTTCTGCAAGAGTGTCTAACATAAGCAGAACAGAGGAAATCACTTTGGCCAAAACTTGCTCCACTTTAGGACAAACTCTATGGAAAGCACAAGTACAAGTTGATGGCTGCTGCTTTCTTTAAACATATTCAGGTGGACATGTGAAGTTGCACGAAGAAGGAGAAGAGGGAGAGGTCCAATTTGTGAACTTCTCCTAAAGGTAGATATAAAGTTTGCAAAAGGAGTTCAGCTTTGTTAATTGGATACTTTACCTTGTCCTTCTACACTTGCACTCTCTGTGTACTCCGGGGGTGGAACTACCATTGCCATGGCTACGGGTTCTGCTGGGACATTCTGTTCTTCACACGGAAGCTGAAATTGTAAACAAATTTAATTAACTAAACCATTTCTTGACAATGTAACATTGTTCTATTGTCTAACATGTCCTCTAGCATCTTCCTGTTTCATTCACTATCTCCTAAATTTATAGTATCAATCTACAGAAGCTCAGATTTGTTGACAATTCCATGCATCTTTGCAGCGCCCTTTCTGAATTAGTGCATATTTATGAAGAAGTCGACATAAGACAAACCCTTTTCCAACTTCAGGAGTACTTGTAATTTACATCTGAAAGTCAACATTTATATCCAACTGACTAGCATATGGAGTAAATCCATTACATGGCGGTCACCAGAAAAAGCTTCAGCACAAGAATGCTAAATCTCTCGGCCTCACCAACCTCTGAAGATAATTAAAAGGATGGAAATCAATAAAATGATGAACATTAAGTAACTGAAAACATTCCAGTTAGCTTTTAGGAAATTACGATCTTCAGTTTCAATTTTGGACTGCAAAGAATCAGAATTGTCATAGATTTTGTGACTTTTGGAAAATTTAGATCCTCAGTTTGGGGGAGCTGTGCCTAAAAAGTTAGAGTGCTTGCTTCAGCCTCAGAAAGTGACAGATTTTATCTTCACATAGGGCTGGGAATGTGTCTAATTACATTTTGTGAAATGTGAACTTTTGGGAAATTTAGATCCTCAGTTTGGGGGAGCTGTGCCTAAGAAGTTACAGTGCTTGCTTCAGCCTCAGAAAGTGACGGATTTGATCTTCACATAGGGCTGGGAATGTGTCTAAATACATGACACGTATGCATCATCTCTCGGGTAGTGAGATCAAATACCTTGCAAGCTGCACATTAAAAATCCCTCAGGAAGTTGGAGAACAACAAAACTGACAGTGACAGATGTGTATGTTCTCTGATGGCCTGGTGTAACAAGCATTTATACTTCTTATTCTTTTACCATTTGCTCCCAACTGGAGCATAGACACCCCCCCCCCCCCCACCCAACCAACTCCAAGTCCTCCTATCCTTAGATATCCAACGCAGCTCTGTCAATGTCCTCCCCATATTATTCATTTCTGTTTCTTCTGCTCTTCTCCATGTGGTTTTAAGTATTCATTTTGTTTCTTTTGCCCTGTGAATTCCAGACACAGGCTGTTCTGGTTATACTATTTCAGATTTTCTCAATGTATATTCTATCCAATGCCAGCATCTTTTCTTTATACCTTGGTTGACTGGTATTTGTCTAGTTCTCTCCTTGAGCTCCACATTGGTGATCTGTCACACCATTTTATTCTTTCTATTGTGTGCAGGCACCAATTTGTGAATGTTTGTAGCTTATATGTAATCGTTTTCACTGTCCTCCACGTTTCTGATCCATACGCTAGTACCGATTTCACGTTACAATGGAATATTCTCAGTTTGGTGCTACATTCAATTTCTTTAGAATTCCACAAATGTCAGTGCTATAATAGCTCCTCTAGTCTTCTAGCATTTATACTATGTGTGCACATTTGCACATTGCAAATGAGATGGAATGTCCATGCGCTCTCATGCCAAATGAGCAGCTACCAAAGAAAAATAACAATTTAACAATATAGATTAGCAGTTGCCCACAAATAAGATATAAAAAGACATTCAAAACAATGTTTTCCCATAGTGAATTTGAACAACAATAGATTGCACAATTTATTGCCTGGTTAATTTCACCGCATCTCATCAAGTGTATAACATAACTAGAAGGGGCATTTCATATGTTGCTTAATACACAAAATGAACATACATTAAGATTTGCTGAAGCAATTAAGAATCTATGGCCAAACCAAAAAGACATGACAACCAGTTTACACTTTCATCATGTGCATACTCCAGACAGGGTATTTGGTGTGTTGTTTAACACACAAAATGGTTGAATGTTAAGATTTGCTGAAGCAACTGCGATTTCAATGGCCAAACCATTATTGTGTAAACAAAAATCCATAATAGTCAGTTTAAAATTATTGTGACAGACAGTTTAAATTACGGTGCGAAAAGATGTGTTGTATATTTCAGCTTGTAGGATTCATTGTTTTGCTTTACTTCATGTTGAGTGATATCTGCAATATGCACCTTACGAGATAGAGTGAAATATCCCAGGCAATACAGAGACATGTCAAAAGCTCCCATGAAGCACTGGAGTACTGACTTTCAACTCTGGGAGACCGTTGCTGCTGAATGCACTATCTGGCATAGGAGATATTCTTCACCAATAACTGCTGAACCACCATAATTATCAATCTTTTATATCTTCGCTGTCTCTGTGATGAAGGGGTTACGATTGCAATTTCTTCTTCTTCTTCTTCTTCTGCATTCATCCGGAGTCTTTTTTTTTTTTCAGGAGTTAACCTTCCCGGGGAATGCAATTTGAAATCCTGCATACTGTTTGAAACACAGCTGCGATTTGGAAGCAGACCGCCTTGCGTTGGTTTTCCATACAAAGGTATGAGTGCGTTCGATCAGAAAGCAATGGCAAACTACTAAACGTAAATTTTCCAAGAAATCACGAACAGTCTAAAATTGCTGGGGTTGATTACGATGTCCTGTAAAGGATATGCAATTAACTAACATTATACATCATGTTTTCATTTAGTTATTCACCACTACCAATATCATCTTATGTTAATTACTTTCTGTTATTTAATGTTCATCATTTCATTGATTATATCATAATCATCATTGTCTTGATCATCCTTTTAATTATCATCAGAGGTTGGTGAGACCGAGAGAGTTAACATTCTCGTGCTGAAACTTTTTCTGGTGACCACGGTGTGATGGGTTCATTCCACATGCTGGTTGGTTGGACATAATTGTTGACTTTGGGACGTAAATTACAAGTACCTCTGAAGATGGAGAAGGGTTTGTTTGATGAAGCGGGACACTGGTAATTAAACAAAAAGACCTTACCCCATGTAGAAATCAGTCTAGTGCATTCATTAGTAATAGCAACTACTAGTATAGTGTGTTTTTTTGTTGTTGCCTCAATATAAAATTCTTCTTCTTCTTCCTCTTCTTCGTTCATCCAGAGTTTTTTTTCGGATGTGATTGCGTTGTGCCTGTTTACAGCAGAGCTGCGTTCTTGCGCCGTTAGGCCGACACGTCCGACTTCTGCGGGCATTTGTTGACCGGGTTAACCTTCCCGGGATATAAAATTCAATATCTCAGTAACCAACTGAGGGAAAATGATGAGATTTAGCATATAACCTTATAATTATGTCCACCCAACAAAAACATTTTTGTTCTGGAGATTGTACAGCAGATTTCAATGTTTGTTTATATGCGGTATATATTTTATGGCCCCCCGCATTCATTCCATCATTTTAAGAGTATTACCGCTTCAGCAAGACACACCCCCGTTGTTTTTGAATTTTGTCTGCGCGGTTTTCGCTTTTGGCAGACTGAGGGAATTTATATGGGGTAGTTCAAAGGTGTCGTCAAACTGTGGGTTCTTTCATGAAACGTGATTATATAAATAAACTAGCTGGCTCGGCCCGGCTCCTGGCGGGGATCGATCGATCGATCGATGGATCAATCGATCTATCTATCTGCCTACCGGCCGACATCTATCTATCTATCTATCTAATCTATCTGTCTGTCTGTCTGCCGGCCGACCCACCCACCCAGTCAGCCAGCCAGCCACCTACCTTTCTGTCTGTCTGTCTGCGCTACTAAATATTGATAAAAGTTACTGGAAAAAACGTCAGGACCATGTGTTGAAAGAGGAAGAGGACTATTGGAGAAAGGATGGATTGAATTTTATGCAACCGAGAGCAATCATCAACCTACTGGAATCGTCGGACACAGATTAAGGTCTGAGCAGATCGCAGACCTTAATCTACGTACACACTTACTGGGATATTTTGCTCCAACTATTCAGACGAACTGCAGGCCCTAAACATTACAGCATCAGCATCAGCTGAAGAAACAAGAAGGAAATGAAAAATAAGGTAAGAAATATATTCCTTCTATTTCCTGTTAATTTACAAATTATTTACCCCGTGTTTCTGTAAATTCTCTGTCTTTACTAATATTACACATTGCACCCCTCTCGGGATTCTCTGTGGTGAAGTGGTCAAGCCGTCTGACTCGGACTCCGAAGGTTGTATGTTCGATTCCGGGCCGCGTCCATTTCACGAGTGCATTTTTTTGGAGACTCCCGAGGGTTGTCGCTGGAGCTACGTTGTTCGTGCTTTGTGCGACGCTTTCCGCGCTGCGGAAAGAAACTGAGCCATATGGGATAAAAACCCGGTGCAATGCAGCCGACCCTGTCGATTTTAAGCTAGTTCTTTCATTGCACCCACTCCCATACGAATCCGGATACTCCTTTGTGTGTCATCAGAATTGGCAGGTCTCACATTACCGTAAAAATAACTTTGTTAGCGAGAAATCACAAGTTGTTCAGCAAAACATCAAAGGAATGTCGCCGCTTTCAATGATTTAAGTTGTTTTTGGACCTATCAGAGACATATTCCTTGGGTGGGGGTAAATATAAGACGGCTGGAAAAATTTCATAACGATGCAACAGTTTTCAAAATAATTGATCGTGAATGAAGGCAAACAAATGTGGACATACTATAGTAGCAGTAGTAGTAGTAGTAGTAATGGCAGTAGCGTGTGTTTGTGGACTAAGTTCAAAGTGACACACAAAACAATTATCATCATCATTTTTGCTTTAATTCCCTTCATTTTCTGTAAGATTATTCTTTTTTACCTTTATCATTGTTTGTTTGCTATTATCATCTTTGTCAGATTCATCTTTATAATCATCATCTTGGTTATCATCATCAGCCTAGTCAATCAAATCATCTTCACTTACACCTACACCTGTAATCTTTTATTACTGTTTCCTCAATGCCACAAATAGGATTCATTGTTTCATTTTAGTTAAAGAAAGAATGCAGGAATGCAGGTATTCAAAGAAAATAAAATAAAGAAATATTAATTTGGCAGTGCCTAAAAAAGCAATAGTTGGCTCCGTGACAAAGGAGTTACGGACGCAGTTTGTAATCATGCATACCTGCGTTCGAAACACAGCTGTGGGCATTTTGGCAGCAGACCACCTTGCGTTGGTTTTTTATGAAATGGTATGGGTGCCAGTTGTTTAGAAAGCAGTGGCAAACTACTGAACATAAACTTGCCAAGAGATCACAACAGCAAATAATGCTGGTGTTGACTGTGACGTCCTGTAAAGGATATGCAACTAACTTTAACTTTTTTTTTTTAAAGCAATGCTAATTTGCATCTAGACACATATTTTATTATTACATTTTCATGGCGGTGAGGTACATAAAACATTATCCTTCAAAATACATATTGCTTTATCAACTTAGTGTGGGTATAGAGACTAGAATGAGGTAATGTTTTACTCAAAATGTTTCTAGATTTATCCAACTATTCACCGGTCTCCCTGGCGAAGGGATTAAGGCTGTTGTTCGTAATCTCGTATACTCACGTATGAAACACAGCTGCGCGAGATTTGGCAGCGGATTGTGTTGCACTGGTTACTTACAGAGGTATGTGAGCCGGTCGTTCAAAAAGCAATGGCAAACTATTGAACGTAAAAGTTGCCAAGACATCAATAGCAGCTGAAAAATGCTGGTGTTGACTGCAATGTCCTGTAAAGGATATGCGGGAAGGGGGGATCCAACTATTCAGGCCTCATCATAATTAAAACACAATTTTACAGCAAAACCTAACAATTCACCAACACTTTTACATTTTCCTGTTTTGAATTTGAATAAAGACAAACAATACAATGTCAATAGGTTGACAATTTATTGCCTGGCATTGATATTCATATTGTTAAATATTATAATCAATTTGAAATGAGCACTGTAAGGCAGTTTAAAGGAGATGTGGTTTCTGTGACAAATGTTGTGAATACCTTGGATTGGACTGCCAGAGAAACCAACGACGACTGCCTGGAAGAGGCTAATGAAACCAGAACATTATATACAACAATAAGAAAGGGACAAACACTCAAACAGCATTTTATTCTTTGGTCATGTGATCGATGAGAAGGGAGGCATTGGAGAACACTATATATTTATATCGTGTAGTGACAACTGGAAAGATCATTGGGGCAGGTCATGGTCAGGAGAAATGATGCTGGAACTGGATGGATTGAGATGATGGTATGGAGGAATACTTTGTTGTTGTTGTTGTTGTTTTTTTTGGTGCTTGTTCGCTTTGAACTCAAGCATAGTCTATACACACTAGTACTTCTAGTAGTGCTGGACTTAATTTTGTGTGTGGACTAGCTTTCCCTATTAACAGTGCCCCTCACCATCAGGTGACCCCACTCCAGCTTCAGAGGTACTTGTAATTTGCATCCCCAAGTCAAGGACAACAGGTCAACATCAACATTTTAGTCCAACTGTCAGATGTAGGGGCTGAACCCTAACCTCGGCATCAGCACACGGAATGTAACGAATGTTTAATTAAGAACAATGGAGGAATTAGAATATCATCAGGAGAGTTGATCCTGAACACCAAGGACCGAAATCTGTGAATAGACATGAGTGAAAGCCTATGGCCCTAATAGTAATGCTAGTTGAAGTTGGCATGATGATGACTGATGATTGATAAGGATGAATTGAAATATAATAAATTTAAAATAAATTAATCATTGATTGATTTGGTTGAAATTGAACTGAATCATACAGAGACAACTAACTAACACAACACCTGTTGTCTATGAAACTGTTCACTAAATATCTGTGTTTAATGTTGTTCTGTCTTGTCCCAAATTGAACTTACCACTTCGTAACGAACGCTGGACCTTATCATTGCCGAGATCGGTCTTTCTTTCCTCAGACACACAACTCAAGTTCACCTACAGACAAGATGGCTGCTTGTCGTAATCCTGCATCATCATCATCATCAAGTAACTTTTCGTGTATAGAACTATGCCCCCTTTAAACTAAGTCTTTCGTAATTTCTCTCTTTCTGACTTTCTGTCTCTGATGCTGTCATACAAAAACAATAATAATATAATATCAGTAATCTCCACTGTACACGGTGAGAATGTGGATAATTTTGTGTTGTATTTATAGCATTTATGGCAGTGAATCTTGGAATGTAAATGAACAAATTTAGAAGCACCAGAGATGTGGTTCCTGAGACAAATGTTGCGAATTCCTTGGATTGCCAGAGTAACTAACAATGATTGCCTGAAACAGGCTTATGAAACTAGAACATTGTATACAACAATAAGAAAGAGACCAGCAGTTGTCTTTAGTTAATTAGTCATGGTTCCAACTTCACGGCAACGGGTCATCCCCATATTGCTCCGTTCCTGTGCCAGTGAATATCATACAAAATGCTCCTCACTGCCCTATGTGAACAATGAAATAGACGGGAGTATCGGCAAGCCAACAGACCGCACAGGCCTACACTGTGCATAAAGCCGCCGCCAGAATGCCAACACAAAAGTCCGCCGCCGCCAGAATGCCAACACAAAAGTCCTCCACGAAAAATACAGTTCATCGTCAATGGAAACGGCAGTCACCAGAAAGACTTCATTGACCCGGGTTGTATCCCATATGGCTCGGTCTCTTTCCGCAGGACGACCCGCCGAAAGCGCCACACAAAGCACGAACTCCGTAGCTCCAGCGGCGACTCCCAGGAGTCTCCTGAAAAATTCACTCGTGAGCCGAAAAGGCAAACCAGTCAATCCAGCAACAGCCGGCCGCCATCGTTCCGAATATGCAGCCCACGCTACAAACAACCGCAGACAAATGTAAAAGCATTCCACACGAAACCCACAGCTCACAGTGTCGCGCCATGCACTCACTCAAACAGTTGTCTTCGGTCATGTGATGAGAAGAGAGGCAATGGAGAATATCGTGACAACTGGAAAGATCGAGGGGAAGAGAGGCAGAGGCAGACCAAGAGAAATTATGCTGGATGGATTGAGATGATAGCACGGAGAAATATCATCAGCAGAGTTGATCAAGAATACCAAAGACTGAGAGCTGTGGAGAGCCATGAACGCCTACGCCAGCTGGCAGGGCACTTGATAATGTTGATTTATAGCTGTAATAATCCTGTTCAAATGGAAAATTTGACGACTGGTAGAAGAGGCCAGGGCAGACCGAGAGAAATACTGTTGGATAGACTGCGACACGGTTCCCCCCCCCCCCCCCGGGGGAGTGGAGGGAGAGAGAGTTATCAATGGAACTAATCCGGAAAACCAGGAATGGAGACTTATAGAGATCACCAACGTCAGGTGGCAGGGAACATGATGATAGTACTTTATACTATTTCAGATATTAGATGTTATGAATTTCTAGTTTTGCTATTCCACGTTGTGTAAATTATATAATCATGCCTGTCAGACAATTTTTATATCCCTTCATGATTGTTCTCTCCAAATTTTCATGACGTTTCGAGTGACCAAAATATTTCAATTTTTCTTTGTTTTATCGTCTTTAGTAGTCAACCTTCTTCAATATTCAGATCTTGTCGTATGGATGCATTTAATCTTTTCTGTATCCAAGGTATTCTTAGAATCTGTCTGTAGCATTTATATTCAAAGGCACTTATGCGCTGTTCAGCTTCAGGGGTCACAGATTGTGAGAATTGTATGGATATTTTGCCCTGGTCATGCGGTAATAAGGGGGAATGAACGGACGGATAGGCTGGCAGGGAATACACCTCTTGGTTGTAGACTGCCTATGGACAAGGGGGAGGTGGTCATGCGTTTGTGAGTTCAGGTGCGGGGGAACAGATTGAGAACCCGTATGTGGAAAGAATGAGATTTCGGGGGATCAGTAAATGTTCTGGAAGAATCTCAAAACTGAGAGTGAAGACCAGGGGAACTTTATATCAGATAGTGGTGGGAACGAATAGTAAGTAGTATGGCCCTTCGCTGGCTGTTGAATGAGGGGACGGAGCACATATGGGAATGTCCTGAGTGCAGTGATGTCGGTTCTTAACTCAACTCAACTCAGCTTGTTTAGTAAGTATTCAGATCTCACTGGTGTATGTTGCAATGGGAAAGATGCATGCATTAAAAACTAATTTATGCAGGTCTATCTGTCCCACATCACAATTTATTCAGTTGTTTTAGTTTTTGAAGAACAATAGATATTCGTCTTTTAATTTCTTTCATTGTGTCATACGAAAACAATTATGTCACTAATCTTTACGTTTACTCAGCAGTCTCGAATGGGGGGCTGTGGTCTTGTCTCGATTATGTCATATGTCCAAGCCATTCATTTATTTATCTCTTTGTCTCCCCTTTGCTCTTTTCCCATCGCAATTTGCCAACTATCAGTTATACTGCATAAAGATACCTTGTCAGAAATAATGAAAGATGAAGCGTGCCAAGTGTCAAAAGACGTTATCATTATCTACACAGATGGTTCCAGATAGAGGAGAAGATAATATGTTGGGAAAGAAATATACATTCCGCAATTGAAAATAAAGAGAAATTTCACTGTAACAAACACTTTAATAGCGTTTGTAAAGTGTTTGTAAAGTCGCACTAGTCTTTGTATGTAGAACAAATTTTTAAAATGTGCATGATGTCATTTAAAAAAATGTGCTCCACCGTCCATCGTGAAGCAATATGCAGCGAATGGTTTTCGTCTGCTAGAGTATTTCTTTGCACTAATTTTTTTGGGTTGAATAATTGTTTCGAAATGGCGGTCGATACACACGTTGCAGAAGGTATTTGACAATATGGAGAGACGTGTATAGTCATGTCTTGAAGCCCGTGGTGGACATTTCCAGCGCATGTTATAATGAATACTTCATTGGTACTTTCCACCTTCGACAAAACAGCGATAGACCATAGCAGTGACTATTGCAACTAATTTAATGAATTTTTAGCACATTGGTTTATGACATCATGAATTTCATTTTTCAAATTTTTTATACATACAAAGTGTAGTGAAACTTTACAAACACCTTGCATATATATTCCGACACAAACGGTATGCTGCGCGATATATTGCGTTCCCAGTAATATTTCACTGGATCTCCTCAGATATATACTACATAAAAGTGTTCAACATATAATGAAGTACCATAATGAAGCACCGTAAAGACATTGGACATGTGATGTTGGAGAATCATAACAGCCGACCTTCCAAGCGGAGATGATAATATTAAGATGCTGATTACGGAAGCAAAGAATAGTAAACAAAAAAGATGGGATTAAAAAACAATAGGATTGACTTCATTGCACCGAGTTTTATACCATATAGCTCGATCTCTCTTCACAGAGAGGTTAGCCACTTGCAGATAGAGTCGCACTGAGCACGAACTCCGTAGCTCTAGCGACCCGCCAGTTTTCTTAAAAAAATGTGCACTGGCGAACCGGATGACATATTCCGAAACGAATCTACAACCCTTTCTTTGAGCGCGAGGCAGATCTGCATAGAAATGTAACATTTGTTAAATTTTAAGAAAATGTTTCCGTGATCATATGATCCGTTGTTGTTATGCCAAGTTAACGGTTCAATCTACATAGGTCCTAAGTGTTAATAGGAATACTTGGGGCGTGAAAGAATTTCTGTTGAAAGATTTTAATATGCATGAGAGCAGATGATCACCCGTTATCATTGTCAACAAGTATAATCATATGTTCCGGTCTCCCCGGCCTACTGTTTAAACGACTTTCTCCGTAATCCCGTTTATCCACGTAGGGTAACGCAGCGCGCGAGAATTGGAAGCGGTTCTCGCCGCTTTGGTAACTTACGGGATAAGTGAGCCGGCCGCTGAGAAAGCAATGGCAAACTACTGAGCGTAATCTTGCAAAGAAATCAACAATCAGCTGAAAGATGCTGATGTTGACAGCGATGTCCTGTAGAGGATATGCGAATAAAAAAAATAATCACATGTGCATATGCACGTATTTGTTGTATTCGCAAATGTAAACGAAAACACGCAGTGCGTCATGAAGCTGATGACAGCGTAGATGAGTTAAAATGATGAGCGAGTGCATCAATATTTAGAAATAGGAAAGTCTGAGAAAGGTGCACAATATAGCACTTATAATAAACAAATGCCACGTCATACGGTACGTAGGTTAAGAACCTAACTGTAGTTTTGGGGCATTCGATCACCAGCTTTCAGACACTACAGACGACCAGATTCGATCACCAGATTACAGATAATACACACGTCTAGATTCCTTCATTAGTGTATACTTAGACAGGTAGTTCCACATCTCATCAGTGGTGGTAGGAGTTGCGGCGGCAGATCAGGTACGAGACAGTTCAATAGATATCGGAACGTAACGACATTAGAACACGTGAGGAGGCTTGGGCCATGTTACCGGTACCTAGACATCATGACACTACTAATGCAGGCGATATCACGCTCAGTGGCCTAACGGTTCAGCCACATATACAGGTATGATTAGTGAGCTCATTGCGAGAATGGGAGTAGTAAGTGAGAGCCTGAAAACTCGATCTTCCTCATCATTCACATTCGTATTCTGATGCTTGCCGGCAATAAAGGCGTTGCCGTTCTCCTCATATAGTGTGAGCGACTTGTTTATGGACTAACGTTAGTGTGCTGTCCTGTTGTGGGAGCATTCATTCAAACATAAGCCCGGCAGCTTCCGCGCCGTGACACAGTGCATCTTGTAAATACAGCTTTGTATAGAATAAGTTTTTTTTTCTCCCCAAGTGTGTCGTAAAAGGCGATTCAGGGTGGTTGGTGAAGTGCTGGTGTATCTTATCCTGTTAAATAAAAAAAGACTTAGCCACAAAAGCCAACCAATTATGAAACAAATCTTTAGAAGGAGAGAAGGAAAAATAATGCAATCAATTAAGATGAAAAGATATCCTTTCTCTAGGCGAAGAATGCTGATTAATCTAATATTGGAAAGACATAGAAGGAACACATAATAGAAAAAAAGAATAGGAGGGGGTTGACGTGGGATGGTTGAGTGAGGCCTAAGTTTCAATGTGAAATAATCGGTGGCAAAAGAAAGTACGTACGCGTGAAAGTAAACATTGTAAATACAAGTACTTCAATAATTGGATTGTTATGTGACGTACTTTCCCCTCAATGCCTTGATCTATGAAGTATGTAGCATGTTTATGTAACTTCAAACTAGGGTGAGATTAACAGATGCTGTATATCAGCTGACCCTTGTGGGGGGTGTGGTGTGTAGTTCAAACAGCGAGAGTGAAAGAACATGCTCATTTCCATACAAGTTAGAGTTTAACTTTGTCAATTCGAAAATCCTTTATAGCAGCTTTCAAAGAAGCTAAATATTTAAATATCAATTGGGTAGCCCTTTGAGGCAACTAAAGAAGTTCATAAATAAACACAGATGTATTGTTTGACGCTCATAGAAGTAGAAGGAGCAATTAGAGGCTAGGGGACGCACTAGACATCAAAACTCAAAGCTATAGTAACCTACTAGGATTCATCATTTGGAGGTGACATTCTTTATAAATATGTAAAGCGTGTTGTGGTTGGTTGGTTGGTGAATTGGTTGGTTTGTTGGATGGTTGGTTGGTTAGATGGTTGGTTGTTTGGTTGGTTGGTTGGATGATTGAATGGTCAGACAGTTGGTTGCGTGGTTGGTTGAATGGTTGGATGGTTGGTTGGTTTGTGAATCCTCCGGGAAGAATAAGTTTTAACTCTTAAGTCCGATGCATTGGCGTTCAGGTCGTGTGAGCTCTGAAAATGACTTGCATTGATTGAAGCAGGGACGAAAGTACCATCTCCATGGTGGGATGTGACCCCAAGCTTACAAACCAGCAGGGTATGCCAGAACTTCACACCTGCTAAGAGGTATATTAGGGTATAACAAGGCCCTGGTTCAGCTGAGTACACAGGGGCTGACCTCATTTAGTAATGATGTGTCCTCTACATATTTTATGTATGTCTTTGTCAACAGACTCCCAGGGGGAGATATGTCGTGTATAAAATATACATTATATTGCATATTAAAATAGACAAGACAAACTAGGATTCTTCTTCTTCTTCTTCTTCTTCTTCTTCTTCTTCTTCTTCTTCTTCTTCTTCTTCTTCTTCTTCTTTTCTACACAGATTCCATCCACACACACACACACACAGTGTGTGTGTGTGTGTGTGTGTGTGTGTGTGTGTGTGTGTGTGTGTGTGTACAGGGTGTTTGTAAAATCTCACTACACTTTATATGTAGAACAAATTTGAAACATTCTTCCTTTCGTTGGTAACACCATTCTGTTTAGAGTGCTAAGAATTACTCCAGCAGACGACAGCCATTCGCTGCATATTGCTTCACTATGAAACGGTGGAGCACATTTTTTATGACATCATGTACTTCATTTTCCAAATTTTTTCTACATACACAGTGTAGTTAGACTTTACAAACACCCGGTATTAAGTTCCATAGAGTGAACCTATTGTGATTATGTGAATTGCTAGAACAATCCCATTTTCTACAGGCCTAAGAGCACGGAGGGATAGGTGGCCAGACTTTACTACCTTAGTCAATGACGAGTGCTGACAATAAAACCCTCGTCAGATCGCTCTCATGTCGATGTCAGGGTAGCGCTCTAACATCTATACCAATGTCATCGTTGTGTTATCAATTGTTTTTGCATGACAGCAACAGAGGCGGGACATCTGGTTTATGAATATATCATCATCAGCAAGTACCATGCCGGCTGGCGTAGGCGTTCATGACTCTCCACAGATCTCGGTGTTTGATTTTCTGGATCAACCCCACTGTTGCTATTCTTCCATGCCACTGTCTCAATCCATCCAGCATCATTTCTCTTGGTCTGCCTCTCCCTCTCTTCCCCTCGATCTTTCCAGTTGTCACGATGTTCTAAATTGTCTCTCTTCTCATCACATGACCAAACACAGAAAATGCCTTTTGTCTCTTTCTTATTGTTGTATATAATGTTCTAGTTTCATTAGCCTCTTTCAGGCATTCGTTGTTAGTTACTTTGGCAGTCCAAGGAATTCGCAACATTCGTCTCAGGAAGCACATCTCTGTTGCTTCCAATCTCTTCCTAGTTTACATTCCAAGATTCACAGCCATACAGCAAAACAGGTTCTATATAGCACTTCAGTACTTTCGTCCTTACATTCAGTGATCGTGACTTATTGCATAAGATATTCTTCATTTTCTGAAATGCAGCCTTTGCCTGCTATATTCTGCTCTTAATCTCTGTTGTGCATCTTCCATATGATGTTATAATTGCCCCTAGGTATATAAAACTATCCACTTGGTGAAGAATTTTCCCTTCTACCTCTATTTCACTTTTAGGTGTCACCTTTTTATTTGATATCACCATTGTTGCTGTTTTCTTGATATTCAAGGAGAGTCCTTTCTTTGCACTCTCTATTACAATAATGTTCAACAATTGTTGTAGATCTTTTGCATTATCCACCATCAATACCGTGTCATCTACACAGCGTATACTGTTTATATTATAACCTCCGAATATTATTCTTGGCTTCTTTTTGATCTCTCTCATTATTACTTCGCTATCGAGGTAGAAGAGATCCAGTGACAAATCACATCCTTGCCGTACTCTCATATACGCCATATCTTCTTCTTCTGCGTTCATCCGGAGTGTTTTTTCGGACGTAATTGCATTGTGCCATGTAGCGTCGGAGGCAAGAGACGATAATGTATAATAGAATAAGGAAATTGTGGCAAGCAAGACAGAAAGAGTTAATCGAGAGCCGGAATAATACACGCGTTACTAGAGCACGTCACGGTGGACTACGTCATCAAAGCCAGTTAGGTTTGCGGCTGACAATAAGAAGGCGGCATGAAAATATTAGAGGAGAAATATTGTCATAAATCCTCCAGAAGATAGAACTGGTAGCAGAGAACCACTAGTTAGGAAAGATATATGATCAAGGCATACTCCAAAGTCAGGACTGAAGATTGGCCATGAATATTTAAACCAGAATTCGAAGAAATGGCCCAAGGTTAACAAACGGTCAACAGACATGAGTCATTGTAAGTAGTAGTTGTTATGATAAGTGGCAAGGATGCAATAGAACCAGCGCTAGGCAGCTAAGCATTGTCTTGGGATGAGAGTAATTAAATATATCTATGATCAGTATTGTGCGTAACCTTATTCATATAGTACCGGCCCTCCCGTAAACACGGGAACGGCGACTTTTATTGTTTAATGACGTCACACGCTATTCTACGGAAATAAATATTGCATTACAAGAAATGTCGGCCTGCCTCTAGTCGTTGATATTTATTAACGTTGCTTCTTTTATTCTGCTGGATTGGGTTGTTGGACGGCGAGCTGAAGAGAATCATGTAAATCACCATTTGGCAGAGACGGAGGGCTCTTGAAACAGGAGTACCGGACCATACAGTTACTGTGGAGGAGACACTACCAACATTATTGTTTGATATTCTATATTGAAAGCACCGCCTACATCAACTTGAAATTAATATCTCAGCCCAAACCGTGACTATGTAATGTTGTAATAGTCACTGTCAAATGTTAGTTTCGTTATTAATGTGTCGGACAGTGTCAAACAGATATCAATACTAATACATCATATATGGAACTAGTTATTATGGCCACTATTGGAAAGGTTCATGTTCGGACAGTAAAAGGCTCATTACAGTAAAATGTTCAAAATATAAACATAGCAACCATGGCAACGGAGACGGCATTTGGAAGCTCACAATTTAGTTGTAGATCAGGCAAATATTATAGGATGGACAGGTACTATCAAGACTTTGATGATGTCACTGATTTCTATCTCAACGGACATTTATGATTTATGAACGGAATAGTATGGATGCACATCTGGATATAGAAATCTGGGACACTAATAGTTCTTCAAAGTAAATTACAAGGATTTATTATGACACGTACCAGCGTCATCGGCACTTGTTGAAGCCAGGAGAGAACACCGATCTTCAGTTAACACCGGATCCGAAGAACAGGCCAGTTGAATTGTCTGTTGTTGTTTTTGTTTTGCGTTCTTTCCGGTCGTTTAGAATTTGTTTTTCGGAATCGCTATCCATGGCCTGTTTGTCTGCGTCGTAAGTGTGCGGACGGTTGGTAGGGCTACGTTTGTGCCAGATAATTAAATTTTTCCGGCACAAAAGTACGTTCGGGGCTAACAGCGGTCAGATCGTTACCAATATTTTATTGTGACGACCTCACTGCTGGACAGATCCTGTATAGTGTTGTAATAGTCGTTACCTGTTGGTACTATACGTCCTCAGTTTTTCTTTTTCATGTAAATAAATATGTTCGTCTGCGTTAAATTTAGTCTCTATTTCTGGTAGTAGCTTTCGTGTTATTCATGTTATAGTGTTATTCCCTTTATATATATATATACCAGCGCTTTGTCTGGAACTGGTAAGGCAATATTTATTTCTTCGTCGGCCTTACTACATCTTTAGTATCTTATAGCATTGTTCATCATATTGACATTCGATTCAGTTTGTTACTCTCCTTTTAAGCGTTTACTTTCAACCTCTCACACGATCTAGCATCATACACACACACACACACACATATTTTGTTTCAGCTGTTAAGTTTACAGGATATTATTGCACCATGTCAACATTACAAGATTTTATGGATATAGGCGAGAAGTCCGGATTGACCGGCCATGAACTTAGAGCATGGGCTAAACAGGAATTAAAAGCATTCCAAGCACAGCAACGAGAAGAAAGAGCAGGGGCTAAAGAAGCCGTGAAAGAGGCTAGAGAACTACAAGCAGCTCTAGAAAAAGAAAAACTGGCAGCAAAAGATAGAGAACTAGCCTTAGAAAGAGAGAGAGACTTGCATTTGAGAAAGAAAAACTAGCGGCCGAGTTGGTAATGAAGGACAAAGAGATTGAAGGGAACTTAAATGTCAAGACTCTTGAGAAAAACAAGGAAGCCGAGATAGCGCAAGCAAAATCAGGAGACCCCATTAAACTATACCAGGGTCCGATCAGGAATTTTACACAAGGTGATTCCATTTCAGCATGGATAACTAAATTCGAGGTATTAATGAAACATAACAAAATACCAATTGAAGAGTGGCCCATACTATTTCACCGTAATTTTGGCTTTGGAACCTTTGAAGGTCGTGGAGATAATCCCTGAAAGCCTACGTACCAACTACACATATATTAGAGACAGAGTTGTGTCAAGGTTTTGTTGGATCAAGTTGGATTACGAACTAAATTTAAAACTCTGGCACCAAAGGCAAACCAGACGTTCCTGGACTACGTCTCAGAAACACCTCTTTTTGACAAATGGCTGAAATCAGCTGATGTGGGTTCAGATTTTGAGAAACTCCGTGATCTCATGCTGAGAGACAAATTGCTTTTTTCAGTACCAGAAACGATGTCGACATTTCTGGTGGAGAACAAGTGTACATCAGTCCCAGAGATGGAATCCAAGTGGGAAGCATATTACAACGCCCATAGGGATGTGTTTGCTGAAGGAGCTCAACCGGAGTTAGTTATAGGAGCAAGTGCGAGAATACCCAATCAATGATACCACAGTAGACCGAACAGATTATCACAATATGGTCAACAGTACAGAGGTAGAGGGCCATATCACATGAGAGGCAACACACACAGAGAACCAGACAGACCTAGAAAGGGTTACTTCATGCAGTGTCCACATTGTAAATTGCAACATGGTTCACTTGAAATATGTGATAAGAACCCCACTTACGATTCTTACCTCAAGAACTTAACATTTAAGAAGGCCAGTAAGTATGCTTCTTACAAAAATAGTGTTAAATGTTTTGTCTGTAACTCTTATGGGCTTCTCTCAAAAGAGTGTAGGATTAGAAAAACATGGAGAGAGGATAGTGCAGCATACATATTCACTAGTAGTGAAACAGACGAATTCGAAGACACTCATGCAGCCATGTTAGAGACATTCCCCAATTTCATACCGTGTAACGTGTGCAAAGAATTCCATGAAGATTTTAATCTGGCATGTGGCCACAATGTACCAATACAAGAGGCCAATGCAGTTAACATCCAGAATGGTACCCTAAAGGTCCATCAAGCATGGGTCAATGGATCGACAACTACTTGCGTCAGGGACACAGGGGCGTCCATTATAGGGGTTGACCAAAAGCTTGAGAAGACAAAAGACTACACAGGCAAAAGTATTGCGTGTAAAACTTTTGGCGGTACGCTAGAGAGGTACAAGATTGCATGGGTCACAATAAATCCCAATACTTTGAAGGTAGAGTGCGAGCAGCAGTTTTACCAAACTCGTGTGCTGGTCTGCTAATTGGAAACATTCCTGATGTAAGAAATTGTACCCATGAAGAAGCGATTGACTGGGAGATCGATCATATACCAACTAATGCACTCACGAGTGCCCAGGTTCGAAAGCAAAAAGAAGAAGAAAATAGGCACACGACAACACAACATACTGTGAACGACAATACACAGAACCCTTTGGTATTGACGAATGACTTAGCCACAGAACAAAAACAAGACCATACATTACAAACATGTTTCAAGAACATACACAAGCCAGCCAAACAAGCGAAACATGGTAAATGGAAATGTATTTTAGATAACAACATACTCACCAAATAATACAAGAAGGAAGCAACACTACTCTTCCAAACAGTGCTACCTACTCAATATCACAGCGAGGCACTGAAACTTGCACATGACTCCCCATTTGCAGGTCACATGGGGATAGCCAGAACTACACAAAGAATTTTGGCACAATTCTATTGGCCTGGCTATTCGAAGGACATTGGTAGACATGTCCAATCTTGCGAGATATACCAAAGGACTACACCGAAAGGTAAACATCCTAAGGCACCAGTTCAACAAACTGATCTGGCATCTCGACCGTTCCAGAAAATAGCGGTCGACATCATGGGACCAGATCGAGGCAATAGATTTATACTAACAATGATAGATCTTTGCACCAGGTGGCCAGAAGGGATTCCGTTAAGATCTATCACGTCTAGATCCATCGAAGACTCATTTCTGTTAATTTTCAGAAGGATAGGTTTTCCTTTGTGTATATTATCCGATAGAGTTAGCCAATTTATTTCTGAAGCTACCCAAGCCGCCATGAAGATGCTAAGCATACCTCAAGTGTTCAGTTCTCCATACCACCCAATGACCAATTGCATCAATGAGAATTTCAACGGAGTCCTGAAACTAACCTTAGCAAAAGCTGCGGCTGAACGGCCAAAAGATTGGGACATTCTGTTACCAGCTGTACTATACGCATACCGTGAAATGCCACAGGCAAGCACATATTTTCCCCCGTTCGAACTCGTGTACGGAGCAAATCCACGGGGCCCATTGACATTGTACAATGATGTGCTCACAAATAAAGTACATGACCACCCGAAACGGAGGCGTACGAAATGGTAACCCATCTAAGAGAGAAAATAATTACAGCATGTCAATTTGCAAAATCGTCACTGCAGAAAGCTGGTGAAAAATACAGACAGTATGACAATAGAAAGGCCAAGACAATTGTCTTGAAAGAAGAAGAAGAAGAAGAAGAAGAAGAAGAAGAAGAAGAAGAAGAAGAAGAAGAAGAAGAAGAAGAAGAGAAGAAGAAGAAGAGGTATTACTATTATTACCCGATTCTAGAGATTGTCTTGTCATTTCATGGCAGGGTCCATTCAAGGTTGTCAAGAAAATCAGTGATGTTGATTATTTAATAAATGTCAAAGGTAAAAACAAAATATTTCACATTAACATGCTGAAAACATACATGGATCGCAATACAGACAAAACACAAAAAATCAAACAATTACCACACAGAATAACGGCAGCATGTTGGGTCATTAACGAACAACAAGATGATGCAGTAACACAACAGATACCGACACCAACTATCAATGGTAATAATAGATGGAAGGCTGTTCAAGTTAACAGAAACTTATTGACTCGGGATAGAAACAAGTTAACAGTAGCAATACAATTTGGTGATATTTTCTCGGATAAACAGGGACGAACTTCATTAATACGACATAAAATCACATTGCTATCAGACATTCCAGTCAAAGTTAAACCGTATCCAATTCCAGTATATTACTTAGAAAAAGTAACAGCGGAATTTTCTGAACTAGATCAGTGTGGCATAATTAGAAAGTCTACATCTAATTATTGTTCACCATTAGTTATTGTGAAGAAGAAAGACAATTCGTTACGGATTTGTGTTGATTATAGAACAGTCAACGCATTAACATTATTGGATGCTGAACCAATGCCCAACGTCGACGATCTAATCGATGGCATGGCGAAATCCAAATTTTTTTTTCAAAGATAGACCTTACTAAGGGATATTGGCAAACCCCTATGGATAAAGATTCCATGCACATCACTGGTCTCGCTACTCTTTTAGGTCTTTATGAGTGGGCGTACGTGTCTTTCGGATTTCAGAATGCACCGAGTACTTTTATGCGGATGATGCGCAGGTTACTACAAGGTATTACCAAAGTAGCAACTTATATGGATGATGTCTGCATACACACTACGGATATCGATACACTAAGATCCTGAAACAGGTATTCCAAAGAATACAACAGTATGGACTAAAAGCTAAACCTAGCAAAGTCGAAATAGGTTACAACGAAGTTCAATTTCTCGGGCATATAATTTCTTATGGATTTCATAAAACAGACCCACATGTGGTCACCAAAATTCTAAACATTAAACCTCCCACCATCAAGAAAGAAGTTAGAAGTGTATTAGGACTCATCAATTATTACCAAAAGTTCATTCCTAATTTCGCTGATATGACAGCAACATTTTCAGAACTATTCAAAAAAGGTCAACCTGCTAAGATTAGGTGGACAGATAAACATGATGAATGCCAATGTGCTGCTGCTGTCAACAACTCTTGAACATCAACATGAAACAAGATAATTAGCTCGTAAATACATTAACAGCACATTTGGCTTTAGAACCAAAGGAATAAACAATGCCGAACTGCAGACATCTGTGTAATCGAATCAATCGGTGTTTAATATTCCACACAACTGATTGGTTTGGCAATCGCTAAATATTTTACAATAAGTACCGTGCCTAGAGACTTCCAAGGCGGTCGGTAACCATATTATTGATATTAATATTCATATTGACTCTTCCTAACCTTTAGAGTGATTAATTTTGACTTCCGTTGAAATGTCTTTCAATTCACCTTCTGTCCATCCTCAAGGTCTATTTCCAGCCGGTTCAGAATTCTACTAATTTTCTCGGCGGTTGGTTGATTCATTCTCAGCCTCATGTTCTAAGAGCATATTGTCTATCTGTCACTATTATTCTAGCCGCTTTCTATGTCCACTAAGGATTCGCCACTTTACAATGTCCTGATCGTTTCAAGCACAGCCTGTCGTTCCAAAACTCCAGCCAAGACTCTTTGTTGTCTCGTGACGTCAGCATGACAATTCTCTCTGTTGACAACTCGTATCCTAGATTTCTCCAAGCTTTTGGGTTCTAGAATTCTTCCTTTATTTTGTTGACGTCAATAGCGGGTACCTGCCCTATGGCAATGAACTTCTGCAACAAATTAAGAATATTTTCAGTAATTGCCCAATTCTGAAACTACCTTACATCTTGAAAGCTTTCATTATTCAGACTGACGCGAGCTTTTATGCAATCTCGGCAATTCTTTTGCCAATTCATGAAGGTAAATTACATACTGTTCTGTACTTTAGCAGGAAACTATCAGAAACTCAAAAGAAATATGCTGTCACTGAACTTGAAGCGTTGGCTCTGATAGAAAGCGTCAATAAATTTTCTAGATATCTGCTTGGGAAGAAATTCCTTGTTCTTTCTGACAATAAGCCTTTACAAGTCTTTAAAGATGGACATCCTAAAAACTCCAGAATACACAGATGGTCTCTTCTTTTGCAAGATTATGATTTTGACATCTGTCACATACCGGGTAAAGATAATAAGCTGGCTGATCTTCTCAGTAGACTATAGAAATCTATGCAGATATAACATTTCATGTTACAGTCTGCGTGCATACATGTTAACATGGAGTAATATAGTATTCCGAATAATAGTTTCACTTCTAAACTCTCGTATAGAACGTTTACAAACAAGCAACAAACAGTTCACCATATGTTAGTTAATTAAGATAATTATTATCAGATAGGTAGAGATCTTTTCCAATTTGATTAATTGCCAGATTGTTTGGATGACGATTGTGAAGATATTCTGACCTTGGCAACTCGACACTACTCAGAGTGTTGTGTTATGGTAATGTCAGACTTTTGTTCGAGTCGATCGTGATCTAAGTCGATGCGAGGGTTTGGTCAACACCGACGGGTATCTACACGACGAGATAACGAACTATAATATATTTGTACATATTATGATAAGAGTCACGTTAATGTCATGGACCATATTTATTTAGCATCAACAGTCATTATCATACTAACATTTCACGAACACATATATGCAATCTGTACATCATGATTCCCTCATCACACCGCGGATGAGAGGGTCATGCCATTTAAATAGTAAAATTATCATTCATTTGCGTATTGTACGTCATGGTTCACTCATCACACCGTCGATGAGAGGATCATGTCAGTCATACATGTAATATATCATTCACTTACCATTTATGCAGCGTGGAACGAGTGCTAATATTATACAAAGATATGAAAAAAACATTAAAATGTCAAAACATTACAACAGAGATTTGTTGTTTGGTATGGTAGAGATAATTTCGATTACAAAAAAACATAGTACATACACGATTTCATTTCACAACAACAAACATTACAGACTAAGCATAACTGCATACATACAAAGGCTGAATAGCATGACTGAGTGAAAGTATCCTAAACTTGCATATAATATGATTTTCCAGTTAATTTCAGGTTTGAGTTATTATTGCGATAATTATTAATTTGTTATTATTATTTATGCTTATGTTCTAATATTTCAATTATAGGATTAATGGTTTACACACATGAGTGTTCCTGGTACTCAGATGGTAGTCAACACTGTGAATAATTAGCCTCATACGTATTATTGAGGAGGCAAACTAAGTATACATACCCAATGGCAGGGCTAGAACTGACACATAAGTCAAAAACCACACACAATCATAGAAGAAGACTAGGCTACAATTATGGTTGTCGTATTGTATTACATGCACAGTACGAAATTATCAGTATGATGTTACAATATTATTAATGTCAGATATAATTTTATTTTAATGCAATAGCAATAGTTACGGATATAGAAGTTTATTGATGACACCCATCCATGGTAATAGGCATACGGAATATCGAGCTATAGGAACAAGCCAATAGAATAGAAACGAAGACGCATATGACCTTAGATCTCACATATAAAATTGGAGGAAATAAAAGTGCCATAAGAACTCATACAATGCCACTGAAAGACAGCTGCGAATGCAGAACACCACGCCTATCGAATGTTTTAAGTAAGAAAAGGTCAAATGGTAACCACTAATGTAGCAAGTATGATAGAGAAAGAAGAGTCATTGATGAATACGTACAGCCCACAATTTAAACTCCAATACTAATACAGAGGGAATGGTACCATTTAATCACACACGTCCCCACGATCAGGTTTAATAGCTTTGGTTGGGGATGCTTGTAATTTAGGGCAAATGAGGGACTACTATGGGGAGGCCACGGGACCTTATGAAGCTCATAGATTAGTTAGCACAGCCCTCCCATAGGCTGGTGCTACACGACGTGTACCGGGGGTGTAGATAGAAGTGTGTGCCCGTAATATAATAATAATAATTTTTTATGAGATTTAGTATGTGATTAATAGGAGACCATACCATCATATTAGCACAAGTATAGGTATGTTGGAATATGTCGATATATAATAGATGCAATATCTTCTTCTTCTTTTCGTTCATCCGGGGTGTTTTTTCAGATGTGATTGCGGTGTGTCTGTTATGCGCCCTTGGGCCGAAACCCGTAGGACAACACATCCGACAATAGCGTGCTTTTTTGACCAGGTAGCATTCCTGGGAGACTCTCACTTTTGTGGTGCCATCTACAACCATGCTGGCCAAGGTTGAACGGTCGAAGACAACGGTCATCCCTCAAAGGAAGGCAGGGATAGTCCATAGCATTTTCCTCCATCCAAGGTTGCTTCCATAGTTGCAGGGCCGACACATAATGCCCTGGATCTGGGCTCACCGAGGGAAATCGTCACGTCCTGCTCATGGCTGCTTTAAATCCTCACTTCAATATATTGGTCATTTCGTTTGCCCCGAGCCATTCCCGCACAAATCAGACATGTTTGCAGACGGCATCCACTCAGCGAGTTTTCGGAAATGTGCTTGTCGTTGCGCCTGTCAGAGCTGTTCCAGGCACGACAGACATTCGGAAAACTACCTAGTCAGAGCTGTTCCGAACAAGAGCGGCATTCGGAAACTAGGTAGTCAGAGCTGTTCCTAGCACGAGAGACATTCGGACGAGACATTTCACTCGGACGTAATTTCGTAGTGTCAATTTTTAGTTTGCCACCCGTAGGACGACACTTCCGGCTTCCGGCGGACATTGTTTAATGAGGTTAGCCTTCCTCTGGTTCGAGACAAGTTAGACTCTTATTTCGACTTCCACACGGAAAGCTTTTCCTTTGGTCTGCCACGTAATGGATTCGCAAGCCAGGCGTTCCATTTCGTGTCATCGAGAAAATTTTCCACCTTTGACTACACTCACTACATGAGTACGGTTAAACACTTTCGTCGGAACGTGCGACCGAGGTGTTTTTCCACCTTTTAGTACTCGCTCACGAGGTAGGCTACATGTGCTGCCGGCTCAGCACCTTACCTCCGTACAGCAGTGAGCGAGGAACGGCCAGGCCCTCTCATCAGGGGATCCCTCATATCCTCCAGCTGAGAGCCTTCGGGCAAGTATCTGAACTGGGCATGTAGCGTGCCCAGTATCTCACCTCCATTTATCAGTGGAGGCGTTTGTGTAGGATATGGACCAAGATTTGTGCTTCGTGCGCCGGAGCTTAAATTTTGACTGCTATCCTCAGCCTACCTGCAGAGCAGCAGGTTGTGTCTCTCTTAGTCTGGTCCCTATCCCATATGCTGTCCGATATGTAGTTTTTCATCCATCGTCAAGCACATGGGGTCGATGGGACACGCAAGCTCCCCCACCACGTCAAGGTGGAGACACATCGGGGGAGATAGATGCAATATGACTCAGTATGTCTCACACGCTACATGTCATGGTTAATGACGATCAAATGACTAAAATGGTTACACGATTTTCAAAAAAAAAAGGGGGGGGGGGCATACTGCCATGTAGCGTCGGAGGCAAGAGACGATAATGTATAATAGAATAAGGAAATTGTGGCAAGCAAGATAGAAAGATTAATCGAGAGGCGGAATAATACACGCGTTACTAGAGCACGTCAAGGCGGACTACGTCATCAAAGCCAGTTAGGTGGCAGAGAACCACTAGTTACGAAAGATATATGATCAAGGCATACTCCAAAGTCAGGACTGAAGATTGGCCATGAATATTTAAACCAGAATTCGAAGAAATGGCTCAAGGTTAACAAACGGTCAACAGACATGAGTCATTGTAAGTAGTAGTTGTTATGATACGTGGCAAGGATGCAATAGAACCAACGCTAGGCAGCTAAGCATTGTCTTGGGATGTGAGTAATTAAATATATCTATGATCAGCATTGTGCATAACCTTATTCATATAGTACCGGCCCTCCCGTAAACACGGGAACGGTGATGTCAAAGACTAGAATACATAGGAGGGAAGACCACCCTGAATGAGTGGTCTACCTCAAGTAGATTAGAGGTAACCCAGTGCCCCAACAAGAGGGCAGGGTAGGTGTAGGGAGTAGATAGGGAGGAGAACTATCAACGGTTCTCTCATGAGACACGTAAGTGTCAACCAGAGGGTAAGCACTCTGGTCACGGTGTAATCACCTCAACGTGATAGACACCAAGAACTTGGAATAGAACTCAAGAGTAGGCTTACTACTCTAAGCGTGTGGAATGATGTAGCACGCAAAAGCCGAAGTGCGCATGAAGACCCTCCGCGTGCTGTGTAATCAGGACGCGGAGAATTGTCAGACAGGGGACGGACTTCGTAGCGGACACATCGCTTAGAGTCGATGCGTCCTTCTTTAAGTGAATAGATAGATTTAGCAGTAGGGCTAGGGACGACTAGAGATAGGAAGTTCTGTGTATTCATGTGTGATTCATTAGAGACAGTTTTGTGCATTTATGTATTGTAAGAGCCAGTGGCAATAAAAATGTGTAATCAATTCCTCTCGTACGGCTGACAAGTCTTTTTGTGTGGTGCGAGAGAATTTTATCCCTGAATGCCTGTAGCATCGCTTGATGACAGGCTAGGATAAAAGTGGTGTCAGAAGTGTAGCTTGGACATTTGGTCAAGCTAAAACACTCACCCACGGCTCTAAAATAGCGTTACTGTCAGTTAATCACAGGGTTTAGTTTGTGTTAGTGTAAAATGGCGTGTGCAGATTAGAACAAGATGCGAGCTGTGCCCATCGTGACCGATTACCATTTATTTATGCTTATTGAAATGTTTTGTGCTTTATGAACATGTTTTCTTCTGATTTGTAAGTATTATTAGTATAGTTTTGCATCATTTATTTCTACAATTATTTGTTTATTTATGAGTATTTATGAAACATGATTCACGGCGGAGCAATACACTAAGAAATGAGCCGGCGACAATATCGATTTTTCAATCTAAGAATAGCGCTGCGCCTGTGACGTGTCACGGTTGACCCACAGCTGTCCTACGCCATTGGCAATCAGCGACAGATTGTTTACAAATCGCCAAGCCGTTGCTCGCCTGAATCTTTGAATTATAATGAGCATTATTTGTTTATACAAGCTATTTATTGAATATATTTAATAATTTGAACATTATTATTTCCTTTATATTTATTTTAAAGCATTTATTTATTTATTTGTGGACATATTCTATTTTCTACCGTCACGATGGCACTACTTTCTTTATGCAAATAGGATTCGGTCTGCACAGCACTATCATAGATTAAACAGCAGTTAGTTAAGGAAAGCAGAAGATATTAGAACGAAGACAGGACAGTGACAGTCTCTATCAACCATACCACATTGTGTTGTCCGTGGGCATGTAATTGTAAATTTCAAACAAATGTCTAAATGTATATGTCGTTTGCAATTAGTTAATTATTGATGCTCTAATAAACCAGATATAACAAGAGCTGTTTAGAAGAGTAACACAAGGTGTGTGTCGGGGTTGCCAAAGGATTGTGCCTGATTGTTCCTGATTGTTAAGATGAGTATACCCAAATTATTTGTGAATGCAATATGATTAATAATGCATCTCTTTTTCAGGGTGTAATCTAATGGTATTTTTTGTACACAGGCATTTAAAATCTTAACATATCTAATATACCTGAGTAAATATTTGAGTACCTATCAACTCTAGCTAATTATTCAACAACATGTCAACTTTAGCTGATTGCATACAAGCAGGCAAGGAATTAGGATACACCGTAAAGGAATTAGAGCAATATGCTGATCAATAATTTAGGGAAGCAAAAGATGCTGATAGAGATGAACGTGCACGAGAAAGACAACACCAGAAGGAGATTGTAGAACTAGCTGAAATAACAAAACAAAAGGAGTTAGAAATAAAACACAAAGAGGCACAATTAGCTGAAATAACTAAACAAAAAGAGTTAGAAATGAAACAACAACAGTTAGATCAGGAATTAGAGATTAAACAAAAATAATTAGAATTAAAGCAAAAACAATTAGATCAGGAGAGAGAGTTGAAGCAAAGAGAGATAAATGAAATGGCAAGGGTGAAAGAAAAACAAATACAGATTGAATCAGAGACACAGTTAAAGATGAAAGGTATGGAAGTAGATTCACACGTAGAGATCTCCGCTACAAAACTAAAGAGTCAGCAAGAAGAGAATAAACTTAATAAATACAAACATATTATTAAGCCATTCTGTAAAGAAGATTCCATATCAGCTTGGACAGAAAATGTCGAATATCAGCTTAAATACTATCAAGTACCAATCGATATGTGGGCCATGATCTACATGAAAAACCTCAGTGGGGAGCCCCTTAAAGTTATTGAATCAATACCAACTGATCTTAGATCTAACTATCAGTACATTCACGATAGGGTAATGCAACATTTTTTACTTGATGCCCCTGGGTATCAAGTCCAATTTTCTAACTTAAAACCAAAACCAAGTGAGACCTTCATCGATTATGTCTCGAATGTCCAAAGCGTGCTGAATAGATGGCTTAATGCAGCAAAAATAGGAAACGACTTTGAAAAACTTAAAAATTTAATAGCCATGGATAAAGTTATATCCACAGTCCCAACTCCTTTCGCTAAGTTCCTTCAGCAGTCAGACATCGAAACAATACAACAATTCGAGAAGAAAGGCTCCGCATATTTTTCCTCGAATAGGGAAGTTTTTAAAACATCAAACATCGACTCTGAAATAGTCTCTTTTGTTAAGGACCAACCTAAAAGTTATCGTAGCAATAAAAAACCATTTCAGAGAGGCGACAAGAAAGATCAAAAATTGCCTAAATGTATGTATTGCCAACTTTTTCATGATACTTACGCTATGTGTGATAAATCACCGAACTATCCGACACATCTTGAGATGGCCATTCAGAAACAACAAAACAAGAGAAATGCATACAGGCGTGCGGTTAAATGTTTTTTCTGTGCTAGCTACGGGCATTACTCCAGTAAATGCCTAGGTCGTCAAAGAATGAAGGCCAACAGTGCAATGTTAATTGATACATCTTCTGATAGTGGGAGTGAGACTGAGTGCGAGGTCGAGAATGAATTACCTTTTAACCAATCTGAAGATGTTTGTTGTGTAAACGATATCTTAAGCTTTGACAGTTTTGAGCGATGTCACCAATTTCATGCAGACGGAAAATTAGAATGTGGACACACAGTGCCATTCTCCACTGAGAGTGCAAATGCAGCATTAGCCTCCAGAGGCAATTTGGTGTTCCACAATGCACTGGTCAATTAAATACCATGCCAATGTTTGCTTGTTAGTGGAAGCACTCTTATCGGTCTTAGAAAGGAATTTGTGAACCCAAATGATTATACAGGTGACTCAGTCAAATGCCGAACCTTTTCGGGTAATATCGAAATTTACCCACTGGCAAGAGCCCGTATAAACACTCCTTTCCTTTCTGGTACCTTTACATGTGCTATTTTAGATAACCCTTGTACTGATTTAATTTTGGGATGCTTACCCCAATTGAAGCATTGCACTAACAAAGAAATAGCTGCATGGGAAAAATTAAATGCAGCAAATGCAACAACCAGAGCAGATACTATTAAACACCAAGACACACTACAGGAGGAAAGACTACTGTTGCTATCACCAACTAGGACGGATGATACCACCAGGCAGAAGTTTATAGACCAGCAAAAAGCTGATCCGAGTGTGTCTCCGTATCTAAAACTGTTAAAAGAAAAAGCTAAAGTAACAACCATGAGATTCAGCAAACGGTGTTACCTGTACAACACCGCCAAACTGTGCTAAAGATTGCACACGAGTCACCGTTTGCTGGTCACCTTGCATACGACAAAACCAGGGCCAGAATTCAGGCTCATTTTTACTGGCCGGGTTTTTGTAATGACATAAAATTATTCTGTCGGTCATGTAATGTCTGTCAACAACTAGTACGTAAGGGTAAACATCCTACAGCTGAAGTACAACCTTCAACACTGGCCTCTAGACCATTCGAGAGTGTGGCGGTAGATATTGTTGGACCCCTGAACCAGGTGTCCAGCAAAGGAAATCGCTTCATCTTAACGCTAGTAGACCTATGTTCAAGGTGGGTTGAGGCGGTAGCTTTAAAATACATCACCTCCAAAGATATTGCCAATGTATTTTTACATTTGTTCTCACGATTCGGATTTCCACTACCATCTTATCCGACCGGGGAACCCAATTCATATCGGCTGCAACGCAAGCCCTTACAAAAATGTTACGAATTAAACAGCATTTTACAACAGCTTATCATCCAGCCAGCAATGGAATCGTAGAGAAGATTAACGGAGACCTAAAACATATGCTGGCTAAGGTGACAGCAGAAAACCCATCTGAATGGGATACACTGTTGCCAACAGTGCTGTTCGCCTATCGGGAGATTCCCCATTCAAGCACGGGTTTCTCACCTTTTGAGTTAGTATACGGGGCTAACCCACGTGGACCCCTAACAATTTACCATCAGTTAGTAACTAATGCGATTGAAATTCCAACCCCTAAAACACCTTATGAGATGGTAACAGAAACACGCGATAAAATTATGAAATCGTGTATGATAGCCAAGGCAGCTTTGGAGAGGAAGGGTCAAATCTACCGCCAATACGCAAATAGAGGTGCTAGGACTATTAATCTTGAACTAGATCAAGACATACTGCTTTTACTCCCAGACAAACGTAATTTATTATTGACCTCATGGCAAGGGCCATTCAAAGTTGTACGAAAAATTTCAGATGTCGATTATGAAATATCGATAAACGGACACTTAAAGATATTTCATATCAACATGTTGAAACCCTACTTTTCACGACAAGAGACAGAACTGGAGACAGACGAACATAATGCACCCACACCTATTGATGAGACGACAGACATACATAACGCAACTACACTAGTTAGCGAGACTGGCAAGGACGACGATATGCATATATTTAGTGAGCATACAGAAAACGCACTTAGCACCACCACCGTACTGAACCAGGTAGACGACGACGGGATGGAACTACCTGTTCCAATTGTAGACAAGACTACGACATTAGAGTGTATACGGTTAGAACCGGGACTAACAGAAGAGCAACGACGACAGACATTAGAATTAGTGACGGAGTATAAGGACATATTTTCCGACATTCCAGGTAGGACGGACAGGATCGAGCACTCCATCCTTCTTTCGGACTCAAAGCCTATCAAATGCAGGCCGTACTCTATCCCACTTAGCTACAGAGAAAGTCTAAATAAGGAAATTCTTAATTTAGAAGCTAGTGGAATCATCCAGAAATCTACATCTGAGTACTCCTTTCCAATCGTCTTGGTAAAGAAAAAGGACTCCACAATTCGTCTCTGTGTGGACTATAGAAAACTCAACAATGTCACTAAGATCGACTCAGAACCAATTCCTTCCTGCGAAGATCTTATTCTGGATATGTCCACCTCCAAAATCTTCTCTAAATTAGACCTTACTAAGGGATATTGGCAGGTCCCTATGAAGACTCAATCCATCCATCTTACTGCATTCTCAACACCTTTAGGTCTTTACGAGTGGCGGTTTCTTCCTTTCGGACTTCGTAACGCTCCTGCCACTTTCGTACGCCTAACTAGAGATTTACTACATGGAGTGACGAATACGGTGACATATATAGATGATATTTGTGTCCATACAGATGACTGGACAACACACTTACTGAAACTCCGACAGGTCTTCGAGAGGTTGCGACTCTTCGGTCTCACTGTCAAACCTAGCAAAGTTGAACTGGGCCTACAAGAAATTGATTTTTTGGGCCATGTCATTTCACAAGGACAACTGAAAACTGACAATAGAATTGTTACTAAAATTATGATTCTGACCATGCCTACAACAAAGAAGCAGGTCAGGAGCCTTTTGGGTTTAGTAAATTATTATAGTAAGTTCATACCAAACTTAGCCGAAATCACGAGTGTATTTTCTAATGTTTTGAAAGCATCGGTAAAATTAGATGTCAAAGATGCATTATTAATTTCTGCATTGTCAAAATTGAAACTCCTATTTAGTAATGTACCAATTCTGCGTTTGCCTAATCCTAGGCTCATTTATTATCTTAGGACAGATGCCAGCACGATCTCCATCGCTGGAGTACTAGGCCAATTTTACGATGGCATCTTCCATCCAATTTGCTACGTGAGCCGCAAGATCACACCTGCTGAGTCCAGATATTCCATATCAGAGTTGGAAGCCCTAAGTGTCATCTGTTCAGTAAGGAAGTTACATCGATTTCTAGCGGGTAATCACTTCGTAGTACAGACCGACAACTCCCCAATCACGGTCATACAAAGTGGGGTGCATAGCAATGACCGCATCTACAGGTGGTCGTTAATCTTACAAAATTATACTTTTAGTATAGAGCATATTAAGGGTAGGGACAACATTCTTGCTGATACCCTTAGTCGACCATCTGAGGTAGAAATACCTGATACTCCACATGAAATGTAGTCTAAGATAATGTAATTGAGTACACTTAAAATATCCTGTGTAAAATATCCTACGTAATACATAGACATCATGATCAGGACTGTGTGCCAATAACAGGGAATCACCATGTGTCCATAGACAGCAGAAGAAGAACTGTGCTCCAAGAACAAGTGAATCACCGTGTGTACATAGACAGCTCGTTACTTACTATGCTCCATTTGTGGTCCGGTGAATCACCTGTGTTAATCATGGAAGAACAGTGTCAGAACAATGCGTAAATAACAGACACGAATATACATGTCTACGACACAAGCGGACTCTACGAGTGGAAGAATACCCATAAGACACTAGTATGACTGTGGAGTCTAATTAATATACCCAGGACAAGTGTGTAACTGTGAACTGTGCCAACAAAATCAATTTCTGAACTTTACGGCAACCACTAACCTGAGGTAGTTAAATACCATGTATATACATTTAGCTATTGTGATATGTATTATAACATGTTTTTAATACAGTGAGAAATTATAGCTAGATTAGTTACTTTAATATAAATTTAGAATAGAATTAGGTAATATGATAGAATTTTTTTTTTATGTAGTTTAGATAAATCACTAATTTACCCATCTACTTAGGATAGTAACTTTAAATTTAATAATAGCTAATTAAAGACGAGGATAAAAAGTTAAGATAGGAACAGTACCAATTAGTTCATTTCATTTCACTTTATTTCATTCCATCTTGATGAACACTTTAACAACCTCATCATTTAGGATTAAAAGTAGTTTATACCTTATAGGATTATACATTTGAACATACATCATTTACACCATGTATAGTAAAATTATCAATCATATGTTTTCATTTAGACATTAAAACATTCTTCTTTTTAAATAACATCATAACTCATCTCACATCATGTTCATTTTTTAGTTAGTTAGATTACTTCCCTTAAATTATTTTAATTCTGTGCAACAAATTAGAATATATATATTTATAGAATTAGTATTAGTATTTCAGTAGAACGTAGTGTTTATTATTATCAGGGTACAAACTATCAACCCTATTTCATCCATGTAAATATTTTGTAAATACATGACTCGTGAAGTAAGTTACGCACAGTCATTAAGCTCAACTCTTTTCAAACTGAGCCAAACTTGTACAGTGTCACTTCAAGGTTTGTAAATAATTGGGAGAATAAAAGATGTGTGACAGAAGTGTGAAAGTGAGAGAAAATGGAAAATATAGAATGGAGAGTGAAGACAACCAGCGGATTTTTTCTGCCGCTCAACGCGACTTTTATTATTTGTCTGCGTCAAGCGTTTGCTTTCAGTGTTGAAATATGCTGTCTCGAATGTGTTGTGTGTAGTTTTGTGTTAGCCATAATTACATTAGACCTTAGGGAAAGTATTTTAAGTCTCATAAGACGGAAACGTAGTCACGAATTAGTGTTATACACTTATTTGTGGCCACATTTAACCGGATTATGGCACTTGAAAACTGACTTACATACAAATTATAGACAGACACACATGTTAGAAGATTAATTACGTTATTAGTTACATCTAAACACGCAAACAACCAGGAAAACAAACATGTAAAGTGCATACATTTTTGAAGATTAATTACGTTATTAGTTACATCTAAACACGCAAACAACCAGGAAAACAAACATGTAAAGTGCATACATTTTTGGAACAAGGGGAGATAACTCCGGGTCACGGGACACAGTAGACAGCGAAACACTAACTTAACAGTGAAAGATACTTTACACGCGGAAGCGAGATAGGTAAAGCCTGTCGCACACAGCTTGTGCAAGGGTTGTTTAATATTATATGGGGGACATGAAGCAATTCGTGTGTTGATCCTAAGAAAGTCAACTTTGTATGGGTAGTGAGTTAATTTGCTATTTGAGGGCAGGTCTTATAAGGCAATGGTCCGGTTCAGACAAACCTCTAATAAATATAATATTGCGATTGAGAAGAGGGCTCACGCCAACCAGACAAGTTTGTGGCGATCACCAGTAGCCAAGTAAAGTAATACTACATTGTGACATTAGTCAGTAGAGGTCTATTGAGTTACCCAGAACCAAATTACCAGTAGTCTTTGACAAAAATTAGACACACTAATTTTTAGAAACCTCTTGCGTCACAACCATGAGTCAAAATTTGTAACGCAACACAGGAGGGGAGGGTGTGTGTTAAAGACTAGAATACATAGGAGGGAAGACCACCCTGAATGAGTGGTCTACCTCAAGTAGATTAGAGGTAACCCAGTGCCCCAACAAGAGGGCAGGGTAGGTGTAGGGAGTAGATAGGGAGGAGAACTATCAACGGTTCTCTCATGAGACACGTAAGTGTCAACCAGAGGGTAAGCACTCTGGTCACGGTGTAATCACCTCAACGTGATAGACACCAAGAACTTGGAATAGAACTCAAGAGTAGGCTTACTACTCTAAGCGTGTGGAATGATGTAGCACGCAAAAGCCGAAGTGCGCATGAAGACCCTCCGCGTGCTGTGTAATCAGGACGCGGAGAATTGTCAGACAGGGGACGGACTTCGTAGCGGACACATCGCTTAGAGTCGATGCGTCCTTCTTTAGGTGAATAGATAGATTTAGCAGTAGGGCTAGGGACGACTAGAGATAGGAAGTTCTGTGTATTCATGTGTGATTCATTAGAGACAGTTTTGTGCATTTATGTATTGTAAGAGCCAGTGGCAATAAAAATGTGTAATCAATTCCTCTCGTACGACTGACAAGTCTTTTTGTGTGGTGCGAGAGAAGTTTATCCCTGAATGCCTGTAGCATCGCTTGATGACAGGTGACTTCTATTGTTTAATGACGTCACAAGCTATTCTACGGAAATAAATATTGCATTACAAGAAATGTCGGCCTGCCTCTAGTCGTTGATATTAATTAACGTTGCTTCTGTTATTCTGCTGGATTGGTTTGTTGGACGGCGAGCTGAAGAGAATCATGTAAATCACCATTTGGCACATTGTGCCTGTTTACAGCAGAGCTGCGTTACTTGCGCCTTTCGGCCGACACATCCGACGTCTGCGGGCATTTGTTGACAGGGTTAACCTTCCCGGGTTTTTCGAAGGACATTAGAGTCTCACTGTTGTCGTGTTATCTACATTCTAGCTCAGTGTTTCCCAACGTGGGGCCCACGCCCCACAGGGGGGCAATTTGATTGTTAAGGGGGGCAATTCGAAAATGGAAGAAATCGGCTGAATATAACAAAACGGGGAGACTTGAGACTGAAGTTAACTAAATAAATTGGAACCTGACATAAGATCTCTTTGCAGCAAGCATCAAGCGCAAGGATCTCACTAAATTTAAATAATAATTAATTACTAATAATTAAAATAATATAGAAAAATCTTTCATTAAAATTAATTTGTACTTGAATTTCAGTTCTCCATTATATGTTTTGAAAATTTACTTACTGTGTTTGCTCAATAATTACCTAGTGATTTCTTCCTAAAACCTATCATTCAAGTTTCTTTAGTGAACATTTCAATTTTTGAATTTTAAAAATAATGTATATGTTGAGGAGGGGGGCGGGGGGCGGGGGAGGGGGGCAATATGAATTTTAGAAAGGCTTAAGTGGGGCATGGCACATAAAAGGTTGGGAAACACTGTTCTAGCTGGTCAAGTTAGAACGGCCGAAGACATCCCGCTCAAGGGAAGGCAGGGACAGACCATGGGCATTCCCCGCCATCCACGGAGGCTTCCATATACGCCATATTAATTATGCCAAATTAAATATATATTTCGAAAGAATATCTTGGGAACAAAGTTATGCACAGGACAAGCCATTGATTTACGATGAGAGATCATCACTGCTTAGAGACAAAGGTACTACATGATCCAGAGGATCTGGCCGACAATCAAGAATAGGAGCAAAGGCCAGACGGACACATAATCAGACTGCTAAAGGTATCACTACTATTGGGACTCTTCGCGATAACCTCAACTGATGATGATAAGGTTAGAAAAACTATTCACCTTTTCAAAAGTTATTCCATCCATTCACTGGAATTTTCAAAATTGGTTTGGTTCTATCTTTCTTCACAACCATAGCTCTTGTTTTCTTGATATTGATGTCTAAAACTTTGTACTTATTGTTTCCTGCTTGGTTTACAAATTCTTTTACTAATGGAGAAAGTTAGGTGACAATGGTAGCACCATTATTGCACAAGACTGGCTTCGTCTGGCTTGAGAAGGATTACTTCCATTGTGTTCAGTCTCCTCCCATAGATCACATAAGGAGAATCTCAGTAAAGTGCACGATCTTCGTAGCAACATCAAGGATCCAAAACGTGTATATAACAGAATCACGCAGACTACACAAGTTGTGGGCGTAGCTTTTCTAATTATCAGTCTGTCCCACGGCAGCGCCCTTTTCGGCCTGCTCTTGTCGATTTCCAACTGGAGGGATTTTGAATGGCGCAACGTGACCCAGGCACAGAGTTTTTCAGCTCTGGTCTGAAAAAGGTTAAACGCCCGATCTTTAATTCCAAGAATACAGGGGATATCATCATCATCATCATCATCATCATCATCATCATCATCATCATCATCATCATCATCATCATCATCATCATCATCATCATCATCATCAGCAGCAGCAGCACCATCAAGTATCAAAAGACTACACCCCCGATCTGCAATTCCAAGACCAGAAGGAGTATCATCATCACCATCAAGTGCCACAAGACTAAGCGATCTACAAGAGGGAGTATCATCGTCATCATCACTATCATCATCACTATCATCATCATCATCATCATCATCATCATCATCATCATCATCATCATCATCATCACCTTCGTCATCATCATCATCATCATCATCATCATCATCATCATCATCATCATCATCATCACCATCATTATCATCATCATCATCATCATCATCATCAAGTGCCAAAAGGCTAAACGCCCGACCTACAATTCCAAGACCAGAGCGGGCATCATTTTCAACATCATCATCGTCATCAAGTGCCAAAATGCTAAACGCACAATCTACAATTCTGAGACTTCATGGAGTATCATCATCGTCATCACCATCATCACATCAGTATCATCATCATCATCATCATCATCATCATCATCATCATCATCATCATCATCATCCTCATTACTATGAAGTGCCAACAGGCTAAATGCACGATCTACAATTCCAAGACTTCAGGGAGTATCATCATCATCATCATCATTATCATTATAATCATCACCATCATCATCATCATCATCATCATCAAGTGCTAATAGATAAAACGCCACATCTACAGTTCCAAGATCACAGGAAGTATCATCATCATCATAATCATCATCATCAAGTGCCAACAGGCTAAACGCTTGATCTATAATACGAAGACTAGAGAGAGCATCATCCTCATCCTCATCATCATCACAAGCCTTGCCGACTGACATCTCCACATCTCGTGGTCTCCAAAGGCAAATATCAATTCACGCGCTGACACCTTTCCTTGCTATGACACAAGACTGGGTGTGGGAGAGAGAGACAGAGAGAGATAGGGAGAGAAGGAACGTGAGAGAGGGACAGAGATAGGGAGAGAGAGGACAAGAGATGGAGAGATAAAGGGAGAGGGAGGCAGAGAGAGGAGGGGAGATAGGAGAGAGAGAGAGAGAGAGAGAGAGAGAGAGAGAGAGAGAGAGAGAGAGAGAGAGAATACTACTCTATTTTTTTGTATTTTTGTAAAACTTTTCACTGAGAAATATTAAAGGCAAGAAGATTGACTTCATTGCACCGGATGCCATCCCACACGGCTCACTCTCTGTCCGCAGGACGGTCTGTCGAAAGCGTCGTACACAGCACGAGCTCCATGTGAGTCTCGTATATATGTATATGATATAAGCATAATATAACATAACATGGGCGATGTACCCCAAACCTTTGTCGCAGCTGTGTGTTCAAATATCCATTTCCCAGACGACATGCAACAGTTAAGGTTGTCTATTTCGGCGTAACCTCCGATGTTACATGCAGTAGTTAATCTCAACGAAACGAGATCTGTCCGTTACATTAGCTTCTTCACTCCCAGGCATATGTGACATGAGTCGTTTATGCCCAAGCATGCACATACAAACATCACACACACACACGCACGCACACACACACACACACACACACACACACACACACACAGAGAGGCAGTTAGGAAGGCAGGCGGACAGAGTACATAAAATTCCTGGTTTTATTTTTCATGTGCAAACATATTTCCTAGTCCCTGTATTTTCGCCGTCTAATATTACTACCTAAACTATTACCGATGTATGTTCACTTAATGACACTAAAAGAGAGCAATGGCGGGGCGGCAGCGGGGAGCGTATGGGAAGCCGGCGCAGCTGTGGTTATAAACACGCGTTACTTGCGCATTTCTTGCTATAAATTGGAAAGCAGATGTCAAGACAATTGTTTTCTAGTAGGATATCTCTATTTGCTGCTGGAGTCTTCGGCTGTCAAGTCTAGAACTATAGGTATATTTCTCGTTTTTATGGAGATGTAAATTGCCGGCTGTGCGATATGTTGTGCTAATATATGTGTCAATAAACGCCTGTGTGTCGTAGAAATACTCTATTCATGTTAAGGAGCAAAGAGGGTATTTTAAAAATTGCTTGTTCTTGCAGGACGTTCCGATCAACCCATGTTAATTTTCTATACAATTTTACGCTCAGTAGTTTGCCATTGCTTTCTGAACGAGAAGACAACGTTTAAGTCCAACTAAACCAAAGAAACATAACATATGTAGTTAATTTACTTGTGAAATACCTAGTAATATATGAAATCTTAAAACATACAAGTCTTGGTAATATATTAATTAAAGTAATGTTTATGTAATGTACCACTTCACTTTGTCTGATTAGTCTACAGCCGTGATTAGTCCACAAACATCACGTTATTTTTTTATTTTTTTTAAACCGGCGCGGCTAGGAAATTTCCACTGCGCGAGCGTCAGCCAATCATTCATGCTCCCTGATCGAAACTAAGAAGCTCCTGGTTGGCGTAAGGTCACAGGCTCTGAGGCCGAACAAAATTTTCCACTGGGAAGATTCCTACGTCACTCAAGTATCAACCTTTGCCCTTTAATGTAATGTTTTCTTTTAAGTTATTTTTGTATAAACGTTACATTTTAAAGCCGTTTTAACCGCGGTATTAAATGAGCATGCATCATTTCATTTAAGTTAATGCCAGTGCATAAGCACAAAGCTGTCTCAAAGAAAAAGAAGCCTGATCTTTTGTTTAGCAGAACTGTCAGTTAATAAGGTCATCTGAACAGAGGCGGAGATAAAAAAAACGAAACACAAAAAGCTTCTTTTATTTTGTTCCCTGTAATATTCCGTTTCCCATCCCTATCTCGCCAGGTTGTTATTTGTGAATTACAGACACCGTCAGAGAGATTAGATACACGTCAGACGTCATTGTCAACTGTAATATAAAACAACAGGAATGTTTGCACTGTATTTAACCTTTGGTATTTAGATTATGCCGGTCTCTCTGGCCGAGGGGTTACACCACTTTCTCCGTAATCCCTTTTATCACGCAGAGTCTCGTAGCGGGCGAGAACTGAAAGCGGTTCTACCCCCGCTGGTGACTTGCGGGATACTTGAGCCGGTCGCTCAGAAAGCAACGGCAAACTACTGAGCGTAATCTTGCGAATTAAAAAAAAAAAATTTAGATTATAATTATCGGTTGGCTTGCGCTGTGGCTAGCACGCGTGTAGGGTGGCCATTATGTGGAATGTGCATCGTGGCAGATTTTTAGACCCCCAGCTTAGGATGGTTACCAGGAAATGTCTTGGGGGGTAAAATTGGTCGGTAATATATTGACAATAGTGATACAAACTCCGCCGCGTAGCAAACAAGGCAGGGGGCTTCTGGTCGTCAGATGTGGTTCCCCCTTCCTCGAATGTTTCCACCGGTTATCTCTTAACATTCTCTAGGGGCGGGCTTTCTCTAGGGGCCGTGCGAGACGTTCGATCGATTAGAACAGAATTATGGACAATACAAGGACGTTGCGGCGGCTAGCCTTCATTAGCAAACAAATTTATACACAAAACACATGTAATCACTGAGAAGACCCTTTAGTGGACTACATTAGAGCATAAGAACGGGATGAGAAGGGGGGGGGGGGAATGGAAAAATAAGGACAATAAAGAGAAAATGAAAATTTGAAAACACCCCCCCCCCCCCCCCCAATAAGAGTGACGCATGCACATTTGTGTGCGAGTGCGTGCGTGTCAGATCCTTGGATAGAATATATCCATCCTTTCCGTGTTCTTCCTTTAGGCGTTGTAATCAGATCGTCATCTTTTATAGGCACAGTTCAGTGCAGTTTATCAACATAGCATTCTGGACGCGTCCATAACTGCTGCGATTATCTGTCAACGAACAACGGTTCATAGTATGAAATACAGACAGTTAGGATATGTAGCTCCTGCGACAAGACGAGACATACTCAACATTGACACGGTGTACACACCTTACGGTTCACAGTGTCATTCCGATTTTGACTGGCGAAGCTCTTCGCGACTTGATGTTCTTCTCTGTCCCGGATCCATTGGTTGATACTCTTAAGTAGCGTTAGTGCCTGCCATTCAGTTTCTACTTTCATTGCCCACGCGCCTGTGTGACTTGTAAGAAGAAGGCACCAAGCTATTGACTATTAGAATACAGCGCTACCTGGAATGGCTGGAAGGTCGCCCTAAATTTAGCAGACTCCACTTAGAGTGGCTCCAATAATCGAGACTCTACAAGTTCAGATTAAGTATGGCTCGTTTTCCATCTAGGTATGGCTTGTTTTCCACCTAGGAATGGCTTGTTTCCCATCTGGGTATGGCTCGTTTTTAACCTGAGCGTGGCTCATTTTTCGTTTGGGAATGGCTCGTTTTGCATCACAGTATGGCTCGTTTTCCATCTGAGTATGGCTCGTTTTCTATCTGAGTTTTGCACCACAGTATGACTCGTTTTCTGACCTAAAAGTCACTTCTGGTAACCTGCGTGTACGTTGTACGGCTCAATACATCGGACTTCAATAAGCATTATTTCGGGCGTCCTTTCCCTAGCCTTTGACTGTCTCCAGTCTGCCTACAAGGCAGCAGGTTTGTGTCTTACTTCATCTGGTCCCTATCCCTTGACCGTCCGACATTGGATATTATACCACTAGCTGCTCTACCGTCGGCATAGCTCTTGGGGGTCATTGAAACACCAAATCCCTCTACCACGTCAAGGTGGACACACACACAATGTCGTGTTGACAGATGACGGAGTTAACAATTGGAAGTCGACCTAAACAAAATGAGCGTAAAATTACTACCACCAAACTTGACACAAAATGTAGTCCCAAACCTGAGCGTATAAAAAGACGTTATTTTATGTACGTACACCAAGAACTGCATTCTATCAAATGTAGAACATTTTGTACAATAAGTCCGTGTCCTTGAAGAAAAGGAGTCCTTGCATGTTGCATAGAACCAATTTCAGTATATGGCTGCGAATCCTGGTAAACAGGTGAAAACAAATCAACGGAAGCCTTGGTTTTATAAAAGAATGCTGACAATTAAATGGACAGCCAAAATATGCAATGTGGACATTTTGAGGAAAGCTAAGTCGCAAAGACAACTTGTCACAAACATCAGAAAGAAGCAGTCAGAATTTTTTGTCCACATTATGAGAAGACAAAAACTAGAACATACTGTGACAACCGGAAAGATTTGTGGAAAGAGAGATAGGGGAAGACAGCATCAGAAAATTCTTGACAGTCTTGTGTCATGGCATGGAAGGGAGTCAACATGAATTAATCCATGCCGTCGGAGATCGCAAATTGTGGAGAGGTATGATCCCCCACGCCAGCCGTCAAGGCACTAGATGATGACACTAAGAACAGGAGCAGCAGTAGCGCAGTGGCGAGAACATTTGCCTACTGGTCCGTTGGTGATTAGTGTTGGAATCTTGTGTATTCCAGTGGACTTCCAGGTCGACATAGCTTAACAGTGGATGCCAAGAAGTTGTCTGAGAAGTGAAGGGGGCGGCGTGACATTGATCATATCAACCACCGAGTGGACATTCATCACATCAACCACCGAGTGGACATTGATCACATCAACCACCGAGTGGACATTCATCACATCAACCACCGAGTGGACATTGATCATATCAACCACCGAGTGGACATTGATGACATCAACCACGGAGTGGACATTGATCATATCAACCACCGAGTGGACATTGATGACATCAACCACCGAGTGGACATTGATCATATCAACCACCGAGTGGACATTGATCATATCAACCACCGAGTGGACATTGATCATATCAATCACCGAGTGGACATAGATCATATCAACCACCGAGTGGACATTGATGACATCAACTACCGAGTGGACATTGATCACATCAACCACCGAGTGGACATTGATCATATCAACCACCGAGTGGACATTGATCATATCAACCACCGAGTGGACATTGATCATATCAACCACCGAGTGGACATTGATCATATCAACCACCGAGTGGACATTGATCACATCAACCACCGAGTGGACATTGATCATATCAACCACCGAGTGGACATTGATCATATCAACCACCGAGTGGACATTGATCATATCAACCACCGAGTGGACATTGATCATATCAACCACCGAGTGGACATTGATCATATCAACCACCGAGTGGACATTGATCATATCAACCACCGAGTGGACATTGATCATATCAACCACCGAGTGGACATTGATCATATCAACCACCGAGTGGACATTGATCATATCAACCGCCGAGTGGACATTGATCATATCAACCACCGAGTGGACATTGATGACATCAACCACCGAGTGGACATTGATCATATCAACCACCGAGTGGACATTGATGACATCAACCACCGAGTGGACATTGATCATATCAACCACCGAGTGGACATTGATCACATCAACCACCGAGTGGACATTGATCATATCAACCACCGAGTGGACATTGATCACATCAACCACCGAGTGGACATTGATCACATCAACCAACGAGTGGACATTGATCATATCAACCACCGAGTGGACATTGATCACATCAACCACCGAGTGGACATTGATCATATCAACCACCGAGTGGACATTGATCATATCAACCACCGAGTGGACGTTGATCATATCAACCACCGAGTGGACATTGATCATATCAACCACCGAGTGGACATTGATCATATCAACCACCGAGTGGACATTGATCATATCACCCACCGAGTGGACATTGATCATATCAACCACCGAGTGGACATTGATCATATCAACCATCGAGTGGACATTGATCACATCAACCACCGAATGGACATTGATCATATCAACCACCGAGTGGACATTGATCATATCAACCACCGAGTGTCAGTTTTAAGTTTAAGTTAGTTGCATATCATTTACGGGCGTAGCAGTCAACCCCAACATATTTACGTTCAATAGTTTGCCATTGCTCTCCGATCGACCGGCACACATACCATTCAAAAACAAAAAACCAACACAGCTGTGTTCCGACGTGATCTACATAAATATGGGGCTAACATCATGTACCCAGTCCTCCACACGTCGTGAAAAAGGGTCTTCGTTTTATTACTGTACATCTATCCAGGCATCTATGTACCTGGGCACACAGGCCAGCCGATCGATTGGCGAGCATAGCGATGATTGAGGCGAGCAGACAATGGATGGGCCAGACGTTTTAAGTTAGTGGCATACCCTTGACAGGACTTCGCATTCATTTGTGACAGTATTTGGCTGGTTGTGGTTTCTTGGCAAGTTTACGTTCGTTAGTTTGTCATTGCTTTCTGAAAGACCGGCTCTCTTACCTTTGTATAGAACCCAAAGCAAAGCGGTCTGCTTCCGAATCTCCTACAGCTGTGTTTCCAACGCCGTATGCGGGATTACGAATTGCATTCGTAACGCCTTAGCCACAGAGACGGCTGGGCCAGACATTATCAGCGCTATAACAGATGATGGATGAACAGAAGGAAATATGGGCATCTGCTTCATTTTGCTTCAATGTAAGAGATATGGGAGTGGGCTGGGAGGCGTGAACCAGACGTGAACATGTTGTAAACATCGCAAGGTATTTGATGAACCAACACAGAAGACGCATCATCATCATCATCATCATCATCATCATCATCATCATCATCATCATCATCATCATCATCATCATCATCATCATCATCATCATGTGCCGTGCCGACAAGCGTGGGCAATTCAGTTTCGCCATCTCACTCGATCACCAGAGTCGTGGATCAGCTCAGTGTCTTGTCTCGACCATGCTACTTGGTCAAGCCATCCAGGTATAACTTCTCTGCCTGCCCCTTGTGGTTGAGGTGGAGAGATTACGTTTCCCCTCGACCTTGCCAATTGTCACACCAAGTAAGTTCTCCAATTTATTTATTCTCATAACGTGACCAAAAAATAGAAGACTTATACGATCAGTAGATCAGTCGAAATAAGCTGGCGAAGATGTTTAAAAAAAAAGGGGGGGGGGGGGGGGTTGGGGGGGGGGGGGATAGAGCACCTATGGACCTGTTCAGAGTCAGAGTGTGATGATGATGATAATGATGATGATGATGATGATGATGATCCTCCTTAATCACTATGCAGAAAAGGGAGATTAGAGACATTGCTAACAGTAAGAATTAAAATAACACGAATTGCTAAAACTGATAGTTGCCATAGTAACTTGCGCTGAAATGTCACAGCCATGAGTAAACAACACACACACAAACATCATCGCTAGGATCAATACAATTAATCACCCGGAAAGTAGAATGAAAATTAAACGTAATAAGTAAAGAAGGCAATGAATGAATCATCTGAAATTGAGAGGTAGATTGTGAGCTTTAGTAGAAAACGAAAATTGAAATATTTTGGTCACTTGAAACGCCATAAAAGTTTGGAGAAAACACTCATGGAGGGGTATATGCCCGGGAAGAGAAGAAGAGAATGGCCAAAGAGAAAATGGGTGCAGGATGTGGCGGATGATCACCAGATGGGTGTATCAGACGCGGGACATCTTGCTTATGACCGAGAAGTTTTCCAGACGATTGTTATGAGAGCGAAATTCTGCAAAGGACATGCTACTGAATGAAACAATGAACTAGAAGACGATTACAAGTAATAACATGGACGTTGCTATTAAAGCCTTCGACAGCAGAGAATAAACAAACACAAACTGACACCAACAAGTTAGTTGCATATCCTTTATAGGACGCTGCACAAGCATGTTTTGCTATTGTGATCTCCTGGCAAGTTTACGTTCAGTAGTTTGCCATTGCCTTCTGAACGACCAGCACCCATACCATTTACGTAAAAAAAAAAAAAAAACAACGCAACGCGGTCTGCTCCCAAATCGCGTGCAGCTGTGTTTCGAGCGCTGGTATGCGGGGATTACGAACTGCCTACGTAACTCTTCGCCACGGAGCTGACACACTGGCACAACCACATGAAAAACACAACATGAAAATATAAATATAAAAGATACTTATCTGTATCCTAGTTGTGGCTGGATATGTTTTCCAAACGATAAGCTCGTAAGTAAAAAACCGTATTACACGCCCATATTGGGACACATTTTATAGATCAATCGGCACTTTCAGAAGGTCAGCATGGCCGAATGGATAAGAACGCGGGTTCTTAAATATCCGGTTAAGGGGTTGAACCCCTACACGGGACAGTTGAACTAAAATGTTGACCTATCGTCCTTGACTTGGGAACGTTAATTACAAGTACCTCTGAAGTCGGAGTGGGTTCACCTGGTGGCGAGGGACACTGTTAATAGGTAAACGCTAATCCACACCAAAATTCAGTTCAGCACTACTTGAAGTAGTGTATATGGACTACTCTTGTGTTCAAAGCGAGCAAGCGCACTCTAGCAGTGATGTGGTCAGTATAACGCCCGCCGCCTGTACTTCCGAAGCCATTTTCTGTTTCCCATTTTGACCTGGGAAAATCAGGGTTGTCCAAGTGTATTTAACTGATTAAGCGCCATGGGATGAATGAACGTCTTAAGACACTTCCCGCATTTCCCATGGTCTTATATGCAGTAGTTTTCCCTAAGCAACCTGCTTTAATTTGATATATAATATAACAGGTCAACTACCAAATTAACAACTTATAAGTCATAATTGTGACAGACCCCTACTCCCATTTTCCGCCATCCATTTTTTTAGGTCCAAACCACGCCCAATTCACGTACTACTACTTCTAGCGCACTGGGCTGATTTTAGCTTTTCCTTTTACCAGTGTCCCTCGCCATCAGGCAAACGCACTCCGACTTCTTAGGTAATTGTAATTATTTCCACAAGTAAGGTGGATGTTATTTTTGAGTGCATTGAGTTCTCCACAAAACTTGTCTTTCATTGAAATTACTTTGCAATGGACGTTGAGATGAAGAGATTGCTCTGAATGTTGAGCTGGAGAGATTACCCTGGATGTTGGATTGTAGTCTGTTGTCAATGAAGTACCCACGATACACGGGCGTCAACCTGACCAGCCTCGGCCTAATCCTAGCCAATGTGAACGTGCTGTGCTGTACCATGACCTGGTTACATCCAAATAGGCGTGTCCACAGACCGGAAGTTCATGTAACGGCCTTGCACATCCGATGGCTTCTGAGCTTGGAGAGGAACATGCGAGCCCTGCAACAGTTATGGCACCTCGATACCGGATCGAGAGGACAGTCTCTGCAACAATCTCGCTCATGTGGATGCAAGCTCTCCTCAGGGATCAAACGTTCTGAAAAGTAATGCATGGCACAATTGGTGGGTTATCCAGAAGACGTAATTATGCTAGAATGATACTAGAATAATCATCCTTAGATCTTCTCAATAATATCAGGAGCAGATGGTTAGCAGAATGACACTTGAATAATCATCCGTGGATCGTCTCAATAATACCGGGAGTAAATGGGTTGGCAGGGTGACACTAGAATAATCATTACTGGATCTTTTTAATAATACAGGGAGCAGATGGGTTGGCAGGGTGACACTAGAATAATCATCCATGGATCTGCATATTACTGAGAACAGATGGGTTGGCAAAGTGACGCTAGAATAATCATCATTGGATCGTCTCAATAATACGGGTAGCAGATAGGTTGGCAGGATGAAACCACGAAGAAGAAAAAGAAGAAGAAGAAGAAGAACGGTATGAAAGAAGGAAACAAGCAAGGAAGAAGACGACGAGAAATGAAGGGTGAAGAAAAGAGGAAGGAGAGGAAGAGGAAGTAAGGGATGAAGGCAGGAAACAAGACAACAAGGAGGAGAATGGTGATGATGATTATGATGATGATGATGATGATGATGATGATGATGATGATGATGATGATGATGATGTGGAGGAGGAGGAGGAAGAGGAGCAGGAGGAGGAGGAGAAGAAGAAGAAGAAGAAGAAGAAGAAGAAGCGGAGGAGGAGGAGAAGGAGGAGGAGAAGGAGGAGGAGAAAGAAGAGAAGAAATGAAGAAGAAGAAGAAGAAGAAGAAGAAGAAGAAGAAGAAGAAGAAGAAGAAGAAGAAGAATGTTATTATTACCACTGGCCTTTACCACTCAAGCAAACACCCATTTCAAGCAGTCAAAACGCTAAATCTTAGAGCCGGCAAGACAAAGGCAACTAAGGCGAAGTGAACGGCACCTGTAACCACATCACCACTACCACGTATCGATCCCTCAGACAGCGCGAGTAATTTTCCTTTGGGTCGAGCTCGTCCTGAATGTGGTGACGTTAGTTAGACCAATCGTATCAAGCGCTTTTGTTACGGCGTCTCCTGCATAAAAATAACCGGTTCGTCACGTGCTTATGTGCATTCAAACAGAAATCACCCACTGCACGCGTTAGTTCTGTTTCCCTGTCTCATTAAGTGACTGTAACCTTAGATTATTTCATGTTTCTCGACTGTTTATTTGTTTTGAAACCGTTTTGCTCACGGCAACTGATACGGATTTTAAACGGCAAGGTGTTAAACTATTACAGGACCCCGTCTGTTGCAAACTGGATCACGTGGGCTGTGGCTATTTTCAGTCTGTATGCTGCATAAATTAACTGTCAGTATATTGATTGACAGCTTGTGGAGATCGTTGCCTCATTTGATAACAATTACATCTGTGTAATTCAGGAAAAAGTTTCCAGGTAAGAAATCATTTAAGATATTGTACTTACCGGTTTTATGTCATGAGGTGTGATTCTTCACGTTTCCCCGCCACCCGGTGTCCGCGTGTTTGAATACCCCCCCCCCCCCCCCCCCCCCGAGACGGTGATTGTTAACAAATTGAATCGAGCAGTGGCACATCTGCCGGTCTCTCTGGCTGTGGGGTTACAACACTTTCTCTCTGTAATCCCGTTTATCACGCAGAGTCAACTGAGGTGGTTCGACCCCCGCTCGTGACTTGCGGATACTGAGCCGGCCGCTCAGAAAGCAATGGCAAACTACTGAGCGTAATCTTGCCAAGAGATCAACAGACAGCTGAAAGATGCTGCTGTTGACAGCTAAGTCCTGTAAAAGGATACGCAAAACATTTTAGTGGCGCATCTGGGTGGTGGTGGGGGAGGGGGTTGATAGGGGTTGTGGTGACAAGGCAGAGTTACCGCTGCCCGGGTGCCCTATTTTTGAATAAAGTTAGCGGAACTGCGGTAAAGCTGTGGAAATGTAAACAAATAAAATAACACAAAGTAATGCGGCTTTACAGAACAGAATTACGAAAAATCCAGAAAGTTACGGCAACTAGCCTTCATCAGCAAACACAACATATAATCACGGAGAAGACCCTCCAATGACATTAATGCATGAGAATGTGTTGAAAGGAATAAAAATATATTTTAAAAAATGAGAACAATGAAGAGAAAATGCAAATTTGCTTTTTTTTTTTTTTTTTTTTGTTGCTACTTATCTCAGAATCCCAGACTGATATTGAACAATATTGAAAAGTGGCGTCCAGTTTGCGTGTTCCATAAACGTAATCACGAGAGTTCAGTTGAGTTTTCTAACGCATGCGATTGTATGCTCGCTCCCTCTAACCCTGGAACCTGTCTGTCTACGCCCCTGTTCCCAGTTCGGCCCAGCCTAAAATGGGTGCTGGGAGTTTTCCAGGAAGTATAATGGACAATTTCACAATCACCAAAGAAAAAAGTCGGAGCTGAAATGCTGCAGAAAGATTCTTAGACTAGCGAGGACCAAGAAGTAGATATATACTGACATTCCATAAGATGTGGACCAAGAATATAAAAATACTTTCGTTCTATAAGATGTGGAGCAATAAGTAGAAAAATACTGACATTCTTCAAGATGTGGACTAAGAAGTAGAAAAACACTGACATTCTTCAAGATGTGGACCAAGAAGTAGAAAAACACTGACATTCTTCAAGATGTTGAAAAAAATGTGGAAAAATACTGACAGTTCTACCAGATGTGGACTAAGAAGTAGAAAAATATTGGCATTCTTCAAGATGTGGACTAAAAAGAAGAAAAAATACTGACATTCTATAAGATCTGAATCAAGGTAAAAGAAATTCTGAAATTCTACAAGATCTGTACCAAGAAGTAAAAAAATACTGAAAATTCTACCAGATTTGGACCAAGAAGTAGAAAAACACTGAGATTCTACAAGAACTGAACAGTGAAAAAAAAAAAAACAACAACAACTCATAAACAGTATCGTGTCTCTGAAACCGAAATACGTTGGCTATATTAAAGGTCACAGTGGCTTGGAAAGGACATCGATGGGAGGCATGGTTACTGGTAGAAGAGGCAGGGGTACACCAGCACGAAGATAGACATTGGAGATTTGATATAAGAGTGCACGAGGCAGGAGATCGTTTGATATGAGAGTGCATGAGGCAGGAGATCGTTTGATGTAAGAGTGCATGAGGCAGGAGAAATGACAGGAGATCGTTTGATGTAAGAGTGCATGAGGCAGGAGAAATGACAGGAGATCGTTTGATATGATAGTGCATGAGGTAGGAGATCGTTTGATATGAGAGTGCATGAGGCAGGAGATCGTTTGATATGAGAGTACATGAGGCAGGAGATATGGCGGGAGATTGAGAGGCGACGTTTCGCAGAGGACCTGATACACGGGGAGGGGGATGTGTGTGTGTAATATACAGGGTATATTTTTAATGACTGTGCAGTGTTTGAAAATATTGCCGGTCCAAGTTTTGGATTTACCTATTATGTTGCAAGAACTTTACAGAGGGTGAATACAAAACTTCGAAAGGCAATATTTTCAAACACTGCAGAGTCATTAGAAATACACCCTGTACATGCTGAGATTGGGGGGGGGGGGGGTGATATAGATCACATCACTCAACGAGTGCCCATTGCTCTATCAAATATGGAGTTGGCACCATATATCTATTACACCTCAAGGCGTGGGAAATGGCCCATTACTTTTCATGGGGTTAACTTTATGTGCATCACTAACTGCGGGCGCGTTGGAGGAATCGTTAGGAGATTGTGCTGATAATGTTATGAGCGCGGTCGGGCGAAGGTTGCGACGTCCGCTAAGAGGGGAAAATACTGGCCACTTATTCCTTGGTGCATTCAGGCCTGCAACATGTGAGTGTCCCAACACTGAATATATCTATTGCATGTTCTTGCTACGGGACTTGTGGTTTGTGTGTGTGTGTGTGTGTGTGTGTGTGTGTGTGTGTGTGTGTGTGTGTGTGTGTGTGTGCTGATGATTTAGGTGGTGTGGAATCAGTGACCGAGTTGTTAGATTAGTCTCTCGTGGGAGACCCACTTTATACTATGGTGTTTGTCCATCAAGCTGATGATAACCATTAACTTCATCCAGTGGGGTTGAACATTTGGAGCTGTGAGTTCTAAGATGGCTGGTAAGGCCTATTTTGGCTCGAAATGTTCTTTAACAATGTGGGCAAAGAATGCTTGACGTTCCAGGTAAAGGATCTCCTGTTCCCCCCCCCCCCCCCAGCCTTTTTTTTTGTCACAGCTCTAGCCGTCCTGCTTGCTTCAAAACGTGATTACACCCTTGCGTAATGATGTACGCCACTAATTTCGGTCTTTGGCAGCAGTCTCCTATGTTCGGCAAAGAATGGAAAGGACCAAAGTAAACCGGACAGAAATAGACAGGGAAGGTCTTCATGGAAGTTGAATACTTGTCAGGAAGCAGACACCCGTGGGGACAAGTCAATGCAGAGCGTCACCTGGGATAGGGCACGGCGGGCGGGGGGGGGGGGGGGCGAAGGGAGATATCCCAATGGCCGTTTGGGCTAAGGAAGTAGAAAGTAAATGAAGATTTAACTGTCTTCCGCAGTGTTAAAATTCAGTGAATGGAAATTTACATGATAATACTTGTTCATATATTTGTGCACCATGTTTGCACGTAACTGCACAGTTCGCGGCGACTGCACTAGCCAGACGGCATAAATCCTCAGACTCAAGACCCCTCTGCCATACACCGCAAGGTGCTATAAGCAGTAGATGACAGTTAGATGACAGTCCCTTAATCAGTTAATGAACATTTTGGGAGATGAAAGACTCTGACGAAGAAAACACAAATATACTTACGGCCTCTTAAAACCAGCCAAGGATAGGTTCACACGCCTTAAGACGCGTTGGGTATATGGTGCTAGACCCATATTTGTACAGACCATTCGGCACACGGTGGCTGATGTGGTCAGTATCCCGCCGGCCGCCTTTACTTAACAAGAATTTCACGTGGAGTCCAGGTTATTAAAAAAAAATAATAATAATAAATCCGTCCCGCTTAGAATTCGAACCTATAACCGTCGGGATGATAGGCGATCGCCTGGCTACTAATCTACTGCTGTAGAAAAAAAAATAAAAATAATTTCATACCCTTTTACAGAACGTTGTAACTAATCACAACATTTATTGACTGTTTGTGGTTGTCGGTCAATGTTACGCTCAGAAATTTGCCATTGTTTTCTGAGCGGTCGACGCTCATACCATTGTGAAAACGAAGTAATTATTCGCAATCGAATTGCGAATAATACTGAGCGTTATTCGCAATTGCGGATGGTCACGTGATTATTCGCAGCCCACACTGGTCACGTGATTATTCCCAGTCCTGGCTGGTCACGTGACGTTCCCGTACGTGATGTCATCGGGATGTGTTTTTGACTATATTATTAATGTTTATGAAACTATTAAAATATTAAAGACTGAAGTAGAAAAGGCTATTAAAAAGATGAAAGAAGGAAAGGCTGTATATTCAATAAGAATTTTATCATCTCTGTTGTTATCTTGGCAGGACCTGCCAAGATAACAACAGAGATGATAAAATTCTTATCCAGCTTTGGCATTGATACTATCACAGAATTATGTAATTTTATATATATATATATATATATATATATATATATATATATATATATATATATATATATATATATATATATATAATACTGGGTACATCCCCAAGGACTTGAAAACATCCATTTTCATCACACTACCGAAGAACCAAAAAGCTGTTGATTGTGAGAATTACAGTACTATTAGCTTAATGAGCCACATAACTAAGATACTACTCAAGGTCATACAAGAAAGAATTCAACATAAAATAGATGAGGAAGTAGTTGAAGAACAATTTGGGTTCCGCAAAAACAGCGGCACCAGGGAAGCTCTTATCTGTTTGAGGATGTTAATTGAAAGATATATAGTAGTTTTAAAAAAGCCTGGACATTGAACAAGCAACTAGAAAGTCGCATAGAAGCCCTGGAGATGTGGATATACAGACGAATGTGTCGTATTTCATGGAAACAAAAAGAATCAAATGCAGAGGTTCTAGAAAAACAGGGAATGAAGAGCGAATTGATGAAATAAATGAAGAAGAGACAAGTGAAATATTTCGGCCACGTTAAAAGACATGATACTCTTATTAAAACCATATTGGAAGGCAAGGCTGAGGGCAAGCGAGAAAGAGGTAGACAACGATACAAGTGGGAAGATAACATCAAGAGATGGACGAACATCATCAGACTGACAGAATGTACAGTCAAGGCGAGAGACAGACAGTGTTGAAGATCCATTGCAGCCAACTTTCATTGTGGATACGGCACCTGATTGATTGATTAAAACTATTATCGTGTCCTCAGTAGTATTGTGGTAAGTATCTTAGCCTGTCACGCGGGAAACCAGGGTTTGATTCCCCGGCGGGGAGGCAATATTTTTTTTTTTTCATTTTCCATAAATTAATTATTAGCTGATATAATAAAAAAATATATTCAACATTACGAACCAAAATATAGAACTTTGAAACTGAAGCTTGCGAATAAAGTGTGCTCAATGGATATGCGGAAGTTACCGGAGGGGGGGGGGGGGGGTTATATACTCCAGGCAGCGACGGAGTGATCGTGTGTCGGAATCGTGGTACAGTGGTACATTGAAAGTGAAAACATCTTTGTGCCACAGCAGGCTGGCTGTAGGCAGTGCTACTCTACGGTAGATCAGACAACCTACCTCTCTCAAGAAATTGAGGATGCATTCCAAGAGAAGAAGCTAGTGCTTGCGGCATGGATAGATCTGAAGAAAGTAGTTTTGACAAAGTCTGGAAAGAAGGTCTGTTGAAGAAACTAAGAAACTGTAAAGGCAATGGAAGAAAATGGGCTTATTAGTATTAATCGCAGCGCGAGAAGTAAACGTCACGTGACCAGCCACAATTGCGAATAACGCTAAGTATTATTTACAATTCGATTGCGAATAACCCCTCCCTTGTGGAAATCAACGCATAAAGATGTTCCCGAATCGCCCGCGGCTGATTTCGAAGCCCGATGCCGGGAATGTGAAGCTGTGCTGACTACCCCTCGGCCACAGAAAGCGGCGTCATTAGTGTGCTAGCCCTGATTGTTCTGGACGCCACTTTCTTCTGCTTATCACGCCATAACTATAACTCTTCTCCTACCACCTCATTCCCCAGCGCACTATGTCATTCTCAGGTTGCTATGTTACCTACGTCAACAGATCATCCAGCCTTAAGAGTTCAACCGGCAGTGACGTAGTTACTGGGCGCGTGGCTCAAGTAGGACATGTCAAAGGCTAACGACCAGGCTAAGATATATTCAAACCTGCAGTGGCGAAGTGGTTAACTGCCTGTCTTGAGCTGGAAAATTCATGGGTTCGTTTCCGGACTGCGTCATTAAGTTAACATGTGCAGCTATCTCCAAGGAAGCTGGAGTTAGGAGTTCGTGCTTCATGCGACTCTTTCGGCAGACCGATCTGACAAAAGAGACGTACCACAGAGGAATATCAATTGGGGAACTCTTTGAGGCCACTAAGACAGTTCACAACATTAGAACGAACCGTCCAATCATTTGTCTTCTTTAAAAGTTTGTGAATATACGGTAATATACTGGACACAGTATTACGGTCCGATGTGTTAGTATGTTTGTTATTTGACCTGTGCTGGTTTAATAAAAATGCTATGGTGCTGTCTCAATGGTTAAATAAAATAGGAATTCTGTCCGTATTCCATAGTTGTAGGTTCATGTGTATGATAGGCCTGGCTAATAAAGACAGCTTTATTTGGGGTGTCTAGTTGGTCATGCGTCGAAGTGCACTTGTTCCAGCGAGCCGCTGTCGATATTTGGAGGTGACAGGTTCGAATCCCGACCGGTAACTATAGCTTTCAATTGTTATGTTGTCTAGTGAGTCCTTTAGTCTCTACTTCCTTCTTCTCACTTCCATGAGCGCTAAACAATACACATATATTTACCTATGAACGGCTAAAAGAGGGGGAATCATTCGTGATAAAACCCCGTGCAGTGACGCCAATTTGCTTGCCTTCAACCTCCCTTAAAAACAATGAGAGTGGTTGGACCCTGGCACTACCGTGCGGCAGATTTTCTCAGTATGATGCAAGTCTTCGAAATGCCGCCCCTTACATGTTTTTGTTTTGTTTTTCTATAAAAATGCCGCCCCTTTATGAAACCCTCTTACGGTGCCGCTTGATGCAGCCGCCGCTCTGTATCATAGCACGGCACGGCCCGGGACCCAGATCATTCCATTCTAAGGCAGGTTGGACGAACCACTTTGCTAGCATAACTTCGATGTCTTTGTTAAAGTTGGTTGCATGTCGGACGCTGCTATCAACCCCAGAATTTGTTGGCTGTTTGTGATTGGTGGACAAATGGCACCAATACTGAAGAACAAACATGTATCAATTGTTACCAAGAAAGCACTTTACAACACAATCTTCCTACCAACTCTATGCTACCAATACCAAACCTGGACAATGACAGAAAAAGACACAAGAAAAATCACAACAACAGAAATGAGATTCCCGAGAAGAATACTCAATGTATCAAGAAGAGATATGATCAGAAATTAAGAAATCAGGACTAAAGTGGGGGTTATAGCAGCACTAGATTTTATTAGAAAGCAGCAAGTCAAATGGTTTGGCCATACAAGTAGGTTACCAACTAACAGTATGCCACAACAAGCAATGATGTACAGACCAAATGAAAGCAGAGGAAGAGGCCGACCACGTAAACGATGGACGGAGGGAATAGCAGAGTCCATGGGAATATCGATACATGAAGCCCATAAGACGGCATTCTCCCGCTGTTTATACTTTACCTCGAAACGGCAAGGTACAAGAGGAACCTAATGAGAGAGAGAGAGAGAGAGAGAGAGAGAGAGAGAGAGAGAGAGAGAGAGAGAGAGAGAGAGAGAGAGAGAGAGAGAGTTTGTGATTTTCTCAGCAATTTTGCCTTCGGTCGGTTGCCATTGTTTTCTAATCGGCCGGTGATCAATATCATTGTGAAAATGAACACAAAGAGATCTATTCCCAAACTACATGCGGCTGACTTGGAACTAGGTATATCGGAAACCCTCCGTCCGGCCACGATCTTGACATTAGCATAATCCCTAACGAGTTCATCATCGCGACCGCTCTACTCAAATAAATAAGTCCAGTAGCTGTGGGTATGACAAGTGTTAGGAGCACTGCATTTTTGTAGGCTTGAGTGCACGGAGGACTAGGTGTCAATCTCCCGCTCCTGTAGCGAATGCCGAGAGTTGGCATCGAACCTTTGTCCGAGCGTGCCCACGCCATCGTCTGGGTTTCTGAGATAAGAAGCAAAGTTACTTTTCTTCAAATTTTCATTTTCTCTTCATTGTTCTCATTTTTTCATCTGTTTATTCTTCTCACATGCCTTAATGTGGTCACTGTAGTGTCTTCTCCGTGATTATATGTTGTGGTTTGTGTATTTATTTGCTGATGACGGCTAGTCTCTGCAGCGTCCTGTATTTTTCGTAATTCTATTCTGTAAAGTTGCATTACTTATGTTATTTTCTGTTGTTTACATAACCGTTACAGTAATGCACCGAACGCAGTTCGCTGACGTGCTTTTAAATTCACGTGACGATGATGATGATGTTTTCGCACCAAATGTATATTGTGCTCGTACTTGTTTGTCTCGCGGCATCGATAGCATGTCTGCTATTTCACCCTTATGTAAAAATAATACTTTCTAAAGCACGAAAACCCGTGCAAATAAACAGCATTTCAAAATATAGACGCAATCCCACAAAGCAAGGTTTTTATGCAGTGCGTGATTTTATCTTCAGCTCCTATTGCTTTATGTACAAACAAGGCGTTCATAGAGTCCGTTATTGTATCGTCTGCTTAACTGCTATTTTCGTGACCGTAGGATGGAATTATCCTTTTCTGTGTGGGTCTAATTTCCACACGGATCCTATTTATCGCTGGATGGTTTCCCGTGCGGAAATCATATATTCAATCACGTCAACTAGTGTTGTCTGCACACGGAAGCCTGGCTGTAACGGGTCTCCGCAATTTTCTGTGGTCTTTCTTTAGTTGTACAACAACAGCATGGGATAATTGATCAGAGCGCTCGCTTTACACTTTCTGTGTGCTGATGCCGAGGTAGCGGGTTCAACCTCCATGCTGATCAGTTGGACTAACATGTTGACTTCTCGTCCTTGACTCGGGGACGTAAATTACAAATACCTCAGAAGTCGGAGTGGGTTCGCCTGATGGCGAGGGACATGGTAATAGGGAAAGCTAGTCCCCACGCAGTACACTAGACGTAGTAGCAACACGTGTATCGACTACGCTAGAGTTCAAAGCGAGACTGGATGAGTTGCCTCAGCGCAGGTGATTATCACGCTTGCCTGTGGGCCCTGTGGTCTTGTGTTCGAATCTCCATCGTGGCGGTTTTGTTAAAAATGTATCTGGACTGCGAGTTCGAATCAGCCTTAGGTGTGGGAACCAGGAAATGTCATGGGCAGTAATGGCAGCCGGCGGTAATTGTTCTGGTGACTCGAGTTTCCCTGCAGAGTTAAAGGCCATGATTGAGGAGGGTGGTGACTATACAGCCGACAATGGACACATTTTTTTGTTCAAGCAAAGAGGAGCCAGGCAAAGAGGCAGGAAGATGTTACAGTTTTATCCTCAGATGAAGAGGCAGAATATAATGCCTCTACATCCCAATAACTCTACCACTCTCCATCCAGCCCACCTTTATTTAGCCAATAAATATCAACAACTATCAAAATAAACATTACTGTGGTACACAATACACTGTATTTCATTTAATTCTATGGGAAATCGTGTTTCGATATACGTCGTTTCACTTAACGTCACGTTTTCCAAGACCGTAACCCCGACGTTAACCGGGGCTTTCCAGCAGTTCTTCTTTATCTTCTTTCGTTTGCTTGAAATGTGCGATGAAATATCTGCAACGTTGTCTCTTGTATGAACGTCACTGTCCTTTTTAGTTCACTCAGTGGTCCATAGCCGGGCTCCGTGGCGAAGGGGTTACGCACTCGATTCGTGATCCCGCATACCTGTGCTCGAAACACAGCTACGCGCGATTTGGCAGCAGACCGAGTTACGCTGGTATTTAACAAAATGGTATGGCAGCCGGCAGTCCAGAAAGCAATGGAAAACTACTGAACGTAAACTTGCCAAGGCATCAATAACAGCAAACAATGCTGGTGTTGACTGCAAAGGTCTTGTAAAGGATATACAACAAACTTGTTGGTAGTGATCCATAGAGTTTATCTCTCACTGTTGCTTCTCTAGGCTAGAAGGTTTGCTTAGATATGTGGTATTTAGGGCAGTCTTGGAGGGTGTGTAATCTGCTGTCTGTGACCAACATCCTCCACTAGAGTGAAGTAAATGACCCGGTGCTGGATCCATACGTTTATAGACATCGGTTCTGGGTGTGTATTGTGACCGGTATCAGGCACATCAGATAAAGGTAACCTCTCATTGAGGGATCATGAATGACTTAAGAAGGTGCATTGGATAATGTGTCAATTTATGTAAATGTAAACGTAATCCTAGTATTTGTTTTCATTCGCTGGCTTTGAACCCAAGCATAGTCCATACACAGGTTACTACTTCTAGTGCACTGGCTTGATTTTTGCGTGTGTGTTAGCGTTTCCTATTACCTCACCTACAGGAGAACCTACTCCGACTTCTGAGGTACTTGTAACTATCGCCCTGAACTCAAAGACGAGAAGTCAGCATTTTAGTCCAACTGACCGGCGTAGGGTTTGAACCCACTGCCTCGGCATCAGCAAACCGGAGGCATATGAGCGAGCGTTCTGAAAGTTTGTAGTATTAGTAGTACTAGTAGTAGTAGTAGCAGCAACAGCAGCAGCAGCAGCAGTAGTAGTAGTAGTAGTAAAAGCAGCAGCAGTAGTAGTAGTTTTAGTAGTAGTAGTAGTAGTAGTAGTAGCAGCAGCAGCAGCAGTAGTAGTAGTTTTAGTAGTAGTAGTAGTAGTAGTAGTAGTAGTAGTAGTAGTAGTAGTAGTAGTAGTAGTAGTACAAGTGGTTGCAGTGGTAGTGATGGTGTTGGTAATTAATAGGGTAGAAGTGCTATCATAAAACTAAGAGGCAGAAGTAGATAAAGTAAAGACGAAGACAAAGGAGTAGGGGGATATTGAAGAAGGAGAGGGAGGAGGAAAACAAATAATAATAATAATAATAATAATAATAATAATAATAGGAAGAATAAGAAGAGAGGCGGGGACAGAAAAAGAAGCAAAGAAGGAGAAGAAAAAGGCTTTTCTCGAAAGAAAGAAAATTGATCATATAACCTCATAACATGTGGAACTTTTACAGATCATGTCCAATTATTCTATGCACACGCGCAGGCGTGTACACACACACACACACACACACACACGCGCGCACGCACGCACGCACGCACACTCTCACACACACACTCACACACGCACGCACTGCAGCACCTTTGCCGTGAGAATACAACTACCTTGACCTTTTTATTACCCATGACTTTTGCATGGAGATCGTTTTTGTGTGCTCCCAATGGAAATTTCCATTGATGTCACGGTAACCCAGGGGAAGCAGCCAAGGTCGGAGACGAAGCCGCTGATGAGACAGACACTTCGTTAATTGTGGAGTTTCCTCTTGTCACAGATGGGGGGACCACTCCCTTGTCTTGCGGCAACCGTTGCCAGCGTTTGTGTTTTGTTCGGGGTTCACCCCCCTCTTCTCTACCCCCTCCCCCTCCCGTATAAGCTACAGGTAGGTAGGGTTTTGCTTTGTTCTACAATAGAAGAATTAGACGGTGGGTATAGGAGTTACGTGTCGGTGTCTGGCCGAATGGCTAGAACTCCGGCCTCCCCTTTCGGAAGACTCTTGATTCGAATCCTCGGTAAGGTGATGGATTTTTGTTTTCTGTCTGGAGAAAAAAGAAAATCCCCACCCATACAGTTCGCGGCGATTGCACTAGACATCATCATCATCATCATCATCATCATCATCATCATCATCATCATCATCATCATCATCATCATCATCATCATCATCAAGTACCATTCCAGATGGCGTAGGCGTTCATGTCTCTCCATATATCTGGGTCTTTGGTTTTCTGGATCAACTCTGCCGCTGCTATTCCTCAACGCCACCGTCTCAATCCATCCAGCATAATTTCTCTTGTTCGGCCTCTGCCTCTCTTCCCCTCGATCTTTCCAGTCGCCACGATGTTCTCTCTTCTCATCACATGACCAAAGAAAGCTGTTTTTTTTTTTTTCTTGTTGTTGCATATAATGTTCTAGTTTCAATAGCCTCCTTCAGGCGGCCTTAATTCCTCCGGCTCAAGACACCCCTCCCCACAAGGGAAGTAAAGGCGGCCAACGTGTACCATATACTGTAGTTTTAATGACTGCGCAGTTTTAAAAAATATTGCCGGTCCAAGTTTTGTATTCACCCTCTGTAAAATTCAAAACTTGGACCGGCAATATTGTCAAAACACTGCACAGTCATTAAAAATACACCCTGTACTTATTACATCTCAAGGCATGGTCGTGTCTTTTACTGACCTCATTGACACCAGTGACTCTCGGCGCTGAATTACCGCGGCTGTTAGAACCATGTCTGTTACATCTGTTACTTTAACCGTTACTGTCAGAGACAGCTGTTGATTTTAACCTTTATGTTTACAGACAACTGTTACTTTAACTCTTACTGTCACAGACAGCTGGTACTTTTACTCTTACAGTCATATACAGCTGTTTCCTTTACTCGTATTGTCACAGACAGCTGTTACTTTAACTCTTACTGTCACAGACCGCTGTTACTGTTTAGACTTCATGTCACAGACAGCTGTTACTTTAACTCTTACTGTCACAGACCGCTGTTACTGTTTAGACTTCATGTCACAGACAGCTGTTACCTTTACGCTTACTGTCACATACTGCTGTTACTTTATCGCTTCATATCATACATTATTGTTAAAGCTGCCCCCCCCCCCCCAAGCCTCACAATAAGTGTTAGAAATGTGAATAGAAAAAGCAGACTGAAGTACCCGGGAATTACTTTTGAAGCCTGTTCTTTAGGAATCATGTTGAAGTGATGGTTACAAAGTATTAGAAGGGGCTCAATGCTCCGAAAAGTATGGCAACAAGGTCATTGGAAATGCTATTCACACTTTTTCAGCACTTGATCTTATCAGTGGTCGAGTAAGGACTGGGAATGCTCAGTCTCAAAGAGTCAGCTAGTCAAACTAGAGCGCATGCAGAATGAAGCCACGAGGGTAATTTTTGGGTGTACAAGGTGACACCGCAACAGAGTGTATACGATACATTCTGGCGTTACCGACCATTGCGGATAGACGCAAGGTGTTGTAGGCAAGGTCATGCCTCAAGGTAGCTACAGACAAGGAACACTTCCTGCGTGATTCCCTGGATACAGTCAAGGGTCACAGGCTGCTAAGAGGAAGATCATGGATGGCTCAGGCAGAAGATACCATCAGGGAAGTGTGCACACTTGAGACGATTGGCAGAGGCAAGGAGTGGGTCAAAGCGCCGAAAAGAAATACAGACATGTGTGGGAGCTATAATCACATTGGACCGTGAATGTAGGGAGTGGCTAGCGGACACTATGGAAACTAAATTCAGCAATAAATTCATGACTACTCTCGTCCTGTAGCCGGCTCCGCGGCTAAGGTGTCTCGGACGCAGTTCGTGATCCCGCATACCTGCGTTCGAAACACAACTGCGCGCGATTTGACAGCAGACCGCGTTGCGTTGGTCTTTTACGAAATAGTATGGGTGTCAGTCGTTTAGAAAGCAATGGCAAACTACTGAACGTAAACATGCCAAGAGATCACAACAGCAAAACTTGTTGACTACAACATCCTTTAAAGGATATGCAACCTTAACAATAAACTCTCGTCCTGGCCATGTGATTCTGTGTTAAGAGGCAGAAGAAATGCCTGTGGTTTCACAGCAAAAGAAAATGGCCCATATCTCGTGAAGGAGAGCTTGGCATATGACAACGCAACCTCAAGTTAGAGAATGGAGGTGGAGACGGATATTGCAACTTTCTGCTAGTTGGAGAACTAACTGTATACTCATGTTGTGATTGTAACTGATTGTGACGAAGTCTCCAGCTTCCCCATCATCTTTTGAGTAAAGTAGAGTAAATTCTCTTTAAAAACCCTTATTTAATTGTATACGAGTTTATCTGCATATGTATACCTTATATATATATATATATATATATATATATATATATATATATATATATATATATATATATATATATATATATATATATTGTCCACGTCCATAGCATAAATCAACTGCTATTTAATGTTATTACGCTAGTGGGAAATAATACGTTACAGAAGTAACCTACAAATTTGGCTACGACTATTTCACAATTTGGTCGGATAAATTAAAGGAAACGAACTCCCTGGCACGACCACTTCCGGTCAGGAGAAAAATAGCTGAAATCGGCCTTTCGCAATCCAGACGTCGGTGTAGAAACAATCTGCTAGTCGCTAGGCTCTATAGAATACTTAGAAAGTGTTAAGAGTTTTATCTTTGGCGCGTATTACGGCCATAAATATATTCAGATATATTAGAGAGATACCTAGAGCAGTTTTTGTACCCGACAAGTGCGGTCAGAAGATTAGAAGGATTTGACACCTTCAGCGCTAAGCTTTAGATACGCTAACCTGTGTGACTGACTCATTGTAAAGCATCACTCACCATCTCACTTATGCCTACTAAATAGAGTTTACACGCACTGTGCAAGCCAGAGAACCAGAAGATAAGTGGCCAAACTTACCGTTGGCCACCACCACCATCTACATGCAAATAATACCAGCTTTGTCAGGCCATATTCCATGATTAAATGCAACATTGTTAGTTTCTTAAAATTTACAACCACTAGTTGTTACCTTACTTAGTACCCTTAGTCATAGTAGAGTGAGAAGTTACGAAAGTTTGTCGCTGTTATATATTTTACTCTGTCTTTCTCCGTGTCGGTGAGAGTGATTAGAGTTTGGGGGTTCGAGCTTTTTATTTCAGGCACGTAGCTAGACAACCTTGGCAGACTGTCTGTATCATGCCAGTATAGTTGTACGCCATTCCTGTCTGCCTGAACACTGTCAGAATATTAGACTTGTTCTGGGACCTTTACTCCGTCTAGAATTACGAGCTATTCTGTCTTGTCTTCTCCAGTGACTTAGTTTTCTATTCTTAGAAAGTCTATCCGCAGCAACTTTGATATATTCCTTATCATCGTAGCTGACGCTACGCTACACTGATTCATAAAGCAATCTGGCAAAGGTGAGGACTGGCATGCACCGTGCTCTCAGAATGGTTTGCAGCGACGTGGGCTTTCAGGGGACGTGGGTTATGAGCATTCGTTGGATCTTTTCTCCAGGACACTCTGGTGTGATTGGAAACGAACAGGCAGACAGATTTGGGATGCCGTATAATTAAGGGGTGATTTGATGCATGATAAGGCCCTCTGGGAGAATATGATTAATGCACAAGAACAGATGGGCTATCATGGTCTAGTCTAGACAGAATGCTGCAGTAAGGCGTGGTTCGAGGATCTGGCCGACAGTCGTCACTCAGAGATAACGCAAGGCGGACGTATAATTAGATTGCAACGGGCAGCATTAGTATTGGAACTCTTCGCTGGCTGTTGAAGATGAGGACTGAGCGCTTATGGGAATGTCACGAGTGCAATGATGTCGGTTCTTGACTCAATTCAAGACAGCTGTCATTTTCACCCTTTCTGGGGAATATTAAACACTAATATCTCATGTAAGTACTGGCTGATACTGGCTACCTCAACCCGTAGAAAATGTAGCTACAAATTTCAAACAATCATGAACGAGTCTGCAGCGGGCAGGGTGTCAGTTGGTTGATCGCCTATACTCCATTGGGAGATAAAATGCGGAAGAAACGAGAGACAATAACAGGTGTGTTATTGGTTTTATTGATTCAGAATCGTTGGCAAGCGTCGAGACACATAATTGTTAGATAGAAATTACAAGTCTCTCTCTCTCTCTCTCTCTCTCTCTCTCTCTCTCTCTCTCTCTCTCTCTCTCTCTCTCTCTCTCTCTCACTGTTTCTGTCAATCGTCGCGGGGAGGAATAGTAGACGTTCCAGCGCACGATGAGAGGCACTGGTGACTGCCGAGACAACAGATGACAAGCCTGTGGCGATGAGAGATACTGGATTGTGTCATTCCGTGTGACTGCACGATGTTTGTGATGTCCTCAGTCCATGTTCATCTCGGCCGCCCTCTTGCTCTCCAGTCATATCAACTTTGGATCAATAACAATACGTGTTATTAATTCCCGGGTAGTCATATTCTAGTTTCCCGGAGTCCGTGGGGGAAACAATGTTCCTATATCTCTCTTTCCACAATTCTTTCCGGTTGTCACAACATAGTTGTTGTCAGGAGAGTATCGGCGTATCAAGAGGACACCCTGCACAGTGTTATCCACGGCAGAAAGTGAATTCGCTTAAAACAAAGAGGTTACCTCTGAATGGCCTAGGCTGAAGGGGTAATCTAGCACAGTGGTTCTCAGTCTTTTTTGGCCCATGCCCCCCCCCCCCCTTATCATATGTTCAGAACGTCATTCCCCCCTTTAGAATTTCCTCCTCATAAATACTCCCTCCCCCACCCTTACACAGTATACATAAAAATGGAAGCTAAATTTAATAACACATACTAGAACAAGTCTAGACATCTACATAAAACGTGATTTGCGGGTCTACTTGCGTTATAAAATGAATTTCATTAGAGCAAGAAGTACAGAATCGTAAAATTTAGAGGGAAAAACAATATCAAGTAATTGGTTTTTGTATTAATGCGATCTTGAAATAATCTTAATCTCTCCCCACCCCCACCCCTGGAAACCCTAAAATGCCCCCCTGGGGGGGGGGGGAATTCCCACCGGTTTAGAACCATTGATCTAGAAGGTCTGTGACTTGGATGATCTCCTACAGCAATGTTTCTCAACCTTTTTTGGCCCGTGCCCCCCTTCACCATACTTTCAGAACGTCATTTCCCCCCTTCCTATAAAAAATTTGGCCCGTGCGCCCCCCCCCCCCCTTTAACCGTATTTTAAGAACGTCATTCCCCCACCCCTACACAGTATACGTAAAAATATAAGGTAAATTTAATAGCACATACTAAAACAAGTCTAGACATCCACATAAAACATGATTTGTGGGTCTACTGACTTTATAAAATGAATTTTAGAAGGATGAGACGTACTTAACTGTAAAGTATGAAGGGAAAAACAATATCAAGTAATCGATTCTTGTATTAACGCGATCTTGAAATGGTCTTCATCCCCCCCCCCTCCCCCTGAAACCCTAAAATTCCCCCCTGGGGGAATTCCCCACTGGTTGAGAACCACTGTCCTACAGGGATAAAAAAAAATAGGCTGATATACTCTGACACACTTTCAGGTTGTCATTGCATTAGGGAGATGCTGCAGAGATTTTGAATTAGGGAGATTCAGCAGAGAGTTTGCATTAGTTAGATGCTGCAGAGATTTTGCATTAGGGATATACTGTAGAGATTTTGCATTAGGGAGATACTGCAGAGATTTTGCATTTGGGAGATGCTATAGAGATTTTGCATTAGGGAGATACTGCAGAAATTTTGCATTAGGGAGATAGTGAAGAGAATTTGCATTAGGGAGATACTGCAGAGATTTTGCATTAGGGAGATACTGCAGAGATTTTTCATTAGGGAGTTGCTGCAGGGATTTTGCATTAGGGAGATAGTGCAGAGATTTTGCATTAGGGAGATAGTGCAGAGATTTTGCATTAGGGAGATACTGCAGAGATCTGTTGCCTGCATTGTTCGACACGGAGATAAGGGAGCTGGTAGAGCTGTATTTACGTCCAAATACAACCTCATATACACCGATGTTTCCTTGAAGCTAGGTCAGCTTAATGTAAACAACGCAAAGGATGGGGAACACAACGAAAGAGGACGGACGAAAACAGGGACGCGTTCCAGACAACTACATCGAGGTTGATTATGGAGATTATCGCTACCTCCAGAACACTTGCATGGGCCTCAGAACAGACAGCCAGACGCGTAATAATCGTATCATACTCTGTGAATATGCTACAGAAAATCGCAACCGGCAGTTTTCGTCCCAGATAGACAGATAACATTCGGTAGTCGCGCTTCGCATCACTCACTTGGATGTAAGCAATCGGACAAGAGGATGAGACGATGCAGAGAAAGATACTAGAAAACTTAGTGACAATGGGTAAAGGTGGTGGTGAAAAAGTCAAAGGTAAGACAAAAAGAAAAATACCTGAATGGACTTAACCTAATGGTATAATCTGGAAATGAACAAAACCCTGATTGGTTCTCGGGTGATAGTGAGTGGCACCTTACAGTCTTGACAGACCAAAGTATATGAGTTGGAATTTGGCCAAAATTCCATCACAATGCCTGGGCAGAGCTTCAGAGAACATGTAGTGCCAAAACGACATGTTCCCTCTCTCGGCCTAGTTAGTTAGTTAGTTAGTTAGTTAGTTAGTTAGTTAGTTAGTTAGTTAACTCTTAATGACATGACAATGTTGATGATGCTGGTTGTCTATTTCTATTTAACGCTTAATGACATGACATAGGTTGATGCTAATTATGATGATGGTTGTCTGTTTCTAAAACTGGAGCTATTTGATTATTTCCCTCACAGATAATGGGGAGAAGCCACACCAGCAGTGGGAGTTCCTCGTTTTCCTCAGAACTGGACAAAATGCAGCCGGGAGACAACAGCCACGCTCGTGAAGGATGGGGCGGGAAACTGGACTTTATCCTGACTTGTATTGGATACGCTGTTGGGTTGGGCAACATCTGGAGGTTCCCATATCTTTGTTATAAGAGCGGGGGAGGTACGTGATTTGTTGATTATGTCAGCCATTATTCTCTTTGGACATCAGTCACCTTCAAATTATTATTATATTTGTGGCTGACTCGGTCACAGGATTATTAATTTGCGCCAGGCGATGGACCCTAATATAACTTCTCTTCTGAGGTTGAGTGGGGTAAGGTTAATAGTATAATGGAATGAACTTGTTTGGGATTATTTCTAATTTCTTCTTTTGTTCAATATTTATTGTTTTGAACGTAATTGGGCTGTGTTTGTTTACAACAGAGCTGCAACATTTTAGCCATTTGCGACCGACATATTCGAATTCTTCGGGAATTTGTTGATTGAGTTAGCCTTTCTGGATGTTTCACAGAACGTTCCAAGGACACTGTCTCATGTGTCGGCTCTACACTGATGGAAACCATCTTGAAAAGCGGGAAATGTGCATGACTGGCCCTTGAGGGTTGACGGACACACATGTGGCTGTTCTAAACGGGCCTGTTGGTGATATCCCCTGTATATGGAGGCACGATAAAGACGTCTTCTAACCCTAACCCTACCCCTAACCCTGACTCTACCCCTAACCCTACCCCTACCCCTAACCCTAACCCTAACCCTACCCAGCCCAAAATGGATACTTGACAATGACTTGGGAAGTGGAGGTGGGCTGTGTGATATTGACCACATCACCCAGGGAGAGCCCATTGTTCTATAACAATATGGGTCTAGCACCACAGGCCAAATGTGTCTTAAGGGAGTAGAAGGCTCCTTCACTTTTGTCTTATGTACACAAGTTTGATACTAAGAGTTATATTTAGTACAAGTGTTGTGTTCTATACCGAGAGTTGTATGTTCTATACTGAGAGTTGTATGTTCTATACCAAGAGTGATATGTTCTATACCAAGAGTTGTGCTCTAAACCAAGAGTTCTATACCAAGAGTTGTATGTTCTATACCAAGAGTTATATGTTGTATAACAAGAATTATGGTTCTAAACTAAAAGTTATATGTTATATACTAAGAGTTATATGCTCTATATCAAGAGTTATATGTTCTATACTAAGAGTTGTATGTTCTATATCAAGAGTTATATGTTCTATATTAAGAGTTATGTGTTCCATACCAAGAGCTATATATTCTAAACCAAGAGTTATATGTTCTATGCAAAGAACTATACGTTCTATACCATGAGTTATATTTTCTGTACCAATAGTTACATGTTCTATAGTAAGAGTTACATGTTATATACTAAAAGTTATATGTTCTATACAGAACAGAGATGAGCTTGGACGTTTCCAACATGTGCCAGTTACCTGGTCTGAACGCACGTTAGATAATAAAATAATAAAGAAAAAAGGGAAGGATGTTGTAACAGCTGGTTAGGATGAATGGAAAAGAGATAACACGACAACAGAGAGATAAGATAATAGAAGATCTTGCATCATGCCATTTGAAAATACCAACATACGCATGATGCTGGAAGGGTAGAGTTCTTTAAAGGCACGATCGTCAACATCATTCGGTAAGCACTACACAAGAAGACGAAGAGGAAGAAGCAGAAGTTTAAAGAAGATGAACTTCTATTTACTGGCGTCTGTCTCTTCAAATTGTCAATTTGTGACGTATTTTGTTTACCACATATCTATCTGCACAGTAGAAGCTTGGCTCTTTTATTTTGGCGCGTTTCCAGGCTGTAGTGTGACCTTGACTTGGCATTTCTATAACAGCTTTATGTTTGTAACAGACATGTAATAAATAATTGGCATCCTTGTCTCGTGCATTCACGTAATCAGGGTTGACAGTTGGTAAACAGAGGAGGTAATCCCTGGTTAACTACTTGTACGTTATGTTTTCTTGGGCAGTGCAACCTCCAAGTGTCAGGCTGTTACCTAGGTAAAGGTTAAAGGTAACTGTATCCAATGAGGCTGCCGCGGTAGCGTAGCGGTTAGAGCAGTGGTTCTCAACCTTATATGGCCCATGCACCATTTCACCATATGTCAGAATGTCATTTCCCCCTTTCCAGCGAACGAAAGAAGAAGAATTCCTCACCTTTCCAAAATTGTCAGCCCCAAAAGGTGCATTAAAAATAACATGCCTGTAATACTGAAAATCCTTATTTTCTTCCATATTTGCACATAACCTTTACATGCATAGATTAATTTTATAATGTAGCTTTATACATTTAATGGCAAATGAATATGCTGATGGATGTTAAAACGTAAATAAAAGCATTCTTGTTGAAAATATTCACAATATTTTATTAACACACCAAATTAATCAGATACAATAAACAAACAGTTAAAACGTCAAAGAATTGTCACTTAATACACGACACCAGAATGCCAGAAAACTGCGCTTCATCAAAGAAAACGCTCAGTAGAAAACCAGGATATTGTGCCTGAAGCCATTTTGAGTTTGCCAATCTGTGGTCCCTGGAAACCCTAAAATCCCCCCTCCCTCTGGGGTGGGGGGGGGGGGGGTGGAATTCCCCACTGGTTAAGAACCACTGGATTAGGCGGTTAAATGACGACTCTGTGTCACAGTTGTGTGATAGACGTAGTTTGCAGCCCTGGGATCCGGGTTTTCACTGAAATAAGTGGCAAACTCTGAGGATAACAACCCCTTTCAAATTAATTTCCTAAAATGTGGCTGATTCGGTCACATGATTATTAATCTAAGTCTGGGATGGGCCCTAATTATAACTTCTCTTTTGAGGTTGAACAAGGTAGGGATAATGGTACAATGATACGACAGGGCATTCATTTGTCCTGAAAGTTGAAAATTGCTGTCAAAGGGAACTAGCCCAGTGAGGATTTGAAAGGCAGAGGGAAACTACTTCTTCTTCTTCTTCTTCTTCTTCTTCTTCTTCTTCTTCTTCTTCTTCTTCTTCTTCTTCTTCCTCCTCATCCTCCTCCTCATCCTCCTCCTCCTTTTTCGTCTTATTTTGCTTATTCTGCGATCAACGTTTGCTATGCCTGGTGCATATCATCACATTGTAGTGCGTAAATATCCGCTTCCTTGTCCCGTGCCACTTAAACCAACGTCTTCCGGTTTCGTCGGATGGGGGGGGGGGGGGGGTTCTTTTCTATATTCCCCTCAGTTCGGCAAAGTCAGAGCTGTCTTGTAGGACATGCTTGGGCTTTGCCGGAGTGCTCCACACCCGCAAGAGGCAGAGTCAGCGAGACCCATTTGGTAGTGTTGTGCCCTAAGCCAACAATGTCCTGTTCTGTATCTGAAGATTTTGGTCTGTGCATTTCTGTCAAGCTCTAGTATGCTGTCGTGTCCTGGTCTGTAGTTTTCGTTTCCTCCAAAACGACCACAGTATCGTCCCAGGTTTTTGTGAATCGACGCATACCAGAGACAGAGAATGGCTGCCATAGGGCATCCTCGTCCAGTAGGGGTTATCGCGAGATACAGGTGATAGTAGACCACCATGACACCACTGACGGCAAAGCATTTGGAATGTCAGGATTTTAGCAGAAGTAGAACAGTTAGACAGTGTAGAAATTAAAAGGAAGAAATGAAAATTAATATACTAAACATGAACGAGATGTGTTGGAAAGTTAGTTGCATATCCTTTACAGGATAAGTGGCAGACGACAACAGCATATTTTTGGCTGTTATTGATTACTTGGCAAGTTTACATCAATAATTTGCCATTGCTTTCTGAATGAACTGGTTTCCATACCATTGTATAAAAACCAGCGCAAAGCTGTCTGCTTCAACATCCATTGCAGCTGTCTTTCGAACGCGGTATGCGTGATTGCGAATTGCATTGGCAACCCATTCGCCATAGCCTCAGCTGTTGGAAGGTTTAATTTAAAATAATAACGGACAACAACACTAATATATTGAGGACGTGATAAACACGAGAAAGGAGTAGGACTTCTGTTTAACGAGGAAACAGCTAAATCAGTTAATGATCTTTATCAGACAGGATTATTATGATTAAACCTAAAATGATTCATATTCAATAACTGTGCTTCAAGGCACACTTAAAGACACACACATAAAGGCTGACAAAGGCAATCCTGTTATTGATAACGTTTGATAGTGAACATGTCCTGTTTGGTTGGTTACTGGTTGCCAGTTCTCTGGAAGACTGTGAGTTTAGATTCTTAGGTCAGATGCACAGACGTTCAGGCCGTCCTAGCCTACACTTACCGGAGCGGTTTCGGAATAGAGGCCTGCCTGCAGATCCAGTACCAAAGTTTCGTCGTCAGGGGGAATGTGTTGCAAGCATCTCCTTTCCTTCTTCCAACCCAGAAACTACCAATGTGTGCGAGGCCAGTAATGGAATTTCACATCTGCAGAGGTCCTGGTTGTGTCTTCACCTTTGAGTGTTAGAACGTCTTGCGTGTTCAGATGACCACAAGAATGACGTAGGGTCTCCCATGTCGGACAGGTCAGGGGACAGGGACCAGAGGAAGTGAGACACAAACCTGAGTCAACAGATCATCCTCATTGCACATCGAACTATTAATCCATGGGTGTTCAGATCCTCGCCTCAGCATCCCCCCCCCCCTCAACGTAAAGCGACTAGCGACACTAGTTCTGTCTGTGTTGATTGGCTATTGTTTTTTTTTTTCTGTGGCTTCCCGCATGGCAATGTAGTCTAGCTTGGTCAACTCCCTGCAGCAGCCATGTCTGCAAGCCAATCTGCTCGTTCCTTTCCCCTTACAGCCTCGTGCCCTGGCACAAAATGAAACAGATATAAGTCGGTCTTAACATCCTCAAAGATTGAAACCATTGCCTTCTGGTTCAGCCCATCTCGGTCTTTGTTAGCATACTCACGGAGTGGCTGAGAAAACAGGCTTGGATGAAAGTATGTGTCTCCACGCTTGCAGTTGTGTAGATAGGCTAAGTACAGTCAAAAGCTACGGCAGGCAAATTAGAAAATGCTTGTCGGATGTACCAAGCCTTGACGAAACAGTGCAGCGTAACTCATATCATGATTACACACGAGGACAGGTATGATGGGCTTGGAATTAAAGCCAGACTGAGGATCCAGTGTGAAACCTGGTCATAATGTCGCTATAGGAGTATAGGCCACTCCATTATTAATAATTAATGTATTGCTGAAGAGCGACAGAAATGCCATATGCTGACTTAGAAAGTAACGCACCCTTGGTAGCCCAACAAAGGAAGAGGTAATAAAATAGGAGAGGTTTTATAATCACAAATAAAAGACTACAGTGAAACACGCTCACGATTGTTCGAAGATTATGAATGAATGGACTTGTTGCGGCGCTATACCATACCATATCCAACAATCCAACACAACGGACATCCAGGTGGCGCCATCTGCTACTGGTGTGATAACATTTATGTAACCATTTAACCTAAATCCACCGCATGCAAACAGCACGAGACATCGCAAACGGCAGCGAAATAGTCGTTAAATTAACTTCATTGTCAGAACAGACATTGAACACTCTCAGTAGTTTCAGTATTCTTTTCTTATTCTTTCTTTTTCTGTCCTTTATCCCCCGCGGGGGCATACACCCTCAACTAAACTACGCCAAGCCGCCATATCTGTTGCTATCTCCTGCAACTACATCCATGTTCTCCCAGTTTTATTCATCTCTGTAATTCTTTTATCCATGTGTACGTGTAAATGGAAGGCTTCTTGCGTGTTGGTACAGAATCTAAGTGCGGCATGCCCTTTCCAGGACATTGCATTCATCCCCAGCTCCTATTGGCTTTCGTGATTTACTAGGCAACTGAAGTTATTATTTGCACGTTCAAACATGACGTCGCAATCAACCTCACCATTTACTAAGCCAGTGGTTCTCAACCGGTGGGGAATTCCCCCCAGGGGGAATTTTAGGGTTTCTGGGGGGGGGGGGGGGAAATTAAGTTTATTTCGAGATCGCATTAATGCAAGAACCAGTTACTTGATATTGTTTTTATTGTTTTTCCCTCTAAATTTTACGGTTCTGTACTTCTTGCCCTAATGAAATTCGGTTTATAACGTAAGTAGACCCACAAATAACGTTTTATGTAGATGTCTAGACTTGTTCTGGCATGTGTTATTAAATATAGCTTCCATTTTTATGTATACCGTGTAAGGGGGGGGGGGGGGGGGTTATAGTAGGAAATTCGAAAAGGGGGGTGGGAGAATGGCGTTCTGAACATATGGTAAAGGGGGGGGGGGCATGGGTAAAAAAGGTTGAGAACCACTGTACTAGGCAATATTTACGTTTAAAAGTTTCCCATTTTTGTTAACGGCCGACGCCTCTTACCATGAGGCAGTTTTACCTTCAGTAATTTGCCATTGCTTTCTGAACGAGAAGTCAGCGTTAAATCAACTTACTGACGTATGAACGAACCGCGGTCCCCAGACACAGAGAGAGAGAGAGAGAGAGAGAGAGAGAGAGAGAGATTAAACGCGAGCACGTTATACCTTCCGGCCACTTCGACCTCTAAATAGAAGCCGAAATAAATAACTGCCCCGCCCCATTTAAAAAAAAAAAATCACCTACACACTAAGGGATATTTATAGCACGTGCAACTAAAAAAATGTGGTGAAACATGTGAAATTTCGATTTATTTTCAATTGGTGGAGAACGCTCCTTTTTCATTCTCAGACTAGATGTTGTGGAATCATATGCCAGGTTCTCCTACACCAAACACCGTCCACCAGCCTTCGTGACAAACCCCAGGCACTTCATTCACCTCCTAGCATAGAACCATCCGTGTAGATGATGACATCACCTGTTCCCGAATTGTCATGGATCAGTTGTTACACCTCCCATTCAGTGCAGTTGCCGACAGATATTCTCGATCCAATGTTATTATGACCCTGTACAGGTCTGACTTTTCCTCTGGCATTCCGACAGGAAACCAAGGAAAACATGTGATGTCAGACATTAGACACCAGTGTTCATTGCAGAAATATCTAGCTCTATGTTCAGATTTGAACCAGATATACCTTCTCAACCGGAGGCAAACACCATCTTTTCCCAGCCTCGCCCAGGGGATAACCATATTATGAGTTTATTAGTGGGACAACATGCTCTTAGCTGCAGAAACAACAACCCAGTACGTATATCCCTACCTGTGGTGACGTTTTGTTGACCCTGACCTGATCTACATTTCTATGGAGGCATTCATAACCTTTCCTTGACCTCGCACCGAACCCCGGTCCGAGTTTAAAAGACGGCCGACGTAATTTGTTACCGTGTTAGCCAGAGGCAGGTGTAAACAACCTTACCAAGAAGCTGCTAAATAATACGTGGCTATTTAGCATTCAGTAGTAAAGGGTAAGCCGGTCTCTCTGGCTGTGGGGTTACAACACTTTCTCTCTGTAATCCCGTTTATCACGCAGAGTCTCGCAGCGGTGCGAGAACTGAGGTGGTTCGACCCCCGCTCGTGACTTGCGGATACTGAGCCGGCCGCTCAGAAAGCAATGGCAAACTACTGAGCGTAATCTTGCCAAGAGATCAACAGACAGCTGAAAGATGCTGCTGTTGACAGCTAAGTCCTGTAAAAGGATACGCAAAAAAAAAAAAAAAAGTAAAGGGTAAATATTACCCAATATGACGTGCCAAGTAATCACCATCTAGTGGCTTGCCCTCTGCCACCAATTAGCGAAATGTCTGTACACTACTATTTACTAACTACTAATAATAAGAAGCCAGATTTCCCGATTCATCTCAGTCCTTTGTGCTCTGGATCAACTATGCTGATGATATTCCCCAATACCATCATCTCAGTCCATGCAGCATCACGTCTCTTTCCCTACAGCTATCTCTTTTCCAGTTCATGTCTCCAGTTATCACGATATTGTACAATACCTCTATTCTCATCACGTGACCAAAGAACTGTGCAATCTGCATAGCTTAGTTTGTTTATATTATCATCTCATCAAATCATGTTCCTCTTGTACCTTGTGGTGTGGAGTTGAAGTATAAACAGCGTGAGATTGCCCGTTTATGGGTTTCATGTATCGATGTTCCCATGGACTCTGTTATTCCCTCTGTCCATCGTTTACGTGGTCGGACTCTTCCTCTGCTTCCATCTAGTTTTGTTTATATTATAACATGTAATTGGTATTCCTGACCTCTCTTTGATCTCTCTCATTATTTGTCATGTGTAAATTAATTAATTATCTCAATCAATAAATTAATCAGGTGCCATCTCCACAATAAAGTTTGGCTGCAATGGATCTCCAAGACTGTCTCTGATTCGCCCTGACTATACATTCTATCAGATGGCTTGCTACCTTTCTTTCACCCTAACTATACATTCTGTCAGATGGCTTACTGTTCGTCTGTCTCTTCATGCTATCTTCCCACTTGTATCGTTGTCTATCTCTTGTTCACTTGTCTTCAATCTTACCCTCCAGTATGGTTTTTATAAGAGTGTTATGTCTTTTAACATGGCTGAAATATCTCACTTGCCTCTTTTTAAATTTCTTTCATCAACTCTCTTTTCATTCCCAGTTTTTCTAGAACCTCTGTATTTGATTGTTTTTGTTTCCATGAAATACAACATATTCTTTTGTGTTTATCCACATCTCCAAGTCCTCTATTTGACTTTCTAGTTGCTTGTTCAATACCCAGGCTTCCGCGCCATACAGTAGTGTTGAATATACATAACATTTGACAATTCTCATTTTTAATGCTCTCAAGATGTTAACACTGATTGCATGCTGTTTAAAGCATGTTTGGTCATTCCTATTCTCTTTTTGATTTCTGTTTCACTTCTGCCATCATCTGTTATTACATGTCAAATATAGGAGAAACTTGTTACTTGTTCTAGTATCTTGAAGTTCCTTAGAATATCTTGGAGTTCCTTAGATTATCTTGGAGTTCCTTAGAATATCTTGGAGTTCCTTCAGATATCTGAGTTCCTTAGAATATCTTGGAGTTCCTTCGAATATCTTGGAGTTCCATTGAATATCTTGGAGTTCCATTGAATATCTTGGAGTTCCTTAGAATATTTTAGAGCTATGATGTCAGTTTCTACTTACTTGAGAAGGACAATTGAAGCTGCAGATGTTTACAAAATGAGGAACACGAGGATGGATACTTCCTCCTGATACTGGATTAGTTGATTGGACATGTACATCTCTCCAATCATCATCATCATGTGGCATGTTCTTGTAAGAAAACTGCTCTCAAGCCCAGGGCAGACACAATGTCCTGTGTCCACCTCCTGATTGGTCAGCCCTGTTTCTTCTTCAAGGAACAGCACCTTCCATGACTGTTATTTCTAGTCCACTGTCATCTTTAATGTGACCAAAGTGTTTTAGTTTCTTCTTCTGTTATTTTCCTCCGAAATTGTTGTTTTGGATGTTAATGCAGTTTTCCTGTTTATGCCTTTCACCAACACATCCGACTTCTTTTGGCATTTTTTGACTGGGTTAACCGTTCTGGGATTTCAGAGACATAATGCAATAATGCACTTTATGAGCCAGTTATCTTCAGTGTTGATCTTGTAGAATGTCAGCATTTTTGTCATCTTAATTCATGCCTTCTTGGATAAGAGCGGACGAAAACAAACTTGGACGATGTGTTGTGAATGTAAAAAATTATCTACATGTGAAAATTGAACAAAAAATTTTAAAAAAAAACAGGCCAAGCTGGCTGCTAACCAGGCGCAATTTTAAAATGATAATTCCTTAACTGATATCAGACTTTTGGATCATCATCAAGGCTACGGATTTGTGCACTAAGCTGAGACGCTTTTCAAATAGGAGGAGACTGATGTACTTACTGAGTTATCTGAGTGTACAATGAAAGTGATCCTGTACAAGCCAAATTCTTCAAAAGTGTATGCAACTCTATCCAGAAATAGCATATTGTGTGCAAACAAATTGCCAGTCAGTGAGGTGCGCATGGTGGAGTCATAGTTGCACAGTATTATCTAGGTAATCAAGACATTTATAGCTGGCTTTCAAGGTATGGCAAAACAGGAGAAAGACACCTGGGAGTCATGCTTCTTCCCTACTCCCCAAACCACCACCACCACTCACCAAAACAGGATAACAAATTATGTTTTCTATGGTATGCATTGTCGGCTCTGTGGTGAAAGGATTCCAAACGCAATTTGTAATCCCGCATACCACATTTAAAACACAGCTGTGGGTGATTCTTATGGTATTCATCTAATGGTATGAGTGATGGTCATTTAGAAAGCAATGGCAAACATGAATGTTAATTTACCAAGACATCACAAACAGCCAAAAAATATGTTGGGATTGACTGTGATGTCCTGTAAAGAATATACAACTAACAAACTCATATGCATTAATTGTCTTATCTTCTCCCTCAGGTGCATTCCTCATCCCATACACATTGTTCTTGTTGCTATGTGGCCTGCCCTTGTTCTTTCTGGAAGTGACTTATGGCCAGTTCTCAAGTCTAAGTCCGATTGCCATATGGAAAGTGGCTCCTTTATTCAAAGGTATTATTTTTCTTTCTTGATTTGATTTATATAGATGGAATTGCAAGACATAACAGTACACAGTATTGTAATACAAATATGGTACATTTTAGTTGAATACAGTATGTTTCAATGCAATGCATTACCTTACAGTGCTGAAGAGTACAGCATGGAGCAGTGCAATTCAGTGCCTTTTAGTGGTGAGCAGTGCAGCATAGAGCAATATAATACAGTACCTTATTGTGCAGAACACTAGAGCATAGAACAATAGAATACTGTACCTTAAAGTGCTGAACAAAACAGCACAGAACAGTGCAATTCAATATAGTATCCTAAAGTGCTGAACAGTGCAGCACAAAATAATACAATGTAGTACCATATAGTGATGAAACATAACTTCGATTTAGGAAAAAACAAAGGATGCACAGATGCCATCTTTGCTCTTAGACAACTTATAGAAAAATCAATAGAATTTAATGAAATACTTTACTCAGCCTTTGTCGACAAAGAAAAGGCATTTGATAGAGTGATAAAAATAAGCTGTAGGAAATCCTTAAACGATGTGGAGTGAGTGCACATCTAACAAACTTTTGTAGAAGCTTACACAACAACACTGTATGTATGGTAAGAGCAAACGGAGAAAACACAGAAACCTTCGCCATATGATCCAGAGTACGACAAAGTTGTGTCCTATCCTCTCTCTTGTTCACAACCTATACAGAGACTGAACAACACTGCATGAATAACAGAACACAGAAGAAGAATCAATGGCAAATTACACCATTAAAGAACTCCTATTTGCGGGTGATCAAGCTATAATAGCAAAATCAGAAGCAGAATTATAAGTCCACATAAATAGTCTAAACGAATTATATAAGGAACATAACATAAACATTAGCATCAGTAAAACAGAGGTAATGACTATAACCAAAGAAGAAATAACAACAAAGATTCATCTAAAATAACACCTCCTGAAACAAGTAAAGAGCTTCAAGTACTTTGGAAGTATAATATCAAATGGCAAATAGAAGACAAGATTGAAAATAAATGCAGTAAGGCAAACCAACACATTGGACAAATGGCACCAATACTAAAGAAGAAACACATATCAGTAGATAATTAAAATGCACATTACAATACAATCTTTCTACCAACTCTATGCTACCAATGCCAAACCTGGACATTGACAGAAATAAAAAAGAAAAGAAAATTTTTAACAGCGGAAACGAGATTCCTGAGAAGAATACTAAATGTATCAAGAAGAGAGATAATCAAAAATGAAGAAATCAGGACTAAAGTGAGGTTATATCAGCGCTAGATTTCATTAGAAAACAGCATGTTAAATGGTGTGGCCATATAACTAGGCTGCAAACTAACAGTATACTACAACAAGCAATGATGTACAGACCAAATGGAACCAGAAAAAGAGGCCAACCATGTAAACGATGGACAGAGAGAATAACAGAGTCCATGGGCATCTCGATGTACGAAGCCCATAAGCGGACACTCTCCTGCTATTTATGCTTCACCTCGTCACAGCAAGGTACAAGAGGAACATGATGAGATGAGATGATGAGACTGATAAACAGTTAAGTACAGGACAATACAATACAATATAGAACCTTATAGTGATGAACAGTGTAGCACGGAACAATGCAATAGAGTTCATTACAATGCTCAAAAGTACAACACAGACAGTGGCGTCACTGGGGTTGGTGTTACCCAGTGCGGTAAACTCTTGGTGTCACCCCTCTAGACTTTCACCATGGTCTTCTTCCGAGTGTTCCTGTACCATATATAATCGCATATAGTAATGTTTATAAAATAAGTCAAAAAGTTAATAAGGACATAAGAAAGAAAACAAATTGAACAATATAACTTCAATACTTCAGGTAAAACATAAATAAAGAACTTCGACAAACTCGGACAAAGTTAAATTTTTGTTATTTTGCTATGTCTGCTTTGTCAAATTTGCAATTTTTTTATTTTGTTCACCCCTTGATGGTGTCACCCGGTGCGGCCCGCACCCCCCTAGTGACGCCCCTGGACACAGAACAATAAATTTAGTGCCTTACAGTGCTAAACACTGCAGTACAGAACAATACAATACAGTACTTACAATTCCGAAAAATGTAGCACTGAAGAGTGCAGCATAATATAGTATCTTATGATGATGAACATTATAGCACAGAAAATCACAATACAGTACTTATAATGCTCAACAGCACAGCTCAGAACAATTCAATATAGTGTCTTATAGTGCTGAACAATGCAGCACAGAACAATGCAATACAATACAATATAATGCAATACAATACAATACAATACAATACAATACAATACAATACAATACAATACAATACAACACAACACAAAAGAAGAACTGGGGAATAACAGCATCATACAATACAGTGCTCAATAGTGCTGTACTAGCACAGCACAGAACAATTCAATACACTGCATTATAGTGATGAACAGGACAGCACTGAGCAATGCAACATAACACAGTACAATATAATATGGTACAATATATCACAACTTATCACAAATAACTTGTAACAATAATTTTACCACAACACAATACAATTTGTCACAAAACACCTCATCACAAAACATTTGACTATGATGTAGCACAGTACAACTTATCACAAACAACTCATCACTGTACATCAAGTACAGTATAATACAGTGCAATACAGTGCAACACAACAGTTAGTTAGTTAGTTAGTTAGTCGACAGATCATCCTCGTTGCACATCGGACCATTCAGTCCATAAGTGCTCGGATCCCCTCCTCAGCAAATCCCGCAGCGTGTAGCGGCTAACGACGCCAGTTCTGTGTTGGTTTATCAATCTTCTTTGGCTTCCTGCGTAGTGTTCTTGTTTGGCCATCCCTCTTTTAATTTGCTGCTCTCGCAGTCTGGCCATTGTTGTAGATTCACAGTCATCACTTGGTTCTTGCAAAAGTCTCACTTCTCGTAGAGCATTCAGAATGTCAGCCTGGTCCATGGCGCGTCCGCCCTCAACAGTAGCCTCACCTGCGAGCTTGTCAGCCCGCTCATTTCCTTGTACTCCCGCATGCCCTGGCACGAAGATGAAACTAATCTTTGCCAGCCGAGACCGCTTCAGAGGCAGCAACCATTCTCTTCGGATCGACCCCTCCTCTATCCTCTTGATCATGTTCATTGAGTCGCTAAGGAAACAAGCCCTAGTGAATGTCTGTGTCTCGAGCCATGTTATTTGCTTTACTTACTGCCATGACTTCCATGGTCAGGCTACTTGTGGCTTCAGTGAAAGCACCAGAGTCCTCCTTCACAATTCTCCCTCCGGCCCGAGCTGTAAAGGCCCATGAGCTTCTCACATGTCGGATGACCGACCCATCTGTGTAGATGACCGCGTCACTGTCTAGCGAATTCTCGAAAATCAACGCTTGTACTTCAGCCTCAACAGCAGCCGGATTTTCTTGTCTGCATTTTCTATCTAGTTGGATGCAAACTGAAAAGGATGTGCAGAAGTCTGTTGGCACTTGCACCCACTCCTCGCCAGGTTCTAAGTCCTCAAGTGAACACACCTGTTGAAGAATGTCCTCGGCTTGACCCATCCACGACCGTCCTCTTTTTAACCTGCTGCCCTTCACCTTCCTAATTTCACTATGCAGTGGATGCTGTGTGTTTGCGTTAATTCTGAGGTAGGCGCGTGCCCTGCAAACTTGTATTCTCTCTTCAATGGTTGGAAAATCAAGAAGGTAGCGCATCGCCCTGCATGCTGTATCTCTTGTACATCCAAGAATAATGCGCATAGCTTCATTCTGTATCCTTTCCATCCTTTCTATCTGCTTATGGCTGACAGTCAGGATTGCCATTGCATACTCCAAAACAGACATGACCAGCCCCTCGTACAGAAGACATAGATGGCGCTGCTCACAGTTTGCTGCCGCCATCACCCGCATCGCTGCCAAACCCCGCTTGGCCTTTGTTATCACCTGGTCTATGTGCACATTATAAGCAAGGCTTCGATCAAACCGTATCCCCAGGTAATTCATTGCCTGCGTTCTTTCCACCGTCTCTGAACACAGCATTACAGTTGGTGTTGGATTGTTGACCATATGATTATTCAACGAGAACCAAGTCACTGTTGCCTTTGTTGGGTTGACCATTGCCCCAGCTTCATCACACCAAGTACTTATGCGATTGAGTTCGGTTTGTAGCTCCACAGCAACCTCCTCTCTATCCTTACCCTGACGATACACTAAAACATCATCGGCATATGACAATGTCCTGCCAGGTCCAGTGATCTGCTCACTGGTGATTCTCACTGTGTAGGCGTTGAACAGTACCGGAGATAATGGTGATCCCTGTGGTAGGCCAGGATATATTGTTGTTGGTTCCGAAGTCCAACTGCCACATCTAAAAACTACTTTCCGTTGGAAGAGAGCTGCAGCGATCCAACTAAGGAGGAATGGACTTACGTTTAGTTCAAGAAGCTGAAACATTAAAAAATCCAGTGGTACTCTGTTTTATGCGTCCTCAAGATCAATCGCTGCAGCAACGGTTTCAGTGCCTGAGTGGAAACCTTCATAGACATCATGGGCAAAGACTGCTGCATTGGTCCAGGTTTCTCTTTTTGGACGGTACCCACCCAGGGTAGGTGGGAAAACACCTTGGCTCTCTAGTTGGCTTGATATTTTCCTGGCAATTACCTTCTCCAGCAGCTTGCCTATTGTATTCTGCATGGTTATAATTCGATATCCCTGAATTTTCTTGTGGTCTTTGTCAGGCTTCGGCAAGGGAATCAGATAGCTGTGTAACCATTCCTCCTTGATGCTAGCACTCCCTATACTGTTGTTGTACATGTCTGCTAGTTTCTCTAGCTCATTGTCGGTACACCTATTTATGTCGTCGTATCTTATGCCATCAGGACCTGGAGCACTGTTTTTTGATCGTCGAAGCACAGCCTTGATTTCTTGCACTGTCACTGTGTCTTCATCCGAAGTGTTCTGGGCCTTGCATCTGTCTGAGGTGACCTCCTTGGCCAGATTCCGGCCTCCCATGTCTGTCTGGTTGCTCTGCTCAAGGTAGCGTTCAAAGAGGGCTTTGCCCTTGTCCTCGTCAGTCCTCTGCCAGATGAGGTCAGCACCTTGGAAGTCAGAAATGCTCTTATTCTTGACTACACCACTCATGCTTTTATGTAGTCGCCAGAACAATTTCAGTGACTTGTCTGTGCTTACTCTTTGACACACCTCTGCCCATTTTTCGCTTTTAACCACTGTGACCAGTTTTTTGAAATAGCTTACTTTTGTGTGCATCTCTCTTTCTAAGTGCAAGCAGGGACTAGGATGACCAGCTCTGTTCTTCTTGGCATTTTGCCATCTCCTTACAGCACTACGCTTATCCACCCAAGCCTTCTCCACCTCGAAACTCCACCACGGTGGCTGCTCCCAGCTTTTTTTCCTTTTCTTCCTCCCCTGAAACGTTCTGCGCTTGTCACGTCTTATTTTACTCACCACATCTTGCCCTGTACTGTCATACTGGAACGTCTTTACCTTTAGCTTGTGCTGCCTGGTTCTGCCTTTCTCCACCAATATGCTGCATGGGTGGTGGTCGCTGCCATGGTGTCCTAGGACACCCCATCTACACACTGTAGTGAGTGAAGGTGAAACTAGCGCCAGATCAATAGCACTGTCCTCATCGCCTGGACGGCTTGCTGTCCTGGTGACACAGCCACTGTTGATACAAACCAGGTCGATGGTTTCCAGTGCAGTCTCGAGCTCCTCCCCTTGTGTATTGGAGGAAGTGTTTCCCCATGATCTGCCTTTAGCGTTGAAGTCACCACAGAAAATAACATTTCTCTCGTAGCCTAATATGCCACTTAAGCACTGCCACTTCTGGGCGTCCACACTCGCATTGCGGGCATAAACATTAACCAACACGAATGGTGTACTGGAATGAACTCTCAACGCCTGTATTTGTATATCGTCACTGTTCCAACTGGACATGTCTAGCTCTGACGCCACCATGCTGTCGCGAACGAGAATCGCCGTTCCCAGATGTCGTCTGTTATAGAAACATTTGAAGCCGGCAATTCGGAGTGGCTGATCGCCCAGTCTCGTCTCCTGGAGTGCTACAATGTCGTTCCTGTAAACTAGGGTTTCTAAAATAGAGCCCCGTTGCTTTACACTGGCACAGTTCCAGTATAGAATACGGATGTTCCTGAGTCCTAGACGGTGACACTTGAGTCTAAAACGTCTCAAGCCACCGCGCTTACCTGGCTTCTTTTTCCCTGCGCGGCTACCACGCTGCTTCGGTATGTTGACTGCTGATCGTTCGGAAAACACACGTTGTTCCGCCATGTTGAAAAAACGTAAACACTGACTTTTGATTGAGAACCACACACGCTGCTGAAAATTCACTCAAGGATGGCTTCGCTCGATGCACGAACTCCGTAGCACCCGCGCAGATCTTGAGTAGAAACTCCTGGTTTTACATCCTGGCACACCAATTACACGCAAGAAATGAATAAATCCATCCCTTACGCGAAAAAGTTAACGAACACAAAACAACACGACCGTCCGTCGCCATCTTGAAACCGGAAGTATCTCACAACAGAATATGGAACAACATAATACACCACAAAGCAAAATTATATGGTTATAAATAAACAGAATGGAGGTCAGCATGGCTGAATGGATAAGAATGCTCATTCTTAAACTTTCGGTGTGCTGATGCCGAGGTAGTAGGTTCAACTCCTACATAGGACACTTGGACTAAAATGTAGACTTCTTGTCCTTGACTTGGGGACATAAATTACAAGAACCTCAGAAGTCAGAGTGGGTTTGCCTGATGGTGAGGACACCAGTAATAAGGTAAACTAATCCACACACAAAGATCACTTCAGTAGACTGGAAGTAGTAGCAGGTGTATAGACTATGCTTGAGTTCACAGCAAACAAACACAAAATATAAAATAAACAATAAACAAAATACAACTAAGAATTAACATTTAAAATTTAGTTTTAGAATGGGCTTTGTTTGATTGATTTTTCCGTTGTGTCCTGCAGGTGTCGGCGTGGGCATGTTGGTATGTTCTGCCATTGTATGTATCTACTACAATGTGATTGTTGCCTGGACAATCTACTACTTGTTTCTTTCATTCCGGATGGTTCTTCCCTGGTCTCATTGCAACAACGACTGGAACACGGACAGATGCATTGACGATGAGAGGCTGAGAAATTATACTGCATTTGCTGCGGCCATGAATAACATAAGTAATTATGTAGCTGGAAATTTAAGTTTGGAGTATAATGGTTCAGTGTCAGGGTTCAATTCCTCAGCTGAGACTACTGCGGCAGTGTACGTGAGAGGCAACATGACGGTTCCTGCAAGTGTGGAATTCTGGGAGTGAGTGTATTTACTGATAATAATGTAGAGAAGATGCTGGTTTATTTGATTCATGTTTTCTCAGTTTGATGGTATTTTTATAATCTTATTGTTATCCACCCCATGATCAATATCATGTTTTTATTTTATTATTATTGTTGTTGTTGTCTATGACCTCAGGGCACAGGTCAATTAAATAATATCCTTCTCGATGGTGATTTGAACACATGACCACTGGGCCAGCAGGCAAGTGTGCTAGCCACTGAGCTACTGTTGCTTCCTTACAGGACACATCAAGAAATTACAATATAATGCTATATACTGCATATCATTACCTTACAACACATTTAACTGCATAATTTAGAATACAATACTGTCATGGACACTAAATTACATTACCATGCATATGATACATCACATTATATTATTAGCCATGTGCTGAAATTCAAAACAATTAACATCAAATCTGAGATTGGATAAGAGCAATCGTTCTTAAACATCTGGTGTGCTGACAATGAGGTAGGAGGTTCAATCCCCTACACCGGTTTTTTTTTATTTTTTAAATTCACATATCCTTTACAGGACATTGCTGTCAACAGCAGCATCTTTCAGCTGTCTGTTGATTTCTTAGCAAGATTACGCTCAGTAGTTTGCCATTGATTTCTGAGCGGCCGGCTCAGTTATCCCGCAAGTCACCAGCGGGGGTCGAACCGCTCCCAGCTCTCGCCTGCTACGAGACTCTGCGTGATAAACGGGATTACGGAGAAAGTGATGTAACCCCTCGGCCAGAGAGACCAGCCCTACACCGGTTAGTTGGACTAAAATGTTGACTTCTCATTTTTGACTTGGGGACGTAAATTACAAGTTCCTCTGAAGTTGGAATGTATTCTCCTGATGGCGAGGGATACTGGTATTAGGGAAAGTTAATCGACACGCAAAATCAGTCCAGTGCTACTAGAAGTAGTGTGTTTGGACTATGTTCTAGTTCAAAGCAAGCGAGCGCCAAAAAAAAACCTAAGATAGTCACCATAGCTTGACAGCCACACCTTCCCCACTACAATACAATACAATACAATACAATACATTACAATACAATACAATAATACAATACAATACTATACAATACAATAAAATACAATACACTGCACTGCACAGTACTGCACAACATGACACAACACTACAATACGATGCATCTCATCACCTTACAATACATTACAATCCAATAAAACAAATTGCTTATCATTATCATATAATAGGTTTACAATATTACCAGACTATATGGGAGCATTGTGTCAGGTCTTAGTCAGATATGACTGAACTACTGTATGACAGTAGACGGTACGACAGGCTTTCTGTTAGCACTGAATGTTGGGTGGTTCTCACCAAACCCGACACCCGTTATTGTGCCAACGGCTTTGGATGGAGGAGTGCAAATGGGTGGATAAAAGCCTTACCCTAGTGTGAGGAAATGCAACATAAAGACTAAATGTCATGGCAGGGCAGACCAGGCCCTAAAATTTGTTGGCAACTGGTCTAGGATGGAAGCTCCGACAGGCGGATTTTGCTGATCCGGCAGCTTCTGCAGCTTGTCTTTTTCCAGACGTATGGGTGTTGCCTTTCCTCTGTAGTAAACTAGGCAGGCAGAGAGAGGGGTCATGCTGCATGGGCAACACATGGTCTCTAAATTCAGCCCAGGCTTTGTGTTACGGAGAGGTATAACTCCATGTTACAAACTGTCGTCTGTCAAGATGGCCAGGTGCCAGTCAGTCATATTGGAGCTGCTGTAGTGTAGTGGCTAGATGCCTGCCTGCTGGCCTGATGATCATGGGTTCAAATTTGCATCAAGGTGGCTTTAAAAAAAATGTTCTGGGCTCCCAGAACAACCCAGTATAAAATGAGTACCTGGAAATGTCTCAGGAAATAAAGCCATGATATTGATCATCCCTTGAATGCTGATTGGCCCAAATAATATGGGCATAACTTCTTATGCCCATGCCCAATATAACTTTAGGTGTCTTAAAGGGTCCTTTATTTAACTGTAGTGTACAATACATTATATGGTTGATTTTGGCATACACACAGTGTGAGTACCTGGCATGTTTAATTCTGCATGGTTTTTGTCTTTGTGCAGGCGTCATGTGCTGGAGTTGACAGATGGCATTGATAATCCTGGCAATATCAGGTGGCAGTTGCTGATCTGTTTGGCTGTTGCCTGGTTGTGTGTATTTTTCTGTTTGTTTAAAGGAGTCAAGATTCTCGGCAAGGTATGTTGCTAACAGGAAAGATTGTGTGACTGTTCTCAAAAGAAAAATTTAAGAAATATTTGAAAAATATATCTTCCATTCATTTACAAGTGCTGTATAGGACCTATAATGTTGCATGTATGTGAAATGTGGACAATAAGTAGATAGCGTGTTACTTTTGTAATGTTTTAGTAGTGTGGCATACAGGATTTACCTATAGAGGTTGACAGGTATGCAAATATCTAGACTCCTAGTTCTATTTGACCCAGTTGCACCCATAAACAAAACAAAATATCAAGATGAACTGTTAATAGTATTCATAGCACTATTCTTGAATCAGTTTTTGTGAAGTGAGAATTTTTTTATGATGTCAGATTGGATTAAGATGATTTTAATATAGTATTCCGAGCACTATTCTTGAATCATTTTTTGGAATCACCTCAATTATAACCAAGCCTGAGAAAGCAGACTGAATTTTTTGTTTTTTTTTGCTCGCTCGCTTTGAACTCAAGTGTAGTCCATACACCCTACTTTTAGTAGTGCTGGAGTTAATTTTGTGTGTGGATTAGCTTTCCCTATTGACAGTGTCCCTCGCCATCAGGCGAACCCACTTTGACTTCAGAGGTACTTGTAATTTACGTCCCTAAGTCAAGGACGATAGGTCAACATTTTAGTCCAACTGTCCGGTTTAGGGGTTGAACCCCTTTCCTAGGCATCAGCACACCGGATGTTTAAGAACACTCATTCTTATCCATTCGGCTATGCTGACCTCCAAGCAGACTGAATGAGGTGATTGTTTTGTAATGTCAGATCGGATCAAGATGAACTGATAATAGTAATTCCAGCACTATTCTGAAATCATGTTTTGAAATTACCTTTATTATCACCAAGGCTGAGAAAGCTTTTCTAATGTCAGATCAGATCAAGATGAACTGCTGTTTTTCCAACACTACAAATATCAGCCTAAAACCTCTTAAGAAATACAAAAACTCAAGACAGTTTAGAACATGTTGCACACTTAAAATAACTTCAACAATACAGAAGAGCACAATGAAACAGCATAAATATAATGATTCAGTTGCAGTGGTTGAACAAAACATTTCTTGTATACAAGAAGTGAAGAACTGAAATGAACAAAGAGCTGAATAGATATAGTTTGCAGTGAAGTTCTGTCTGTAGTGTCATTTTTCAGTATCAGATGTAAAGTAATTGAACAACTTTAGTATGCGTTGGAGCCCCGCTTAAAGGTAGAATGAGAGAATACAGGTTGTTGCATATCAAACTGGAGTGTGAAAATCACAAGGAACATTACCACTTTATGATAGAAAGAGAGTACTTGATGATTTGAACTATGCTGATGACAATGCCCTTCTGTTCCACACATGAAATCAGATGCAAGATAAATTAAATGCATTTCATTGGAGGTCACAATAGTTAGATCTAAACAAATGAACAAAAAAGAGACAAAGATAATGAGAATATATCAAGCAAATTATAACCTGATCTCTAATAGAGAAACCTCACTTCAAGATGTGGAATTTTCACCAGTTTAGGTATCAATGTAGTTAAGATGGGAGAACAGACAGAGATATTAACATACAAATACACAAGGCAAGAATAGCTTTCATAGCACTAGGAGCTTTGTGGAAGTTTAAAAAAAAATAAAAATTTAGAACCTGCTATTACTGGTACCTTGCTGTCTTGACACCAGTGAATGAATGTTCGTAGTCAGTTAGTAATTGTTTTAGCAATTCTCCACGTTGATCCTGACGGCAGTGCTGATTTAAAATCTTAGTTAAATATTTTATATTTGGTTCTAGGTTGTTTGTTAGGTCAGATATGACTGAGCTACCGTATAACATCAGAAGATGCTACCTGCTTTCTGTTGGTGCCAAATGTTGGCCAGAGCTCACCAAACTCAACACCCCACATTGTGCAAGGGCTTCAGGTGGAGAAGCATAATTGGGAGGGTACAAGCCTTAATCTAGTGCAAGGAAGTGCAACCTAAAGACTAAGTGTCTTGGCAGAGCAGACCAGGCTTTATGCCTTGGTTGTCAACAGGTCTATGATTGAAGCTCTGACAGGTGGACAGTTAGAGCATTGCTTTGCTGATCTGGCAGCTTTTTCAGTTTGTCTTATTTCAGATGTATTGGTGGAGCAAACTAGGCAGAATGAAAGGTGGGGAACATGCTGCATGGGCAACACAAGGTCTCTACAATTCAACCCAGGCTTTGTGCTATGGAAAGTTATAACTCCATCCCAAATACCTGCCATGGGTTGTAGTTATTATGCCTTTTTTTGAAGCACAATGTAACAAACTATCATAGCTCAGTCATATCTGACTAAGACCTAACAAACAACCGAGAACCAAATATAAAATATTTAACTAAGATTTTAAATCAGTACTGCCATCAGGATCAACAATGTGGAGAATTGCTAAAACAATTACTAACTTGACTACGAACATTCATTCACTGGTGTCTTCACAGACTAGGAGGACTAAAAAGGTATGACAGAATCACACATGTGAAGTTCAGGGAAATAATTGGACACATTCCAGTGAATCAAGAGGTGAGGGAAGTACGCTGGCACTGAACGGGACAGAAACTGAGAAAACAAGTTAATTGTATAGCTAGAAAGTCTGGAACCAACCAGGCAAAAGAAATAGAGGAAGACTTAAAAATACATGGAAAAGAGTATTATAGACAGAGGTGAATTTTATGAGAAGTAATGACGGGAGCTCTCCCTGGCCTAGGCGTTAATGTCTTTCTCTGTCTTAATCCCGTATATCTACGTGAGGAATGTAACCTGTACGAGAATCGGTAGCGTTTCTTGCCGCGATGGTAACTTACTGGGTATGTAAGCCGGCCACTCAGAAAGCAATGGCAAACTACTGAGCGTAATCTTGCCAAGAAATCAACAATCAGCTTAAAGATGCTGATGTTGACAGCAATGTCCTGTAAAGGATATGCACACACACACACACACACAAATCGAAAAAAAATAAAAATAAAGGGAGCTCCAGGCAATGGCTAAATAAAGGTCTTGGCTGAGTTGCTTGCAGGTCTATGCTGCATTGGGGCGATAAAAGGCAGGCGAAGATGATTAGGAAAAATATGTTTAGTGTGTCGCTTTAGAGTGTCAAGTTCAAGGTATCTTCTTAGCTTCATCAAATATTGTAATGGACTTGCAAAGTATGATGAGAAAGGTGAAGACAGGCATGCTTCGGGCAGTGTGACAGGCAAAAATAGAGAGAATTTGTTGGATCTTTTCCCCCCAGGACATGCTGGTGTGGTGGGAAATGAGCAGGCGGACAGATTGGCTGGGTCTGCACCATTCGATGGAATATTGTTGCTTGATAAGGCAGACGTGGTTGGGGCCCTTTGGGATGGTGTGTATAGTACAGAAGAACAGACAGATCAATATGGTCTGGATAGAATGATGCTGTAGGGAGTGTCCAGAGAATCTGGTTGATACTCAGGACTCCAATTAATAGGCCAGATGGACATATTAAGATTGCTACTGGTACCATTAGTATTGAGACTCTTCACTGGCTGTTGAAGATGAGGACAGAATAAGCTAGGGAATATCCTGAGTAATGTGATGTTGGTTGACTTAACTCATTTTCATAAAATAAACAAAATAATATCCCATCATGCCCTGAATATGACAATGAATCCTTGATTAGTTTTTAAAAAAATGCCTATTTAGGCAAAGCTCATACATCCAAGTTTAACACACAAGAATTAAACAGAGTATGATTAGTGTGTTTCGAATGGTACAAAGCATTATTGTTTGGTAACAGTGTTGAAAAGTAATGTGAAATATTCTAAAGAAAAACAGAAAGTGGGAAAGACCAGCTGTACATGAATATCATCAAAAATGACACAGTGGATGGCACAGCTACCTAGCCTTCATCAGCACAGAAAGACAAGGACAAGCGAACAATAACATAAATACGAGCAAATATGAAGATGTGTTAACAAAAAACAATGTTTAGCTTTCTTTCTTTCTTTCTTTCTTTCTTTCTTTCTTTCTTTCTTTCTTTCTTTCTTTCTTTCTTTCTTTCTTTCTTTCTTTCTTTCTTTCTTTCTTTCTTTCTGCCTGCCTGCCTGCCTGCCTGCCTGCCTGCCTGCCTGCCTGCCTGTCTGTCTGTCTGTCTGTCTGTCTGTCTGTCTGTCTGTCTGTCTGTCTGTCTGTCTGTCTGTCTGTCTGTCTCTTGCTCCCATAGTTCCTTCTTCCTTTTTCTCCTTCTTTTTCAACTTCCTCTGTCATTCTTCTCCACTCTCCCTTCCATCCTCTGTTTTTAATTTTCTTGTTTCAGTTCATGAACATCTTGATTGATTGATTGATTGATTTAGGAATCGACATCACAGCTTTCGGGGCATTCCCATAAGCGCTCCGTCCCCATCCTCAGCAGCCAGCAAAGAGTTCCAACACCAATAGTACCAGTAGCAATCTGATTATATGTCCGTCTCGCCTTTCCTCTGAGCGTTGAGCATCGGCCAGATCCCCTCGTCACTCCTCACTGTCTCATTCTTGCCAGACCATGGTAATCCATTGCTCCTCCGAGGTGTACACGTGCTCCCACAAGACCACAACCACATCTGCCTTGTCATGTATCAATACTCCACGAAGTTCTGCAGAGCCAGCCATTCTGTCCTCCGGTTCATTTCCCAGCACACCGGCATGCCCCGGAGAAAAGATCCAGGTGATGCTTGTCACCCGTGACCTCCGAAGCGAAGCAAGCCACTCCGTACGAAGCCTGCCCATTCTCACTCTCATCAGCATGCTTTCTGAGTCAGTTACAATCACGATGTGTGTGTGTGTTGTATTCTCCATCCAGAGAAGAGCCGCAGTGACTGCCTCCACCTCCATTCTTAAGCTGGATGTTGTGGTATCATATGCTAGGCTCTCCTGCACCAAACGTCAACCATTAGCTTTGGCTATGAACCCCCAGCCATTTCTCTCACCTCTTGACACCGAACCATCTGTGTAGATAATCACATCACCCGAGTGAGCATTGTCCTGAATTAGTTGCTGGATTTCCACTTCCGTGGCCCTTGCTGGCCACTCCCTGCACTCCCAGCTTAATGTGATTATAACTCTGCACAAGTCTGACTGCTCCACTGGCACTCTGACCCACTCCTCTCCACGCCTAATGTTCTCCAAGGGGCACAACTGTCTGATCATATCCTCCGCCTGAGCCATCCATGATTTCCCTCTTATCAGTCGCTGACGCTTAACTGCGTCCAGCGCCTCATGCAGTGGGTGGTCTGTGTCTGCAGCTACTCTGAGGTATGCCTTCGCCTGCATCACCTTGAGCCTACCAGCAACAGTCGGCAGACCAAGGATATAACGCATACACACTACTGGGGTGTCTCTGGTGCATCCCAGAATGACCCGCATAGCTTCATTCTGTATGCACTCTAACTTCACCAGCTGACTCTCTGAGACAGTGAGCAGACCTAATCCATAATCAATTACTGAGAGGATCAAGTGCTGGTATAGTGTGAAAAGCATTCTCTGCTCTGTTTCCATTACAGTCATTATTTTAAGTGCATTGAGTCCCTTTTGAGATCTTGTCACAACCGTCTCCACATGGTCCTTGAAGGACAGACTCCTGTCATGAACATCTTAACTGCCTTCACATCCCTTTATTAGTCATCTGAGTGCCCGCTCATTTTTGTTTTTTTTAGTCCACTGATGAAGGCTTTTCAGCCACAACACTCACTCTTACCATCTCTGATCAAACTACTGAATGTAAACTTGCCCAGAAATCACAAACAGCTAGAAAATGCTATGGTCCTGTTAAAGATATGCAACTAACTTTTTTAACCTTCAGGTGATGCACTTTGCTGCCCCGTTCCCCTACCTGGTTTTGTTGATCCTACTGGTGCGAGGCTGTACTCTGCCGGGCGCTGCTGAAGGCATCAAGTTCTACATTGTTCCCAGGTGGGAAAAGCTGAAGGAGTTTAATGTAAGTCTGATCTTTTTTTGTCACACTGCTTTCCTTTCTTCCCTCATTTCTTTCTTCCTACTCTCCTTCCCTCTTGTCACCCTTAATGTCTGTCTTTTTCTTTAACACCTTTTAAATTCTTTCTATGTTTCTTTTATTCATATTCATTAATTTTCTCATTTCCTTTACATTTAATTGCACATGGATATCCAAATAAGTGCTCAGACTCCTCTCATGGATCACACAAGGAGAATCTTGGCACAGTGCACAAACTCCGCAGCACTGGCGAGGATCAAAATGTGTTTATAGTAGAATCAGATATGCTGTAAATGTCTTTTATTGTGGGTAGCCAAACTACTGAACGTAAACGTGCCAAGAAATCACAAACAGCAAAAGAATACTGGGGTTGACTGCGACATCCTGCTAAGGATATTAACTAACTTTTTGTTTTCTATCTTGGAAATTCAGTTTGTTTAGCCACCTGGCCCATTTGTTCTTTTTGATTTGTCTGCTGATTTTGAATTGTCAGTATGCTCTGTTTGATTTGTCAGTCTGCTGTTTTTGATTTGTCAATCTGCTCTGTTTGATTTGTCAGTCTGCTGTTTTTGATTTGTCAGTCTGCATTTTTGATGTGTTAGTTTGCTCTGTTTGATTTGTCAGTCTGCTCTGTTTGATTTGTCAGTCTGGTCTGTTTGATTTGTCAGTCTGATATATTTGATTTGCAACTGCTAAGGGATTTGTAATTCACATGAGCCCTTTGGGTATTGTCCCTTGTCCATGAAGGCTAAATGTGCAATCCACTGGCCCAGGAGAGATGGAGGAAGAGGAGAAGGAGGACAAGAAGGCAATTACAAAGACGGGATGAAGAAGAAAAAAAAAAAGAAATGGAAGGCAAGAAAGAGGTGGCAGTAGCAGTAGCAGCAGCAGCATACAGAAAAGTAATCAGCAGCAATGTCAGGTCTTAGATTAAATGAAATACAACATATTTTCCAGGTCTGGGGTGATGCAGCTCTTCAGATTTTCTATTCTGTTGGTATGGCTTGGGGTGGAATCATCACAATGGCATCTTACAACAAGTTCAACAACAATGTTTATAGGTAAGCTTTGTATACGTCTATGTTCATTTTATGTATACATGTCCGTGCTGCCTTGCAGTATTCATCTCTTCAGATGAAGGCTAGCAGAGTCAAACGTGAGACTGGCTACCTCTCCCACAGAAAAGTTTAGCTTTGAACTCTAACCCATCATGAACAAGTCTACAAAGGCCTGGTGTGAGTTGGTTGAAGACTTGTGCTCTATTGAGAGAAGAAGAAATTTGTTGACATCTTGTACCAAACCGGTACTGAAGTATGAAGAAAGCTTTCACATTTTTCTGTTGCCTATGTGTTCTCTGAGCTCTACTTCTTTCTCCTTGTCTTGTATATGAATAAAGTCAGAGGTTAAAGGTGAGTGGTTCAACTTCATTGCATCTGGTTTGACCCCATCTGGTTCTGTCTCTCCAAAGAACAGCGAGCTGCCCACCGAAGGCATCACACAAAGTACAAGCTCCAGCGATGACTCCCAGGTTCTGGAAAAGCTGGATTATTGGTCCGAATGACAGTCCAAAAACAAACCTATAACTTTCAGAGCATGAGTCCGATGGCTTAGCCACTTCACCACCAAGACCTGTGATTCTTTGTCTTGCATTTGAATGCCAATCATTATCTAACAATTTGTTAATCCACAGTTGCCACTAAAATAAACATTGTTATATATTGTTTATACTGTGCATCTTCTTTTTTTTTTTCAACAGAGACGCCATGCTGGTTCCACTGATTAACTGCGGCACTAGCTTTTTCGCTGGGTTTGTAATATTTTCTGTCCTTGGATTTATGGCTCATGAGGTCAACTCTACTGTCGACAAAATTGTCAGCCAAGGTGAGAATTTCATTTGGCTTATGTAGTTTATTGGGCAATTGTCAAAAATGATGGAACCAGTGCCAGTATTGATTCATTTATAATTAATAGAAATCCCTTTTCAAGGCTCACATATGCAGATGATACAGTTCCCATGTAAAGCAGTGCCAAGAGATTGGAACAATTAATTCTGTCTATCAAAAGACACAGTTAAGATCAAAACCTTTTTCAATAATACAGGTACTCACCACTGATGAAACTGCATATCAACCAAAATACAAGCAGCAAAGAAGAAATGCCAGAAAGAGAGTAATGAAATGTTATACCGAACATGTTCTGCTGTACTGGGCAGTGAATCTTGGAATATGAACGAGTATATTAAGAAGAGCTTGGAAACAGCAGAGATCTGGTTTCTGAGACAAATGTTGTGCATACATTGGATGGCCATAGTAACTAACAGCAACATTTTGGAAGTGGCTCTTGAAAGTAGAATATTATGCACAATAATAAGAAAGAGACAGTGTTCTTTGGTCTTTATCTTGAGACGTTAGACATTCTAGAACATGATAATATCAGGAAAGATCTGAGGTAGAAGAGACAGAGGTAGACTGAGACAATGATGACTCATAGTCTGGTCAATAGCTTGGTTGAATGTCATTGGTAGAATGATCCAAAACATCAAAAACCAGGTTAGGTGAGGCAACTTGAATGCCTACAGTATTTTGCAGGGCTTATGATGATAATGGTAATGAATAAATTTAAAATGTCCCAGAATTTGAGTATTTGGCTCTGTAATTAACAGCAATGGAGAATGTTCAAAAGAAGATTGGCCATAGCAATGCAAAGGTTAGATAACTCCAAGAACCAGTGGCACAAAACAAGCAAAAAATGAACCAGCAAAAATGGGGATGTAAATTACAAGTACCTCAGAAGTCAGAGTGGGTTCGCTTAATGACGAGGGACAGTGGTAATAGGGAAAGCTAATCCACACACCAATTCATTCCAGTGCTACTAGAAACAGCGTGTATGGACTAAGCTTGAGTTCAAAGCGAGCAAGTGCAAAGAAAAAAATATGCCAACCTTCCTTAGTCTCGTGCAAAATGTATGGTAGGTTACAGTATTCTTTGCTTCACTTACAGGTCCCAGTAATGCATGAGTGAGATGAAAATGTAGTTATTAAAAATGAAAAGGACATACCGTATTTTACGGAGTTTAAGACGCACATTTCTCTTAAAAAAATTGCCTCCGAAATTCAGGTGCGTCTTATACTCGAAATTAATATAAAAATGGTAAAAATGTTATTTAAACAAAAAATTGTTTAAAAATTAAGGTGCATCTTATAGTCCGTAGCGTCTTATAGTCTGTAAAATACGGTAACATTTTCCAAATTTTAGCGCAAAATCTTCAAAGTTTTAGCACAACATTCAATACCAAGAGTATGATATGAGTGGAGAACAAGAAGTACATTCTGTTTATAGTTTGGTAGGTTGTGCTGTATCTTTTAATACATTGCTACTTTTTAATGTCTCTAGGACCCGGTCTGACCTTCGTGGCCTACCCAGAAGCCATTGCAAAAATGCCAGTGTCACCATTGTGGTCTGTACTCTTCTTCTTCATGCTCTTCACAATTGGATTAGACAGCCAGGTAAGATTCAGCCTTCGAAGCAGGGTGGTAAATAAATTAATAAGCTTTGATTGATTTTCACAGAGGGTGAAATGAGACAAGAGGAGAGACGTCAATATTAGAGAACACATTAGACAACAGAAAAATTAGGAAGATATGGCACAGCTATGGTGGTATAATGGATAGTGTGCTTACTGCCTACATAATGATTTCACTCCCCAGTATTGGCAGGAATAATTAGATAAGTACAACTTTGATATCCACTCATCCTTGTAACATTGGTACCAGATAATATTGAGAATGTTCTGGAAATTTGTTAATTTATTATTATATTATTTATTTATCAATGGAGAGAAATTACAGAAAGTGAGTAGGTTTGAATATCTAGGATCGAGTGCCACCTGATCCATAAATATCTTGTAAAGCAAAATAGTCCTGTATGATATTGACCACATGACCCATTGAGTACCATCTGATCTATAAATGTCTTGGAAAGTCAAGAGGCTGGCATAATAATGACCACATGACCCACAGTGTGCCATCTGATCTATAAATGTCTTGGAAAGTCAAAAGAGGCTGGCATAATAGTGACCACATGACCCCCTGTGTGCCATCTGATCTATAAATGTCTTGGAAAGTAAAAGAAATTGGCATAATATTGACCACTAACCCATTGAGTGCCATCTGATCTATAAATGTCTTGGAAAGTCAAAGAAATTGGCATAATATTGACCACATAACGCATTGAGTGCCATCTGATCTATAAATGTCTTGGAAAGTCAAAGAAATTGGCATAATATTGACCACTAACCCATTGAGTGCCATCTGATCTATAAATGTCTTGGAAAGTCAAAGAAACTGGCATAATATTGACCACATAATGCATTGAGTGCCATCTGATCTATAAATGTCTTGGAAAGTCAAAGAAACTGGCATAATATTGACCACTAACCCATTGAGTGCCATCTGATTTATAAATGTCTTGGAAAATCAAAGAGGCCGGCATGATATTGACCCCATGACACATCATGTGCCATCTGATCTATAAAAACATGTCCAGCACCACATGACTAATTCACCAAAGGCTTGTAAAATTGCCCTTTACTGTAGTTACATTTTACATGACTAAAGTTCCTCTATGGGAACTATTGCAGAGTTCCTCTTGCCCTCTGCAAGCCCAGAAACCAGTGTGTTGTGACAGACCAGTGCCAACACTTCACATCAACGGAGACGCTTACTAGGATGTAACCTGGTCAGGACTCGGCACAGCACATAAAGACTGATTTGGATTAGGCCTGGGTTGATCATGTCTTCTCCATGGGGTTAAGTACTTCAATGTCAGCAAAGTCCAACTCAATGTCCACAGGGAATGGATAGTCAGTAAAGACAAGAGGTCAGCATGGCTGAAGGGATAAAAAGTGCTCACTATTACACTTCCAATGAGCTGATGGTGAGGTAGTGGGTTTAACTCCTATACTGGTCAATAGGAGAACTAAAATTTTGACGTCTGGTCCTTGACTTAGGGACATAATTTACAAGTACCTCTGAAGTCAGAGTGGGTTCACCTGATGGCTAGGGAATTGATAATAGGGAAAGCCAGCCCACATGCAAAAATCAGTCCACTGGACTTCAAATCAAGCGAACAGACAAAAACAAAGTAAGGACAAATAGAATCAAGGAAGGAAGGAACAGACATAAAGAAACACAGGAAAAGAAACACAATTACAAAATGTATGTGAATTTGCTTGATTCTGTTTCTTGCCAGTTTGGAATGTTTGAGACCATCCTGAGTGGTGTCATTGACGAATTCCCCCACTTTCTGCGCAATAAGAAGACCATTCTAACTGCCGTGGCATGTTCGGTTGAGTTTCTTCTTGGGCTGGCTTGTATCACTCAGGTTAGACGCAGTTCATTGTAATCTCTGTGTTGTTGTTGTGGCTAGTGTTGTTGTTGTTGCTGTTTCTGTTGATCTGGTTATTGTTACTGCTGTGTTTCTGTTGCTGTTGTTGTTGTGGCTACTGTTTTTATTGCTGTTGTTTCTGTTGATCTAGTTATTGTTACTGCTGTGTTTCTGTTGCTGTTGTTGTTGTGGCTACTGTTGTTGTGGCTGTTGTTGTTAGTGTTGTTGTTGGTGCTGTTTCTGTTGATCTAGTTATTGTTACTGCTGTGTTTCTGTTGCTGTTGTTGTTGTGGCTACTGTTGTTGTTGTTGTTGTTGTTAGTGTTGTTGTTGTTAGTGTTGTTGTTGTTGCTGTTTCTGTTGATCTAGTTATTGTTACTGCTGTGTTTCTGTTGCTGTTGTGACTACTGTTGTTGTTGCTGTTGTTTCTGTTGATCTAGTTATTGTTACTGCTGTGTTTCTGTTGCTGTTGTTGTTGTGGCTACTGTTGTTGTTGCTGTTGTTGTTGTTAGTGTTGTTGTTGTTGTGACTACTGTTGTTGTTGCTGTTGTTTCTGTTGCTGTTGTTGTTGTGGCTACTGTTGTTGTTGCTGTTGTTGTTGTTAGTGTTGTTGTTGTTGCTGTTTCTGTTGATCTAGTTATTGTTACTGCTGTGTTTCTGTTTCTGTTGCTGTTGTGACTACTGTTGTTGTTACTGTTTCCATTGATCTAGTTATTGTTACTTCTGTGTTTCTGTTATTGTGACTACTGTTGTTGTTGCTGTTGTTTCTGTTGATCTAGTTATTGTTACTGCTGTGTTTCTGTTGCTGTTGTTGTTGTGGCTACTGTTGTTGTTGCTGTTGTTGTTGTTAGTGTTGTTGTTGTTGTTGTGACTACTGTTGTTGTTGCTGTTGATCTAGTTATTGTTACTGCTGTGTTTCTGTTGCTGTTGTTGTTGTGGCTACTGTTGTTGTTGCTGTTGTTTCTGTTGATCTAGTTATTGTTACTGCTGTGTTTCTGTTGCTGTTGTTGTTGTGGCTACTGTTGTTGTTGCTGTTGTTTCTGTTGATCTAGTTATTGTTACTGCTGTGTTTCTGTTGTTGTTGTGGCTACTGTTGTTGTTGCTGTTGTTGTTGTTAGTGTTGTTGTTGCTGTTTCTGTTGATCTAGTTATTGTTACTGCTGTGTTTCTGTTGTTGGTGTGGCTACTGTTGTTGTTGCTGTTGTTGTTGTTGTTGTTAGTGTTGTTGTTGTTGCTGTTTCTGTTGATCTAGTTATTGTTACTGCTGTGTTTCTGTTGCTGTTGTTGTTGTGGCTACTGTTGTTGTTGTTGCTGTTGTTGTTGTTAGTGTTGTTGTTGTTGCTGTTTCTGTTGATCTAGTTATTGTTACTGCTGTGTTTCTGTTGCTGTTGTGACTACTGTTGTTGTTACTGTTTCCGTTGATCTAGTTATTGTTACTTCTGTGTTTCTGTTGTTGTTGTTGTTGTTGTGACTACTGTTGTTGCTGTTTCTGTTGATCTAGTTATTGTTACTGCTGTGTTTCTGTTGTTGTGGCAACTGTTGTTATTGTTGCTGTTTCTGTTGATCTAGTTATTGTTACTGCTGTGTTTCTGTTGTTTTTGTTGTTGTGACCACTGTTGTTACTGTTTCCGTTGATCTAGTTATTGTTACTGCTGTGTTTCTGTTGTTGTTGTTGTGGCAACTGTTGTTATTGTTGCTGTTTCTGTTGATCTAGTTATTGTTACTTCTGTGTTTCTGTTGTTGTTGTTGTTGTGACTACTGTTGTTACTGTTTCCATTGATCTAGTTATTGTTACTGCTGTGTTTCTGTTGTTGTTGTGGCAACTGTTGTTATTGTTGCTGTTTCTGTTGATCTAGTTATTGTTACTGCTGTGTTTCTGTTGTTGTTGTGGCAACTGTTGTTATTGTTGCTGTTTCTGTTGATCTAGTTATTGTTACTGCTGTGTTTCTGTTGCTGTTGTTGTTGTGACTACTGTTGTTATTGTTGCTGTTTCTGTTGATCTAGTTATTGTTACTGCTGTGTTTCTGTTGCTGTTGTTGTTGTGACTACTGTTGTTATTACTGTTTCTGTTGATCTAGTTATTGTTACTGCTGTGTTTCTGTTGCTGTCATCATCACTATTGTTATTGTTGTGGCTACTGTAGCTGTGAAACAGATGGACGGGTTTGATCTGTATCCAAGCAGTTTCAAATTTTAAAAATTGATCTGGGCTCCCAGGTCTGCTCGGCCTAACACAGGTACCAATCAATGTCTTGGGAAGTAAAGGCAGCCCACGTCACCCACTAAGTGCCATTTGGTCTCTAACAATATTGGTGTGCTCCATTTACCCAATGTGCCTTAGCTGTGTAAAAGGGACATTTACTTGTTTGCTTTGATTGCTGCTGTCCCTGTTGCTGGTGTAATTATTGTTGTAGTTACTGCTGTTCTCATTGCTACTATTGTTATTGGTGTTATTTCTGTTATTGTCATTGATGGGGTTGTTATTGTCCCCTCTGTTGTTACTGTTGTTGTTGTTGATATTGTTGTTTTGGTGTTATTTCTGTTATTGTCATTGATGTTGTATAGTACCCTCTGTTGTTACTTATGCTGCTTTTGATACTAATATTGTTGTTACTGTTGCTGTTGTCCATGTTTTTATTTTGTAACTTTCATGTTGATACTGCTTTTGTAGCTATTGATGCTACTGGTGTTATTGCCTTTGTTATTTCTGCTGCTATAGCTTTTACTTGTTACTGCTGCTATGTTTGCTGCTGCTGCTGCTGTTTTTGTTACTGCCAATTTTGTGACTCTGTTTATGCTGTTATTGCTGTTGTTATTGTAAATGTTGCTGTTGTTGTTGCTGCTCATGATATTCTTGTTGTTGGGGATTTTGTTGCTACTTTTTACTGTTGATGTTATTATTACTTTTGCTGTTGTTATTGTTTCTGCTGTTACTGTAGCTATTATTATTGCCGCTGTCACTGCTGATCATGCTGCTGGTGTTCTTGCTGTTGTTGTGCAGCTGCTGTTACTGATTTGGTGCTGTTTCTGTGTTTCCTTCTGTTGCTACAGCACTTTCAGTGGGTTGCTCTGCAGAAAGCAACTCGGCTGTATGGGATCATCATGAAATTGATCAGCTTGCCTTGAAAACTCCTTTTAATTTAAAATAATTAATTTATGACAATTGTGTTCATAGGGTGGCATCTACGTGCTGCAGATCATGGACTGGTACTGTGCCAGCTTCTCTCTTATGCTGATCTCCCTTACTGAATGTGTGGCACTGGCGTGGGCGTATGGTAAGCCTATCTTTGTCAATGATAAAAATCAGGATTAAAGTCTTTAATTTATGCATTAATAAATTAGGAGCCACAGTGGTTAGTGCACTTGCTAATAAAAGCAGTGGTCTGTGTTTGATCCCCGACTGATTTCTGGTCAGTATAGCTATGGGGTCAAACCAAGCCTGCAGGTCCGCATGGCTGAATGGGTAAGAACGTGTGTTCTTAAACAACCGGTGTGCTGATGCTGAGGTAAGCCGTTCAACTCCTGCACCGGGCAGCAGGACTAAAATTTTGACCTGTCGGCTTTGACTTGGGAATGTAAATTACAAGTACCTCTGAAGTCAGAGTGGGTTCACCTGATAGTCAGGGACACTGTTAATAGGGAAAGCTAATCACACACAAAATTCAGTCCATCACTACTATAAATAGTGTTTATGGACTACGCTTGAGTTCGAGGCAAGCAAGCACAAAAAAAACAAAACAACAATAACAAAAAAACCAGGTCTCGTCAAATGGGGACTTGATCATTTTCAGAATGTTGCAGGAATTGCCTGGGAAGTAAAAGTGCTGAAGGTATGAACTGGCAACCCATATCTGTATGCAATTTTCTAGAACTTGTGTATGCACAAATTTCAAACACAAATATCTGCCATGGGACTATACCTATTTGTTTATAAATTTTTAAAAAATGTGCTTGAAACCATCTAAAGTACATGATTGCCAACAGGTACAGGAAACCTTATAAAGTCTCATCTGTCAACTGGTAACTGGAAACCATATAAAGTCCATAAATGACAGTTTTTTTTTTAAGAAACCATATAAAGTCCATGCCTGTCACTTTGTACAAAAAAACCATATAAAGTCCATTTCTGTCAACTTTTGTAAGAAACCATATAAAGTCCATAATGTCAACTTGTACAGGAAACCCATAATGTGTATTTCCCCTCCATGTGTGTAAAAGCAAACAAGCAGTTTGTTTGCTCTTTATATTTGGTTATTATTTATAATTTTTAAAAGCAATAATCCTTACATTTGTAAAACATATTTTCTTTAGTAAAAACAAAAACATAAAAAAATAAAAGGAAAAAAACACTTGCTATTTTAATTCATATATAAGAGACCTGCTGGCCTATAAGTGGCCAGACGCTCGCTGTCAGCCTGGTGATCATAGGTTTAAATCAGCATGTAGTATATTTTTAGAGTTTATCTGGCCTTTCCTGTTGATCCAGCCTAAAATGGGCACCAGGAAATGACTTGGGAAATAAAGGTGGTTGGCATGATACTGACCACATCACTCACTGAGTGCTGATTGGTCTGTAGCACCATATGCCCAGTGTGCTTTAAGGCATGTCAACGGGTCCTTTACATACTTTTTATGAGAAACCTGGCCTATTTATTTATTAACAAAATAAATAATGTTTTTTTGGGTGATTAGATAGGAAATGTTTCAATCTGACTGACTGACTGGCACCTTGCACAGACAATAGTTTGTAAAATGGAGTTATACTTCTCCATAACACAAAGCCTGGGCCGAATTTAGAGATCATGTGTTGCCCATGCAGCATGATCCCTCTCTCGGCCTGCCTAGTTTACTCCAGAGGAAAGGTAACACCAAAACACCTGGAACAAGACAAGCTGCAGAAGCTGCCAGATCAGCAAAGCAATGCTCTAACTGTCCTCCTGTCGTAGCTTCCATCCTAGACCAGTTGCCAACAAAGGCTTAGGGCCTGGTCTGACATTTAGTCTTTAGGTTGCATTTCCTTGCAACAGGGTAAGGCTTGTACCCTCCCTATTGCACCACAATGTGGTGTGTCGGGTTTCATGAGCACCGCCCAATATTCAGCGCTAACAGAAAGCAGGTAGTACTGTCTACTGTCATAGCTCTGTCATATCTGACTAAGACCTGGTTTCAAATTAAACATGGTGTAATTGCCAGTTTGTATATTCCAGGTGCCGACCGACTATACAAGGACATTGCCCTGATGACTGGCTTCCAGCCTCACTTCTGGTGGAAATACATGTGGAAATTTGTCACGCCGATCGTCATTACAGTACGTTATATTTACTGCTAATGTCTGCTTCAGTCTTTTGTAGCTGATTTATGAAGCTTGTCAGGTTATTGTTAGAGATACTTAGATTGTTCATTACATCATAGTATATTACATGTGCACTCATGTCTGCTTTAATCTTTTGTCCTTGATTTATGAAGCTTGTCCTGATGTTTTTAGAGACACTTAGATGTATAGTCATCACAGTATGTTACATTTACTTCTAATGTCTACTTCAATCTTTTGTACGTGATTTATGAAGCTTGTTCTGATGTTTTTAGAGATACTCAGATGTATAGTCATCAAAGTACATTATGCATTCAAGTCTGCTTCAATCTGTTGTACCTGATTGATTAAACTTGACATGATGCTTTTAGAGATACTCAGATGTTCCTACAGTAATCCTCCAGGTTCATAGAGGTCACAAAAAGGTTAAAGGTGGGAAGATCATCTTCATTGCACCAGGTTTTAACCCTCCTCGATCAGTCTCTCTCTGCAGAACAGCGAGCCACTGGCCAGGAGCATAGCACAAAGCATGGACTTCATGGCTCCAGCAATGACCCCTAGAGGTTTCCAGAAAAATTACACTCATGATCAGGATGATGCAGTCTGAGAATGACCTTCAGAGCACATGACAGATGGTTTGATAACCTCACCACAGAGATCTCCCCTCTTATAGAAATAGCTTCACATGATGGGTCACAGAATTCATATCCAGATAGTTAGTTGCATATCCTTAAAGTATGTGGCAGTCAACCACAGCATTTTTATTTGCTGTTTTTGATTTCTTGGCACGACAATGTTCAGTAGTTTGCCATTACTTGTCTGTTTTAAATATAATACAACTTCTGTCAAAGTTCATCTTGTTTTATATGTGGAAACTGTGAGTTGAGCACCACATATTGTCTTTTATTCTGCTTATTTTTTATTTCACATGATTCCACAATATTATACCTTAATGTAGTTACCATAGGCCGGCTCTGTGGCTAAAGGCTTGCGAACACGATTTGTGAGTCGGATACCTGGCATTCGAAGCTCAGCTGCGACATGATTTGTGCAGCAGACTGCGTGGCGTTGTGTTATAACGTGCTGGTATGGGAGCCGGTTGTTCAGAAAGCAATGACAAACTACTGAATGTAACACCTGCCTAGTACATCAACAGCAGCTGAAAAATGCTGGTGTTGACTGCAACGTCCCTTAAGGGATACGTAACTTTTAAAAAAAGTTACCATAGTGTCATTTTTGTTGTTAATGTGTTGTGCTTTCTGTTGTTTTCGGCTAATGAAGGATTATCACAGCAATATCCTCTGTGTTTTGTGTGCGTCTAATAGTTATTTTCTACATACAGCTGCCCTATACTTTGTGTTTTTCAGTTGTTCACATGATCATCAGCCTTGGATCAGATCTTTATTCTTCTCGCAATTATAACAAATGTCCACCTTTATATTTTCAGTTTATATGGATCTTCAGCGTTGTGACTCTTGGCCCGGTGACCTACGGCACATACACATATCCAACATGGGCTGTTGTGGTTGGCTGGATTATGGCTGTTGCTTCCATCGTACCCATTCCATGTATTGCTATCCTGCAAATTGCTAATGCCAATGGACCACTACTGCATGTGAGTAATGTAAATACTTTGTTGATTGTGAAAACTGACGCCTTTTTTTCTATTAATCTTCCAATGTGCTGATGGCGAGGTCGCGGGTTGAACCCATACACCGGTCAGTTGGATTAAATTGTTGACTTCTTGTCCTTGACTTGGGGATGTAAATTACAAGTACGTTTGAAGTCAGAGTGGGTGCGCCTATTGGCGAGGGACACCGGTAATAGAGAAAGCTGGTCCACATGCAAAAATCAGTCCAGTGTGGACTATACTTGAGTGTTGCAAGTGAATAAAAACAAATACATTGAAAGAGTGTCATAAAGAAACCTGATCTCTTGTCAGTTGGTAAACACAGTGTAGGCCTTAAATGGTGACATCCTGGCAACATTTGTCAAACATAGCAAGACTATCCATGCTAAAATATTTATAGCATGTAACTCTGTTATATAGGTCAGCAAGGCCGAGAGGTTTATCATGCTTTCAATTACTATATTGTGCGCTGATGGCGGGGTAGTGGTTGTATTCCACACACTGGTCATCTGAAAGCAGTGGTAAACTACTGAATGTATAATTGGAAAGGACATGCAACATTTTAAATCTCTGTTATATTTGTATTAAGGGAACCAGTTTTCCAAGAGTAATTTTATGGGTAGTCACAAAGCTAGAATTATGGTGGGTTGTTCTATTAAGACAAATATAATGCTGGACTGATCTGTCAAGAAAAAGATTATAGTGGATTGATATCTTCAGAAAAAAGATTCATGTAGATTAATCTGTTGAAAACAAATGATTATGGTGGATTGATCTTTTCAGAAAAAAAGATTATGGTTGATTGATCTGTTTAGGCAAAGATTTTAGTAGATTATTCTGTTAAGACAAAGATTAAAGTGGATTCTGTTAAGACAATGATTATGATGCATTTGGTTAAGACAAAGATTCTGTTATGACAAATATTACAGTGAATTCTATTAAGAAAAAGATTATTTGAATTAATCTGTTCAGACAAAAAATTAGGGTGGACTGATCTATTCAGCCAAATATTATGTTGGATAACTCTGTTAAGACAAAAAAAAAAGATTATGTTAGAAATTCAAAGTTGAATAATGAAGACACAAACAATATATTGCACATTGTCGAGGCATCTGCTATACACATGGGTAAACCACAATTATGTGAACAGTTGATTATGATAGTCTCTTTCAAACCAATCAGCACTTACTGGGTGATTGGTCAAAGGGTGATGTGGTCACTTGGTGATTGGTCAATATCACACTGGCCCTCTTTACTTGCCAGGGCATTTTCTGGTATTCATTTAAGGCTGGGTCGACCTGAAAGCTCATATCAAGTTTTATAAATCTGCCTCAGCTGAGATTTGAACACATGACCATCAGCTCGTCAGGCAAGTGTGCTAGCCATTGCGCTACCACACCTCCCTCTTCTGCAAGTTAGTTAGTTGTATATCCTTTACATGACATCACAGTCAACCCCAGAATTATTTAGATGTTTGTGATTTTTTGGCAAGTGTACATTCAGTAGTTTGCCTAAGCTTTCTGAATGACTGGCACTCATACTATTTTATGAAAACAAACACAAAACAGTCTACTTCCAAATCTCCCACAGCTTCTTCTGCAAGTACACTAATAATATTCCTTTGATCATCACTATCAAGAGAGACAGCCCTGAGACTTGTGTTGAAGTCATCTGATCAAATCACGCCACTATCTCATATTTTCAGTAATTTTCTTCACCTCTCTCTCTCTCTTCAACTCCAATGTTATTGCATGCCCCAGTAATAAAACTGTTTCTTTGGTGTCCTTATGTTCTTTCCCCCTGAAATTTGCCCAGCAGTATTATCAGTAGTAGACATGCATGTTTTGTTTTGTGACCAAGCCGAGACATCCTACTTTTGTTTGTATAGTTTGCAGTAGTTGTCTGTTGTTTCTCAGTGTCTTTGAGGGTGTTCATGATCAAGTGGATAAGCCACCTGCCTCATGCAAAGAAGGTCATGAGTTCATTTATTACTTGAGTGCAATATTTCCGGAGACTCCTGAGAGTTATCGCAGGAGTTGCGGGTTTATATAATGTTCTCAGAAAGAAGCTTGTCATTTTGCGGAGGAGACCGAGTCCACTGGGTTAAAACCAATTGCAATGCAGTTGATCCTCTTGACTTTAGTACTTTCAGTGTCCTTGAGAGTTTGGTTTGTTCTGTGTTCTACTCACTCGTTGCACCCTGTGATAAGGCCACATCTCAAAAGCATCCTAGTACTTTACTGCATAAACATGAACCTGAAGCTTGTATGCCTGTTTGAGGTAGTTTTTTGTCGTTGTTCTTGTAGTGAGATTTTGTTTTTATATTTTATTTGGTTTGTAAAGGATCATTTTCATTGCCCATGAATATCTCCATAAGTGTTCCAGTCTCCTCCTATAGATCACACAAGGAATCTCAGCACAGTGCACAAACTCTATAGCACCAACAAAGATCCAGATATGTGTATAGCAAAATCATACATGCTACACATTTTGTTAACAACTTCTCTCATTGGGATATTTTGCCTGGGCGGTCGCCTGCTCAGCCAGCTCTTCAATTTGCAACTCCCAAGGCACTGTTAATGTGTGTGGGACTGAGTGGTCTCAAAGTATATGTCCGCCTCGTGTGCTGGAAATTCCGGGTTAAAACCCTGGTGAGGGCTGGGATTTTTTACGTGGAATTCTAGTAACAAAATTTCCTCTAGTCTCTGGGTAGTGAGATCGGACGCCTGTGTGTATTGTTGCGCACATAAACAAATCCCTTGGCAGTTGGAAATTTTAAAAAAAGTAACCTAACGACGCTGCCCAGGCAAAATTTCAAGTTAAAAATCTACCCAAAGTATTTCAGTATCCTTGCCGGTACTACGGAATTCGTGCACTGAGCTGAGATTCTCCAGACTCAGGCTTGAGTTAGGAGTAGAATAGAGCACTTTTTGGTTACACCCGTTTGCCGTGATGTTGATCCGTCGACTAAACTAAAACTTTTAATGTGTACAACCTGAACATGAGTCCAAAGAGGCTAGACGTCTGATCCACTATCCCAGTTCAGGTTGGGGGGGGGGGGGGGAGTCTGTCTTGATTTTTCTTATTTTATGAAAGCCCAAACAGTCAACTCCTTGAGACGAACCTGTTCTGCTTGAGCCAACGGTCAACACCATAACCTCTGATCTGCTTAGCTCCCATCTGCTTTTTAAAATGTATATTCTGATTACCTTTAATTTTTCTTTTTTAAATTCTACAGCGAGTGAAAAATTTATGCAAGCCTGATGATTCCTGGGGACCAGCCCTGCCTGAAAATCGCAAACGCTACCTCGCTGACCTTGACCCCAGTGAGCTAGATATGTCTGTGTCTATGAATGAGAAGGTCCCACACAAGGGCACCCGTGTCTGTGATGAAGCAACAGTTATTTTCCTGCCCAAGGCGTAGACAAGCAACACAAATGACTTTATCCTTCTGTAGCTTTTGAGTGAAGGGAAACACTTCTCACAGTATCGTGTGTACCTCATTTTAGTGTTGTTTGTACTGCCCATATCCTAAAGTAATTGATAAAGTGTGATCACAATTTTTTTAACTTCATGTGTGAAATGGAGTTGGTGGAAGTTCTGAAAAGCTGTAAAAAAACACTGAATAAATGTACAAGAGCGAGAAGTAGAATAGGTTAGCCGTATGAGAACATAACCACAAGTGACACAACGGACTTTGCAGCTAGAGCCGTAAGACTGTAGTCATAATGTCAATTCAGAGGTCAGCATGGCCGAATAGATAAGAGCCCAATGTGCTGATGCTGTGGTAGTGGGTTCAACCCTTACACTGGACAGTTGGACTCAAATTTTGACTTCTCGTTCTTGATTTGGGGATGAAAATTACAAATACTTCTGAAATTGGAGTGGGTGCACTTAATGGCAAGGGACACTGGTAATAGGGAAAGCTAATCCACACACAAACAGATTAGTTCAGCACTACTAGAAGTAGTGTTTATGGACTACACTTTAGTGCAAACCTGGCGAGAGCACACACACAAAATAATGTCCATTCTGCCACTTGTGATTGTCTTCTTATGAAGCTGACCAATTTCACTTTAATTTTCTTTGATTTAATCACTGGATTAACCTCATGTGGAAACTTAATTTGGTCGAATCCCAGGTTATAACGAAATTTAAATTAAGAGCAGGGTAAATTCTATGTTCATAAAAATGTGAATTTTTCCTCAAGTGAATGTTGGAGGAATATTTTGCGTCCAAGAATACTGTGTCAGAAATCTGATACTGTCCCAATTTTTCTTGAAATAAGCTAGTTTTTGATTTTACACTTATTTTATTGAAGATGAATTTTTAGAATTTTTCATATGTACCACATGTTGTTGGTACAAATATGGTGCTGAAAATTATGGATTGTTTAAAAATGTCATAACTGTAAATTGTACAAAGTGGATTTGATTGTTTTAAAATCAAGTAATAATCATTCAATGAATGGTAATAATTATTCATTCAGTGAATGATGGTACTAATTTTGATTTAAAAATTCCAGTGATTGTACTTGTTTGATGAAATGTTGCCATACTCGTCCGTACTCCACTGTATAAACATTCCACCATTTATAGTCACAACTAACACTCTTTGTTACCCTATTTACAAACATATTGTGAACAATGTGACAATCATAAATGGTCGCCTATTCATACATACATTGTGTAATGATTTTATTCTTAGTGTCTAGTGTATTCACCTGCCAGCCAGGTAGTTCTGGGTTCTAATATTCTTCGATATCATATTTGTTCACAATTGCATGACTCCAGGATCAAATTAATCTCATAAAATGGGTAATTAAAAAAGTGTCCTTGTCTCTTCTGTCCGACCTGACATAAAGAACGACTGAACGAGTGAACAAACTTTATTTTCAAAGGGTCACAAATTGGGCATGCAGGCCCATCTTACATTTGTCCCTTCCAACCACTAATCTTTCATACATCAGTTATCATGCATGTTGCATTTACATAGAAAATAGGCATTGTCAAATAAATGCTGTGAACATAAACAACGCATATTACCATGTTATGAGATAACCAGACAGGCACTCACACAAACACATGCACACAGACATTTATAACCACGTACGTACCTATATACGCACATTCATACATACATACATACATCATTTACACAAACTCGCAGTTATACACCTACTCAATAATTCACAAATACACAATCCCTGGTATGCACATATACCCACTCACAATCACAAACATACTAACAAAGAAATAATATTTAGCATTTATAGGTTGGAAGTGTTGTATTCTCCAAGTTTGAGCAGAATGAATAAAATACACAGAAACTATATTAATGATCTTGCTGGCATACCGTAAACTGGCATTAGAATATTCTCTGTGTTTGAGCAGAATGTTCAAAATGCATATAAACTATATTATATACAAATTATTGATCTCACTGCCATGCCATACACTGCATATCATATTGTTTATACATTGTTTCATTGAGACATGAACATTATTTGAAGGAAGATGTGAAATGATACAGGATGTATAACAACACAGAGACATGAAACAGACAATACATAGACAGGAGAAAATAAGAGTAGAGGAATTACAACCAACAGAGGTATAAAACAGACATTTCATTGGGGAGGATAAAATAAGAGCAGAGGAATAACAACACACAGGGGTATAAAAATGAGAGTACATTGGGGAGGAGGGTGAAGAAAATATATAGTAGTAGAGTTGGGTGCGAAATGGTGAAAATCAGTATGGTGTGCATCAGTTATATAACAAAGGGATAATATCCCTAAATTATTTCATAAAAGGCGGCAATGATTGCTTGACATATGAGCATTTCTTTAAGGGACTCTTAAGTCATGAACATTATTTCTTGGGTTCCTGTGATGTGAAAATTATTTCACAGGTTCCTTCAAATATTATTTTTTCATGGGTTGCTGGAGATGTGAACATTATTGTATGGGTTCCTTGAGATCTGAACTTTATTTTCATGGGTTCCTTGAGACTTGAACATTATTTCATGGGTTCCTTAAAATTTGAACATTATTTTAATAGTCCCTTGAGGTGTGGACATTGTTTCATAGGTTCTTTGAGGTGTGAACAATATTTCAAGTTTTTTGTGGTGAAGACATTATTTCATGTTTTTGTTGTTGTTGACATGTGAACATTTCTATAATTTCTTTAAAAAATGTATATTATCGTAAATGTTTTTCCAGGACTCAAGATAAAAAGTTAACAGCAACTGAACTGAGAGATGTTTTAAAAGAACCTGTTGAGCGATAACTCTTTCCTGTAATCTATTGTGTACTTTGGCTTCCTTATCTTTCCTGTTATCTTCTTTCCATTCTGTAAGCATAAGTCAATACAATTACATTTATTTATTAATGTAGTCATTTGTGAAAGTTGTAATATGTTGTAAAATCCAAACAAAACATTCTTTATATTTGAAAACTCCTGTTGTTGATTGTATTAAATTATCATTATCACTTTAGTCTGCCAATTCATTTCAGTTTTCTACATTTGCCTTCAAATATTATTTATTTTGTAATGGCTGTGTTGATATACCTCTGATGTTTTTTTTTTTTACAATATGTAATCTCATATGAGAGGAGAGTTCTGCATGGCCACTGGGCTTGATGCGGTTGCACTTTAACTTCTGGTGTTTGATGTTTGAGTAGGGGTTTCAATCCCTGGGGTGGGTCTTTGGACTTTAACATTGACCTCTCGTTCACAAATGAATAACAAACAACTGAACGTAAGATTGTCTTGTATATCAACCTGGGGTTGGGGTTCATCACAATAACCTGCATAGGACATGCAACATTTCACAATCTCTTATGATGTGAATGCTGACCAATGTACAGTGAAATTATGGGAAAGTTGGGGATGCTGTGGAGATGTTGTTCTTTTGTTGTGAAAGTGTTCAGAACATCATTTTCAGAGCTGTCATGGTGTAGTGGTTGATAGGTCAGGGATGAAATTCTCCTCAAGGTAAGATTGTGTCAGTGTACTGCTCTACAGTTGATCCAGCCTAATACAATGGGTGTCAGAAAATGTTATGATAGGTAAGGCGGCCGGCATAGTATAGACTACATCCTGCATTGACAGCTGATTGGTTAAAAGCATATCGGCCTAATATGATATCCCTAATGTGTCACAATGGCATAGAAACAGGGTTCATAACCATTAGTAATGTTACTTGAGTCTGAGATTTGAATACTCAAAGCCTGAATGCATCAAGTCATGATATGAACACAGAAGCAACTTGTTTTCTTGAATTGTAACAGTATTTTCTTGTTATTGTTGTAGTAATTAATATACAGATCTGTACATATTTTATATTTTTTTCTTTAGTTTGCTGTCCTAAATATCTCTGCATGATCTACATTTTATTCTTGAATTTAATGATCTTGTATTTAATGAATTTGTTTCATTGTTTAGTGATTAGACTTTTGTAAATGTTGTGATCAGACCAAAAATAGGTTATTTCAACTTGCTTATTTCTTGTAAAGCTTGTAGTAACTGCAGATGTTTGTAGTGTGCATCATAATATTGTCCAGCTGTCTTGGGAGATATGTGTAGGACAAAATACATGTTTTATTTGCTTGCCAGTTGTATTTTTTTGGGGGTATGGTGGTGAATTAAAACTTTGTTTCTTTCCATTAGAAAAGCAAGTAGTAATTTTTATTTTATTGCTACAGTGAATTAAAATACTGCCAGGAGTGCAGCATGGAGATGAAAGACACACACACTTTAGTCTATAATTTAAAAGAAAAAACCAAGTTGACAATGTTTCAGAATTTGAACAATGAAGACACAAGCAATAGATTGCATGATTTATTGCCTGGCATACTTCTTTGGTGCACTAGTCAGGTGCATACTGCAGAATTTACATAACATAAATTTTGCAGAACGTTTCTCTCGAAAAAGTTTCATTGTTTGCTCCCACCTATCTGAATTGTCCATGACCTTGACAGATAAAACTATTATATATTTATGTTCATTACTTGTGTATGGAAGACCAAATCAAGTTTTATTAATTTTTGTTCTATTTTTATTGAACAAATGTGTTACATTTATTTTCTGTCTGCATTTGGAAATAATTTCTATTACTTTGAAGTTTGGCCGCTTGTTGCTGTTGTGTGTATCTAAATATTATCCAGCAGTGTAAGACACGCTGCATGTTTGATTTTGTGCCATGGTCACATGATCTTGTAGTAATTTGTAATTGATTTGATGTAGCATCAAAATCCTGGACCAGTCCATCAGGAGCTGTCTGTTGTATAAACTGTATGTTTTATCTGTGTACTGATTTCATCTTATCTTTTTATATTTTTGGGGAGAGGGGAGATACATTATTGCATTGCAATTATTTTTCCTTCCATTTTCTTCTGGACAAGTTTGTAATATTTTTACTCTACTGCAGTCTGCTGCTGTAGCATATCAAATACGACCCAACAGTTTAGTAATAACGTACTAGACACACGTATGGCCTAATATAGGTAAGTAAATAAACGACCCTTTTTATGATCCATGAATCATATCTGGCATATGGTACTAGCCCCATATTTTTAAAGACCAGCTGGCTCTCGATGCCGGATGTTATCAAAGTCACTCCAGCCATCTGTCTCCCCAAGACATTTATTTCCTGGTTCCCATTTTAAGCTGGGTTTTCATGGGAGCCCAGATCAGTTTTAAAAATCTGCCCTGATACAAGTTTGAACCCATGACCACCAAGCTGGCAGGCAAGCGTGTTAGCAACTGTGCTACTAGAACTCTTTGGCTTAACACAGAAATGTAAAAATAAACCAAGCTGACATCGAGTTCTTGCAAAATATGTCTTTTGATACCCTCGGATATTTAAAGTGTCCATCGACTTGAAAAATCAAGGCATTATATATTAATATAGATTACTTGAGTGTGTAATTATATAAATAATATTGTATTATTAGTGTAAATATGTGTTGCTTGTATTTCATTAATTCTTTTCTGTAAAAAATATATATAGCTTTGGCAATCTGTACAAGATGGATTCCTGTAAATAAATGTACATTTCATATTATATTTATGCAGACAAGTCTTTCTAATGTAAGCATTTACCAGATTGGAGTACTGGACTTTATAAACTCCACAAGTCGTGGACTTTTTAATTGTCCTTAAAGATTTAAAGTTATGCCGAGCATGTCTAGAAGACACCATGTGTCGAAGTTTGGAATTGCCAGATATATAGATAGACAATGTATTACACATAAATATCAATTGGGGAACCCTTTGAAGCCATGTGGATGTTAGCCCAGGCTAATGAAGACACCATTTTTAAGGGTGTCTAGTTGGTCATGCGTCGAAGTACACTTGTTCCTGCAGCGAGGTGCTGCATTATCTGGAGGTGACAGGTTTGAATTCCAGTCAGTAACAACAGCTTTCAATGTTTATGATGTCTAGTGCATCCTCTAGTCTCTAACTCTTACCTCTACTTCTATGAGCACCAAACAATGCATATGTATTTATTTTTAGATAATGAATTGATTATTTATAATCAGTTTATGTGGCCAGTCGGATAGAGATACGAAAATAAAAATAGACAAGGTAAGAGGATCTTTCACTTGGACATTTATGGAAGTCAAAAGAAATGAAACTTAACACCACACTTAGAATTTATATATAACTGGCACCTGGCCGTCTTGACAGACGATAATTTGTAAAATGGAGTTATACTTCTCCATAACACAAAGTCTGGGCTGAATTTAGAGACCATGTGTTGCCCATGCAGCATGATCTCTCTCTCAGAATGCCTAGTTTACTCCAGAGAACAGTTAACACCAGTACGTCTGGAACAAGACAAGCTGCAGAAGCTGTCAAATCAGCAAACTGTCTGCCTGTTGGAGCTTCAATCCTAAACCAGTTGCCAACCAAGGCTTAGGGCCTGGTCTGCTTTGCCATGACATTTAGTTTTTAGGTTACATTTCCTCACACTGGAGTGAGGCTTATACCCTCCCAATTGCACTACTCCACCTGAAGCTCTTGGCACAATGTGGGGTGTCAGGTTTGCTAAACGCCGCCCAACATTCGGCACTAATGGAAAGCAGGTAGTACTGTCTACTGTCATATGGTAACTCAGTCATATCTGACTAAGACCTGATAGAATATGTTAAATTAGTATTACTGTTTGGATCAGAAACATGAGATGGCTAAAAATTACTAATTAAATTTTGAACATTTATGATCTGTTTAAGTCCCCGCTAATCACTGGTATCATGAAGGCTAATAGACTACAATGGCTGGGGCATATAGAAAGAATGGACGACAATAGGGAAACAAAACTGGGTTACACTCAGGAAATAAATGACCGTAGACCCCGAGGTAGACCAAGAAGACAGTGGAGAGATAATATATATACAGACCTACAAGCACTTGGAATCACCGACTGGCAAGAGAAGATCAACCGGAGAGACGAATGGAGATGAATTTATCTGCAGCAAAGAACCTCAATGGCTCGGAACGCTGAAGAAGAAGAAGATTAGATGGTGCCTGTGCAGAATAATGGGTATTAAATGGCATGAGAAAATCACCAATGTGGAGCTCATGGAGAGAACTAGACAAATACCAGTGAACCAATGTGGAGCTCATGGAGAGAACTAGACAAATACCAGTGAACCAATGTGGAGCTCATGGAGAGAACTAGACAAATACCAGTGAACCAATGTGGAGCTCATGGAGAGAACTAGACACATACCAGTGAACCAATGTGGAGCTCATGGAGAGAACTAGACAAATACCAGTGAACCAATGTGGAGCTCATGGAGAGAACTAGACACATTTTGATTAATCAATAGGTGAGGAAAAGACAATGGTGCTGCTGGATAGGGCACACATTGAGAAAATCTGATGATAGTTTAACTAGACACTCCCTTGTCTGGAATCCACTGCATGAACAAAATAGTGGGAGACCAAAGAAACATGAAGAAGTGAATTAAAGATGGAGGTGAATAATACGGGGAGAACATGGATGGAGCTGCAGGAGATAGCAAAAGATAAGACATCTGGGCATGAGTGGCTTGAGTTAGTTGAGGGACTACACCATAAGGGGGAGGGATAAAGAGAAGGAGAAGGATATGGCCCCTGTGGATTCAACATTAATATCCAAACAATGAATGCTGTGATAATTAGCAATGAAAATGACATTCCTACAATGAACTTCACAGTCAAGGGGGAGATACTAGAACAAGTAACACATTTTTTGTCTTTGTCTAAAACATGAAAAATGAGTGAAAATATCACACATGTAAAATAGTCTTTCGAAATTTATCTGCATCATAAGTAAGATGTTCTGCCTCTTTTGCTTTCAAGTGTAAATTATCTATCACCTCTTGAATTTGTCTATGATGTGATCTTCTTTCCTGGTACACCTTCCTCCAAAATTATCTTTTCCAGACATTCATGTCTTTTTACGTGCCCAAAATATTTTATTTCTTCAGTTTTATTTGTTTTAGGAACCAGTCCTCTTCAATGTAATCACAGAGTTAATAAACACAACACATTTCGTATGATGTATTTGACGAACAATAATCAATTGTTCAAATATATCAAAGCATTATTTATTAAGTGATGCTAGTCATTGCTATGCAAATAGAAGGACTTCCTTTTAAATCTTCAGCATTCAGTTCTTGTTAGATATACATGTCTCTTCTCTGTTTTGTCCAATGAATTTTTAGTACCCTTATGTAACACTTATATTCAAAAGCACATTTGTGCTTTCCAACTAATTTGTTTCAAAACAATGTATTCTTTGTGTGAATTTAAACACATAAGCCTTAACCAATATATTGTACAATTTATTGCCTGCATATTTTACTGCATCTCGTCAGAGTTATATAGCATATGAATTGAATAAATGAATAATACTTTGGTTGAAATATTAAATACATAGTTAACTGATATTGTTTGAATATGGAGTATGCTATCCCCACTGTAGTCTAAGATTTAGAAGTAAGTCCTTCTGTTTGCATAGTAACGACTAGCATCACCTAATATTCTAATAAATAATGCTTTCATATATTTGAGCATATTTGTTCATCGAATACAGTATATGAAATGTATTGTGTTTATTAACTCTTTGATTGCTAGTAAGCAAATGTTTCCAAGATGGCCGACTTTAATGTATTATGACCTGTCGACTGTTTATGGCTTCTGTGTTGACATTTGTTAAATGTCCAAGATTCACACTCATATTTTGTTGCAGGAAATAGGAATGCTCTAAGTACTCTGACTGGTTTTTGTTCTGTCTGTTCCAATCTATAGTATTTTTTTTCAGTAGAATGTTTATTCTTCTTTTAATTTCTGTCATCACATGTCCATCGCCAATCAGCAGCGAACTCAGGCATTCAAAACTGCTCGCTTTTTGTAATTTTTCTCCATTGGTATATATATATATATATATATCTGTGGACATAAAATATTTGATTTGTCATTATTTTGTTGTTGTTGTATTAAGATAATTTTTTTTTTAAATAATTAAAATAGACTTGAAATTTCAAATTTCCCAATTTTTTGAAAACTAGTCATTATTTTCAAATATATTTTTTTATATATACACTACCAAACATATACACGCATACATATGTGTGGCAGATAAACAAATAATTATGTCTTTGATTCACCTTTATAAGAAGTTTATTCCATGTAAACAGATTAATGAATATTTAATGAAGGAAAGAACATAAAATCTCAGAACTGATATTATAAAAGCGAATGTAATTTTTATGATGTTCGTCTAAGGAGGTATAAGATTATCTTTCATGAATATTTTTCAGGTGTTATGAAAATATAATATTAGAGAAATAGTAAATTAATAGGTGACTGTTTTCATTTATATATATTTTAAAAACTACATGGATCATTCTGCTTTATGTCGTTGTCATATCACATCATTAAGTGAGTTGTGTTGTATTTTTTCGCCTGTGGCTCAGTACCTCAGACTTCAACAAGCATTTTTGGGGTTTGCTTTGACTGTCCCCAATCTGCCTTCAAGGCGGCAGATTTGTGTCTCTCTTCATCTGGTTCCTACACCTTGACCTGTCCGGCATGGGAAACCCTACCAGTAGCATTGAGAAAGTCAAGGTAGCACTTGGGGTCATTGGAACACACACGCCCTCTACCACTTCAGTTAATATGTGTAGTAAGTAGCAGTTTAAATTATTTGTTAATTTTTTTACATTGTAATTTTATTGCTAGATGTGTTTATTGTCCTTGATAGGTAGTGAATTAAACTTAGTGTAACAGTTTTAAAGTGTTTAAAGTGTATAAAAAAATGTAGATCCACTATCATAACCAACTATATTATGAGGAGGGTATTTGAGCAGAATCAAGAATATGGAAAAAAACAACAAGTAGTTTTTTAATTTGTAACTAATCCTATCCAGTCAGTTAACCCATAACTCAATCATAGATTACAGAGGTTCTGTGTAGACAGCTCGGGGCAGCCTTTTAAAATTAACCTAAACTCCCAGATCAACCTAGACTCAAATGGATACCAGAAAATATCTGTGGAATTAAAGGCGGCCTGCGTGATAGTGACCTCATCAGCCACCAATCGTCAACTGGTTTATAAAAATATGGGCTAACACATTGTGGCCAGTGCACTTTAGGTTGTGCTAAAGGATCCTTTACTTTGTACATCTATGATGAACACCAGTATTTTCAAGGACACAAAATCGACATGGCGGTGCCCATTCCCTCTCCATGTACATTGTACATATTCTTGTTGTAGAAAATTTTTATAATTTTACAATTCATTCTAGACGTCGGCTTATTCAGCCAATTGTTTGCAATCAATTGATTTATTCTAGAATGTTTTAAATTATAAATTTAGTGGACATATTTTTACTTTTTGTAACAATACCAGTAAATTTTGTATGTGCAGTATATTTGTATGTACTCTTTGAACCCTGTTCCTCTTGTCCTTCAGATACCCTTTACAGGAGCTCCTTATGGGAAAAGTTAACATTTGCGTCATCCAACAACTGTTTATCACCTCGGTCATCTGTGATCTCTTCTAATGAATCATCATCATCATGTGCCAAGTTGTCTGGTTAAGATGCATGGCACATGATGATGTAGATTTAACTGTACTCTCACCTATCACCACACATAATACCTCACCTAGAGATCACAATTATACTATTATATATCACATCACGTGCCACCCCACTTAGAGATCACAATTTCACTTTCACCTATCACCTCACTTAACACCTCACCTAACACCTTAACTAGAGATCACATTTACACTCTCACCTAACACCCCACATATAGATCACAACCATACTCTATCATACCACCTCACATACCACCAACCTAGAGATAACATCTATACTCACACCTACCACCTAACTTAGCGATAACAACTATACTCTCACCTAACACCTCACCTAGACAACAGAACTACTTGTGTGCTTTTGTCTGTTCTTGGTAAGTTCAACCACTGATCATTGTGTGTGCCACTTTAGCAATCTCCTTCCCCAGTCTCTGACATCCTTGATTTTCCTGGTCATTATAATTTCTCCAGATCCTGTTGTCTCATAATTGTCTAAACAATGATGACTCTCTTGTCCTGTGGGTGTAGTAAAATGTCTTTGTGAAATAGCCTCTTGCAGTACAATTGTGTCAACCCAGTTTTCTGTTCTTCACTAGATAAAGTCATCTGTCTTTCCTGAAAATGAATATGTTCTAAAATAAACCAAGGAATGTCCAGATATTGTCAGATAAATTAATGTCCATGTTGTATTTATTTGCCGGTTTGATAAATCCATTGATTGAACCACTCAAAACATTTTAAAAATATGTTATCAAAGGATGCCATTGGTGTCTCCGGTGACTTTTGTATGTTGTCCATGATTATTTGTAGTTTTATACCATTAACTTACATTACACAAAAATGTATGGCCCCCTTCAAACAAAGACAATTTATTTCAGGGACACTGTTTAAGTTTTCTTGATTTTGTACAAATTGTTCTGTTGCATTTTGTTTTGTGTTTTTAATTGTAACTTTTCTTCGAAGACTTTACTGTGTGCAGGTCATTGCATTTGTAAATTACATTTCACATAAATTGATTTATTTGGTTGTTTCGGGATTTGGGTTTTGAAGATTGAGCACAACCCACTACTTGCAATGCTGATCGGATTCCGGTACGAACCTTGGGCCTTGTCCACATCAAAGTTAAAAAAAAATGGACAGAGTGGGTAAACATAGACACCTCTTGTAAAGGTTAAAGCATGGACAGAGTGGAGAGTAAACATAGACACATCTCTTTTACAGATTAAAAAGGTTATAAGTATGAGAATTCACTTCACTGCACCAGAGTTACCCCATGTGACCTGGTCTCTCTCCACAGATGCCATCTGCCAAGACATTGCACAAACCATGAACTCCGTAGCTTCAGAGATGACCTTTAGCGGACTCAGGCAAAATTTGCACTATTGATCTTAATGATGCAGTCTGAAAATGAACCTACAACGTTCAGAGTGCAAGACAGATCTCAGATGCCTCAATCACTTACATGGGCATACTGTCTATGTCATGCTTGATTGTGAGGTGGTGAGAGGGCAGATCTCAGATGCCTCAATCACTTACATGGGCATACTGTCTATGTCATGCTTGATTGTGAGGTGGTGAGAGGGCAGATCTCAGATGCCTCAATCACTTACATGGGCATACTGTCTATGTCATGCTTGATTGTGAGGTGGTGAGAGGGCAGATCTCAGATGCCTCAATCACTTACATGGGCATACTGTCTATGTCATGCTTGATTGTGAGGTGGTGAGAGGGCAGATCTCAGATGCCTCAATCACTTACATGGGCATACTGTCTATGTCATGCTTGATTGTGAGGTGGTGAGAGGGCAGATCTCAGATGCCTCAATCACTTACATGGGCATACTGTCTATGTCATGCTTGATTGTGAGGTGGTGAGAGGGCAGATCTCAGATGCCTCAATCACTTACATGGACATACTGTCTATGTCATGCTTGATTGTGAGGTGGTGAGAGGGCAGATCTCAGATGCCTCAATCACTTACATGGACATACTGTCTATGTCATGTTTGATTGTGAGGTGGTGAGAGGGCAGATCTCAGATGCCTCAATCACTTACATGGACATACTGTCTATGTCATGCTTGATTGTGAGGTGGTGAGAGGGCAGATCTCAGATGCCTCAATCACTTACATGGGCATACTGTCTATGTCATGTTTGATTGTGAGGTGGTGAGAGGGCAGATCTCAGATGCCTCAATCACTTACATGGGCATACTGTCTATGTCATGTTTGATTGTGAGGTGGTGAGAGGGCAGATCTCAGATGCCTCAATCACTTACATGGACATACTGTCTATGTCATGCTTGATTGTGAGGTGGTGAGAGGGCAGATCTCAGATGCCTCAATCACTTACATGGGCATACTGTCTATGTCATGCTTGATTGTGAGGTGGTGAGAGGGCAGATCTCAGATGCCTCAATCACTTACATGGACATACTGTCTATGTCATGCTTGATTGTGAGGTGGTGAGAGGGCAGATCTCAGATGCCTCAATCACTTACATGGGCATACTGTCTATGTCATGTTTGATTGTGAGGTGGTGAGAGGGCAGATCTCAGATGCCTCAATCACTTACATGGACATACTGTCTATGTCATGCTTGATTGTGAGGTGGTGAGAGGGCAGATCTTTTGGCTTCAAGAACAGCAGTAGTCGGAACACTCAAGATGGACAAGTCATAAATGTTGAAGACTATTTATGAAGGGCTGCTGGTTGAAGAAACAGTGCCAGTTGAAACAATATATTAATGAATGTCTGTATTTGAGTGGAATTCTAGGAAGGAAGGATGTGTGAGGCAATAAAACTGAAGTATTTACAGCAATTGTCTCCATCATGTGACACATACTAAGAGAGATGTGCTAAGTTGTCATTAGCAAACAAGAAGAAAACACAGAAATACACAAACAAGAAAAATAATATTACAGTTACTTCATTAAAGCATAGTTAGTCAACAGACCATCCTCATTGCACATCAAACTATAAGTCCCTAATTGTGCCTATCCTCTCCTCAGCATCTCCCTCAGCATGTTTCAATTGACGACAATTCTGTGTTGGTGGACTATTCTTCTTTGGCTTCCCTAATGGCTCTCTTGTCCAGCTTGACCGTGTTTGACTTGATGTTCTTGCAGCCTGGTCAGAGTTGCACAATCGTATCTATCCCTTGAGTGATTTACTCATCCTTCTTCCATGAAGGCATTCATGATTTCAGCCTGGTTCATTGCTCATCTGCTCCCTACAGCAGCTAAGCCATCAAGCCTATCTGTGCATTCTTTTCCTTTTACACCCACATGCCCTGGCACAAAAAAGAAACAGTACATTAAGGCATTCTTTTGTGGAATCATATAAACAAACAAAATGAATGAAAATATGTGGTACTTAACTCAAAGACTCCAAATATGAAACAGCATTGATTCCACAATAATTTAATGAATTCACTGTAGTGTCATTTCCGTTATACGAGGGTAAGTTAATAAGTAAGTCACAAATGGCTGTAGAAAAATAACTAAATATGATAACAACTTGAAACCAGTTAATTTTTATACATACATTGTCCCTTTATTTCTCAACATAATTTCCACCAACATTGATGCACTAATCACATCATTTTATCAGTCCTCCCAAACTCGCTGCATTGAACTGTGTGCTCTGTTTTCTAAAACACGTTTTAACTTCACATTCAACTTCGACGTCATTCGCGAAATGTCTCCCGCCAAGGTGGATTGTCAGTGTTTATGCTGACAAATGTTTGTCCCGTAAAGCAGTGCATAGATGGGTAGAAAAAAGTTACGAGGGCAAGTCAATAAATAAGTCACACAGTTCTGTGGGATGGCCGGTAAATGAAAACAAAGCATGCAGTTCTATGCAGCCAGTTTGGGAGGACTGATAAAATGATGGGATTAGTGCATCAATGTTGGTGGAAATTATGTTGAGAAATAAAGGGACAATGTATGTATAAAAATAAACTGGTTTCAAGTTGTTATGATGTGTTGTTATTTTTCAACAGCCATTTGTGACTTACTTATGAACTTACCGTCGTATGTCTGTTATTTTATTTTATTCTTATTGCTTGGTAATGAAAGTTGCAAAACCTTGTATTTTGTTATTGTACTTTGTAAAGTTGCTCTGCGCTTTGTGTTTTCCAGTTGTTTTATAATTTGGAAAAACAATCAAGGATATTCTGAAAGTGCTCTGTGAAGAAGATGATGACTGTGGCAGAATTTGAGGGTACATTTGATCACAGTTTGGAAACATGTTAAGTTAAATTATACGTGAACATCTGAGCCAATTTTAAATAATACAGAATGTGAATTTTCTAGCAGGTGTTTACCATCATGGGAAAGACACAACAATATGGTAAAGACACTACAGGTATGGGAAAGACATGAAAGAAACAAGATGAGGATTTAAGGAAAGATAGTTCAGGTTTGATTAAGGATCACTTTTGTTGCACACATATATCTCTGCAAGTGCTCCAGTCTCCTGCCATAGATCACACAAGGAGAATCTCAGAAAAGCACATAGACACTGTAGCACTGACAAAGATCCAAATGTATGTTTAGCAAAATCACATATACTATACATTTTTTGTGGTAAACTTTTCTAATCTGGACACCAGCGAGGGTCCAGAGGACAGGAAATCTTGGCATGAAATGGTTACAGACCTCTGCTCCAGTGGGGTAAGAGGCAATAGAAGAAGAATGTGAATTTTGAGAACTGGGTTAAAATCAATGAAGATGGGACAAGATGGAAGCTGTGTGCACTGGTAGCTAAAAACTTTGCAGAAAAATATTTGTGAAAAAGCAAGTTTATTATTGTTGCATTAGCTCGCTTTGAATTCGAGTGTAGAGCACACTTATGCTACTACTACTTGTTGTTACTATGAGTGAGTGTGCTGGATTGATTTTTTGGTGATGATTAGCTTTCCCTATTACCAGTTTCCTTTGCCATCAGACACACCCTCTCCAACGTCTTAGATACTTATATTTTACATCCCCAAGACGTGGATGGGAAGTCAAAACATTGAAGTCCTGCTGATTGGTATATGAAACAAACCTGCTACACCGCAGTCAGGAGAGAAAGTGTGAAGGTTGAGTTAGGAATGTGTGAATATGTAAACTGATATTAAATTAAATTAAATACATGCACTTTCTCTCAAGTACATGAGTTGGAGACGTGTGAAGATTTCAGATGATATTATTAACTTATATTAAGTACAAGAATTTTTCCTCTAGTACTTGAGAGAAAGTGTATGGGTATGTAAGTGGGTATTAAATTATTAATTACATGAATTTTCTGTTAAGTACTTGAGCTAGCAATATGCGAATGTGTGACTTGATGTTAGATAACACTCAGCATGTGAATTTCTTCTCATGTGCATGAGTTAGCGAGTGTGTGAACATAATTAAATTATTTGTGGTCTGTAAGCAGACAAATAAAACATGATTTAGTCTTGTATGTATGTGTTTGGTGTTTTTGATGCCAAGTTGTTGTCAGATGAGGTGAGCTGTCAATGTCTGAGCAAATGATGCCCATGACAAGTTAAGTCCAGCTACTGACCTTCCCATGACAGCATCGTTTCAAACTAACAGGATGAGGTTTTCTCCAGGTACATAAATGGACACTCTCCCGCTGTTTATACTTCACCTCGACATCACAAGGTAAAACAGGAACATGATGAGATGAGATGTGATGAGATGCTATGATGAGATGAGATGATGATGAAATGAGATGATGAGATAAGGGCTATAGGGCAGCGAATTCGTTTCACAATCCCATATGTCGGGTTCCAAACCAGCTGCAGACGATTTGAAAGCAGACTGTCTTGCATTGATTTTTAACAATGGTATTAGTGTTGGTCATTCAGAAAGCAATGGCGAATTTGTGAACATCACAAACAGCCTAGGACATCACAAACAGACAAAAAATGTTGGGATTGATTGTGACATCCTGTAAAGGATATGCAACTAACTTTTAACAACATATTACTGCTAAAGTTGAGGTATCTTACCTGGGGATCTGAGCATTTCTGGAATGAATGGTTGAATGAGCAGACAGGATACTCTGATGACTATATTACTTACTAGAATGCATGGAAAGGAGATGGACATAATAGTGCCAGAACAAGTGGAGGAGGCTATTTGCATACGTAAAGAAGGAAAGTCACCAGGCACAGAATACACCCTGAGTGCTTTTGAAATGCGGAGGACCAGAAGAAAAAAATAATCATGGCTTGATACAACAGTGGCAGCAGCTGTTACTGCTGCTGCTTCTGCTCCTCCTGCTTCTACTACCACTACGACTACAGTTACTACTACTACTAAGTTAGTTGCATGTCGTTTAGATGACGTGGCAATCAACCAAAGCACTTATTGGCTGTTTGTGATTTTATAGACAACTAGCTGACCCTGCCCGGCTTCGCCCAGACCCTGGTGGGAAGCATCTCATTTAATTCATATAAGTAGTCATATAAGTTCCCGTTCCCGTTACCGACTATCTGTCTGTCTGTCTGTCTGTCTGTCTGTCTGACCCGGCCCGACATCGCCCACCTCCTGGTGTGAAGCATCTCATTTAATTTATATAAGTAGTCATATAAGTTCCTGTTCCCGACTGTCTATCTGTCTGTCTGTCTGTCTATCTGTCTGCCTGACCCTGTCCGGCTTCATTAAATTCATACAACAAAAAAACATGTAACTTAAAAGAACGTTCTACCACACACCATCCATTATTTTTAATGAAAACTCTTTCTAATCAGCTGCATGACTACAGTAACTTCTTAAGCAAAAAAAGATGAGTTACAATGTTATGCATTGTGCATCATTTTTATGAAAACTTTGAAAATGCCTTACAGATTGTATCATTATTTATTATAACTCATATGCCGGTACATAACTATGGACAAAGAGTTTATAAATCTTTGAAAACGATGCCACAATATGACTATAAGTTATACAGAAATGTTATGCCCCTTGAAATAACTTTTACAGAGTTAGGTCCCCTGAGATATATGAAATTATGATGAAAAATGAAAAATGAAATAATACTGAGTAAGCAGGCGATTTCACACTAACAAAATATCACAGTTGTCAGCGCTGGATTGAAAGGAAGGCGTGTAGAAAATTTCATCTCAATCGGATGGGCCGTTCGCGAACAAATAAAGGCCATACATACATACAGACATACAGACAGAGATACGCACATCCTAATTTATATATAAGATGTTACGTTTAGTATTTTTCCATTGCTCTATGAACGGCCAACAACTGAACTATTGTCAAAATCAATCCAAAGCAATCTGACCCCAAATTGCCTGTGATGACTTCCAACTCGGTATGTTAAAGTTGTACAACAGTGTTCACTACCCATAAGCCACAGATGATGACACTATTACTACTACTACAACTACTACAACTACTACTACTACTACTACTACTTACTGCTGCTGCTGCTGATATTACTACTGTTTTTAGAATTAATGCTATTGCTAATACTTCTTTTAGTACAACTGCTGCTGCTGCTGCTGCTGCTGCTGCTACTACTACTACTACTACTACTACTACTACTACTACTACTACTACTACTACTACTACTACTACTACTACTACTATAAAAAAAATACTACTACTACTACTACCACCACCACCGCCACCACCACTACTACTACTACTATTACCACCACCACTACTAATACTACTGCTACTACTATTTACTACTACTACTTCTACTACTTGTACTACTACTAATGTGTGTGGGGGATGTGTGGATGGGGGTATGCGTTTGGATGTATTGGGGTGTGTGGGTGTTGGTGGGTAGTGAGATTTGTGGGTGTTGGTGGGTATGGGTATGTGTGGGTGGATGTGTCAGGGTGTAAGTAGGGGTGTACTATTACTACTATAACTACTACCACCACCACTACTACTACTTCTACCACCACTAATACTACTACCACTACTACTACTACCACTACTACTACTACCACTACTACTATTACTACCACTACTACTACTACTAATACGACTACTACTACTAATATGACTACTACTACTACTGCTACTATTACACTACTACTACTACTACTACTACTTACTACTACTACTACTACTACATACTACTACTTGTACTACTACTAATGAGTGTGGGGGATGTGTGTGAGTGTGGGGATGTGTGGGTGGGGGTATGTGTGGGTGGATGTGTCAGGGTGTAAGTAGGGGGTGTGGGGGATGTGTGTATGGGTGGAGGATGGTTGTGGGGGATGTGTGTATGAGTGGGGGGGGGTGTGGCTGGGTGAGGATGTGTGGATGGTCAGGGGGAAGTATGTGTGGGTGGCGGGGGTATGTGGGTAGGATATGTGTGTGGGTGGATTGTAGAAGTAAGGGTGGGTGGGGAGAAGTATATGGTGTGTGGCTTGGGTATATGTGGGTGGTGTGTGGTCAGGGATGTGTGTGTGGTATGTGGATGGGGGATAGTGTGTGGTGTGTGTGTGGGATGTGTGTGATGGGTGCAGGGAATGTGTGTATGGATGCGGGATATGTGTGGGTGTGCAGAGTATGTGTGGGTGGTTGGGGGGGGGGGTGTGGATGGGTGTGTGTGAGTGGCTGAAGAATGTATAGGTGGGTGAGGGATGTGTGTGTATCAGAGCGAGTTGTGTGAGTGGGTGGAGGATGTGTGTGGGTGGGGATATGTGTGATCGAGTGATGTTTGGTTAGGGGTGGGCGGTTGCGGGGTGTGTGGGTGCATAGTGGAGGATGTGTGGGTGAGTGAGTGTGTGTGTCTGTTAGTGGATGGGTGGGGGATATGGGTGGGGGATGTGTGTGTGGGTGGGGAGATGTGTGTGGTGTGTTGGTTGGGGATATGTGTGTGGTGTGTGGGTGGGGATGTGTGCGTGGGTGGGGGATTTGAGGTGTGTGAAGGTATGTGCATTGTGGGTGGGTGAGGCTATCTGTGTGGGTATGGATGGGGGATATGTGTGTGGTGTGTGGGTATATTGTGTGGTATGTGGATGACGGATATGTGTGTGGTGTGTAGGTGTGGGATGTTTGGTGTGGGATGTGTGGGTGGAGGATGCCTGTGTGTGGTGTGTAGGTGGGAATATTGGGTGGGTGGGGATGTGTGTGGTACGGGTGGGGGATATGTGTGTGGTGGGGGATGTGAGTTAGTGTATATGTGGGTGGGTGTGGATGTATGTGTGGGTGGTGGGGTGTTTTTGTGAGTGGATTGGGGACATATAGGTGGGTAGGGAGATGTCTGTTGGTGGGGATGTGTGTGCATGGGTTGGGGATATGTGAGTGGGTGCATGATGTGTGGGTTGGTGGGGGATGTGTGTGTGGGTGGGGAATGTGTGGCTGATGGAGGTGTGGTTGGGGGTGTGGGTGGGTGGGTAGAGGATGTGGGAGATGGGTGTGTGGATGTGTGCGTTGGTGGGGGAGTTATTAATCTTCGGTGATGAAGCTTATCACTCATTAAACACAACACATATGTTCATTAAGTCCTGCTCAGCAGAAGCCAGGTTTCGGCGGACCAACTAGGTTCTGAGCCCCGTGTAAAACCCTCTCAGTAACCTCTGTCTTCTTTCCATGAGCCATCATTGTATAAAACTTTGAAACTGCTTCTTCGTAATAAATCAGCTCACACTCAAGGGGAACTGTAAATGGAACCTGTAGAATAGAGAATACCATGGTGAGGGCAACTCAGTCCTGGCCGGAATTGGGTAAGTGTAGGCCAATAACAGCACTCAGATTTATAACAGAGATCCGATCTCTGTCATACGGCCAAATAACTCAATCATATGATCTGAGACATGGCAACACCAGGAAAGAATAAAGGAACGGGTAGAAACTCAGCAGATGCCCTACTGGAAGATCCTACCATTTCACATTCTTCTCCTCCATCTCAACCATCCTTAATCTCTCTAATTATTATTCCACTACATTGTCCTCAACTCCCTGAGTAAAATGATATATCACATAAGCTAGTTGAAGCCCCACAATAGGATACTAGTGCCGACGCTCCTATGATACTTTCTAGCACCGCACTTATAGAACATTCTATCACTAATAATAATACATTATATCACCGCACCTATAATACATTATGTCTATCCCTAATCATACTCTTAAGTTGGATATTAGTAATAGCCTACCATATGCTTATTTCTGTTGCCACTCGAGAAACTATGCAATCAAATTGGATCTATGTCCGCGGATAACTATCACCACTTAGACATTATAGTTTCACTCATGTAACGCAACTCGGAATAATGCACCTATCCTAACACTTCAGAATGTTTTTCTCGACTCCCGCTACCTGGGTTTTATATGGGTGTTTGAGTGACGTCACCAAAAAGTCCAGACGCCAATCAGTCCAGAATCTGGCTTTGTCCTCCCGTTTCTAGATTAACCAGAGTCAATTAGCTGTCAAGTTTCCTTTTCATCTGGGGAGTTCTTTGTCTCATCCAACAAATATCCTGGCTGTCTGTGAGCCGGAGACCTTTCCCCCCATCACAGAATCCTTCCGACCTCTAGCAGACATTCTGTCTATCACTTGCAATGTGTAAACAGATGACGCCAGTGCACATCTCTCGAACAACAACCTGTCAACAAATTGTCGACCGTGTGCAGACATCGCGACGTGACTCACTTTGATCTCATACCCCAATGCTGACCAGGTGCAGACAGTTTTAACAGCGTATTTTTCTCAGTCTGTTCAACCTCAAAGGGTTGCTGTTTTTGCCGACTAAGGTCGGGTCTAGTTTGTCATCGATCGACACGAGCAAGTTTATTTATCTCGTGACACCAGCAGTAGTCTGATTATGTCATTATTTGTCCGTCTGGCCTTGAAAATGTCGACCAGATCCTCTGGTCAGTCCCTGCAGCACCAATCTGTCCAAGACGTGACATATTTTGTTCTTCCGCACTTTACACACGTACCCAAAAGGGCCCCGACCACATCTGTCTATCATGCACCAATGTGCCCGCTCGCTGTTTCCCAATTGAGTCTACAGTAAACAAACTGTCGTGGAAAGTTTTATATTTGATTTTAGGGGAGATAACTGACTCAGCCCACCAGTGAAGAAATGCCAATTTTCCGGCCCATCCCTGATTTAGACGTCGTAAACAATATAAAATGACACAAAGTAGTGCAGCTTTACATAACAGAATTAAGACACATACAGAACGTTGCGGCGATTGGCCTTCATCAGCAAACAAACACATTCACAAACACAACATACAGTCAAGGAGATCTCCTGTGACTACATCAGAAGGTGACGACAGGACGAGAAGAACAAAAGGATGAAAAAATGAAAGTAATGAAGAGAAAATGAGAATTGAAAAATTGAAAAACAATTATACTTACTTGTTTGTGAATGTGCTTGTTTGCTGATGAAGGCTAATCGCCGCAACGTCCTGTACGTGTCTTAATTCTGTTATGTAAAGCTGCACTACTTTATGTCATTTTATATTGTTTACACTTTCACAGCTTTACCGCAGTTCCACCAAATTTTATTCTGATTTAGACGTCGGCGTGGCAGAAAGGATAATAGCGCACGCTTGTAAACTTCCGATGTGCTGATGGCGAGGTAGGGGGTTCAACTGCTTCACCGGCATTACGTTTGGCTTATACGTTGACTTTCCGATCAGAAAGCAATGGCAAGCTACTGAACGTATAACTGCCTAGAAAATAAGGCTGGGGTTTATCGCAATGTTCTGATAAGGACATGAAACTGACAGAACAGGTCCCTGATTTTCATCTCATGTGTTTAATCAAGCGGCTGGGGAACGGCTTGTCTTAACGAAGTTTGTCTTCATGTAGTTTTGTCTTCTCATGGGGTGTCTTCTCGTGGCTTGTCTTCACGTAGTTTGTCTTCAAGTAGCTGGTCTTCGTGTAGTTTGTCTTCACTTTGTCTTCACGTGACTTGTTTCCACGCCTGTCAGGCTGACATGTTCCATCTATGTTTTAGGGACCCGCTGTGACGCCCATGACTAGAGTTAGTTAGAAACAAGGTCATGACACACCTGCCACAGTTAATGATGTTACAGATATTTAATATTTGTTTACACGCACTGGGTGAGAGCCGAATCAGGGATGGGCTGTGCTATTGCAAATGACACGAGTAAAACTTGACATCAAGTAACCAAACAATTTCCATGCTACCTTTTATTGTCCACCTAAGTTTATTGTGATGCAAGGATGTGAATCATGGACAGTTAGTAGATAAGTACGGAATTTCGCGGAAGCTGCGGGGATGTGGTTTTACAGAAGAATGACTAGAACACTGCAGACGAAGAGAAAGAACAATGGAGATGTCTTGAAAGATAACACAGAGTAGTCGTTCCTGACACCAGCAGAAGACAGTCCTCATTCCTTGAGCATGTCATGAGAAGGGGAAATATGGAGTATGTCGTCACAGCGGGAAGGTTGGAGGACAGGAGAGGCAGGGAGGCACCAAGAGAGAAGATGCTAGACAGTTTGACGTCATGGCATGGAGGAATATTGGTATCAGATTTGACTGGCTGCACAAGAGACAGGGGGCTGTGGACAGACATGATCACTAACCTCACACAGCATGGACTATAAAAAAAAGTAGAAGAAGCAGCAGAAGTTTATTGTGGCTGCCCTAGAAGTTCCAGCTTATCTTCATCATAGTCGATTCTATTCCATCGTATATTATCCTTCTAATTTTATTGTGGCTGCACCAACCCAAGTTCCAGATTATTGCAGTTATTCGAGTGGTAGCTTATATTAAACCTGTTACTGTCCATGTAAGGTTATTGTGACTGAACTAGATGGAGCTCCAGTAGCAAATTCCATTTCACAGTTGTTTCGCCCAACCAAGTTAGGAAATCAACCAGGAGTGACGTCCTGCAAAGGACATGGAAAAGATTTTGTGTTTAGTATGGCTGCACTAGCTGCAGTTCCGGTTGACTACAGTTCTGCTCTGTAGCAGTGGCAGCTTGCCAGGCAGAGCTCTAGAGTCCGCAAGAGTGGATGTTGTAGTCTAGGAAGGAGAAGTTGTAGTTGTAATGTAGGAAAGAATAGTTGTAATGTAGGAAGGAATAGTTGTAATGTAGGAAGGAGTAGTTGTAATGTAGGAAGGAGTAGTTGTAATGTAGGAAGGAATAGTTGTAATGTAGGAAGGAGTAGTTGTAATGTAGGAAGGAGTAGTTGTAATGTAGGAAGGAGTAGTTGTAATGTAGGAAGGACTAGTTGTAATGTAGGAAGGAGTAGTTGTAATGTAGGAAGGAGTAATTGTAATGTAGGAAGGAGTAGTTGTAATGTAGGAAGGAGTAGTTGTAGGAAGGAGTAATAGTAATTTAAGTAGGAGTAGTTGTAATGTAGGAAGTAATTGTAATGTAGGAAGGAGTAGTTGTAATGTAGAAAGGAGTAGTTGTAATGTAGGAAGGAGTAGTTGTAATGTAGGAAGGAGTAGTTGTAATGTAGGAAGGAGTAATTGTAATGTCGGAAGGAGACATAGTAGTAGTTGTAATGTAGGAAGGAGCGGTTGTAATGTAGGAAAGAGTAGTTGTAATGAAGGAAGGAATAGTCGTAATGTAGGAATAAGAAGCAGTAGTATAGGGAAAAGTAACAGCAGTTGCAGTGTAGGGTGAAGTCGTGGTACTTTTTGTAGTGTATGGAGAAGTAGTAGTTGTAGTGTAGAGAGAATAAGTAGTAGTAATTGTTGCAGTGTAGGGAGGTGGGAGTAGTAGTGGTTATTGTAGTGTAGGAAGAATCATACTTATTGTAGTAGTAGTAGTAGTAGTAGTAGTAGTAGTAGTAGTAGTAGTAGTAGTAGTAGTAGTAGTGTGGGAGGAAGAAGAAGTAGTAGTGGCTGCGTAAAAAAGGAAAACTAGTTGTAAAGATAATCTAAGTGTGGGCGGAGAGAGTTGTAAAGTAGAAATAAGAGAAATACATGAAAGATGACATGTGTGAGACTAAAGGAGCAGCAAATGTAGCAGTGGTAACAGATGTAGAAATAGTAGTAGCAGTGGTAGTTGTAGTAGTAGTAGTGGTAGTAGTAGTAGTAATAGTTATAGTAGTAGTAGTAGCTATAGTAGTGGTAGTAGTTATAGTAATTATAGTAGTAGTAGTAGTAGTAGTAGTAGTAGTAGTAGTAGTAGTAGTAGTAGTAGTAGTAAAAGAAGGAAGAAGTAGAAGACAGAAGAAGACATGCGAAAGGAGAGAAGAGAAAGCAGAGAGGGGAGGAGAAAGGAGAGGAGGAGGAGGATATGAAGAAGCAGAATATTAAAAGCACGGACGCGAGAGGAGGTGGAGGGGAGAATGTAACATCTGTGAGTTATCTTGAATTAGTGGAAAATTTTGGTTTTGTTTTGACTAGATCGTGTTTTGAGATATGACATTCTAACATTCCACGTTACTGCTCTTTGTTGCCTTAATTCCACACTGACATAATTGGGGTTGGGCTAAAACTTTTCCGTTCCCGAGTTACTTCATAGGACAATTTCATTCCGCCATTTCACTCCATTAATGATCTACTTTGTGGGGGAAAGTTCAACAGAGTTGTCTTTCGCGGTGGCAACAATTTTCGTCACCATCATCAAGTGCCTTACAAGGTGGCGCAGGCGTTAGTGTCTCTCCACTTATCTCGGTCTTTGGTGTTCTGGAACAACTCTGCTGCTGATATTCATCGATGCAACCGTTTCAATTCATTCAGCACCATTTCTCTTGGTCGGTTTCTGCCTCTTTTCCCCTCGATGTTTCCCGTTGTCACGATGTTCTCCAATGCGTCTTCTCATCACATGAACAAAGAAAAGCTGTTTGTTTCTTTCTCATTGTTATATAATGTTCTAGTTTCATAACCCTCTTTCAGGCAATCGTCGTTAGTTACGCTGGCAGTCCAAGGAATTCGCAACTTTCGTCTTGTTGCTTCCATGTTCTTCCTAATTTGTTAATCTACATTCCAAGATTCACTGCCATACAGCAAAACTGACTCCATATAGCACTTCAGCACTCTCTTTCTTACATTCAATGATAGTGACTTATTGCATAAGATTCTTTTAATTTTTGAAATGCAGCATTTCGTCAAGGAGGTGTATGTGCATGAATTCAAACGTAGTCCCTACGTTTGTGATACAGGGAAAGCACACCGGCTACCATTCGTGTGGTTTCTAATCACTTTCCTCACACATGCGACCCAGTACCCCGTTCGGATCACACAAGGAGAATCTTGGCACAGTGCACGGATTCAATAGCTCCGACAAGGACCCGCAGGTGTTTATACTTGAAACACACTTTCTGTGGGTATGATTTTTTAAAGTTTGACATTTAGCCTGGGCATAGGGTGTGCTGGTGTAATGGTTAGGACGGCACGCTTAATTGGCATGAGCTGGGTCGGACGAGGGGTCAGTGTTATCTCGTCGTTCGCTAAGAGAGGGGTGGAGAAGAACTGGCCACCTAATCCCCTGTACATTCAAGACCTATACAATGTGATGGTCCTGCAAGCAGGCTCTTGCTATGTGACTGATTGTAGTGTTTTAGCACCCTCTACAGCTTGCTCTGTCCAGTTTTCAACTGTCAAGGGATCTCTAACCTGCAAAATAGCCACACTGGTCCTGAGTTTTCCACCCTAATCCGAGATGACTAGACGAAGATCCACTACCAACGGATCAGGATGGCATATACCATCATTTTCTCATTTTGTAAAACAATACAATACAGATCGTGTATCAAACCAGAACTGTATGCGTCTGTGGCGGATGCATGTGATGGGAAATGAAAGACAAGAAAAGGAGAAAGAAGATGAAAAAGAGGAAGAAGAAGAAAAAGAGGAAGAAGAAGAAAAAGTGGAAGAAGACGGGAAAAGAACAAGAAGAAGAAGAGAAAGATGAAGAGGAGGAAGAAGAATTGGAAGAAGAGAAAGAGGTAGAAGAAAGAGAAGACTGAGCCACAACAAGGTAGGACATTTGTATCTCAATCAAAAGACGGTTATAATCCCCAACAAGACAGATCTAGATGTGGAATACATGTCGTCACCTGTACACTGCCTGGCAACTATCTTAGGGCATCATCATCATCGTCATTATCATCATTATAGAGTGGCTTGTTCTGCGCAGGACTTTCCCCTGATAACATTATTTTGAAATGTCTATCATAAACCAGATATCATGCGGCTGGTGGCATGTGCAAATCACAGAGCACAATTGAGTTGTCTATCATAAGCCAGATATCTCGCGGCAGACCACCGAGCACAACTGAATACACCAACACTGCCTTTACCACTCGGTAACTCAAAAAAAAAAAAAAAGCATCTAATGTCTTTACAACATTACTCATAAATTCTACAAATCTATTTATTGTCTTTACAACTTAATTACTCAAACCTTTCAACTCTAATATTTAATGTCTTTACAAATCAATTACTTAAATTCTACAACTTGAGTATCAATTGCCTTTACCACTCAATTACTCATAAACTCTAAAACACTCAAGTATCAACTGTCTTTACAACTTAATTACGCTCATACTAAGAGTATTTAATAATCTGAGAAAATTACTTAAACTAAGTCCAAGCCTTTACTGACCTGACAACGCTTATTTTCTGACTACATCCCTCAAAGCACATAACAACCACCAGTCACAATAACAACCACAGTTACAAAGACAACCACAGTTACAAAGACAACCACAGTCACAAAGACAACCAACCACAGTCACAAAGACAACCAACCAAGGAAGAGATGATTCTTTATTTTTATCTGCCCAGTTTTATTTTCATCAAGACACTGAGTTTCATCATCATCAGTTACAACCAGGAGACTATCTACCAACAAGTCTACACCAGCAACCTTCTATCTGATAAAACATGAATGAAGCCAACAGTAATTTATGACAACTCAGGAAGCGTACAGTAAGTTTAATAACATCTCCAACATGCACATTATGAGAACCTCTGTAACTCTCACACAAACCATATGTAAAAATCACCCATTCCGTATATTACTTGTTATTGCAGATCATTAAGAACATTAGTGTCCTTTTTAATATTAGTATATTAATTTCAGAACCTCTGATTACCTGGTACCGTGGTTAATTAAGAATATTAGTATTCTTTTAAATGCTAACAAAATTACAGAACCTCTGATTACCTGGTACCGTGGTTAATTAAGAATATTAGTATTCTTTTAAATGCTAACAAAATTACAGAACCTCTGATTACCTGGTACCGTGGTTAATTAAGAATATTAGTATTCTTTTAAATGCTAACAAAATTACAGAACCTCTGATTACCTGGTACCGTGGTTAATTAAGAATATTAGTATTCTTTTAAATGCTAACAAAATTACAGAACCTCTGATTACCTGGTACCGTGGTTAATTAAGAATATTAGTATTCTTTTAAATGTTAACAAAATTACAGAACCTCTGATTACCTGGTACCGTGGTTAATTAAGAATATTAGTATTCTTTTAAATGCTAACAAAATTTCAGAACCTCTGATTACCTGGTACCGTGGTTAATTAAGAATATTAGTATTCTTTTAAATGTTAACAAAATTTCAGAACCTCTGATTACCTGGTACCGTGGTTAATTAAGAATATTAGTATTCTTTTAAATGTTAACAAAATTACAGAACCTCTAAGATTACTTGGCATTACAATTCATTATGATTATCAGTGTCCTTTTTAATACAAACAAGTTTAGAACCTTTGATTATTTGGTATTGCAAGTCATTAATAATATCAGTGTTCTTTTTGTTACAAACAATTTTAGAACCTCCATGATTACTTAATATTGCAGTTCATTAAAATTATCAGTGTATTTTTAAATACTAACATGTTAATTGTAGAATCTTTTACTCCCACACCAACATCATGTCAAATCATCTATTCTTTATCATTACACTCATTATCATCATCATCATAAAGTGCCTTGCCGACTGACAACCCAAACTGCCCCACATTTGCCAGAGCTAGAGTGTGTGCAGTGCTTTCGGCAGGCAGTTAGTTGCCGTGTGGAAGGAGACTGAGCTATATGGGATCGTATCTTGTGGAAGGAGACTGAGCTATATGGGATCATATCTTGTGGAAGGAGACTGAGCTATATGGGATCATATCTTGTGGAAGGAGACTGAGCTATATGGAATCATATCTTGTGGAAGGAGACTGAGCTATATGGGATCATATCTTGTGGAAGGAGACTGAGCTATATGGGATCGTATCCAGTGCAATAAAGTCTTTCACCTCCATGTCATTTAGCCCTCTTTTATGCTACTTGATATTAATTTACTGTCAGTGTTCTAATTCAATAACATACCAATTTGTAGGTCAGCAGGGCTAAATGGATAAGAACGCATGTTTCTTAAACATCCAGTGTGCTGGTGCCGAGGTAAGGGGTTCAACCCCTACACCGGACTGTTGGACTGAAATGTTGACCTACCCTCCTTGACTTTGGGATGTTAATTACAAGTGCCTCTGAAAAGAGTGGGTTCGCCTGATGGCAAGAGACACTGTTAATAGGGAAAGCTAATCTGCAAGCAAAATTCAGTCCAGCACGACTAGTAGTGTGTATGGACTACACTTGAGTTCAAAGCGAGCCACCACATTAAAAAAATACCAATTTGAGACCTCTGACTCACACCAGCATCATGTCAAATCATCTATGCTCTATACTACTTAATATTAAAGTTGACATCAGTGTTTTTTGTCCTATGTTAACACACCAATTTGAGAACCTCTGTGACACACCAGCATCATGTCAAATCATCTAGGCTCTATACTACTTAATATTAAAGTTGACATCAGTGTTTCTTATCCCATGTTAACACACCGTTTTGAGAACCTCTGTAACACACCAGCATCATATCAAATCATCTATGCTCTATACTACCTTATGTTAGATTTAACAATAAACATCAGTGTTCTAATTCAATGCTAACACACCCATTTGAGAACCTCCATGATTCTCATAAACATAGTACATATAATTTATGTACAAGCATTGCTACAAATTCGATCAAGAATACCCTACAAAACAAACAAACTTTAAACATTTAACTCAAAATCAAAAACTTCAATATGCTTAATGACAAACACGGACCACAAGTCATTGTTCTTACTGGAATAGATAATGTGTAGACATTTTACTCTCAGACTACCCTTAAATTCACATAACTGGCATCTCTTGTATAATTTACACAACATGAGAAACAAGTGATTTTCACATGTTACAATATATATGCTCATTTATATTATACTACTTATTATAAAAGTTGGTAGCAATGCTTCCATGTTTCACACATCAGTTTGAGAATCACTGATTCATGCACAAATGAGTTATGAAAAAAAAAAATAATCACCTTTTCTCTATAACAATTAGTATTAAAGATCACTACAACATCACTAAGACAACACCAAACTTTTGCTTTCATGTTTTACATAGACAATCACAGATTGACATACAAATCTCACCCTCTATCATAATTAGAATCTGAGCTTACACAAAAGTCAGGACCTCTAAGCTCTAATTCTATCTCAGTACGCTACTTAACTAGACAATCACTGATTAATCACAAAATGTTATATAAAAGCTACCCACACTCAATGCTAATTAGTTTTAGAGTTTACTGCAAAGTTAGAATCTGTTTTGTATACTTTACACATCAGTTTGAAAACCACTGACATTCACACACAAGTATCATGTAATATCACATTCTTCACACCAATGCTGTTCAACCTTTATTGTTCATGTACCCCAAGATATAATATATTGTTACGTTTGTACCCCACGACATATCTTTGTGCTTGAACCCCAGGATATAATATATCTTTATGTTTGTACCTCAAGATGTATCTTTATGTTTGTACCACAAGATATAATATCTCATCTCATCTCATCATGTTCCTCTTGTACCTTGCGGTGTCGAGGTGAAGTATAAACTTCGTGAGAGTGCCCGAGTATGGGCTTCATATATTGATATTCCCATGGACTCTGCTATTCCCTCCGTCCAATGTTTACGTGGTCAGCCTCTTCCTCTGATTCCATCTGGTCTGTACATCATTGCTTGTTGTGGTATGCTGTTGACTGGTAACCTACTTGCATGGCCAAACCATTTGACTTGCTGCTTTCTGATAAAATCTAGTGCTGCTTTAACCCCCACTTTAGTCCTGATTTCTTCATTTCTGATCTTATCTCTTCTTGATACGTTGAGTATTCTTCTCAGGAACCTCATTTCTGTTGTTGTGACTTTTCTTTTCTCTTTTTCTGTCATTGTCCAGGTTTGGCATTGGCAGCATAGAGTTGGCAGGAAGATTGTGTTGTAAAGTGCTTTCTTAGTAGTTATTGATACATGTTTGTTCTTTAGTATTGGTGCCATTTGTCCAATGAGTTGATTTGCCTTATTGCACCTATTTTCGATCTCGTCTTCTGATCTGCCATTTGATGATATTATACTTCCTAGGTACTTGAAACTCTTTACTTGTTTCAAGGGATGTTCATTTATGTTTGTACCCCAGGATATAATATATCTTTATGTTTGTACCCCAGGATATAATATATCTTTATGTTTGTACCCCAGGATATAATATATCTTTATGTTTGTACCCCAGGATATAATATGTTTGTACCCCAAGATAAAATATATCTTTTTACGTTTGTACCCCACATTAGTGAACAGTGTGAGCTATTCATCCACCATAAAAAAATAACATTTCATTTAAAATAAATAAAGGTGACATACAATATAGCATACTGAAATATACACTGAAAGGTTTCAGTAGTTTCATGATGAAACATTAAGTTGTCAATCTGCAAACATGTTTCCATGAACTTCAGTTCCAGAAGTTTCCACAGCAGATTCCCAAGGAAGAATTGGCCACCATGAAAAATACACAGCAGAAGTGGTCACTGTAGGAGTCTGATTTTTCTAGCGTGCAATATAACAAAATACAAGAATGCAGTATGCGATGGCTGTGATCCAAGAGAACGAGCCAATCATAGATCATGATGTTATCTGGTACTGAAAGAGCAAACAAAAGTACCCCCATAGATATGTTTAAGGAGACCAAAAGACAACCTATGGTGCTGTTGTCTTCACACTCCTGCAGACATCAACCTGAATATATTTACTGAAAGTGGTAGTCACCTTGTTGGTATCTCCACAGAGTTTAAAAAACAGAGAGAGTGTAGGTCGAAATATTTCAGTTGCTCGTTTCTGCAAATGTTGATATTCTTGCAGCAAATGTTTAGTTATTTTACCAATTCACCAGTTAGGTTTATTGTATCTCCTGTGTACACATGCTCCAGGCTGAATTCCCCCAGTTCGAATCTGTTTTGGTAAGATAACCTACACATCTGATTTATGTCCACCACTGGATCGACAAGACATGATCCGGAGAAGAAATCGGTTTCTTCTAGGGATACACATTCTCCAGGTTCAATGTCCCTGTTTTATACTGTTCGGAATTATACCAAGGCAGTTCTCCTGTTTTAAGTCTGATAAATACGAGAAATGCTTGCTATTATTTTGTATATGAAGCAAAGTGTGAACTTTCATAATGAAAAGATTACCTTTTACAGTTATAAGAATTTCCCTCCTGAAATGTTACAGAAAATCATATGAATGTTACAAATATATCTCCCAATGTTACAGTCAACTATATGAATGCAACAGATAAGCCTGTGCAGGCTACAGATAATCCTGTCAGAACATTTTCATAAGTTATTCGATTATCCTCACTGCACATTGGACTATCAATCCATGAGTGCTCCTCTCCTCTCCTCAGTATCTCCCTCAGCGTACAGAGACTGACGACACCGGTTCTGTGTTGCTTGACTATTCTTCTCTACCCCCATACCCTCCTGTCTGGCTTCATCCCGTTTCACTTGATGTTCTTGCTGTCTGGTCAAAGTCACAGATTTACATTTGTCTTGATTCATTTTAACCACCCTGCTTCTCTGATGGCATTCAATATATCAGCCCATTCCCTGCTCATTCGTTTTCCACAATAGCTACAAGTCTATCAGCGTCCTCATTTCCTCCTACACCAGCAAGTCCTGGCACAAAAATAAAACATATTTATCGGGTTTGACTTCCACTGTTTTCAAGCCCAGCCCATCTCGATCTGTCTGATCATACTTATTGAGTCGCTGAGGAAGCATGTCTTGGTGAAAATCTGTCTCCTTAAGTTTTATAGATAAACTCAATGCCACATGTATTTTCATGTTATGAATTTCTTAAAGTATGACTTAACTCTCAGAGACTTACAGACAATTCTCAGAACATTACATAATAACTTGTGAAAATTTTACACTAAACAAAACGGGATGTATTGAGAAATCTCAACAATAATGTACAGACAATAAAAAGCTACTTATGAAGCATAAAGAATTTGACTTCCAGAGCGTCATGTTATAAAAAAATACTGTATTCCACTTGTGTTGTACAGAAAGTATTTTGATCCATAAATTATTTTGACAGGGTAAAAAAAAAAAAACTACAAGGTCATAAAAATACTGTAATTGTTGAAAGTGGTTTTAAGGGCCCAGCCATTGAGACCGTGTCATGTGATGTTATACAGCCAATGAAATAACTGTGTTGGCCAATCACATTCTGCCAGTAAGTATAGAAAAGTTAAGTATAGGACCCTTTTGCATATTGAAATATATATGGTGCTATCTCCATATTTTGTATTGACCAATCAACACTTGATGGGTGATGTGGTCAACCACAGGCCACCTTTACTTCCCACAACATTTCCAGGTACACATATCAGGATGAACCGACTCTGGGAGTCATGCTAATTACACAAAAATCCTGCCAAGATGGGGATTTAAACAACCACATCATCCACTGAGTGCCGATTGGTCTATAAAAATATGGAGCCAGCACCATATACCCCAAGGTGTAGAAAATGGTCCTGAAATAATACATAGAGGTCAATGGTGAGCCAGAGATGCCCTTGCCCTGGACGCTGTAAGTCGGCAGTCCAGGTTTCTTGAAAATAGAAAATAAGTAATCTGCCAAGGAACTGTAGGATATTCAATTAGTGAACATCATCATTGCACTCTGGGCAGGTCCAAAAGTGCTGCGTCTTCTTAACCATCCCCCGCCAGCATATATCCACTAAAGACGTTTAAGCAAACCCCCGTCTCCATGCGTGCAGTCTTGGAAGCTGAGGCCTGGTCTCAAGCTGTTGAGACACTGGCTGGCCAGATGAAAAGGGATCAACATGGTTCAATTCACCCTGAAACTGAACGTCTTAACAAGTTGATGATCAGTTACACATTCAGAAACACGTTTCGATGCCATGTAATAATCAATGCATCCACACATCAGAACTAATGACTATTTCAGAAACGTGTTTCCATGCCAAGTAATAATCAATGCATCCACACATCAGAACTAATGACTATTTCAGAAACGTGTTTCCATGCCAAGTAATAATCAATGCATCCACACATCAGAACTAACAACTATTTCAAGAACCTGTTTCCATGCTATGTGGTAAGTTAGGATATGTTGTTGGGCTCATATCTTTAGGCCAGTCAGCACTCCAAGGGTGCAGTGATCAGTATAATGGCCAACAGTGAAACAGTAGAAGATAAACATGGACCACGGAGTGAACTAAAAGACAGTGAATTTCATACAAGAGACAACATTCCAGATAGTGACAAATTTCAAGCAAACGAAAGGAGAAGAATGGCCAATAATTAACTTCCCAGCGAATTGTTTGGTACCTATTTCTTGAGCTTGGGTAGACACAGGAGATCATTATAAAAAATCCTTACCTCTAGGGAGATCTGAACTGAGGACCACTGAGATGACAGGAGCTAGTGTATTACCACTGAGTACATGATGCTACTAGATTACACTGTCTAAATAATATCATGTATTTTTTTGGGTTTTACTTCTACTTATGCCATTAGGTGTCATGGGGAGGGGTAATTGAAGTTCCAGCGTCTGTGACTAGCATCTTTCCTCCAATTATCATGAGCAGAGTTTTTAGGATCAAGTAAATTCCCTACTGGTTTGCTAGACCAGTGGTAGGTTCCTTATCTACTTAACCCTTGTATATTTGCTACTACCACCATGTCAAACCCACCACTGGTCGCCTACTGGCAAGCTTCGAGCTGTGCCAGGTAGGACTGATCAAAACTGAATTAGGAGAAAAATAAAAATTCTCGCTCTCCTATGTTGCGTGCCCGGAAAACAAAATAGTCGTTCTGGGAATCGAGACGTCACGAGATGGTGATGATCATCATATCATATATATGGGAATGGTATTCAATTTGGTATACAATTTTATTTATACTCTGATGCTGTGGTAAATAAAAACAAATGGAGAAGAGAAGACAAATAAGGGAAAGAGTGGCAAAGGAGAACTGGCAAAAGAAGAAATTTATGTAATGAGGTACTTAGTCAAGGAGCCGTGGTGGTAGAGTGGCCAGTGTGTCTGCTTGGCAAGGCAGTGGATGCAGGTTCAACCCCCAGCAGTGGCAGAATTGTTCTCAATCAGTAAAGCTCTGGAGCCAGTCCAGCCTCATGAAATAGGTTCTGGACAATTTGCAGATACTTGGTCAGAAAAGGTGGCATGGAAGATAACTGGCCACTGCATCTCATGATAATATGGCCTAAAATCTGTGAAGGCCCTACACCAGCAGTATCTGCAAGGAGATACCTTTACCTGTTTGCTAGGTCAAGTCACTCGGTCATCTTTACCACCATCATTAAGTGTCTGACTGACGTGCATTGACGACCATGCTTCTCCACATCCTGATATCTCCAACGGCATGAATTATCCATGTGCTGATACCCGTCCATGCCATCACACAATGATATCTCCAACGGCATTAATTATTCATGTGCTGATACCCGTCCATGCCATCACACAATGATATCTCCAACGGCATGAATTATTCATGTGCTGATACCCGTCCATGCCATCACACAATGATATCTCCAACGGCATGAATTATTCATGTGCTGATACCCGTCCATGCCATCACACAAGGCTGCCGAGAATCTTCTCTAGCTGTCTTCCTCTATTTATCTTACCATAAATTTCTCCTGTTGTCACATGTTCCAGCTTTACATGTAACATTAATCAATGTCAAGAATCTTCTCTAGCTGTCTTCCTCTATTTCTCTTACCATAAATTTTTCCTGTTGTCACATGTTCCACCTTTGCATGTAATATTAATCAATGCGTCAAGAAGTAACGACTGTGGTTTCACCTTTACATTTAATTCCATTGCAATCTCTACAACATTTCATACATTAACAACAATAAGCAAGAATTTCAAGTATTGTAACACCAAGCATATTACCGATACACACAAAATTATCCACCTGCTTACAACTTTATCGACTTCCCAGAATCCAACAAAACTAAAAAATGATACAAGAAAATTTCAGAAATTATTCAAAACAATATAAAATACAGAATGTATTTGTATATAAATAAGCAAAAATCAAATACATTATTTGCTATGTTTACTGAAAAAATGGAATCAATATATGGAACAAACTTCATATAAAATTCAGACATATTTACAATAATTTTTACAATTAATTATAATGTACCAATAAACAAAGCAAATATGTAGCATCTGAAAATATTACAGCATTTCAAGCCTAGAATAAGAGTTATAACAACGTAATGAAGTATGTTAGACTTTTCACCACCTCTCACACACAAAAGAAAAATCAACTCAAAATACGACACACTAAATTCATCTTGAAAATAAATGATTCAGATGGTCTGCTGATGCCGAGGTAGCGGGTTCAACCCCTACACTAGTCAGCTGGACTAAAATGTTGAATTCTCGTCCTTGACTTGGGGACATAAATTGCAAGTAACTCAGAAGTTGGAGTGGGTTCATCTGATGGCGAGGGACAATAGTAATAGAGAAAGCTAATCCACACACAAAAATCAATACAAAGTAGTTGCTTGAGGGATTATGGTTAAAAGGCATAAGAAGAACTTATGTAAAAAAACCTTCTCTTTTACATCTTTCTTTCTCCTCTTCTCCCCCAGGGCACAGTTAGGTGAAATAATTCTTTTTCATTTCAAATATAATTATTCCTTTCCTTGTCATTATTTTTCTGTGTGAGGAAACAGAGGCAAACATGGCAGTGAATCCTGTCGGTTATATTAAACGTAATTACCACAGAAAGCCTGAGCAGCACAATGGTCCAACGTTCATCTGCTGGCACGACAGACATAGACTGGAACCCACTTTGGGACAGATTTCTCAATTTAATTTGGCTCCCAAGTCCACCCAGCCTAAAACTGGTACAAGAAAATATCCTGAGAATGAACGAAGGAACTGTTTTCAAAGGTTTAAGCATTGGGCACGCAGGCCAATCTGACATTCTGCCCTCAAATGTTCTACTAATGTGAAAGCTCTTCATTGGACGCTGTCTTGTGATAATCTTATTACATGACCAAGCCATCTGATTTGCTATTTTCTAAAAACACACACACACATGATGTTTCTATCGTACAAAAGTAAACGCTGTAGTAGAGAAGTAATAATCATCATGTGCTATCCTGATAATCGTGGGTGGTCATGTTTCACCATCTCATGCGATCACCAGAGTCGGGGATCAGCTCTGTGTTCTTGTCTCAACCATACTACGTGGCCAAGACATCCAGGTATTTATTTCTTATACCATGTTTTAGTCTAGAACTATGTTCTGGTTATGCAATGTTCTTGTCTAGAACTATGTTCTGGTTATGCCATGTTCTTATCTAGAACTATGTTCTGGTTATGCCATGTTCTTGTCTAGAACTATGTTCTGGTTATGCTATGTTCTAGTTTCACCATGTTCTAGTTTCGCCAAGTTCTAGTTATGTCATGTACTTGTTATACTATGTTCTAGTCACTCTATGTTGTAGCCTATATTATTTTAGAAGATCTATGTTGTAGTCTATATTATTTTAAAAGAAGTACACCATCAGAAAAGCAATGTATTCAACATTTTCTGTTCCCAGACACCAACATACAATCATACATTTAACATGCAAACAGTCAGTATGTATAAATACACTAGGCATCTTAAATCATGGTTTTTAACACATACACTTGGCTCAGATAAGAACAGTAGACACAAGAAAATCATGTTTTTGACATAGAAACACCAACAATACTTCTACTAGCCTATCATCAAAGCGTTCCATCACTTGAAATTGCGCATTGTGTGTTGTTTAACACACAGAAAATGGACGAATGTTAAGATCAGCTGAAGCAGCTGCTATTCATATAGCCAAGCCAACTTTGCGTAAACAAAAAGACATTCAGACCAAAGTTGACAATTTAAATTACTGTGGGAATATGCGTGTTGTATATTTCAGCTTGCAGGATTAATCTTTTTTGCTTTAGTTTATGTTTGTGGCCTCTACAGTATGCACCTGATGAGATGCAGTGAAATATGGCAGGCAATACATAGTGCAATCTATTGCTTGTGTCTTTATTATTCAAATAGAAACGCTAGGGCCCATGTGAGAAATCTACTTTTAGCATACATACATTAGTAAATGATTAAAAACAATACAAACATGAAATCATTTTAACATACAAATATTAGTCAGATGAAAACTACACACGTGAAATCATGTTTTTAATGGAAACATTACTCTAAGATTAAAAACAATACATGTGTGAAATCATGTTTTCAGAATACAAAAACTAGGTGTAGATAATTGCACATACATGAAATTGTTCTGAACATACGTACAAAGATGATGCTAAGTTAAAAGGAGTTCTTTGTTTCTTTATCCCTGTTTTGTCTTTCACCATCATATTAAAAAAGAGACAGACAGATAGACGGACTGATAGACAGATAGATAGATAGATAAATAGATAGATAGACAGACAGACAGACAGATACATATGGAGAGAGAAAGAGAGAGAGAAAACAGAGAGAGAGAAAACAGAGAGATGAGAGAGAGAGAGAGAGAGACACTAGTGCACACTTCATACATGGTGGTATTCAAAGCCTCAGATGTTCCAATTGTCCATAAGTCAATATGTGAAAGCTCTTTATGGGATGCTGTTTTGTGGTAATCTCATTACATGACCAAGCCACCTGATTTGCTATTTTGTAAAAAAAAACAACACACATGATATTATGCTTCCATCGTACAAAATTAAGGCTGATATGAACACATCTGACATAAGATCACTATACATAAACTATACACACCTGCTAGCAGGCTATATACAAACAGAACATTTAAAGCAGGATTGTGATCATAAGCAGATGATCCCCATAAAACGCAGTCTTTCACAGCCACCTGTGGCGGTTTCAAATAGAACAAAACAGAATATAATGATAAATAGTCAACCCGGGAGGCAAAACAAATATCTAGTGCTCTTCAAAAATTAAAACAACAGAATAAATTTTGGCGTGGGACAGATAGACCTACACAAATTAGATTTTTTAAGAGCATGCATATTTCCCATTGCAACATTCGCCTGTGAGACCTGCACACTTACTAAACAAGCTGAACAGCGCATAAATGCCTTTGAATACAATCGTTATAGATGGGTTCAAAGAATATCTTGGATATTAAAAAAGAACACATGCATCCATACAACAAGATCTGAATATTGAAGAAGGTTGCCTATTAAAAACGATTTAAAATAAAGAATATTGAAATATTTTGATTACTTGAAATGACATGAAAGTTTGGAGAGAAAAATAATGGAGGGGTTTATGCCCGGGAAGAGAGGAAAGGGAAGGCCAACGAGAAGCTGGGGGTAGGATGTGGCAGATGATCTCCAGATGGGTGTATCGGACGTGGGACATCTTGCTTATGACCGACAAGTTTTCTGGAAGGTTGTTATGTGAGCGAAGTTCTGCAAAGGACATGCTACTGAATGAATGAATGAGGAGGCAAAACAGCCTAAATGGGAAGTAATTCACTGCCAAAGATAACACACACACACACATACATGGGAGAGACAGTAGTGTAGTGGTTAGGCCTACCTACGTCGGCCGGCTGGCCCGGTGGTCATGAGTTCGAATGAGCATCCAGGCAGATTTGTGAAGCTGGCTTGCTGGTTGACCCAGCCTGAAATGGGAGCCAGGAAATGTGGTGACTAGTTCAGATGGCCGGCGTGATATTGACCACATCACCCACTTCCGATTGGTCTGCACAAAATATTGGACTGGCACAACATACTTGATGCACCATAAGGCAAGCACGAACGAGAGAGAGAGAGAGAGAGAGAGAGAGAGAGAGAGAGAGAGAGAGAGAGAGAGAGAGTGAGAGAGGAGAGAGAGGGGAGAGAGAGAGGGGATAGAGAGAGGAAAGAGAGGGAAAGAGAGAGGAGAGAGAGTAGAGAGAGAGGGGAGAGAGAGAAGAGAGAGAGAGTGGAGAGAGAAAGGAGAGAGAGGGGAGAGAGAAGAGAGAGAGAAAGAAATAGAGAGAGACAGACAGACAGACAGAAAGATAGACAGACAGACAGACACTTGGGTCAGTGGATGGCTTAAGAACCAATCAGGTATTATTGTAGTTTGAAAATCTTGCTGCCAAATTTTTTTTTCCCCGCGTTTCCATCCCGTTTCAGGATATTGTGGTCAACACCAGCATCTTTCAGCTGTATGTTGATTCCTAGGCTAGATTACACTCATCAGTACGCCACGACTTTCTGAGCGACCGGCTCCATACTCTCATAAGTCACTGGCGCGACTCAAACCACTTCTAATTCTCGTGCGCTCACGTCAACCACGAGAGTATTCGGGATTAACGGAGAAAGCTGCTAACCCCTCGGCCAGGCAGCCGGCTTGCTGCCAAATACAAACTTTAAAATTAGTAAATCTTCCCTACACACACAGTCATGGCATAGGGGTTAATGTGCTTGCCTTGCCTGCCAAGGAGGTCAGGGTTTAATTCCCAGCCAAAGCAGGATTATTTTTTTCTGAGCTGTACGAGTCAGGGGTCAACTGTGGTAATCACACAGCCTGGCATGTATAGCACTGACAGCACACCACAAGATGACAGCACCCTACATGACAGCACATCACATGACAGTACATCACATGACAGCACATCACCTGACAGTACAGTACAAGATGAGGCAAAGTGGAAAACCAAAAAAAACAGTGATGGCAATGAGGAAAAGTGGTCATTAGTCCACAAAATCCTCTTCACAAACACCAGCTGTGGTCATCACCATCATGTGCCTTGCCAGCTGGCGTAGGCGTTCATGTCTTTCCACAGATCTCGGTCCATGGTGTTCTGGATCAACTCTGCTGATGAGATTCCTCAATACAATAGTCTCAGTTCATCCAGCATAATTTCTCTTGGTCTGCCTCGGCCTCTTTTTCCATCCATTGATCTTTCCAGTCTCACACTTTCTCAAATGTCTCTTATCATATGACCAATGAATGCTGTTTTTCTTTCTTAGTTGTATATAATGTTCTAGTTTCGTTATCCTCTTCCAGGCAATCATTAGTTCATGCAGCAGTGGAACACAATAAAAAAAACTGCAACAGAAAAGACCAGATGTGAGAAAGAAAGAAAGGCAACACGTCATTTCATCTCAACATAATACAGACCAAGCCAACTTTTACCACTGTGGGCAGTCACTTTATCTCAACAAAATACATACCAAGCCATCTTTTACCACTGTGGAAAATCTAAGGTAGGCTTTGCTACAGGTGGTTGTGAAATTAGGCTAAACCCTGACAATTTCATTCCATGAAATAATTACCAAATTAATGGAGATAAATATTTACATAAATGAAGAATGTGAGTAAAAAAAGGAAAGGAACCTTTTCCACACCTCAAAGCATATATTGTATATGGTGCTTACCCCATATGTCAATATACCAATTGTTATGCCATGGGTGATGTGTCAATATAACCTTTACTTCCCAGAAATGTCATTGCACCCACTTTACGCCGGGTTGATCTGAAGAAACCCCCACCTTGATCGGGATTGGAACACATGACTACAGCAGGCAAGCTAGTCACTGCGCTACCGTGATCCCCATGTAAAAATACTGAAGAAACAACAAAACAATTATGAAAGCTGTGACATTTACATGTAATTACATAATACATGGTTATTTATTAACGCATAAATTATCAAAAGCCATTAACTGTGGTACATTTCATGAAGTTGGAAACAAATAGCAGCATCTCATTCAAACTTGCCAAACAAAATACAAAAATATGTTGAAAATGGAAAAACTATGGCTGGAATTATGCACACACCTCCGATAGAAAAATTTTAAGTAAAATAATTCCGCCACAGCATGTTTAAAAAAAAATAATCTGGCAGCTAATTATGTTAAATTCAGTCACAAGATGCTTTAAATATACACACAACTTGATCAAAATCATGAAATCATAGACAGCAAAGATGTGGTTTTTGAAAAAGATGTTGAAGATATGCACAGAGGAACAAAACAATAAAATACTGACATAATAACAGCTGTGGTGGATAGTAGATAACTCAGCAACACCATCAGACAAATTACACTAATGAGGCATTTTGTTAAAATTTAGTTGCATGTCCTTAACAAGACCTCACAATCAATCCCAGCATGTCTTTAACAAGACCTCACAATAAACCCCAGCATGTCTTTAACAAGACCTCACAATAAACCCCAGCATGTCCTTAACAAGACCTCACAATCAACCCCAGCATGTCCTTAACAAGACCTCACAATCAACCCCAATATGTCCTTAACAAGACCTCCAATCAACCCCAGCATGTCCTTAACAAGACCTCACAATCAACCCCATTGTGTCCTTAACAAGACCCCACAATCAATCCCAGCATGTCTTTAACAAGACCTCACAATCAACCCCGGCATGTCCTTAACAAGACCTCACAATCAACCCCAGCATGTCTTTAACAAGATCTCACAATCAACCCCAATATGTCCTTAACAAGACCTCACAATCAACCCCAGCATGTCCCTAACAAGACCTCACAATCAACCCCAGCATGTCCTTAACAAGATCCCACAACCAATCCCCAGCATGTCCTTAACAAGACCTCACAATCAACCCAAGCATCTGGGAAGGTTAACCCGGTCAACAAATGCCCGCAGAAGTCAGATGTGTCGGCCTAATGGCGCAAGATCGCAGCTCTACTGTAAACAGGCACAATGCAGTCACGTCCGGAAAAAAAAACTCAGGATGAACGCAGAAGAAGAAGACAACCTAAGCATGTTCTTAATAAGACCTCAGAATCAACCCCAGCATTTACTGATAGCTTGTGAGTTTCTACACAATTTTACGTTCAGTAGTTTTCCAGTATTTTCTGAACAGCCAATGCTCATACCATTGTGAAAATCAACACAAAGCAGTCAGTCTCTAAATGGCTTGCGGCTGACTCGAAGATGACTGTTGGGATTATGAAACTACACTCATGACCCTTAGGCCACAGGTGGTGAAGGTATATCAGAAGACGAGGTAAAAATGGAGAACAGGCTTGTGAAAGAAAATTCTGGACATGAAAAGCAAAGACAGGCACATATGTGGAAATCTATACAAGAAATGTGATTGTTATTTTTTGGCTTTTGCTCGCTTTGCATCAAGCATAGTCCATACAAACACTACTACTTCTAGTGTACTGAACTGATTTTTAAATGTGGATTAGCTTTCCTTATTACCAGTGTCTCTCGCCCACTCCGACTTCTGAAGTACTTGTAATTTACGCCCCCAAGTCAAGGGATAGTAGTCAACATTTGAGTCCAACTGACCGGTGTCAGGGTTGAACCTGCTACCCCAGTATCAGTACACCGGATATTTAAGAGCGAGCACTCAAATCCAGTCGATCATGCCACCCTCTGTGTGCCAGAAATGATAGTATAAGCAAAGTAAACAGAATATCAGATACCAGTATTTCTGCATCTGTGTCAGACATGCAACACGCTACCAGTGTCTACAATTTCAAACTATGGCATGTTTCACAATTTCCCTGACATACTGAGATGAGGGTTCCTCGACAAACTGAGACGAGGGTTTCCCGACAAACTGAGATGAGGGTTCCCTGACAAACTGAGACGAGGGTCCCCCAACATACTGAGACGAGGCTTCCCTGACATACTGAGACGAGGATTCCCTGACATACTGAGACGAGTGTTCCCTGACATACTTAGATGAGGGTTCCCTGACATACTGTGATGAGGGTTCCTGACATACTGAGACGAGGATTCCTTGACATACTGAGATGAGTGTTCCCTGACATACTGAGACGAGGGTTCCCCAACATACTGAGGTGAGGGTTTCCCCGACATACTGAGACGAGGGTTCCCTGATATACTGAGACAAGGGTTCCCTGATATACTGAGACGAGGGTTCCCTGATGTACTAAGATAAGGGTTCCTTGATATACTGAGACGAGGGTTCCCCAATATACTGAGACGAGGGTCCCCGATATACTGAGACAAAGGTTTGAAATCAACTGTGGCCGACTTGGAAGCAGACTGTTGATTTCATTGGTATGAGACATCGGTCGTTAAGAAAGCAATGGCAAGCTACGGAACTAACATTGCCTAGTAAATAAAAACAATAAATGCTGCGATATGCACAAAAAAAAAAAAAACCCACACAAACTATACTACTTGGCGGCAGCAAACCCCTCTGATCAATACTAAAATATGTTGGGATCAATACAACATCCTGTCAAGGACCTACAACTAACTTTTCTAACATGTCAGACTGTGAAACCACAATCTGTGTTTGACTGACACCTAGCAAAGTAACATGTCACAGACAATTTCAAGTACAATCTTACTTAGGTCAGTATTTCCCATAATGCAGTGTCATTGGTGGGCATCAAAAGTGGGCATTTGGTACAGGACTGGGTCATTTTTATTTAAGACCGGAAATCTTAGAACATTGCATGTCTCTGGAATGTCTCCAAAATTGACACACAGTCGCACAGATTCATATAAGAAATCATGAAAACTATCAGTAAGATGGATAACAGATACACCGGATGGGAGATGTACACAGAAATAAAATAAACTGCAGTTTATAAAATGCAAATTATCTCATGCAGTAAGTCCTTGCCAATGGAGATTAGGTACATATTTCTTGCCTTAACAACTGAATTCTAGCCAGTTATTTGATTAGAAAATAACTGAATTCTAGCCAATGACACAAGAAAAAGGCTGTGAATTCTTGCAAGTCAATAAACAATATGGCCGTGAATCCTTGTCAGAAAATAATCAAGAAAATGGCTGTGAACACTGGTCAATTAGTAATCAAGCAGAAAATGGCTGTAAATCCTGGGTAATTAGTAAACACACCCAGAAACTTTCTGATCTACATAAATGTGGTTATACAGAAGAATTCCAACAATATTGGACAGCAAAATTAGTAATCTCAGTGTTTTGAAAGAGGTAAACACAAAAACAACCTATCAAACATGAAAAGGAAGCAGTTAGCAATTTCTGGCTACAGTATAAGTATGGAAACACCTGCAGACATTGTAACAAGTGATATACACTTTGATGGAGAATGATACACTCTTATGGAGAATGATACACTCTGATGGAGAATGCAAGTTGTGAAGAAGTGTAATCATCCATGCCAGCTGGTCAGGAACTTCATGATAATGAAGAGTAAAATAAATATACAATGACCCAGTCAGTATTACATGCCTTCTTTTGAACCACCGTTTATGAAATAAATCAGGCATGAAAACAGTAACAAAGAAAGCTGGAAGGAAGATGACAATCTGAATATTCTCAACTACAATCAATGGCAACATGCTGGACATTCTGGGATCAATAAATGGCATCTATAACTGTGGTGGTGGTATGACTGGTGTCCTTCTCTACCAACAGAGTAGTTCTGGGTTTCTTGTATGTAGACTGGAGGATATCAAAGGCTAGGGAAAGCAAACATGAAAACATGCATGAAGTCAGAGGATTGACAAACCAGTGCAATGCAACTCACTATACTGATGTCCTGGGTTCGGTTTCCAGCAAGACATGAATGAGTACTGTCTGATTAGAGCAGAGCTGGGCTCCACCTACACTCATGAAATGGATGCCAGAGTGAAAATAACATAAAGACCAGAGCATGATAGTTTCAACAAGCTAGCAGGACATGGGCACTCCCTAGGAGCTTTACACTTAATGAGAACAAGACAGTGTGGGTTGCTCGCCTTCACCAAATGGGTTTCAGAAACTCTGTCACTTACAACTGGAGCACCAAAGCAAACTCCAGACTACAGCCTTTAAGACTGTCCAGAACTTGCCAGACAGAAGGGAAATTTGGCCCACATGGGCAACCTTACATGGTGAATTATGGGAAGCTGTTGATTGCCCATTCTAGGATTGAAGCATAGTAAGCATTGATCTCTTGGAGAGAATGTGCTTTGGAGTTTGCTATGGTGCTCCACATTTGCAAGTGGCAGAGTTTCTCTGAAAGACATTCTATGAAAGTTGTATTCTGAGTTCAAGATGTCCTACTGAGGGGTCTAAGTTCAAGATGTCCTATTGGTGGGTCTGAGTTCATCATGTCCTATTTCAAGCCTGAAGATGCTGGCTTCTTGATTCTGCCACTGACATATACATTTAATCATATATTCAGGTGAGTGTTGTCACCTGTTAGTTTCAGAAAAATCGCAGCTTGTTGATGCAATCATGCTCTGGTCTGTAATATTCATTTGATGGACCAAAGAACACAACCGCCAACATCTGGTGCCAGTGTCACAGTAAGAGATTCTCTTCCTCTTTCCTATGCCAGCCAGAAATAAAGTAAAGAACTGATTTTACGACTCACTTTATGAGCTACTAGCATGACAGTTGTGAGCTGCAAGTATGATAGTTGTGAGCTGCTAGCATGACAGTTGTGAGTTGCTAGTATGACAGTTGTAAGCTGCTAGCATGACAGTTGTGAGTTGCTAGTATGACAGTTATGAGCTGACAGCATGACAGTTGTGAGTTGCTAGTATGACAGTTGTGAGCTGCTAGCATGACAGCTGTGAGCTGCTAGCATGACAGTTGTGAGTTGCTAGTATGACAGTTATGAGCTGACAGCATGACAGCTGCAAGCTGATAGCATAACAGTTGTGAGCAAACCTACAATTGACAATCACCTATCACTTCGAGATAAACTATTTGCTTCTGCTGAGACAAACATATGCATGCTAGGGGCTAAAAATGTATGCTAGCACAGGTCAGAGGAAACACTATGTGGATCAAACTGGGACCACAAGCAGGATTTATATGCCCACCATAATTATACGAATGATATCCCCTCAACATTGAATCAATGCCGAAGAATAATATATTGCCACATGTGACCTTCCATTTGGACAGAAGGACGATATATCACCATACTAGGATCATCATGTTATTTGTTTTGTTTCATGGCATATTCCACAATTTCAATGCTCAGTGAACAGAAAAAAAAAAGTTAGTCGCATATCCTTTATAGGATGTAGCAGTGAACCCCAGCATTTTTTGGCTGCGTCCGTAATCCCTTCAGTGAACGGAAATTTACATGATAATACTTGTCCATTTGATTGGGTACCATGTTTGGTCCAAACCTATTTTCTGCTTGGCACTGAATCAGTTAATCCTTTACAGGGCACAGCAGGCGAAAACGTCTTTACTACCGAATGGGCAAAACGCCTGAAAGTGTCGTGAAAACTAAGGGTTGTAAACACGCAATCTCAAGATTCTGTGAGACTTCCCATTGTTTATATCGAGTTTTGCTTATAACTTGACAGCATGGGCGCCATTTGCAAGTGTTTTCTTTAAATTTTATCAGATTTTAAAAGTTTTTAGGTTTTTTTGCTGTGTTGTTCAAAATGGATTTCGACGATTCTTCAAGTGTTAGCAGAGATTTTGCTGGGTTCAATTTAAGTGACAATGAAGTGCATGAAGTTGACTATGAATCGGAGCAAGATATCAGTGATATCAGCGTATGCAGTGTATGCACTTCAGATCTGTCAGACTTTGAAGAAAGTGATTCTGATTCTGAAAATGTGGCTGAAGAAAGTAAGGCCGTATAGATGACTGACAATCACAAACAATATTTTGTATTTTGTAAATATGTGTGTTCATGTGTGGATTACTGGCAACATTGGATTATTTATTTCACATGTGAGTAAAATTATAAATATGCATTCATTTTCCTTCATTTTGTATTTTATTTCACAAAAAATCTGTTCACTAACACCTTAGATTTGATGTTTTTACTAACGTAATCCTAAATCTTACTGAAAACCTGAAAAATCTTGCCCGTTCAGAGATAAAAAAAAGGAAAAACGTGTGCCTTGTAAAGGATTAAGCAATAGTCAGGATTTATCTGCCCACCACAGCTACAAGAGTGACATCCTCTTACATTAGGCAACAACCAGGACTTATCTGCCCACCACAACTAAACGAGTGAATCCCTCTCAACATTAAGCAATCCGGATGATTTGATAAATAAAGCAGAGATGAACAATTATGCGCAAAAACAAAAACGCTACAAATTCTGACGATAAAAGTCACAACAAGTATATTTAACAATTCTGCTGTCTAAGCTCTCCTGAGAGAGTTTACATCTGTAGTGAAACCTTAAAAAAACGTGTGGCATTTATAAAAGAACAGACAACAAGAGCAGGTCATTTCTTTAAGACTCACATCAAGGTCAGCTGAGCTGAAACTCCATGCTGGGCGACCTGGCAATCTCCTTGTAGCAGGGCTTACAGACAGGAACCGGCCGTCGGTGGTAATGACCAGGAAGTGAAATATTTCTGGCGATGCAACGGGTGCAGAAAACATCACCACATCTCCAACAGTGGAACTGAGGAGGACAAATAAACAAATATCCTATGAACATGTATCTGAAATTTAAATGTGAATTACCTGTTAAATTAAAAATGCAAGAATTGATGTGTGAAAAAAAATGTATTCACATTTTCTGTCCTCTACTACTACTACTTCGACTACTACCACCAGAACTACTACTACCATGACTACTACCACCGCCACTAGAAAATTATTATTTTGTATAACTAATACCTTAATATGTTTACATTTTGAAAAAACATTAATTCATTCATTCATCATGTGCCATGCCAATAAGCATGGGTGGTCATGATTCGCCATCTCACTTGATCACCGGAGATGTGGATTAGCTCAGTGTTCTTGTCTCGACCATACCACATGGCCAAGTCATCCAGGTATTTACTTCTCTGCCTTCCCTTTGTTCTCTTCCCAGTTATCAAGTTTCCAATTTATTTCTTTTCATATCCTGACCAAAAATTTTTTTGATTTCCCTGTCTATGTCTAATTTCTCTAATTAGTGTATGATTTTCATTTGTTGTGCTTAAAATCACAATGTAACAAATACCTCGATGTGTTTACATTTCCAACAAAACTATGACGTATGCAGTAATGTGTGGCTGCTGGTTTTCTAGTGACCACCGCTTCCATTGATGATGAACTGTATTTTTCGTGGTTGACTTTTGTGTTGGCATTCTGGCAGCAGCATTATGCATAGTATACCTGTGCGGGCTGTTGGTTTGTCGAGATTTCTGTCTGTTCCACTTTTCACTTGGGGCACTGAGGAGTATTTTGTGTGATATTCCTTGGCACAGGAACAGAACATAAAGTGGTGACCTTTTTCCGTGAAGTTGGAATCACAACTTACTAAAATAACTGGCTGGATGTTGCAGTGAAAGTGAAGTGAAAATTTTAACAGGATAGGGTAGCCGGCCTTGTGCCAACCCTACTGAGTTACCTCTTCTGACATGCATAGTGGGTTAAAAGTCAGCTGTATGTCCTTTACAGGATGTTGCAATCAACCCCAGCATTCATTGGCTGTGATTTATTAGGCAATTTTGGCAAACTACTAAATGTAAAATTGCCTCTAATCAACACAGAGCTGACTGCAACGTCCTTCAAAGGACATGCAACATTTGTAGTTTGCCATTGCTTTCTGAACAGCCAGCCCATCAAAATCATCACGCAAAGTGGAGGTCAGCATGACTGGATGGGTAAAAGCGCTCATTCTTAAATATTCAGTGTTCTGATGCCGAGGTTATGAGTTCAACCCCTACACCGGTCAGCTGGACTAAAATGTTGACTTCTCGTCCTTGACTTGGGGACATAAATTACAAGTACCTCTGAAGTCGGAATAGGTTCGCCTGATGGTGAGGAACACTGGTAACAATGAAAGCAAATCCACATGTAAAAATCAATCCTGTGCACTAAAAACGTAGCACCTGGGCTAAACTTGTGAGTTCAAGTCAAGTGAATATTTAATAACTTAAAAAAAAAACGCGCAAAGCGATCTGCTCCCAAATGGCCCATGGCTATTCCAGACTCTGACTCAGTATGTCGGACAACTGTGAAACTACGTTCACTAACCTATAAACCACAGATGCTTGGTGTGTGACTTATTCTTTCCCTCCATTGTGGGCCCAGGTAATAGTTGATGAATGCCTTGTTACGTTTCAATTTTCATGCACCTTGTATATCTGTCATTAAGTATAACCTGACCATCATAATCTTTGACCCAAAAAAATCCCCCCAAAATGACAGAAAAGACCAACAAAATCAACAGCACACAAAAAAAAAAAAACAACAAAATCTATGACAGAAAGACCAATAAAATCAACAGCAAATAAAAACCCAACAAAATCTCTGACAGAAAGACCAATAAAATCAACAGCATCTATGACCAACAAAATCTATGACAAAAAGACGAATACAATCAAAAGCAAAAACCTCCAACAAAATCTATGACAGAAAGACCAACAAAATCAACAGCAAACAAGACCAACAAGATCTATGACAGAAAAGACCAACAAAATCAATAACAAAAAAGACCGACAAAATCTATGACAAAAGACAAACAACCAGCTGGTACCTTTTTAACATAGTAGTCAAATGGAGTGGCACATGAGCAGTTCTGCACATTACGGAAAGACTTCCACCTCACGGCAACCGACTTCAGCTCCAGGATCAGCTGCTCCAGGGAGAGATGGTCTGCACTGGGTGATCTGGCCAGTCCTGATGCTTCCAACCCCATGTAGACTCCCACGTCCTCAAACCCTGACCTGGACATCTGAGAACTGGATTCATCAAACCCGGACTCGGAGTCGCTCTTCAAATGATTGACAGTTATACCTTCCAAGGGAGGGTGACGCCCATTCGGGGTGAGATCGGTGTTTGAGATGGTGTTGTGGACATTCTCATCTTGGACGGGAGACTTGGCTAATGTCGAGCCATCACCAATGTGGTTAATCAGAAAGCCATCAATGGAATCCATGGATAAATGTCCCTGCAGTTTCTTCTGAATAATCTCATCCGATTTGCCGAGCAGCTTGCAGATCTGGGTCACTCTCTGTAGAGGAAGATTTAAAGACATCAAATGGATGACATTTTGTCTTAGAATCGTAAAGCCATATGGTTGTGTGGGCATTGTAAAACTGTATGTTTATGGGGGAATCATAAAGCAGTATAGTTATGTGGGTGTCATAAAGGTGTATGCTTATATGGGTATCGTAAAGCTGTATAGTTATTTGGGTATCACAAAGCTGTATAGTTATCTGGGTATCATAATGTAATCGTCTGGCGCGATACATGATGATGATAATGTTACCAGTACCAGCATCCCTTGCAGTGCCCTGGGGTATGATGGGAAGCCGCTCTGGAAGCGAGGATAAATAGAGGCGCGTGTCAGTTTCCCGGTCTCTCCAAACCAGACAACCGTGGCAGAAGGAGCGATTATGTAGATCGCTGTTGTATAGAATAGGGAGGCTTTAACCGGCCCTCCCCAGTCACTGGACCAGAGCAGGGAGTCACAAATGCCTCTATTTTTAACCATGACTGGCTTGTGTGGCCCACACACGAGGACCGAGGAAATCCATCAAAATGACTGGCAATTTGTAAGCCCACTCTTGGTAGTGAACCCAGGCCATGGTTGTAGTTGTAGAGCAAACTTGAGCCCCGGCTCTGGTTAATGTCGTAGGCCACTCACATCCCATTCGTATACCTGTTTATGCCTGTTTATGCCACTATATCTCTGCTGTTAGGGTTATAGTTTTGTTACTCGTTATGTTATGGTTTTTCGCTGTATCTGGTCCCAGTCGACTTATGTGATGCGGGTGTCTTGTGTGGGTATCGAGGGTGCCCTTCGACTCAACTGAACATGATTGAGGTCTCACTGTCATTTAGAGACCGCCCCTGTAGTTAGTACTAGGCAGCAGTTATCTCTGTGGGATTTCAGATTCCCATTTCTGTATGTACCAACTGTCCATGAGTCCTGAGATGATTGCAATAGAGAGTCCATACCTGCTGTTACCGTTGTTGTTTACGTTAAGGCTCTGTTGTTGCCATGTCCTTGTTGGGTTGTGGAGATAGGTACCTAGTCATGTTCATAGCGACGTTAGGCAGCAGTGATTACTGTGGGAACATAGGTTCCCATTTCTGTATATGTCAGTTATGTGACATGCCAGGATGCCTGTTTGTCACTAAACCATGCAGTTCTGTCAATAAAAACCTAATTTTGTTGTTCTTAATTTGTTTTGTTTAGTCTGTAGTTAGTTGTGTAAACTCATTGATCCTGTTACAGTCCAGCAGTGTAATCTTCTGTCTGGGATGTACAACCGTATATCCCCCGCCTAAGAACTCCTGGAATCTTCTGTCTAAATTCTACCCCTTTTCTTGTTAACAGAGGAGAATATACACAGTGCTCTTTCTCTATTTCTTCTTATTGTCCTTTTCTTCTCGGGCCCATTAAAAGTCAGTGTTGCGCTTCTTTGTCTTTGAGCACTTAAGTATAGGAAATTAAATCTTCCTGTCCTTGAATTTATTCATCCTCCTATGACAAGCTTTCCCTTGTTTGTCTGGAAGAGGGGACACCAGGAATCTTCTGTCTAAATTCTACCCCTTTTCTTGTTAACAGAGGAGAATATACACAGTGCTCTTTCTCTATTTCTTCTTATTGTCCTTTTCTTCTCTGGCCCATTAAAAGTCAGTGTTGCGCTTCTTTGTCTTTGAGCACTTAAGTATAGGAAATTAAATCTTCCTGTCCTTGAATTTATTATTCCTCCTATGACAAGTGGCGAGCCTCGGCCTGGATTGTTTGGCGGCCTTTAGATTATCTTGTTGGTGTCTGTTCCAGTCTTCAATGATTCTTTTAGGTGGTAGTTCCATGATTTGTTTTTTTTGCCTTTTTGGGGGTGTGAGAGGTCCCTGGCCAAAGACATTAACTGGGTTCAGGTTTTTTCCCCAAGTCTCCAAGAAGTACAGCATTGAGAGAAGAGCCTCCAGACCTACACCACATCTCAAGTCGTCGAAATTAAAGGTGACCTTATTCCATGTTTAGGGAACCGAAGTTTCCCACCCAGCCGGCACTCAGTCTGAGTCCGCTGGTATAAATTAAGAGTGCGAACACTCCAACGAAGGTCACCAAACTTTAGCTATAAAGTCTTTTGGAATATGCATATATATTCCTACTGAAACCATCAAGCTTTACTCAGAAAGCTACAGAGGTGGTTGACGACTCCATGAGAGCAGAATGCTCCCACATTCAATAGAGGCTGGGGCTGTGCTTGTCCAAGAGAAAAATTCTGTTGATTCTTTTGGGAGAACAGTTGTGGACTGTTCATGCGACTGATTTCTGCAGTGCCAACATCTGGGGCCATCCATAGAAGTACCTTTCCCTTGTTTGTCTGGAAGAGGGAACACCAGAAATCCATCCCGCCAGTGTGTCCCACCAGCAGCAGAGCGCTGGACATCCATATTCAATCCCCACTGGTGGCATCATCACCTGAGATCATCGAGGGGGATGTTTCCCTTATTGTGCATCAGTTCACCATGTCCGTTTGAAGTGACAGATGACAATGTTACCTGTGGTGATAAGAAAATCCTTTCCTTATAGGCGGAAGCAGAGGAGTTAATACTAGCGGGTTCGTCCATGTTCATGATGTCATGGGCGGACATATTGAGTGTTGCGGGTCGAGTGAACAGTGATTTCCTATATTTCCCCCGTGCATAGAAAATTTCAAAGCGACACATAATAGACATTCAGTGAGAAGAAATAGCATCCAGCGAGAATCATCGAGCAGTGAATGAACTGATTTCCTATATTTCCCCGGTGCATAAGACAATTCAAAAGAGACACATAATAGTGGGAGGAAACGATATCCAGTGAGCATCATCAGACAGAAACATTCGTTATATATTTCTGCGACACACTTTATGGACAAATAATTAATTACTAATTATTTTGTGTCATGCAATATTAATTCGAATTAGGATCCCCACGCACAGAAAGTGAGTCTAAGACGCCATGTCTTCCAGCATGTTTGTTTTGCTTTGTTTTTTTTTCCATGTACAGGTATTTTCCTACCCCGCTTCATTTGGGTACCATGGTGACAACTGAGAAATTACTGACTCATCCCATGGAACTGGTGGATGCGGCTGGCTGAAGCGGGGCTACCAGAATCAGACCGGGAAAACAAAAACTGGGTTTGCCTGCATAGTCATGGGAATTATATTTTTTTTTCAGTGGCAGGGATGTCTGCATCTTGGTTTGCAGGTGATCTAGTGGATAGCATGCATGTTATTCCGGTCATTGTTGTTTTTGGGTTACAAGTAGGGATTGTAAATTTAAGGGGATGCCTGTGTGAAATTTTTTTTGGTGCCCCTACGTATTGCATCCATGGAGCTAAGTGTTGATGTTGATGTCAGGGTTGCTAGTTTATTTTGTATGCAGACTGCATATTCCTCATGCCACTCATAAGATATGGTATTATCTTTTGTCAGGGACTGATTTTTTTAAAAATTGTCACTGATGTATGTTTTTAAGGCAGGTTCAGAAAATATAACTGGTAACAGATTTACACTGAGAGATTTAAGTCCCATGATGAAACCCCCTTAATTGATTGTTTACTTAAATAGCCCTAGTGTTTTGTCTAAACCCTAAGGGTCTAGAGTATTCGACGAGGGACCGTCGAAAAATTGGGGGTGTGATGTGTAATCGTCTGGCGCGATACATGATGATGATAATGTTACCAGTACCAGCATCCCTTGCAGTGCCCTGGGGTATGATGGGAAGCCGCTCTGGAAGCGAGGATAAATAGAGGCGCGTGTCAGTTTCCCGGTCTCTCCAAACCAGACAACCGTGGCCGAAGGAGCGATTATGTAGATCGCTGTTGTATAGAATAGGGAGGCTTTAACCGGCCCTCCCCAGTCACTGGACCAGAGCAGGGAGTCACAAATGCCTCTATTTTTAACCATGACTGGCTTGTGTGGCCCACACACGAGGACCGAGGAAATCCATCAAAATGACTGGCAATTTGTAAGCCCACTCTTGGTAGTGAACCCAGGCCATGGTTGTAGTTGTAGAGCAAACTTGAGCCCCGGCTCTGGTTAATGTCGTAGGCCACTCACATCCCATTCGTATACCTGTTTATGCCTGTTTATGCCACTATATCTCTGCTGTTAGGGTTATAGTTTTGTTACTCGTTATGTTATGGTTTTTCGCTGTATCTGGTCCCAGTCGACTTATGTGATGCGGGTGTCTTGTGTGGGTATCGAGGGTGCCCTTCGACTCAACTGAACATGATTGAGGTCTCACTGTCATTTAGAGACCGCCCCTGTAGTTAGTACTAGGCAGCAGTTATCTCTGTGGGATTTCAGATTCCCATTTCTGTATGTACCAACTGTCCATGAGTCCTGAGATGATTGCAATAGAGAGTCCATACCTGCTGTTACCGTTGTTGTTTACGTTAAGGCTCTGTTGTTGCCATGTCCTTGTTGGGTTGTGGAGATAGGTACCTAGTCATGTGCATAGCGACGTTAGGCAGCAGTGATTACTGTGGGAACATAGGTTCCCATTTCTGTATATGTCAGTTATGTGACATGCCAGGATGCCTGTTTGTCACTAAACCATGCAGTTCTGTCAATAAAAACCTAATTTTGTTGTTCTTAATTTGTTTTGTTTAGTCTGTAGTTAGTTGTGTAAACTCATTGATCCTGTTACAGTCCAGCAGTGTAATCTTCTGTCTGGGATGTACAACCGTATATCCCCCGCCTAAGAACTCCTGGAATCTTCTGTCTAAATTCTACCCCTTTTCTTGTTAACAGAGGAGAATATACACAGTGCTCTTTCTCTATTTCTTCTTATTGTCCTTTTCTTCTCTGGCCCATTAAAAGTCAGTGTTGCGCTTCTTTGTCTTTGAGCACTTAAGTATAGGAAATTAAATCTTCCTGTCCTTGAATTTATTATTCCTCCTATGACAATAAAGCTGTAAAGTTATCTGGGTATCAAAAGCTGTATAGTTATCTGGGTATCACAAAGCTGTATAGTTATCTGGGTATCGCAAAGCTGTATAATTATCTGGGTATTGCAGAGCTGTATAGTTATCTGGGTATCACAAAGCTGTATAGTTATCTGGGTATTGCAAAGCTGTATAATTATCTGGGTATCGCAGAGCTGTATAGTTATCTGGGTATCACAAAGCTGTATAGTTATCTGGGTATCGTAAAGCTATATGCTTCTGGGGGACATTATAAAACTGTATAGTTATGTGGATATGATAAAGCTGTATGCTTATGTGGGTATCGTAAAGGTGTATAATTAGTTGGTATCGTAAAACTATGGTTATGTGGGCATCGTAAAGCTGTACGGTTATGTGGGCATTGTAAAGCTGTATGGTTATGTAAAGCTGTTTGCCTATGTAGGTATCGTAAAGCTGTATGCGTATGTGGGTAAGCAACACAAGGTCATGGACATCTGGTTACACATTTACTTGTAGCATGGCTGTTATGTGGGGGATGAGGGTAATGGCAGTGGCGGTGGTGTGTGTGTGTGGGTGGGGGGTAAGCACGATTGTGCTTGCCCTCCCGCCTTGAACTCTGACAATGGCCAAAGATGCAGTTTAAAAGGGTTTGAAAGGCAAGGGTATTGACTTCATTGCACCGGGTTTATGGCTCAGTCTCTATCCGCAGAGCAGCCTGAAGAAGTCACACAAAGCACGATCTCCATAACCCCAGTGGCGACCACAAGAAGTCTTCAAGAAAAGTGCAAATTGGGCGCGCAGGCCCGTCTTACATTCGGCCCTTCCAATCACTCATCTTTCATTCATCAAGAGCATTATACATTTACATAGGAAGAAAAATAAACATTGTGAAATGAATGTTGTAAACATAAACAAGGCAAATTACCATGTTATGAGGTCCATCTCCCACCTACCCATACATCACCCCACTCACACACACACCCCCACCTACCCACACACACGCACACCAAGGGACACATACATACCCCACCAACCGACCCATCCCCCTTCTGCACATCCCCCACCCACACACTCTCCCCTCACCTGTTCCCAAACCAAAACACACTCGCCACCCACAAGTAAATTGTAGAGGATCCTTGGACATGACTTGAGGGGCATTGGATATACGATGCTAGCCCCATCATTTTATGGACTAATTGACGCTCGAGGATGAGATTTAAAAAAAAATGGCCACCACCTTTACATTCCGGGACATTTTCTGGTACCCATTTTAGACTGTAGACCTAAGAGCCCAGGGGAAATAGAAAAAAATCTGCCCCGATGGGGATTTGAATGTATGACCATTGGGCCAGCAGGCAGGCATGCTAGCCACTGCGCCAATACTGCTCCTGCAATTGAATGTACAAGGGTCGTTCAAATGTAATGCACCACATCGTTTTTCTCAGCTAATAATCAAAACAGAAGCATGCAATTTTTCACACTTCAAATATGGCATGTGCCGATTGTGTGCCCCAAACTGCAACCCAACCGGCCAAATAAGATGGCTGCACTAAGCCGTTAAAATGAAGTGTGTTTGCAACTTGCATTATAAGCATCAAATTGTGATAGAATTTGTCGTTGCAGAGAAAGACACTGTTGTGAACATTCACAAGAATCTATCTGATGTGTATGAAAGTTTTACAGTCAACAGAAATACAGTCAGTCGCTGGGTTCAGAGAATCAAAGAATCAGGAAGTGGAGATATGGAGCTGGTCCTAAATTGGCCGCGCTGTGGACATCCAGCCACAGCCACCAACGCAGAAATGTTGAAATGCGCTGAGGACATTATTTTTACTGATACGTGAATCACTAAACAATTGGCCTTACAGCTGTCAGTCAGCAATGATAATGCAAATGTAATTATAAAAACTCTTGGATTCTCTTAGATTTGCACAAGATGGGTTCATCGAAGTTTCCTTCACGATAATGCGCGCCCTCACACAAGTCTGGCAACATGGGAAGCATTCACCAAATTGGGTTGGAGTGTACTACCCCATCCACCCTTATAGTTCCGAATTTGCGCCCTCTGATTGTCATCTGTTTGGTCAACTTAAAGATGCTTACATCAGAAGAAGACAGAACTCATTCTTTGGGCACATCATGAGAAGGGAAAAGCTGGAGTTTGTCATCATAATGGGAAAGCTGGAGGGAGAAGAGGCTGGAGGGGAGGACAGATTAGGGGCGACCAGGAGAGAAGATGCTGGACAGTTTAACATCATGGCATGGAGGAACATCAGCACAGTACACAAGACAGAAGGTTGTGGACAGACATGATCACCAATACCACACAGCATAGACTCAGAGGGAAACATCATCTTCTGCTCAGTGTAGTTAGAGCTGCAAAGTCCTTACATGCTTGTATTGTTGAATCAACACCCTCTTTTTCTTGGACCCTGGATCCTGTCTTGTTTGTTTCAGTAATAGATCTCCATGTTTGATACTGTTAATCATATTTTTTGTACGTTGTTCAAAAGTTACTTATTTTCTCAAATGTCTCTAAGCATGAGCTAACTGACCTTTTCTCACAGCTTATTCACAACCTGCGACATAACACCACAATACATTAACGAAATAACATTTAAGGACTCACCAATGAACAATATGTTTCAAGACATACTAAGGAACTAATTGATATTTCAGGACATAAGAAACCATGGTTTCAGGATTTACCAGTGCAACGAAAAAGATAATGTTTGAGAGATGTCGTGGTACTAAATGATATTTCAGGATATACCAATGAAAATAGTAGTGTTTGACAGATCCCAAGGTACTAAATATTTCGAGAAAAACAAGTGAGTATAACAGTTCAAGAGAATAATGAATGTTTCAAGACAAACTCAGGAACTAACTGACATACAGATAAACTTAGGAACTAACTGACATACATATACACTTAGGTACTAACAGACAAACTCAAAAACTAAATGATGTAACCACACACACACATACAAACTAACTAAAGTACAGACACATGCAGAAACTAACTGATTGGTAAAGGCACATGCATGAATTAACTTATGTATAATGACACTCAATAATGAACTGATGTATACAGAAACTAGTTAGTTAGTTGCATATCCTTTACAGGTCATCACAGTCAACACCAGCATGTTTTACTGTTGTGATCTCTTGGCAAGTTTACATACACCTTTTTTTTGTACCTCTTTACAGGGCATCGCAGTCAACACCAGCATTTCTGCCACTGTGATCTCTTGGCAAGTTTACGTTCAATAGTTTGCCATTGCTTTCTGAATGACCAGCACAGATACCAAACCAAAACCAACACGAGATCTGCTGCCAAATTGCGCGCAGCTGTGTTTTGAACATACGGGATTACGAGCTGCTACCATACACTCTTCACCACGAATCTGGCACAGACACTAGAACTGGCATATAAAATAATCATGAACTATATATACAGGCACACTCTAGAACTGACATACAAAGTTGACAGGGTCAACTTCATTGCATCAGGTGCGTGGAAAGTGTCGCACAAAGCACAAACTCCGTAGCTCCAGCGATGACCCTCAGGAGTCTCCAAAAAATGCATTTGTGAACCAAAGGATGCAGCCCGGAATCGAACCCACAACCTTCGGAGCCTGAGTCAGACGGCTTGACCACTTCGCCACGGTGACTCACTGATATACAATGACAATAAAGAACTAACTGATGTATACAGACACTAGAACTGACATACAAAGACAATATGAACTAATGTATACAGATACTCTAGAACTGACATACAAAGACAATCAAGAACTAATTGATGTATACAGACAAATTAAGGAACTAAATTAAGGAACTACCAGATGTATACAGACACCCAGGAACTAATAAATGTATAAAGAGACAGTCAAGAACTAGCCAATGCTGGGAGACCCACCTTCTCCAGTAATGAAACATGATCCTCCAAAGATGAACTGTGATCTCTGGCTGCACTGACAATGTCCATCAAATTCTCCCTCGGATGTAGGCCACTTTCAAATCTGTTGTACATGCCCTTCCAATACCTGCACAGACAAATCAAGGATGGCTTCTACAGATAAAATCAATTATATAGTTAACAAGCATAATCACAGATTTCACAAATACTGTCAATTATGGATATTATAAGTATTTAGTGTCTGTAGAGCAGGGGCTAGACACTTGCCTGACTACCTGACTGTCATGGGTTCAAATCCAAATCATGATGGATTCTCAGAATTAACCTGGGTTCCCAGGTCAACCCAGTCTAACATCAGTACCAGGAAATGCCTTGGGAAGTAAAGGTGGCTGCTATAATAATAACCCCAATACCCACTGAGGGCTGAATGGTGTATACAATCTGTGACCTCTACTTTACTGTAACAGATGTTTCCCATCTAATCAACCACCTATACTTTATTTTAACAGCTATTCTTTATTGTAACGGCTTTACTTTATTGTAACAACTATACTTTACTGTAACAGATGTTTCCCACCTAATCAACCACCTATACGTTACTGTAACAGCTTTACTTTACTGTAACAGATGTTTCCCATCTAATCAACCACCTATACGTTACTGTAACAGCTTTACTTTATTGTAACAGTTGTTTTCCTTTTAATCAACCACCTCTAGTTTATTGTAACAGCTATACTTTATTTTAACAGCTATACTTAGCCACTTTAGTAATTTTTTCTAAATTGCCTTTTAATTATATAACCTACATAGTTGGATAGCTCTTGAAAAAACAAATCCAACGGTACCTTATTCAAGTCTGTAGGTCAATTATAAGCAGAGATATTAATGTTTGTGTGTAAGTTTACCGTTTAAAAGGGACATACAGAAGAAAAACGATCTTGACCTTTCACTTTTTGTGACCCTACCTATGCACTCACACAACTATCGGTTTACACTGTCGCCAAGGGAGATTAACACAGCGGCCTGTCTAACTTAAGGAAAAATAACTCTGCTGGTTTATATATACACACCCGGGAAGGTTAACCCAGTCAACAAATGCCCGCAGAAGTCGTATGTGTCGGCCTAATGGCGCAAGAACGCAGCTCTGCTGTAAATAGGCACAACGCAATCATGTCTGAAAAATAAAAACTCCGGATGAACGCAGAAGAAGAATATATACACACACGCACACAGATATATACATCTTCACGTCATCTGTGTGACGTCAGACCGCGTGTGAACTGCACGTGAGTCTCGTCAGCCAGCGTAAATAGATAATTTTGTCAAGAGATATTCCATTGGAAAGATGAAAAATTAACAATGATCTGGTCCATGTAGAGTGATGAAAAATTAAACATACATACAATAATGGGTGTTGAATGTAAACATGCATTCATTATCATTGTAGTCACTCTGAATATTCCATAACAATATTAAATATTCCTAGCTGGAGTAAAACTGCCATCTCCCGCCATTGAAATAACGCATTACAGCATGTTATCTTCATAATTTCAGTGTGACATTGATTGCCAACTTAAATGATCGAAAATTACAAAATACACGTAAAAATGGATGCTAAATTTAATAATACATAGTAGAACAATGTAATACGTCTCATAAAATGGTATTTACGGGTTTACATACCACTCAGAATAGGTAGCCTGGTTCTCCGGTATAACAAAGATTCCTGGTGCACCAGAAATGCAGAATGCAAAACGGGTTGGGGACAACTATATCAAGTAATCGGTGTCTGTTTTAACTCGACCTTGAAATAATCATGGAATATAACATGGTACGCTTACCGTCCCCATATCGGAGACAGAAAAACAAATATCTGAACGTAACTGCAAGAAATATTCCGGTAAAATACGGCAAAATGAACAGCAGAACCTAGCTATACTTTATTGTAACAGATGCTTCCCATCTAATCAACTACCTCTACATTATTCTAACAGTTATACTTTATTGTAACAGATGTTTTGCATCTAATCAGCCACCTCTACTTTGTTGTAACAGATGTTTCCCATCTAATCAGCCACTTCTAAATCCATCCAGGGATTGACAGATGACAACATGTCCCTCTTCAATAATGATGGACAAACACAAACAAGATACAGACAACTACAGATTTTACAAGGGTAACAATTTATAAATCTGACAGGGACAACAAATTATAGGTTTTATCATCATCACGTGTCTTGCTATGTAGCTCAGGTGTTCAGTTCTCTACAGATCTTGATTATAGGTGTTGAAGCCACTGCTGATGATATTGCTCCATGTCATCATCCTACATCAAACATCTCTCAGTCTGCCTCCACTAGCATTGGTCTTTCCATTCATAATATTTTCCAATGCCTCTCTTCTCATATATGACCAAATAACACTGACACATGACAGTTGTCACAGAATGACATCTACCTGTGATGAAACCTGTCACACAATGACACCTGTCACACATTGGACATCTAAAAGACAATGACACATGTCAGACAATAACATCTAAGACATGACACTTGTCACACAATGACATCTAAGACCTGATGACACCTGTCACACAATGACATCTAAGACCTGATGACACCTGTCACACAATGATATCTAATGCATAATTACACCTGTCCCACAATGACACCTGTCCCAATGACATATAAGGCATAGTGACACCTGTGATGCAATTACATCTAAGGCATAATGACGCCTGTTACACAATGACATATGTCACACAAATCCAGAAACTGACCGAAGAGTCTGGGGAGCGGAGCTGGGTATGATGACAGGCAGCTTGATCTCGTAGGTCTTCTTGTACAGGGGGTTGAGGAACTCAGAGCTGTGATGGGACAGGTAGCCCCACAAGGAGTATGTCCTCTCTGACAGCCTGTGACAGACATCAGTAAAACACCGGGGTCAGTTCATACTCAAATGGAAACAAGTTTCATAAATATACATTGACAACATGCAATTAAAATTAAACTGCACACTTACAACTTGAGTTAAACTACATATTGACAACTTGAATTACAACTAACAAACTGAGGTCAGCATAAGGGTGCTTGTTCTTAAACTTCCGGTGTGCTGATGCTTCGGTAGGAGGTTCAATCCCTACACCGGTCAGTTGGACTAAAATGTTACAACTTCTCATCCTTGGCTTGGGGATGTAAATTAGAAGTATCTCAGAAGTCAGAGTGGGTTCGCCTGAAGGCAAGGGACACTGGTAATAGGGAAAGCAAATCCACACAAAAAATTAAGTAGCGTGTATGGACTACACTTGACTTCAAAGCTTTCAACCGCCAAATAAAAAAGAAAAAATACAAACTACACACTGACAACTTGAATTCCAACTAACAAACTACATACTGAAAACATGAATTACAACTAACAAACTATATACTGACAACTTGAATTCCAACTCACAAACTACACACTGACAACTTGAATTACAACTAACAAACTACATACTGAATACATGAATTACAACTAACAAACTACATACTGAAAACATGAATTACAACTAACAAACTATATTCTGACAACTTGAATTCCAACTAACAAACTACATACTGACAACTTGAATTACAACTAACAAACTACACAGTGACAACTTGAATTACAACTAACAAACTACACAGTGACAACTTGAATTACAACTAACAAACTACACAGTGACAACTTGAATTACAACTAACAAACTACACAGTGACAACTTGAATTACAACTAACAAACTACACAGTGACAACTTGAATTACAACTAACAAACTACACAGTGACAACTTGAATTACAACTAACAAACTACACAGTGACAACTTGAATTACAACTAACAAACTACACAGTGACAACTTGAATTCCAACTAACAAACTACACAGTGACAACTTGAATTACAACTAACAAACTACACAGTGACAACTTGAATTCCAACTAACAAACTACACAGTGACAACTTGAATTACAACTAACAAACTACACAGTGACAACTTGAATTCCAACTAACAAACTACACAGTGACAACTTGAATTACAACTAACAAACTACACAGTGACAACTTGAATTACAACTAACAAACTACACAGTGACAACTTGAATTCCAACTAACAAACTACACAGTGACAACTTGAATTACAACTAACAAACTACACAGTGACAACTTGAATTCCAACTAACAAACTACACAGTGACAACTTGAATTACAACTAACAAACTACACAGTGACAACTTGAATTACAACTAACAAACTACACAGTGACAACTTGAATTACAACTAACAAACTACATACTGACAAATTGAATTACAAAGTCTACAGGAAATCATCTGAAAACAAAGCCTGATAGTACAATGCCCAAACTTTATACCAGAGATATTTAAAAAAAAAAAAAGATCAGAAAGCAAACACACATTAAAACTGGTAGGGCAATTTGAAGAACATTAAAACTGGCATGTTAATTTTAAAATGATTAAGAACTGATGACATTTGAAAAAAAAAGATAACCTAAGAATCACAATATACTGACATAATATTTCACCCAACACCGAAGTCACAACAATCAGGGCATGCTAGTATGTGCTATGCCACTCCCAGAAGATTAAGGGTATTTGCAGTACCATTGACCAATTGATTAGGCATGCATCTATACTCTCATCTGCCACATTTTTTCCTCTAGTACCAGATTGGATTGTTGTCTCTACCAGTCTTAGTTGAATGTAGTAATTGATTTGTGTTTCCTTGTGCTGCCTACTTCTTTTGCCCTTCTGCTTTTGTCTTGAACATCACAGAGAAGTGGATATAATTTGCTTTTCGCTTGACTTGCTTCTGCTTTTGTCTGTTTTCTTGTAATGTCTCGTGTACTATCTCTAGCCATCTCTTCATGGGCATCTTCTCACCTTGTATCCTATGCTCTCATGTAGAACACGCTGGCTGCTAGATGACCTTGTTCTATTCTTGCTAAATGTTTGATCCCTTTAATTATTTGATGTTTATAAAGTCTAATCTGTGTTACCCCTACACTTGCTCGTAGTGTCCCATCTGTCAATATCTTCCTCATGCAACATGTGATAATGTATAGAGCATCATATCTCACATGTAAATGTATCCCTCCTCCACAGACATCTTTGATCTGTATTGTTAGAGTCACTGCTTTCTCTGCCATTGCCATTTATACAATATAAAAATGATTAACGACATTGCACATGGGACACTCCAACAAGTGCTCAGTCCCTTTCCAGTAGCCAGTGAATAGTTCCCATACTGATGCTACCAGAGGCAGACAGAATGCCCACAGTCATTTCCACCTACATGTGTGTTACAGACCCTCTGCTCACGCTTGCTGGATCGGTCTCTACAGACTTAGTCCATTAATGACATTCCCCTCTAAAGGCTTTCTTTCTGGCTCATCTCTAGAGGTTTTCTCTCTGGCTCCTCTCTAGAGGCTTTCTTGCTTGCTGTCAAGGATCCTGCTATGTAGGGGAGGTCCAATACCATGTGTGCTAGTTGCATATCCTTTACATGACATGGCAGTAAACCCAAGTGTTTTTTGGCTGTTTGTCATTTCTTGGCAATATGAATCAATAAAATAACAACTGCAGAGCATACTCACCAGGATTCCCCCAGTACAGCCAGCTAAAAAGGGAATACTGGCCTAGTGAGACTGCACTGTATTCAAAACTAAGGAACAAAAGAGCTCCACAAAACTACATTATGAGAACTAGTCTGTTGGTTAGTTAGTTAGTTAGTCACGGTTCCAACTTCACAGCAACGGGTCGTCCCCATTATGCTCCGTTCCTGTGCCAGTGAATATCACATAAAACGCTCCCCACTGCCCAATGTGAAAAGTGGAAAAGACAGAAGTCTCGACAAACAACAGCCCGCACAGATACACTGTGCATAATGCCGCCGCCAGAATGTCAACACAATCGTCCCCCATGAAACATCCAGTTTATCTCTGATGGAATCGGCAGTCATTTTCCCATCTGGATGTTTCCTAGATGTTCACCCACACAGTCCACGAAAATACAGTTCATCGTCGATGGCAGTGGCAGTCAACCAGAAGCCCAGCAGCCACGCATTTCTGCATAAGGCAAAAACCGGTCAACTCTGGGACATAGCCAGCTTCCATCGCTCCGAACATGCAGTCACGTTCCAAAAAACCTCGGGCAAATTCAAAAGCATTTCACACGAAACTCACAGCTCACAGTGTCGCGCCACGCACTCACTCAGTAGCAGGGCGATGGAACCATAGCCTCCTTAGTCGCCTCTTACGACATGCGTGGTAGGCTACAGTGTTGCTATTCTTTGCTTCCCTTATGGGCCCCGGCAACACACGGGGTGTCCAGGATGAAAGACTTGGGAGTAGGAATTGGCACGGCCAGGCGCGAGAGGTACATCGGAAAAACGAGTGCCTCGTCAACCAACACAGAAATGGCGCTATTAGCCACCGGACGCTGATGCTTATGCTGGGGGTGGGGGGAAAGGAGAGGATCTGAGCACCTATGGACCTGTCCAGAGTGCAATGAAGATACCCCAACTGATAACTGAACCGTGCCCGCCGGCATGGCACATGATAGTGATGAACACTACAGAGATTACGCAATAGTCCGGGCAGCGGGTGAACTGTTGCGCCCCCTCAATTTCTCCTCTTTAAACACATTGTTGATTGTTCACACGACCTCTGCCACAGAAGACCCCAATGTTTATTTGCGTTTGGGATAGATATAATTAACCTCACGCACTGGACTAGTCGTTCGCGCGGCGTTGACGTACATTTGAAGCAGATGTTTTACACTGGACTTCAGTTGTAGAGAGGTTGAACACAGCAGGTGAAACTACCAGAAAGGGTGACATCAACATGACTGTTTATATACTTCGTGTTTCAGCAGAAGTGTACTGTTTGATGAAACAACAAATCTCTTGTTGTTTGTTATAACAACACTATTTCTTAAGGCCACAGTTGATTATGTTACTGGAAACCCTCTACTCCCGTCATTTCATCTCTATGTATCAAGCTTATCGGTTAGTTAGTTAGTTAGTCGCAGTTCCAACTTCACAGCAACGGGTCGTCCCCATTATGCTCCATTCCTGTGCCAGTGAATATCACACAAAACGCTCCCCACTGCCCAATGTGAAAAGTGGAAAAGACTGTTGGTGTAAATATGAAAGAAAAAAAGCAAGAAGAAGAAGAATGAAACCATAAATCAATAAAATCATAAATCAATGACACCAAGAAACAATGAAACAAGAACTGATGAACAACAAACCTGAGATCCAGCCGATCTTTCTCACAGTTGCCAATGAAAGTTCCAAACTGGCACGAGTAAGCATGGTCATGGATGGTGACCAGGAATCTCTCGTTGAACTGGAAAGCACAGGGAAACTGCTGCATGATCTGCCAGACGCACTCGAGGAACTGCGTGAAGACCGGGGACGTCTCCTTTACATCCACACTGTCCAGTAGCCCGCAGCGGTCAGTGAACTTGTGACCAAAGGCCAGCCATTCTTTCTCAATCAGGGCCTGGAACAGTGCAATAAACAGTTGAGTCAAGAACTGGCATTCCCATATGCACTCCGTCCTTATCTTTAACAACTAATGTTGTCAGAGTAATTTATTTCCCCTTGAAATGTGAATAAACAATCTTCATCACCATATAGTCGATACTATCTCACACTGGAGTGCCTGGAAATGAAGGTCTGATCAACTAACTAAGGAGCAAACAGAAAAGCAACCTACTGTACTTGTCGCATGCCACAAAACTAAATAAAAAAAAAAAAATCAGAAAGCCATCAGCACAAGATTATTACTATTTTAGATAAAATTCTTCACCTTAGAACTGGACACAATTGATTATGCAACCACATGCACAGAAAATTAAAGATTGGCAAATCAGCCACATGCAAAGAAACAACAGTGGAAGATGGACTATGGACCACTGGGTGAACTTAAAGAACACTAACGTTTATACTAGAGACAATGTTGCAGATATAGACAATACATTTCAAGCAAACAAACAAAAATAAAAGATGAATTATTCAGTGGCCTGTCTAGTGCAGAACTTCTCCCTGTAACTTTTAAACTGCACAACGTTGTGGTCTTGGTCTTCCCCACCTCTTGGTACACTTCCCTCCGTAATCTTTTCTAGACTCGTCATTTTACAATATTTAATTTCCCTCACTTTCATTACTAACCAGTCTTCTTCAATACTGAGTTCATGTTGGATAAATCTGTTCTCCTTTCGGTCCAATGAAGTTTTAGCACTCTTCTGTAAGAGAAAGGTAGAGTAGTGACTAGATGCTTGTTTGAAGCTGGTGGTTATGGGTTCAGATCTGCATCGAGGCAGATTTTTAAACTTGACCTGGACTCCCAGTTGGACCCAGGCTAAAATGGTGACCGGCCAGCACGATCTTGACCACACCACCCCTGGACTGTTGATTGGTCTGTACAAATATGACTGTAGCACCATATAGCTAAAGCACCTAAAGGCATATAAAAGAATCCCGTACTTAGTTACTTGTTAAAAGCCGTTACCCTCATTGGACAACAATCAATCAATCAATCATGTGCCATGCCGGAAAGCGTGGGCGGTCATGACTCGTCATTTCACTCGATCACCAGAGTCGTGGATCAGCTCAGTGTTCCTGTCTCGACCATGCCATGTGGCCAAGCCATCCAGGTATTTTCTTCTCAGTCTTCTCCTTGGTCTGTTCCCTTCGATCTTGCCAGTTGTCACAAAGTTCTCCAATTCATTTCTTCTCATAACATGTACAAATAATTTTGACTGTCTACGTCTAATTTCTCTAATCAATTTACGATTGTCATTTGTCTCCTGTAGTACTTGGTCATTGGTTTTTCTGTCTGTACATGGTATTCTTTGCATTTTCCTCAGAAACCACATTTCTGCAGCTATCAGATGTTTTTCAGCTTGACTGCTCATTGTCCAAGTTTCACATCCATACAAAAGAACAGGCGCTATGTAGTCCCTCAACACTGTTTTCCTCGTTTCAATTGACATCTTTTTATTGGTCAGAATGTTTTTCATCTTGCTAAAGGCTACTTTTGCCATGGCGATTCTTGTTCTAATCTCTTCAAGGCATCTCCCATCAGATGTTATGACTGTTCTGAAATAATTGTACTGATTCACTTGTTGAAGAATATTCCCATTTACTTGTATATTACATTGTGGTATTTCGTTCTTCCTAGTGACGACCATAATCTGTGTCTTTTTACAATTTAATTCTAACCCCAGTTGTTCACTGTGTGCAATAACCGTATCTACTAATTGTTGCAGATCCTGCTCATTGTCTGCAATCAATACTGTATCATCTGCATATCTAATGTTATTGATGTTTCGTCCTCCAATGCTGATTCCATTTATATCTTCTAGATTTCTGAAAAAATTTTCACTGTATAAGGAAAAAAGATCTGGAGACATTACACATCCCTGCCTCACACCTCTCTTAATAGGCTGATATTGTCCCACAATCACCTTCAAATTAAGATTCTATTTGTGTCACAGGATGATTAATCTGAGCCAGAGATAGACCCTAACATAACTTCTCTTTGAGGTTGAAAGGGGTAGGGTGTAATGGTATAATTGAAGTCAAAGTTACTAACAGAGAGGTGAGGCAAATATCATGGAAATGCTTCACCAGAGGGACACATTTAGAAATTATGACATTGGAAATGATCATTGGGACCACTTGCTGCTTGGGATTTATAGAGAGACAACATATAAAGTGGTTCAATCATCTCATGAGAATGAAACTAAATCTGTTACTGCCTCGTGCATAAAGCCAAAAATAAACAGGAAGCTGTGACTATAGTGTTTGAACAAGGCCACTTCAGACATTTGCTGACCATATCAGTCTTCCCAGATTTTGTTTAAGACTTTTATTTTATATGTTGTCCTTTCTTTTCTTCTTCTTCTGCCTTTATCTCTGAGAGAAAACAGGCCCTCAAGCTCTCATGTCAAGCACTGTGTAGACATTCATGATTGGTTGGACAGTGCAGCTAAGTGCTCTACAGGATGAAGCAGTCAGTCTTGTGCCAACCCTCCTTATTTGCCTCTTATGGCATGCATGGTAGGTTACAGTGTTACTGTTCTCTGCTTCCATTAGGGAGTGTCACTGTTTTCTGCTTCCATTAGGGAGCCTGATAATACAGGCATTCTCACTGTCTCTCATTGTTAAATATCTCAGTGTTTCATGCAAGAAACTAACAGAGTAAAAACAAACACGCAGGCATTCTCACTGTCTCTCATTGTTAAATATCTCAGTGTTTCATGCAAGAAACCAACAGCAAACACACACACACACAAACCTGAAAGCCTTGCATGGTTCTGTAGTAGGGGTCCAACATCAGGCCTGCCAGAGAGCACGTCTGCGCTGTACGATCCCAGCCATCGGAGCAGTGCACCAGAACACTCACACCATCACTAATTGCCTGCATGCACAAAGAGTCTCATGAAACTGTCATAGCATACATATTTATTCTTAGGAAGCTGCTAGTTAGTTGTGAGATTATTCTCACTGCACATCCAACCATTAGGCATACAAGTACTTGGTTCTCTTCAATATCTCCCTCAGTATGAAGCTGTCAACACCTATTCTGTATTGGTTGACTATTGATCTTTGTCTCCCTGCATAGTGCTCCTGCGTGGGTTTACCCCTTTTTACTTGGTGCTCTTGCAGTCTGGTCAAGTTTGCAGATTCAGTAATTTGATTCGTTTAATCATCATGCCTCAATGAAAGCATTCACTTTGTCATCACTACCTATTGCTTGTCCACTTTTGAGAGTAGCATGGCTCACAAGCCTATCAGCTTGTTCATTTCCTCTAACACTCGCAAAAATTGTTAGCTGCTATCTGGCGTGAGTAGGTACAGACATCTCTCTCAGAAGGACTTACAAGGATAAACTGTCTGGGTCATGCTGCAGTCTGAGGTACCACGCATGGACATCTCTCTCACAAGGACTTACATGGATACAGTGTGCAGGCCATGTAGTAGTCTGTGGCAACAGGCCATCAGATCTTTAAAAGCACCTGGTTGTGAATGTTTTATGACATGTGAGGACAAAACAATGACAGAGCACATATAGGAATGTCATGAGTGCCATGATGTCAGTTCATGACTCAACAATGACTGACCTGGTAATTAATTCAATATACATGACAGACTCTATACTAATAACAAGGGAATGACTTCAGCTTCTTTGAACCTAGAACTGCTGGAACTTGCTGTCAAGTGTAGTAGAGGGTGTACAGTGCACATAGAATTGCCACAGTACTACCTGATTTCCTAGTTTATTTTCTCTTCAATATCTGCTGAAGTAAAGGACATATTTTGAAGATTATCTATGAAAGACTGCTCATTGAAGACAATAACAGATGAACACATTTTAGGATGTTTGAGTTAGGATTTCAGTGTCCTTCCATCAAGGCACCCACAGGGCAAACAAAATACACGGAGACATAACAACACAAGGGGAAGAATTAGGGATAGTTACGAATAACATGGGGAAAACATGGAAGAAGTTATATGAGATAGTAAAAGATCATGTGAAGTGAGTTGCTTGAGAGCCAAGGTCAAATGGGAGATAAAGGGATGCAGCAGTAGCCAGGAAAGTGGGATGGATACTGGGAGAAATCCAACATCTGTACAACCAGTGTTAACTGGGATGATCAGCATATACACCCTGCAACTTCGCAACCAGTGAGTTACCGGAAAGACCAGCATATACACTTCACAACTTTTGCTGAAAGCGACAGGACATCTATGGGTTTGCTTGTAAAGCTATGATGTCAATTCTTCAATAAATAATCTCAGAGCAGTTATCTGCCCCTGGCTTGTGAAGACCTGGTCCTATTCATGGCAAAGACTGAGGGTCTGTACAAATAATAAAAGTATGGTATACGCTCCACTAATCCTTGGATAGTGGATCAGACATCTAGCATTATCAGACAGAGCTGTCAGACAGAGACCTATGTGTTAAGTCATAAATTCCTTGAAAGCTGACAATTTGAAGAAAAAAAAAAGCAGGCTCAATAGGTTGCAGCCCAGACTGAACTTGACAATGAGAAAACCTACTCACAAATGAATGTTTACAACACTCGTGATTCTGGTGCACACGCATGTGGATCCTTGCTGGTGCACATGCACATGAATCCTTGCAGGTGCTATAAAGTTCGGAGACTGCAGGAGATAAACCTCAAGTGGAACACTATGGCTATGTAAGGAGTGAATGATCAACATATGACAAATTGCTTGAGAGTTAGAAAGTTAAAGGTAACCCTAGGTTAGATGCTGTCCAAAGTTGCAACACATTAAGTTTTTTTTTAAAATATATTAGATTACGATTTGAGGTTGGGAGGGTGGAGGGGAGAAGAAAATGACTTCCTTCCTCCAATAATTTCCCTCTCCAAACTGAAGGTAAACCCATAATTATTTCATGTGTTTTCTGACACTACATCCTCATCAAACACCTCTATATTAACTAACAGCAGAAGTAGCAGTGGCAGCAGCTGCAACAAAAACAACTTTGGCTGAAACTTTCACAAAATACCTGGTAATGATTACAGTAATCTAATAAAAATATACGGCTAAAATAAAATCCTGTCCCAATACATCAGAATAGACCAAAGTTCTCAACATAAAATAGGAAAATAGCAATTATCATTGTACATCCTGTAATCATACCTCTTATTATGGTGACAATTTTTACAGAAATAAAGTCATGATTGCGCTTCTTTCAGCACATATGTGTATACTTTATGTTGATGCTCATGTATTCTGAATTTTTCAATCAATAAATAACTCAAATGAGATTTTATGGGCAGTTTCTAATGTGAAAGTCACGTGAATTGTGATTCGATCTCTGCAAGTAAGTAGAAATGTTCACCTTGAACTTTCAGTGTAATTTTTAATTATAACGATCAAAACAGGTGGTTACAATGTGTGTGTTTATGATTATAGGAGGATAGGCAACGTGTATGACTACTTATGATTATAATAAGATAAGGCAATGTGTATGACTACTTATGATTATAAGTATGTGGCAACTTATGATTATAAGAAACTAGGCAATGTGTGTGGCTACTTATAAGAAACTAGGCATGTGTGGCTACTTATAAGAAACTAGGCATGTGTGGCTACTTATAAGAAACTAGGCATGTGTGACTACTTATAAGAAACTAGGCATGTGTGGCTACTTATAAGAAACTAGGCAATGTGTGTGGCTACTTATAAGAAACTAGGCATGTGTGTGGCTACTTATAATAAATCAGATTCAGTGTTTGGCTACTTAAGATTATAAGAAAACCAGCTGGGAAAGAGCGGGTTTAATAAACAACTGAGTGGGACATGTGTGTGAACCCACCTTGGCAATGAAAGCTGAAGTATCGATGATGGCTGAGATATGCTTGAGCCAGCCGGCTGCCTCCAGTCTCACCAGGAAGTCATTCATGGATGGTTTCTTCAACTCTGACACTGAAATAGATGGCCAGGTGGTTAGTTCAATCTACAGCTGTTGATTGTCTTGATTCAATAGACACCAAGCAATTAATGTTATTAATCCATGTAGTGATCTACCCATAACACCACCCACACACCAACCTACCTACTGAAACCTTAGTTTTAGAATTATTATCACACTCAGGACATTCCCACCTACCTACTTACCTACCTAACTACATACCTCCCTACCAATTTCCCTCTGTATCTGTACATCTCTACCTACAGCATAACCTCTTTACTTCTTTATTTGTGTGTGTGTGTGTGTGTGTGTGTGTGTGCACGCATGCGTGTGTGCGCGCACACATGTTTGTGTGTTTATAGTGTGCTGGCTCTGTGGCGGAGGAGTTACGGATACAGTTCGTAATCCCGCATACCCATATTCGAAGCACAGCTGCGGGCCCCTTGGCAGCAGACCGCCTTGCATTGTTTTTTTTTTTTTTTTTTACAAAATGGTATGGGTGCCAGTCGTTCAGAAAGCAATGGAAAACTACTGAACATAAACTTGCCAAGAGATCACAACAACAAAAATGCTGGTGTTGACTGTGACATCCTGTATAGGATATGCAACTAACTTACTTATAGTGCTATAATGAATTTTGATTCTGTTATCAAATAAACAACCTTCCCTTCTGCCAACTAGTTTGAAAATAATCACAAACAAACTAGAACAAAAATGCAGTGTGTGTTTGCATACTGTACATAAATGTGTGTAGCTATAAACTATATGTATGTAAACGTGCACACACAAACATACACAGTTTCCAGCTTTCATCATGCGAGTATTCTCTCATTACATGGATATTCTCAATTCTACCTGACCACAACTAAGCAAGAATAGAATTTAGTTTTGTTTAGTTTAGTCGATGGATCAACATCACGGCACACGGGTGCAACCCATAAGTGCTCCATTCTCCTCCTATCTCAAACCTGAGTCTGGAGAAACTCAGCTCAGTGCACGAACTCCGTAGCACCAGCGAGGATCCGGAAATACTTTGGGTAGATTTTTAACTCGAAATTTTGCCTGGGCAGCGCCGTTAGGCTACTCTTTTTTGATTTCCAACTGCCAAGGGATTTTTTACGTGCGCAACAATACACATGGGCGTCAGATCTCACGACCCAGAGACCAGGGGAAATTTTATTACTAGACGTCTACGAGAAAAAAAACCCAGTCATAACCGGGGCTTGAACCCGGGACCTCCAGCACTCGAGGCGGACACCATACCTCGAGACCACGCAGTCCCTTGGCAAAAGTATGACAGGGGGAGGACTGTTCAGATAGAATACAAACAACAAAGACACAAGGAACTTACTTTCCACCAGCTTCTGTAGACTGGCCCTCATGACATGGATATTCTCAATGCCCAGGAACTGGAACTTCATGTTACTGTAAAAACTCTCATTCTCATAGCCTTTCCCTTGGGCCTTGTTCACCATGGCATTGATCTGTGAAGTAGAGACAAATCACTATGTTGCATGTGCTGGGAATCAGAGAAAATGGTGGCCACAGTAGAAGTGGTTAGCAGGCTTTTTTGCCGGCCCATAGGTCATGTGATCAAATCCCCATTGATGGGGGATGTAAAAAAAAAAGGTTGTCCTGTGCTACCAGATGGGCCCATCTTCTAAATGGGTACCTGTATAGTTCTGGAAAGTCGCTTAAAAGTCAACAGGGTCGACTTCATTGCACCAGGTTTTAACCCATATGGCTCAGTCTCTTTCGGCAGTGAACTACCGAGAGCATCGCACAAAGCATGAACTCTGTAGCACCAGCGACGACCCCCAGGAGTCTCTAAAAAAATGCACTCATGAATCAAAAGACGCGGCCCGGAATCGAACCCATAACTTTCGCAGCCCGAGTTAGACGGCTTGACCATTTAGCCACAGAGACTCCCTGTTCTGGAAAGTAAAGATGGCAGGTGTATCCTTGACCACATCATCCAATGAGTGGTGATTCTTCTTCTACATCTTACCCCCCACGATGATAGTAGTCAATCTGCACCCAAATCACACAACCACCACTTTGGAAGCTCAAAAATATATGGCACATGTCTGTCAGTATTTAACTCAGTCATCAGCAGTCACATTTCATAAGAGATGAGGTATGTGCAACAACAACTACAACAGCAGCAACAACAACCAACACCACACCACTGCATTCCAGTCCTGGCTGCTACTTGAAATGTTACCACTCCCATCAACTACTAGAAATGTTACCACTCCCATCAACTACTTGAAATGTTACCACTCCCATCAACTACTTGAAATGTTACCACTCCCATCAACTACTTGAAATATCACCGGTCCTATTTGTACTTTAATTCCCAGACAGTTATTAATTTAATGGCTTTTAACATGAAATAAAATTAATTCCAAAATGGCAGTTAGCTCAGACAGAAAGCACTAATTAAATACAACGGCATCCATCAAGCTAATGTCCCAGCTCTCAGCAGTCCCCATCACCCAGCCTCTTGTCCCACGCAGTCACTTACATTTCACTAGAAGATGACAATGTGTGTTTACGTTGTCAGAGGTTCTTACAAGTAGGACAAACAAACAACAGGGAGTCTCAAACCAGAGAAAGGCAGGTGTAGTGGGTTCTAGGTTCTGACAAACGAATAGCAGTCCCCCGAGATTATGGAGGGGGATTAGTCCCTTTTCTTATTGTGTAAAATTCATAGCATCCATGCAGTCAGTAGCAACAGGTTTGCTCACTCAAATGAGAGGCAGACTAACTTGCAAGCCATTCCAGACAAGGTACAGATGTAGTTATGTGACAGACAGTAGTTATGTGACAGACAGTGGTTATGTGATTGGAAGTAGTTATGTGACAAAATTGTTATGTGGCAAACAGTTATAAAGTGACAGACAGTGGTTATGTGATACAAAATGGGTATGTGATAGAAAGTGGTTATGTGATAGAAAGCATATGATCTGTGTCAATAAATGTGAGAAAGAGTTCTCGAGAATCATACAGCCAATCCTGACTTATGGGAGCTCGGTTGCTTTAGTGGCTAGATGTTTGCCACTATATATGGGTCTAACAGATATGCCCAAAGGAATCTACATTACTTAATCCTGAACTATGGAAGTGGATTATGGACAATGAGCAGATCAGTGATAATTTACTTGAGGGCTATAGAAATATGGCTCTAGAGAAGAATGTTGTCGCCCCACTGTTATCATGTGTTAAAATATTTAGGTCTGACATTTGATTGCAGCCTATCCTGAATATACCATGTACAGCAGACGTATCAAATGCAGACATGATCTGGCAGCACTGAAAACTATGGAACAGAAGCTGCATATTTTATTGTTCATCCATCTTGTTGTTTCAATTTACTCTGGGCTAGAAGCTGTAGTAGCGGCCTGGCTAGACATTTGACAACTGGCCCAGGGGTCACGGTTTGTAACCGCATTAGGGTAGATTCAGATTAAAATAACTGAGCTGGGCTCCTAGTTCGAAGCAACCTAAAATGGATACCAAGAAATGACTTGGAAGTAAAAGCGGCCTCCATGATACTCATCACGTCATCCACTGAGTGCCGATTTTTCTATAAAATTATGGCCCTAGCACTGTATGCACCTTAAATGGTTCAGTGCCAAAGAATAAAATATCATCAAATGTGACCACACATGTAGACAGAAGGATGATATATCGACATACTAGGGTCATCGGGTTATTTGTTTCGTGTATCTTCCACAATTTCAATGCTCAGTGAATAGAGATTTACATTATAGTACTTGTTCATTTGATTGTGTAGCATGCCTGGTCAATACCTACTGTTTGTTTGGCATTGAATCAGTTAAGACGTGTAAAGGATCCTTTACTTAATGGGGATTGTAACTCTTTCACAATGTGAACAACTTGAATGCATTCATAATGCAAGAACGTGAATGGACTAGGGTTTACACGAGATAAATGATATGCATTATAAAGGCAGAAATGCAAAAATCACTACTACATGACTCACTAAAATTAATGTATGATAATGCAGTTATTAGCTATGGGGAACATCATTCTGGTGTCAGATCTTTGCCAAATATGACTGAGCTACCGTATGACAGTAGAGGGTACTACTTGCTTTCTGTCAGCACCAAATGTTGGGCGGCGCTTACCAAACCCGACACCCCACATTGTGCCAACGGCTTCGGGTGGAAGAGCACAACTGGGAGGGTACAAACTTTATCCTGGTGTGAGGAAATGCAACCTAAAGACAAAATGTCATAGCAGGGCAGACCAGGCCCTAAGCCTTGGTTGGCAGCTGGTCTAGGATCGAAGCTCCGACAGGCGGACAATTAGAGCATTCCTTTGATGATCCGGCAGCTTCTGCAGCTTGTCTTGTTCCAGATGTATTTGTGTTACCATTCCTCTGGAGTGAACTAGGTAGGGCGAGAGAGGGATCATGCTGTATGGGCAACACATGGTCTCTATATTTTAGCCCAGGCTTTGTGCTATGGAGATGTATAACTCCATCCCTGGTCTTAACAGGTCTCGGAATCAAAACGAGAGGTAGCAGTTATGGGTTATAAGTCCTTGTCAACCGGCGTAGACATGGGGCACCACGGGTTGCCTCTGACAGTGAGAGACACCTACAGGTGTCACTGATCAGCTACCTCCCACCTCAAGCTGGGCAGCCCAAGGCCAATTGGGTGCTGATCCGCCACAGCCTGCCTGCTTCAATGGGTGCTTGGGGCTAGGACAAAATCTGAATCGCAGGTTGTTAAACCAATGCACCAGGCACTAATAAAAAAGAAACAATAGAAACCTCAAGCTGCGGCTTGCAACCTGAAACATAAGAATTATGTGTCCAAGATTTTCCACTGACCTGACGAATACTAACGATGTGAGAAAAACAGCTGAACTCAATCGTCTTACAAATTTTTTTTTTGAAGGGTAAAGGGCAGGCAGAAAAAAGGCCACGTGGTGTGGGCTTTGCAGTGAAGAATTAGCTACTGGGAATGATTGAAATTCCAGCTGGAGGTAATGAAATACTATTATCCTTGCGTTTGGCAACCTCTTGTGGTTTTGCTACTATTATCACTGCATATGCACCAACACTTACTTTCTCTGATTCTTCTTCTTCTTTCGTTCGCTTGAAATATGTCTATAACTGCAATGCTGTCTCTTGTATGAATTGAACTGTCTTTTTCAGTTCACACAGCGGTCCATAGAGTTTATCTTCCACTGTCATCTCTCTAGACCAGAAGGTTTGCCTAGATATGTTATATTTTGGGCAGTCTTGGAGTATGTGCTCTGCTGTCTGCGACGCCAATCCACATGTGCACATGGCTGTTTTACCAATCTTGAATTTTGTATACATGTGGTTGTGTAATCTATTGTGCCCCATTCTGAGGCGCAGAATAATGACTTGTTCTGGTCTGTCCATAACGTGGTAGTCATCTTGAGCAGGTTTTGGTGGCTTTCTGACTGATGTGATCATTCTTTTCTTTTGGTGGTATGTAACGGGCACATCAGGCTGTTCTTCTTTGGCTCCTTCCTTAGCCAATTGATCAGCTCTGTCGTTCCCAGGTACTCCACAGTGGGATAATTTCTCTGATGATGTGAAGGATTCGTTCTATGAGGAGCTAGACTCTGTGATCAAGGCAATTCCAAAATCCGACCACATTTATATGCTCTGTGATTTCATTGCTCGTATGGGCAAGGACTCGAGTTCATGGCCAGTGTGCCTTGGAAAATACATCAGTCGCATGAATGAAAATGGGCAAAGGCTGTTGGAGCTTTGCATCAGAAATGAACTATGTATTACATACAAACTCCTTCTTTAAAACAAAAAAGCTGCATGAGGTCACATGGAAACATCCAAGATCCGGCCACTGGCATCAGCTGGACTTCATCATCACACAGAGACAACATCTGAACCAAACATCATTAACTGGAAGTTATCACAGTGCTGACTGTGATACGGATAATTCTTTGGTTGTTGCAAGGGTTAGACTGAGACCAAAGAGAATCTACACAGCTAAACACAAATCTAGCCCAAGGATTAATTTTATTAACACCCACTACCCCAATAAGTGCTTTGAGTTCCAACAGCAACTTGAAGATGCTTTCACTGATATATCAGAAATTTGTACAGCAAGTGAATCATAAGAGGCAGGACTGGTTTGCAGCAAACAGCCAGACACTGCAGACCTTGACTGATAAAAAGAAGATAGCTCTCTTAAGAAACAAGGAAACAACAATGCATAAAACTCTCAGTGAGCTGAAGCAAGCTAGGAAGGATGTGAAAAAGGCTTCCAGTTAGGTACAAATGACTATTGGATCAAGTTATTTGAGTCCATTCAAAATGCAAGTGATAAGGGAAATATCAGAAGCATGTATGAAGGGATAAAAAAAAACATGTGGTCTAATAATCAAAAGAAGTGCACCACTGAAAACTTTGACTGGAGAAATCATCACTGATAAGAAACAGCAAATGGATAGATGGGTAGAGCACTCATCATTCATCATTGGCACCTTTTCGTCTTGACAGACGATAGTTTGGTACATTGTGCTTCAAAAAGGCTTAATAACTGTCATATGGCAATAACTACGATCCATGGCGGTGGCGAGTGTGGCTGGTAAGGCCAATTCTTGCTGCAAATGTTTGCCCACAGTAGGTGCATGTGAAAATATGGTCATTTCCACCATTTTGCACCATCTTACGTCTCTCACGCTCTGTGTGTGCTTTATCTGCAATCATTTTCTCCTTTGTCTTTATTCCATTTCTGATAGTTGCCCTCCATGCAACACGTTCAGCGGCGACGTGCTCCCATTGTGCATTATCAATGCCTGTATCAATCATGTCCCGCTTACACACATCTTTGTATCGTAGTAGAGGCCGACCCTGAGATCTCCTACCCGTCTGTAATTCACCAAAAAAGATGTCCTTTGGTATTCTACCATCATCCATCCTCCTAACGTGTCCTATCCATCTAAGTCTACGAAGACTGAGCATGGAATACACCGTCACGCAACCTGATCTTTCCAATACTTCAGTATTTGTGATTTTGTCTTGCCACTTAATACCAAGTATTCTTCGCAGACACCGCATTTGAAAGCTGTTTAAATGTTTCTCTTGGCGTGAGTAAGTTGTCCAGGTTTCACTGCCATAAAGAAGAGTACTAAGGACACAGGCTTGGCAGACGAGGACTTTTGTTTTGGCAGTAAGCTTCCTGTTCTCCCAGACTCTTTTTGCTAACATGTTCATTGTTGTTGCTGCCTTGCCAATCCTGATGTTGATTTCCTGATCGAGGGATAATTTGCTATTTACCTCTGATCCAAGATATGTAAAATGGTCTACTATCTCCAGTTCGGCGTTGTCAATAAAGATTGATGGTACACCATGTGCACCTTGTGACATAATCTGTGTCTTCTTTTTGTTAATTGTTAAACCAAATTCAGAACAAGCATTGGAGAATGCAGATAGTAGATGTTGTAATTCTTCCTCAGAGTGGGTCGTAATCGCAGCATCATCCGCAAAAAGCAACTCTCTGATTAGTACCCTGCTAATTTTGGTCTTGGCCTTCAATCTCTGAGCATTATAGAGGCCACCATCTGAGTGTGAGTGAATGTATATACCGTCATCCTGATCACGAAAGGCATATTTCAGTAGAAGTGAAAAGTATATCCCAAAGAGGGTGGGGGCTAGTACACAACCTTGCTTAACTCCACTCTTGATTTCAAACTCTTCTGAAGTTGAGCCATCAAACTTGATTATACCCTTCATGCCTGTGTGGAACGATTCCACAATGGACAGAAGAGTTGGTGGACAGCCAATCTTCTTTAGTGCTTTGAACAGATCCTCACGACTGACCAAATCGAATGCCTTTGTGAGGTCGATGAAGGCAATAAACAGTGGCTGATTTTGTTCCCGGCATTTTTCTTGCATCTGTCGCAATGAGAATATCATATCAATGGTTGACCGGTTCTGACGGAAGCCGCACTGTGATTCGGGGTAGACTTGATCTCCCAGGACTTGAAGTCTGCGCAGGACAATTCTGGCAAATACTTTCCCAACAATACACAGAAGTGAGATACCCCTATAATTGTTGCAGTCGCTCCGATCTCCCTTGTTCTTGTACAGCGTTATGATGTTTGAATCTTTGAAATCCTGTGGGACTTGTCCTTCTCGCCAGCATAGCTCTATTAGCTGGTGGATCTGCAGAGCGAGGGTGTCTTGCCCACTCCTGATCACCTCTATTGGAATCCCATCCTTACCTGGAGCCTTGCCACAAAGCCTGGGCTAAAATAAAGAAACCATGTGTTGCCCATGCAGATGGAGCTTTACTCAAGTGAGACAAAATTAGCGGATGATGCCCTCAACGCCGTAGAGGCCCTGCCAACTCTTGACCACTTGGACACGCTTCCCACCATAACAGAAGTTAAGTGTCCTATAAATGAACTTGCATCTGGCAAGGCTCCAGGTAAGGATAGGATTCCAATAGAGATTATCAGGAGTGGGCAAGGCACACTCACTCTACAGATCCACAGCTAACAGAGCTAAGCTGGCGAGAAGGACAAATCCCACAGGATTTCAAAGACTCAAGCATCATAACATTGTACAAGAACAAGGGTGATCGGAGCGATTGTAACAACTATAGGGGTATCTCACTTCTGTGTATTGTTGGGAAAGAATTTGCCAGAATTGTTCTGCGCACACTTCAAGACCTGGGAGATCAAGTCTACCCCGAATCACAGTGTGGCTTCTGACAGAACTGGTCTACCATTGATATGATATTCTCATTGCAACAAATGCAAGAAAAATGCCGTGAACAGAATCACCCACTGTTTATTGCCTTCAGCGACCTCACAAAAGCATTTTATTTGGTCAGTCGTAAGGGTCTGTTCAAGGCACTAAAGAAGATTGCAGATATAGACAATACATTTCAAGCAAACAAACAAAAATAAAACATGAATTATTCAGTGGCCTGTCTAGTGCAGAACTTCTCCCTGTAACTTTTAAACTGCACAACGTTGTGGTCTTGGTCTTCCCTACAACTGCCCACCAACTCTTCTGTTCATTGTAGAATCGTTCCACACAGCCATGAAGGGTATAATCAAGTTTGATGGTGCAACTTCAGAAGAGTTTGAAATCAAGAATGGAGTTAAGCAAGGTTGTGTACTAGCTCCCACCCTCTTTGGAATATACTTTTCACTTCTACTGAAATATGCCTTTCATGATAAGGATGGTGGTATATACATTCACTCACGCTCAGATGACGGACTCTAAAATGCTCAGAGATTGAAGGCCAAGACCAAAATTAGGAGGGTACTGATCAGAGAGTTGTATTTTGCAGATGATGCAGCAATTACAACGCATTCTGAGGAAGAATTACGTCTACTATCTGCATTCTCTAATGCTTGTTCTGAATTTGGTTTCACAATTAGCAAAAAGAAGACACAGATTATGTCACAAGGTGCACATGGAGTACCATCAATCTTTATTAACGATGCTGAACTGGAGATAGTAGACCATTTTACATATCTAGGATCAGAGGTAAATAGCAAATTATCCCTAGATCAGGAAATCAACATCCGGATTGTTAAGGCAACAACAATGAACATGTTAGCAAAAAGAGTCTGGGAGAACAGGAAGCTTACTGCCAAAACAAAAGTCCTCGTCTACGAAGCCTGTGTCCTTAGTACTCTTCTTTATGGCATACCTGGTTTCATACCTGGTCAACTTACTCACCAAGAGAAACATTTAAACAGCTTTCATATGCGGTGTTTGCGAAGAATACTTGGTATTAAGTGGCAAAACAAAATCACAAATACTGAAGTATTGGAAAGATCAGGTTGTGTGATAGTTTGTTCTATGCTCAGTCTTCGTAGACTTAGATGGATAGGACACGTTAGGAGGATGGATGATGGCAGAATACGAAAGGACATCTTTTTTTGGCGAATTACAGATGGGTAAGAGATCTCAGGGTTTGCCTCTACTACGATACAAAGATGTGTGTAGGCGGGACATGATTGATACAGGCATTGATAGTGCACATTGGAAGCAAGTCGCCACTGAACGTGTTGCATGGAGGGCAACTATCAGAAATGGAATAAAGATAAAGGAGAAAATTATTGCAGATAAGTCACACACCGAGCGTGCGAGACATAAGATGGTGCATGATGGCGGAAATGACCATGTGTTCACATGCACCTACTGTGGACGAACATTTACAGCGCGAATTGGCCTTATCAGCCACACTCACCACTGCCATGGGTTGTAGCTATTAATTCTTTTTGAAGATGATGTAACAAACTATCCTCTGTCAAAACGGCAAGGTGCCAATGAATGAATATGGGGAACATACTGTCTACCAAAAGACTGTTATACTAGGGTTTTATTATTGTTATTATTTTTTTTAATTATTAAGGGGGAAGGTAATCTGTACTGAGATAATGTTCAAATAATTTGTGAATATATATGTAGGGATTGGTGATGTCTTTGATTTCTTGTGAAAGATTGTTCCACTGCTGAACTGCGGAATACATTCTAATGGAGTGAAGCAAGGCACCAATACTGTTCAGCCTCATGTTTTCAGCTATGCTGACGAATGCCTTCGAAAACAACAACATTGGAATAGACATCAACTACTGCATGGATGGAAAGTTGTTCAATCTCAGAAGGCTGAAAGCTAAAACCAAAACTACCAGCAACACTGTCAGAGAGCTTCTGTTGGCGGATGATTGCACTCTATATGCCAACTCAGAAGCACACATGCAACACAATGTTTCAGCTTTCTCAAATGCCTGTGCCAACTTTTGGCTCAATATCAACTTGGATAAGACTGTAGTTATGTACCAGCCAGCTCCAGGGATTAATCAGACCGTGCTGAATGGTCATAGACTAGGTGTTGTGGACAAATTCACCTATCTTGACAGCACTGTGTCACAAGCTGCCACAATTGATAACGAAGTGAATCTTCAAGGTCAGCGTGGCCTTTGGCAGACTGTACAAGAATGTGTGAGACATAAATGAAATAAGACTACAAACAAAGCTGAAAGTCTACAAAGCAGTGGTATTATCCACACTGTTATATGCTTGTGAAGCCTGGACTGTTTATCAGCAACACGTTAAGTCTGCCTTGGGAAGCTATTGAAGACAAGACAAGATCCCACACACTAAATGCCACATAGCTATTGCCAAAGCACACTATACAGAGAGGATAGAAGGAAAATCCCGAAGTGGACAGTGCACCAAAACCAAGGGATACGAAGAGATGTCACACCAACGCGAGCGTGACAACGGGATACACTGTGGAACCATCTAAGTGAGCGGTTGTGTATTTCGATTGTGGAACAAATTGGTGTGGCAATTGGATGTTTGGATGTAATTGAACAGTGGGCTTCAAGTGGATAACAAGTGGAAGCATTGATTGGGAATACGTCATGGATCCAAGAACGACGGGCAGAAAACTAGACGAATTTCGGATGAACATAACAGCAAGGATCTGAAGGAACAGAGGGAATAGAAATAGTCGGAGCGTCAAGGTGAATGAGACAGATCTAGATATTGATTAGTGCTCGCTTAGCGTAGATGTTATCCCAGTCAGAACGGGTGCTTTACGGGAACACTATAATAATATATTATAATGCTGTTAACACTGAATTAAAAGGTGTTGAAATTTCGCCTGAGCTCCGTATTCTCCAGTTCATCAGTGAAGACTATTGTTGTTGTTCCAGTTAACGAGCTAGTGCATTTTGTAGGTCCGAACACGTTCTCATGGCACAGCAGACACGGACTTACATTACAGCAAAAAAGTCATAGAAAGAGCCCAGTATCCACACTCTACTATTACTACTAATGAAGAATCGGATTCGCTGGGCTGGTCACTTGACTCGCATGCCAGATCACAGACTCCCTAAACAAATATTTTACGACGAGCTGCGTTGTGGTAAACGCTCCCAAGGCGGTCATAGGAAACGATTTAAAGACACTATGAAGATCTCACTAAAAGCTTTTGGAATTCATCACGACACTTGGGAGACTGCTGCCGAAGACTGAAGTTCGTGGCGTACATCATTACGCAAGGGAGCAGTCACTTGTGAAGCAAACAGAATTACAAGAGCTGTGGGAAAAAGGCTGGACAGAAATACCACTGCAGGAGATCCTCCTCCTGGAACGTCACGCATTCTGTGCCCACATTGTAAAAGTACATTTCGAGCCAAAATAGGTCTTACCAGCCATCTTAGAACTGACGCAGGGCTCCATACTTTCAACCCCATTGGATGAAGTGAATGGTCATCATCATTCTTGATGGACAAACAACAGAACAGACAACATAAAACACTACAGTAGAACACGCTCAGTAAAAGTAGAACAAACCACAGCAGAACACACTACAACAGAACATACAAAAACAGAACACACTACAACAGAACATACAAAAACAGAACGAACGACAATAGAACAAACGAGAACAGAACATGCAACAACAGAGTATACTGCAACAGAACATAAAACAGAACACACCTAAAGGCACATAAAGAATGTACGAGTAAAGAGAGACAAGTATCGCAAACAAATAGAGATGAAGAATTCTAATGGTAAATAATTTGAGCAGCAGCAGAACCGTTACCAACGAAAGGCCGCTATCTCCCCCAACTCCCCACCCAACCTCCCGTTGTCTGCTCCCTTGACGTATTTTGTCATTCCCCCAGTTGCTAATTCAAAAAGCCCCGTGGCTCCTATATTCCCGTCTGCTGCCTCACCTGCCAACAGCAAGTTGACAGCCCAATTTCCTGGACGGTACCCACAACCAGTATGGGTATTTCAGTGGCGTAACCAGAGGTGGGGGTATAGTGGGAGCGACCACTGCACTTGTGCCCTGGTTTTGAGAAAATGGCGTCTAGTCATGTTTCGCCATCTCACTCGATCAGCAGTCGTGGATCTGCTGTGTTTAGGAGTTCAGCATGGCCGATTGGATAAGAGCGTTCGCTGTGCAGATGCCGAGGTAGCAGGCTCAATCCCTACCCTGGTCAGTTGGATTAAAATGTTGACTTTTCTTCCTTGACTTAAGGACGTAAATTACAAGTACCTCAGAAGTCGAGTGGCTTCGACTGATGGCGAGGGACAATGAAAGCTAGTCATCATCATCATCAACATCTTCCACTTCTGCCGTCAAGCAACGCCCGATGGGTGGCCCTGGAAAATGTCATTACCTGTGATTGTACAATATCCATTTTCTTTTTGGGCGTCCTCTTGGTCTCGTCGTAGACAGCTAATCCACACGCAAAAATCAGTCCAGTGCACTAGAAGTTCTGTTCCCCTAAATCTTGCCGGCTGCCACTAAGTTATCCACTATTTCTTCTCATAACATGCCCGAATAAATCTTGATTGTCCAAGTCTAATTTCTCTAATCAGTTTAAGGCTTCTTCTGTTCATGACATTCTTTGCCTTTCCCCACTAGAATCTAAGTTTCACTGCCATTAGAGGTTTTTCAGCTTGATTGTTCATTGTCCACGTTTCACATCCTTACAAAAGTAGTTCACTTGTGAGATATAAGTCATCCTGGGCGTTCACCGTTAGTTTTAATATTTTATAATTGTAGGTTTTGTCTTTAAATATGTCTGTGTTGTTCCATCCCTGATGACGATTTATATAATTGAAACATTGTTTGTTGTGTCCTAGAATACTTATTTCTATTTCATTATTATATATTTTGTGGATTGTCTATATTTTCGAGGGATTTTCACTCTGTGATTTATGCTGACATTTATGATGTCCGTTGTAAGGTATGTGTGTCCGTGTTTAGAATGTCTCATCTGTTCGCAAGAGATACATATACTTAACTGTTTATATTTTCTATTCTTTAGTGTTAGAACGTGGCGTCTACTTACTCGCTCCCCCAACTTTCGAACCTGGCTACGCCTATCAAGTCCTTCAATTTCTCACTCTCTCCAAAACTAAGTCTCTTACTGTCCATCTAGTATCTTCTTCTACTTCCCTTGTTTGTTGTTGTTGCGGGTAGTACGTCACCTCCAGTTATGCATCTCTGTTTCATGCACTTGGCGGGATATTGCGCCCAACTCCAACCCCAGGTTTATACTCTAGGCAAATTTACGTTCAGTAATTTTCCACTGCCGGCTTCGTGGCTTAGAGGTTATGACTTTTCTCCGTAATCTCGTATACTCTCGTCGGTAACGTGATGACGGTAAGAATCAGCAGTGGTTCGAATCTCATCGGTAACTTACGGGGTATGTGAGCCTGCCGCTCAGAAAGCAATGGCAAACTACTGAGCGTAATCTTGCCAAGAAATCAACATACAGCTGAAAGATGCTGGTGTTGACAGCGAGGTCCTGTAAAGGATATGCTAAAAAAAAAAAAAAATTCCACTGCTTTCTGAACGGGAAGCCAACGTTGAAACACAAATGACCGCTGTGGGGATTGATATCCCTCACCCAACCACCAGCGCACCAGAAGTTTAAGCGCAAGCACATTAAGCCTCGTGACCACGCAACGTGTTTTTTTTTTTTTTTTTTGGGGCATCCTTTAGACCAGTGGTTCTCAGCCTTTTTTTTGCCCCATGCACCCTTTCATCATTTGTCAAAATGTCATTTCCCCCTTTTCCAGCGAACGAAAGAAGAATAATCCCCCCCCCCCCCCCCCCAAAAAAAAAAAAAAAAAAAAAACTGTCAGCCTCAAAAGGTGCAATTTTTATATTAACACTATTTTATTAACACGCCAAATTAATCAAATTACAATAAATGAACAGTTAAAACGTCAAAGAATTGTCACTTAATATACGACACCAGAATGCTAGAAAAATGTTATTTCATCAATCAAAACGCTCAATATAAAACCAGGATATTGTGCCAGAAGCCATTCTGAGTCTGTCAATCTGTTGTCTTAATCAACTCCCCCCCCCCCCCCCAAAAAAAAAAAAAAAAAAAAAAAAACCTTACAATCTCTCTCTCTCTCACTCACACACACACACACCCCCCCCCCCCCCAACTGGTTAAGAACCACTGCTCTAGACAGAGTTAATTCTCTTTTCCACCAATTTTACCATTTGCCATTCCCAACTGCTCTGGGATTTTTAACTTGCACACGGGATCTCCGGATTCTCGCCCTAATCAGAGAGGGATAAAAACTTAAGGAACGTGTAAGTCGAACTGAGAGGAAAGCTAGTCGAACTGAGAGGACAGCTAGTCGAACAGAGAGGACCGCTAGTCTAATTGAGAGGATAGCTATCAAACAGAAAGAACAGCTAGTCGAACTGAGAGGACAGCTAGTCGAACAGAGAGGACCGCTAGTCTAACTGAGAGGACCGCTAGTCTAATTGAGAGGACAGCTATCAAACAGAAAGAACAGCTAGTCGAACAGAGAGGACGAGCAAGTCCAATTGAGAGGACAACAGGTCAAATTGAGGGGACAAGTCGAACAGAGAGGACAACAAGTGGAACAGAGAGGACAACAAGTGGAACAGAGAGGACAGCAAGTCGAACTGAGAGGTCAGCAAGTCGAACTGAGAGGACAGCAAGTCGAACTGAGAGGACAGCATGTTGAACTGAGAGGACAGCTAGTTGAACTGAGAGGACAGCAAGTTGAACTGAGAGGACAGCAAGTTGAACAGAGAGGACAGCAAGTTGAACTGAGAGGACAGCAAGTTGAATTGAGGACAGCAACTCGAGCTGAGAGGACAGCAAATCGAAAAGGGAAGAACAGAGGACGTAAAATCGAATTTAGAGGACGTGCAAGGTGAACTAAGAGGATGTGCAAGTCTAGTGAGGAAGTGCACACCCGATCAACCCCATAGCCACAGTTCTATCAATTTCATAGCGTCACCACAGTCCCATCAACTTCATAGCGTTACTACAGTTCCATCAACTTCATAGTGTCACTACAGTTCCATCAACTTCATAGCGTCACTACAGTTCTATCAACTTCATAGCGTCACTACAGTTCCATCAACTTCATAGCGCCACTACAGTTCCATCAACTTCATAGCGTCTCTACAGTTCCATCAACTTCATAGCGTCACTACAGTTCTATCAATTTCATAGCGCCATCACAGTTCCATCAACTTCATAGCGCCACAACAGTTCTATCAACTTCATAGTGTCAGCACGGTTCCATCAACTTCTTAGCATCACCACAGTTCTATCAACTTCATAGCGTCACCACAGTTCCATCAACTTCATAGCGTCACTACAGCTCCATCAACTTCATAGCGTCGCTACAGTTCCATCAACTTCATAGCGTCGCTACAGTTAGATCAACTTCATAGCGTCACTACGCTTCCGTCAACTTCATAGCGCCACTATAGTTCCATCAACTCCATAGCGTCATTACAGTTCCATCAACTTCATAGCGCCACTATAGTTCCATCAACTTCATAGCGTCATTACAGTTCCATCAACTTCATAGCGTCACTACAGTTCCATCATCTCCATAGCGTCATTACAGTTCCACCAGCTTCATAGCGTCACTACAGTTCCATCACCTTCATAGCGTCGCTACAGTTCCATCATCTTCATAGTGCCACTACAATCCCATCAACTTCATAGCGTCACTACGCTTCCGTCAACTTCATAGAGCCACCATAGTTCCATCAACTCCATAGCTTCATTACAGTTCCATCAACTTCATAGCGCCATTACAGTTCCATCAACTTCATAGCGCCACTACAGTCCCATCAACTTCATAGCGTCACTACGCTTCCATCAACTTCATAGCGTCACTATAGTTCCATCAACTCCATAGCGTCATTACAGTTCCATCAACTTCATAGCGACATTACAGTTCCATCAACTTCATAGCGGCACTACGCTTCCATCACCTTCATAGCGTCACTACAGTTCCATCAACTTCATAGCGTCACTGCAGTTCCATCAACATCACAGCGTCACAACACTTCCACCAACTTTACAGCGTCACTACATTTCCAGCAACTTCATTTCTTTTAGCTAAATGTACAACAAAAACTCGTGTCACAGAACAATTATTGTCAACCGCCATTGAGGAGATGACACAGGATGGTGAAGATGATGAAGAGGCTGAAAAGGCGGATGTCCAACTACATTTCAAAACCTGGAAAGCCTCCGCACAAAGACAAATATTTAAAGCTTTTGTGGTTCTGACATGCACATTTAGGCTGGTGATTGTTGCCGTGACCTGGACTCTCAAGTCGATCCAGCCTATAACGGGTACTAATAAATCTCATGGGAAGAAAAGGCGATCGGTATTATATCGACCGCATCACCAACTGAGCGTAGTATGGTCGAAAATATCTCTCTAGCACCATACGCCCAATACACCTACAATACACCTCGTGGCGTGAAAGAAAAAATGGTCCTTTATAAATCAAAGCTATGCATCCACGTGCCGCCCTCCGTGGTAAAGGCCTTACGGACGCTATTCGTGAGCTCGCTTACCCGAGTTCGAAACACAGCTACGACCGATTTGGCAGCAGACCGCGTCGCGCTGGGTTTTAACGTGTTGGTATGGGAGCCTGTCGTTCAGAAAGCAATGGCAAACTGCTGAGCGTAAACTTGCCAAGACATCAACGACAGCAGTAAAATGCTGGTGCTGACAGCGATGTCCCGTAAATAAGATATGTAAAAAAAATCCATGAGCCCCCCCCCCCCCCCCCCCCCCCCCCCCCGACATGTCTCTTCTCTTTGGAAATACCACTTCCGGCGTTGCACAGCGATGGTTTCCCAAGCGGAAGTCCCCCCCCCCCCCCCCCCCCCCCCGGTCCTGCCCTTACATAATTTCTCTTGCAATCCGAAGATCCATATTTTTGTATCGCCCCTTAAAGATAACGTACAAGCTAAGCCTGACAAGTTAAGCAGGGTGTAAGACATTTACGCCTATGTCACTTACATGTGATTTTGCTCCTTATTCTGAAAACTTCGTGCTTTTTTAATTCTGCATTTTTTTTTAAAGGCACGTGCGCATTTTCCATACTTTAATCCTCCTTTCTTGTGATAATTTCTCTAACATGTGTTTATCGGCTTCATGAACTGTATTCTGACTTCGTAAACTCTTTCCGTTTATTTGTGGACTCTCTTGATATTATTACTTCATGGAATGTCGTTTTAATTTCATATACTGTCTTAACTTCACGCATTGTCACCTGGCTTCTGCACTGTCAACTTCAAGAACTGTCTCCTGACTGCGCGTACTGTCTCTTGGTTTTAAGCACTGTCTCTTCTTCATACAATTCACACACTGTCTCTCGACTTCGTGTAGGGTCTCTTGAATTTATGTCGCCTCCCGACCTCATGTACCGTCACTTCTTCATGAGAGGATAGTCAATGCCTGCTCAATAAAAGACACCTGAAGCAGAAAGAGAAGGAAAAGGAGGAGAGGAAAGAAAGCAGACGCTGAGAAAGAGGGAATACGAAGCAGGAAGAGGACATGAAGAAGAAGACGGTTTGTGATACACGTCTAATGTATAATCTACAGACACGTCTAAATACCTTTATACATGGATGACACCAATCAATACTCAAAGATATAATCATCATGATGTGGCATGCCGATAAGCGAGGGCGGTCATGTTTCGCCATCTCACGCGATCACCAGAGTCGTGGATCAGCTCTGTGTTCCTGTCTCGACAATACCGCTTGGTCAAACCATCCAGATATTTACTTCTCTGGCTTCCCCTTGTTCTGTTCCCCGCAATCTTGCCAGTTGTCACCAAGTTTTCCAATTTCTTTCGTCTCAATAAATGTCCCTAAAACTGACTGCCTACGTCTAATTTTTATAATCAGTTTACGGTTTTAATTTGTTTCTTATAGGACTTGGTCATTGGTTTTTCTGTCCGTCCATTTTATTCTTTGCATTTTTTCTCAGAAAAAAAAAGATACTTTTCTTATTACAAACATTGCAGTAACACTGCAGTACCCTTATTGTATCAAGGCACGGGTTGTGTAGCACCTGGCCCGTGTCCAAATATAGACAAAACAACCCTAGCAACTTCAGGACAGTATTATTATTTTTTTTTGGGGGGGGGGGGGGGGAGAGAATTATGTTCCGCAAATGAGAAAACGACTGAAATTCTAACCAGCACAACACACGACGTCTTTTCGACGAGGAAATGCCAAAATCGCTCAGCCAGGGGCCTCGGTATTAGTGACCTAAATACACAGCATCGGGCAGAAATGTGATTGGAATCGATTGAGCAGAGGAAAGCAAGAGCCCGCTGTCGTTCCTGGCAGTGTAACATCTTCATTAGGTGTGTTAGCCCAGAAATAGAAGTCTTATTTCCGGTCTTCCGTGTCAGCAGACGGACAGCTAAAACAAATAGAAGCCACTGATATCGGTTAAGTGATGATGGACTCACTGGAGGTGCACTCAACGCAGAAGACACTCTTGGTTAACGTCTTGTCCTTTAACTAATTCAGTGCCAAACAATAAGTAGGTTTGGACGCAACGAAAATGCATGGCGGAAAATGGAAAGTAGGGGTGTGTCACAGTTACGAGTTAAAAGTAATAAGTGAACGCATTAATGGCAAACAACTAAAACTAGGCATACCTACGTCTATTCTGAAAAGGCTATTATTACTATTCACCGCCAACATAAAATTCAATTTTCTAAAACAAGTCATACGGCCAAATCGATAGAGTGGCCATGGGGAGTTCTCTTGGTCCTATTCCAGCGGACATCTTCATGGCACATTTAGAAGAAAAGAGATCCTCTTCTACCGTCGTTATGTGGACGATATACTAATTATAATCACAGGCGAGCTACAAGCAACATCGTTCCAGTCCATAATGAACATGGCGCATAAAACCACCTCTCTATCTATGGAGCACGAACACCACGAAGTGTTGTCATTCCGGGATATTCTGATGAGACGTACAGCAGACGGCACAATTCAAAGATTGGTTTACCGCAAAGACACATGGACCGGCCAATACTTAAATTTTCAGAGCTTCGCACCTGTCCAGTACAAACGGGGTTAAGTATGGACCGGACGAAACCCCCCCCCCCCCCCTCCCAGTTTGACCGTGCTAGGAAGATATGCACCCAGGATACACTGACAGAGGAGTTTGAAACTCTAAAAAATGTCTTAAACCTGAATGAGTACTCCACACAATTTATAAAGCGCAATTGCTAACAGTCCAAACCAAAAACAGACGAACTTAGTACCTAAACTTAAGGTATTTATCCAGCTAACCTTTCGAAGGGATGGCGTAATGCAACGTCTACAGGACCGGCACATCACAGCAGTCCTGGCTGAACATTCTGTGCTGCAACTCCAGTTATTAGGTACATAACCACGCCTATTCCTACCCCAGCAGTTAAAGAATCTGTGGTATGTATGCCTAATCCCATTTCATTTACCAATTCACATGCAGGTGCCAGTCTACCTACATCGGCAGAACAGAGCAGCAGTTGAACAACAGAGTGATTGACACGTTGCTGCGTAAGAACAGAAACAGGCAACTCTGACTGGTTCTCAGTCAAAACAGGAGTGAAACAGGGTTGTGTCTTATCACAGATGCTCTTTGGAATAGCTATCGATTGGGTCATGCGCAAATGCACAAACAACACAAATATGGGTATCCATTATGTTGACAAAATTCTAGAAGACCTGGACTTTGCCGACGAGATAGTGCTTTTGAGTTCAACACACCTGGATGCCCAAGAGAAAATAAAACACCTCCAAAATGTTTCAGGGCAAATTGGTCTCCAAATTAACACCACAAAAACAAAGACTATTGATCTTACCAACAGTTCAGATGACACCAAATTGAACAGCTACGTTCTTGAAAAAGTCAACAGCTTCACATACCTAGGAAGCAAAATGACATCTACAGGGGACTCAACACCAGAAATATCATCTAGAATCGCACTGGCATCTGGTGCCTTCAATAAACTGTCAAACATCTGGAAGTCAAAGACACTTAGCAAACACACAAAACTTTAAAAAATCTTCAACTCTTGTGTGATTCCAGTGTTAACGTATGGATGTGAAAGTTGGAAATCAACGGTAGCTTTAGATAAAAAAATTAGATAATTTTGAGAACAAATGTCTTAGAAGACTTCTAAACATCCACTGGACAGACTTCAGAACCAATACGCAAATAAGACAAGAGACTAAGCAAGATACAGTATCCAATTTCATAAGACGCCGCCGTTGTAACTAGATCGGCCATGTACTCAGAATGGACAAGACAAGACTCCCCTACCAAGCCCTCATATGGTCACCGGTAGGGAAAAGAAAACGGGGAAGACCAAGAGAGACCCTGCGTAGAACCATCATTAGAGAAGGTAGCAGCGAACCGCCAAGCATGGAGAGTCAGGACTTCTGCCCTATGCGCCGCCTTAGGCTCAAGAGGAAAGACTAACTAACTGACAAGATATTTCACACAAGCGATGGGAGCCTACAAAGGCAGACACACCACAATATGCTGAAAACCGGCCATGTGATTGATAGATACAGTGCTTTTCGCATGTTGCTTAATACACAAAATAGTTGCTTGTTAAAGTTTGCAGAAGCTATAATGATTAATCTATATAGGCCAGTTTTGTGCAAATAGAAAGACATTACAGTCAGTTTCAAATTACCATGGTAGACAATCGACATTATTGCGTGAACATGTGTATATTTCAGCATGAAGGATTTATCTAGTTATTTTACTTTATGTTGTGTGAATTCTGTAGTATGTAATAGAGAGAAGAAGCAGCTCTGTAGTATGTACCTGACGAGATGCACAAAATATGCCAGGCAATAAATCATGCAATCCATTGCTTGTGTCTTCATTAATCAGACTTAAAAGTTGTTAATATGGTAGCAGACATGTATTATATATCAAATTTAATGGAGTTGCTTAGGGTAAACTACTGTACATAAGCCCATGGCAGATACAAGATGTCATTTAAGACGATTAATCATCCCATGGCACTGCATAAGTCAAGTCTGTACTAATGATTCATCTCCTGGTCCGTGCTTCCATTAGACCTGCTGTCTGCTGTACTTCAAGAAATAGATCTTGTTCAAGTGCAAGTGTCGGTGTGTCCATTGGTTGGGTTTGAGGGTTTTGTTCGGTGTTTGTGGCTCAGGGGCATAGTTTCCCAATACAGTGTGGTGATTGGTTAAGTTTGAGGTGCTGATGTAACAAATGGTATGTAAATTGGTTAAATTTGAGGTCCTCATTTAATAACTTGCGTGTTGATTGGTTAGTTTGAGGTCCTCATTCAACTATTGGTGTGTTGAGAGATGTCTGAGGTCTCTGTGCAACCATTGGTATGTTGATTGGTTATGTATGAGGTCTCTGTCCAAATATACATGTGTTGATTGGTTAAGGTGCCTGTTCAACCACTGGTGTGTTGAGGGAGTCTGAGTTCTCTGTTCAACCATTGGTGTGTTGATTGGTTATGAGGTCTCTGTTCACTTCAGCAGATTTTCAAAAGCAAGAAACCACTGGCTTAACTGATAGACAAGGAAAACAACTGGCCAAACTCCTTGTAATAATGAAATTCTCCAACACAAATCCTTCAAGAGCATCAATGGCATTATCAGGAAACAGCAGAGTATCACTCCTGAATTTGAACGCTGCTAAGGGCATAGTTGTGGGTTCATTTTCCTCATCGATCAGTTGGACTTAAACACTGACCTCTCGTTCAGAAAGCAATGGGAAACTACTGAACGTAAAATTGTCTTGTGGTTGATTGCCAAGGAAGGCAACATTTTTTTTACTATTCAAGTTTCAAACGGGGCATGCTGGAATCAACAGCCATGTAAACGTATCACTCCCCAATGTGCACCCCAGCGCAGCATTGTACTCAGCCTTCTGAAGTCATTGTCCACCTTTTCTGTAATTGCCCTGTACTTTCATACACCAGAGCAAAGCTAAAACAGCCATCTCCAACAGTCAAACTCACTCTTTAGGTTTCAAGAACAGCTGCAGAGAATCTGCACCTTCAAAAGAGTAACACTGGGCTGCCAAGAATAGACAACTCAGCAGCAATGAGATCAAGATGATGATGCTGTTCATCATCATCATCATACAACAGCAGCAGCAGCAGCAACAACAACAACAACAACAACAACAACAACAACAACAACAACAACAACAACAACAACAACAACAACAACAGCAGCAGCAACAACAACAACAACAACAACAGACAAGTTGACTGTCTCACCTTTGGCCTTGTGTCCACCACGTACATGTAGTTAGACTTGGGGTTGGCTCTCAGGATAGCCTGGAGCATGTGTTCATCCTCAACACATCGAGCTGAGAATCCTGACAGTGGCTGGCTGCAACGTGTTAATGCCGCCTGGAGAGGAACAACAGCAATGTAAATACAAACACAGACATACAAATAGCACCAACACGGACATGGAGCAATAACAAAAATGAACTTCGACGTGGACACAGAAACAACAACAATAAGGAAGATTAACATTAACAGAAACAACAAGGAAATAAATAAACAATTACAACAATGAAATTAACAGACAAGCAAAAATGGAAACAAGATTATCAATACACAAAAAAAAAAACAACCAATGAAAATAACAGACCAAGAAACACCAACAATGAAAATAACAAAGAGAAGTAGTAACAATGAACTTAACACGGAAACAGAAACAATAAACACAAATGACAATAATGAAAATATCATCAGAGACACAGAAACTATAACAGTATATGCACGCACATATATTTATAAACTATACAACAGACATTAAAGCGATTAACAGAGAAACAGAAACAACAATGAAAATTAAACACAGACAACAATAAAGATCAAAAGTAAAACACATACAACAATGCATTACAAACAATGAAAACAAAAAAGAAATAATAAAATACCAACTACATGAGTAAAATAATTTAATATGAAGGTGAAAAGTAGTCGAATGAGAGATACTGCCAATTGGGTGTGAAATGTTAGGCCTTAATATATTCTAGACTATGTTAAACGAACGAACGAACAAACAAACAATTTAAAAAGGGTTAAGAATTGGGCACGCAGGCAGGTCTAACATTCTGCCCTTTTATCACTCTCTTTCATACATTATTTCATCCACACATCATTCGAGGCTAACTGAGAACCAAAAAAAAAAAGATTTGTATTAAAAAGGCGTGGGAAAAATGCAAAAAATCACTACTACATGACTCAGTAATATTGATGAATGATGTGGCAGTTGTTATTAGCTATGGGGAACATACTGGTCTACCAAAAGGGAATCTTTCTTTCCACTTTGCTTTTCTTCCCAGACAATTACAACGTTCTGAGAACTGTCTGGTACTAATTTTAATGAGGCTGGGTTAAACCCAGAGCCATTCCGGTCAGAAGAAAAACAAATATCCCAGACTCTACTGGGTATTGAACCAGAACCAATGTCTTGGCAGGTGAGTACACTAGCCACCATAGTAATTGCACATCCTATGGGGGTAGGTTTTCTCATTTTTACATGCAGCCCAGGCAGCAGTCTTAGACTACTGTTCATTTGATTTCTAATTATTGAGAGATTAAAGTGCATGCAGACCCTCCTAGTTATTCATCATTGTCCGAGAAGGTAGACATCTGATCCTCTACCCTGAAATCAGGAGGGGTGTATACCTTACTCAAATTCCTTATTTTATTAAAAATATCCACAGCTAGATTCATACCTGGTCTTCTACAGTTAAGCCAAATGCTGATACTGTGTCTGCCTTAAGTGGTCAAGCTGTATGTTTTGTCCTGGCAAAGTCATGGGTTTGTTTTCCTGACTCCGTCAATCGAAACACGAGTGCAATGTTTTAGAACTCCATCATTCAGAACACAAGTGCAATGTGTTGTTCAAAATACGAGTGTAATGTGTCATTCAGAACACAAGTGTAATGTGTCATTCAGAACACGAGTGCAATGTTGTCCAACTCCATCATTTGGAACATGAGTGCAATGTTTTCAGACTCATGTAATTCGGAACAGGAGTGAAAGGTATTCGGACTCATGCCAATTGAAACACAAAAGCATGTCAATCGGAACACGAGTGCAATGTTGTTGGACTTCGGGGTTGCTGGGACTATATAATTTGTGCTCTGTGTGATGCTTTTGGCAGGCCATTCTGCACACAGAAGACAGCTAGATTTCTAAAGAACCCGGTGCAATGAAGTGAGTCCTCTTGTCTTTGACCCCTTTATTAAAAGTCATACCTCCATGCCTGCTCTGGGGAGAAGGGGTTACAGGCACAGTTCACACAGCTGCAGGCGATTTGGCAGCAGAGTCTTGCGATAGTTTTTACAAACTGGTATGAGTGTGATCATTCAGAAAGCAATGGCAAGCTATTCAACGTAAACTTGCCATGAAATAAACAGCCCAAAAATGCTGGGGTTGACTGCGACATCCTGTAAAGGATAAGCAACTAACTTTAACCTCTATAGGAATCTAGATAAGTACCCCGAAAGAAGCGACTAGAGGCTGAATAAACAGCAAAAAAAAAACAAAAAACGATCACAACCCAAAACAGACATCTTGGGACAGCAACTGCCATAGTCACATATTCTACAGACAGCACACAGGTATGATGATGATGATATTCGTGTAACACTGATGAGCAAGAGTTACCTGGTTCTCTGAGTGCAGGTAGGAAAGGACTGGTAATCGGCCTCGACTTCTGAACTTGGAGCTGCCAACAAGGACATGAGTGGTGGCTGCCGCTGGGACGTACAACTGGCTAGGGTAGGTGTCACACAACTGCAAAGATCACCCAGAAGATATAAGGCAAACATGTAAACTCATTCACAGTGTGATATTTTGTAACCCAGTACAGAGAAATACTGAGGCAGGTTGATTAGGTTAGTAGTTAGGCAGAGATATATATGCAGACAGGTGAGTAGTCAGATGGAAATAGGCAGGAATATAGACATGATGGCAGAAAGTTAAGTAGTCAGAGATATACTATAAAACAGAGAGAAAAAAAATACAGACAAACAAACAAGCAGGTAAGTAGTCAGAGATGTACAGAAAAACACAGATAGGTAGTCACAGACAAATAAATACAGACAGAATTACAGACAAACATGTAGGTAAGAAGCTATATACACAAATACGAGCAGGTAGTAAGGCAGATATAAGACAGACATATAGATACACAGATAGACAAATAAGTAGTGACAGCCAACGCCAGCTATACACAATATTAAATAATGCTATGATGAAGGAACTGTGAGCTTGTATACCTACCTGTCCCATGTAGGCAGAACAAAATGAATAAATCCATCCACCCACTCACTCATCAATCACTGTTGCAGAGGTCAACAGCCCTAATTAACCAATGTAAAGACCAGTGAATCCTGGAACATGAATGAACACATCAGATGGACAGCGGAGATGTAATTCCTGAGACGAATGTTGCAAATACCTTGGCCTGCCAGAGTAACTAATAACGACTGCTTGGAAGAGCTAAAGAAAGCGGAACATTATATACAACTATAACAAAGAGAAATACAGCATTCTTTGGTCATATAATGAGAAGAGAACATTGGAGATAATTGTGACAACTGGGAAGACCAGCGGTAGAGGTCAACAGAAATGATGCATGAAGGACTCAGGCAGTGGGATGGAGGGATATGTACAACATAATTAATCCAAAACACGAAGGACAGATCTGTGGACATTACAATGTCTATGCCAATTGGTGTCAAATGTGATGCTGATGAATAGTCTGGGGTTAAATCTGTAGCAGCAGCATTTGTCCATTTGTGATTTTACAGACCTGTAGATTCTACAGGAGCCTTGGTGGTATCATGGTTAATGTGCCTGCTGGCTAAGACACTGGTCTGGGATTAAATCCCCAGCTAAGACAGGAGTATAATTTCTGACTTGTACAACTCTGGGGTCTGACACAGCCTTATAACAAATATGGGCAGCAGCAATTTTAAGAAATTTCTTGGAACTGCTTGTTACATATGATCTGTATATTTGCACATATTGGCACGACTACTGAAGGCTAGTTTGTGAGTGTTCTTTGGCGATAATAGTTTTATGCAGTCTGTAATTATGTACTGAAATTGTGAGAGGCTGTTGACCGGCCTAGAACATTCGTCCTTGGCCACAGTAAATCCTGGATGCAGAAATAATCTTCAGCTGATGTATGCTGGAATTGTTATGATTGTACTCCAGGAAGGTGGTCATGATGATGTCGCTTAAATGATAATTTGTCTACCCAGGGGGTTCGCACAGGACAAATATGCCATGTTAGGTATTTTGTGATGGAGTTCCAAGTGGTAGTCTACTCGCTGTGCTATTTAGTACCACTGGAATTCATCATCATTTACCCTTTTCAACTCAATAAATCTGTAGTTTGGAAGCCTTATACCATGGCCTAATTTCTTTTTTGCTCGCTCGCTTTGAACATAAACTAGCCTTTGAACACAAGCTAGCGCACTGTACTGAATTTTGCATGTGGATTAGCTTTCCGTATTACCAGTGTCCCTCAACATTACGGCGAATCAAACCCATTCCAACTTCTGAGGTTCTATGGCCTTGTTAAGTGAATGCTGTTACTGTACCACAACTATGTTGCCTATTTTGTTGTGTTTCTAGATTATCTGGCACCAACTTTGTTTTCAGTTTCAATTCATATTGTATCAACATCACTCAACATAATATTTAATATCTTTGTGCAACAGAATAAACATTACCACTTCATTACAGAATAAAATAACTGATTGTTACATTAAGGAGATTTATATTTAGAACCCGTTACTTTAGATGGAATCTGTCTAGAGGAAGTAAACCTGACACAAAAGATGCTGAAGTTGGACAAACTGACCTGTGAGGTCCACAACTGGGAGTGACACACTTTTCTAAATACAGAACAGATCTCCACTATGTCACACCTAGTATGGAAAGGCAATGAGGAAGGGAACTGATCTCCCTACCTCATGACATGGTCTTACACAGGCACCAGGAATGTTGTAGGAAGTTAAGACAACTGACATAATGATACCACTCATCGAGCACTGACTGGTCTGAAAATATGCTTCTAGCACCATGTGCCCAATATAACTCAAAGCATGGAAAGAGGCCCTCTACTTCTTGTAAATGTACAGTAGACACCCACAAGGATTTTATGGACATTCTACAGAATTTGTGTTCTAGAGACATGCAAGACATTTATCAATACCTTTGTACAATAGACAGAAAGAAATCAAGAATTTAGTTACAGAGCTAACTCAAACAGGCAATGTATTTATTGATAACTTTGTGTGCAGTAGATATAGAAAGAAGTCCAAAAATGTATGGTATGCGATGGAGAGGGATAATTCAAACAGGCAATTAATTTTTTGATAACTTTGTGTGCAGTAGATATAGAAAGACATTTAAAAATATTTATGGTATGCGATGGACAAGGATCATTCAAACAGGCAATTAATTTTTTGATAACTTTGTGTGCAGTAGATATAGAAAGACATAAAAAATATTTATGGTATGCGATGGAGAGGGATAATTCAAACAGGCAATTAATTTTTTGATAACTGAAGTAAACAAGAATTCAAGAATTTATGGATACCATGTACAGTGTTTCAAGAGAAAATTTATGGTAACTCATGCAGTAGACACAGAAAGAAGTCAAGAATTTATGGCACACCATGTGTAGAGGTCCATTACTTTGTACAGTAGTCATAGAAACTGCAAGAAATTATAAATACCACAGTACAGTATAGGAGCGGCTGACCTTTGGGAGACTCGGGTTCGAATCCTCGGTAAGGTGTGGGATTTTTTTCTGTCGGGGGCAAAAAGAAAATCCTAACCTGCACAGTTCGCGGCGACTGCACTAGCCAGGCGGCCATTATTCCTCAAGCTCAAAGACCTCGCCACCCCCTTCACACCACAAGGTACTATATTGGCAGTAAATGACAGTTTATGACAGTTTGACAGTACAGTATACACAGAAAAAGTCAAGATGTTACTGCTTTCATGTACAAGGTTATTGATAACTTTGTGCAGCAGAAAGAAGTCAAGAAGTTATGAAAAACAAGAGCAGAGGTCATTTAAAAAGGCAATGAATTCACTGATAACTGCAGTAGGCATAGAGAGAAATAAAAAAAAATTTTGGTATGCCATGTACAAACGTGGCTGCCAGCGTAATACTTATCATATCATTTACCTAGCACCATATGCCCATGCATGTGTGAAAGGGTCCTTTTACTTTACTTTTACATACAGAGGTAATTCAAAGAGGCAATGAATTCATTGATAACTTTGTGCAGTTCATATAGAAAGAAGAGTTTATGGTATGACATGCAGAGAGATAATTCAAACAGGCAATTAATTTACTGATAACTGTGTGTAGCAGACATAGAAAGAAGTCAAGAATTTATGGAATCCTATCCTTGTACAGCAATCACAGAAATCTAAAGAAATGTATATAAACCTCTATACAGTATACATAGAAAGAAGTAGAGGAATTTAGTGAATCCATGTACAAAGCAATGAATTTATTGATAAATGTGTGCAGTACACAGAAAGGAGACAAGAATTTACTGAATCCATGTACAAAGCAATGAATTTATTGATAACTTTGTGCAGTAGGCATAACAAGCAGTGACACATTTTTTGCAAACCAGGCACAGAGCTAAATTCAAACAAGCAATAACTGACTAAAGCACATGGTTAGTACCTCATACTGTTGGTTCAAACTTGAGATGACCCAGTTTCCATTGGGTGCTCCCATTCGGAGGAACTCAGACTGCAGGTCAAACAGGTTCCAGCCGTAAGACTTTTCCAGGTTCTCATTGGAGGTGAAGGAAAAGGCATAGAGTCTGTCGATCTCAGCTACAGAATACAACATATGGCAAGTCAATTAGTACATTCCACATTCTAGACAGTACAACATATGGAAAGTCCATGAGTACATCCTACATTTTACAGAATACAACATATGCAAATCAATGAGTACACCACACATTCTACAACATATGGCAAATCAATGAGTACATTCTACAGAAGACAACATATGGCAAGTCAATTAGTACATCCTACATTCTACGGAATACAACATATGACAAGTCAATTAGTACATCCTACATTCTACAGAATTCAACATATGGCTTTTCAATTAGTACATCTTACATCCTACAGAATTCAACATATGGCAAGTCAATGAGTACATCCTACATTCATGCAGGCAATTCTACACAAATTAGTTGGTGTGGTGTCTGTTCATCCACTCAATCCACCAGCTATTTATCCACCCATCAAGCTATATACTCATCCATCCATTCAGCTATCTATGCACTGATCCAAGTGGATATATATTTAGCCATGCATCAGATCCATCCATCAAGCCATCCACCCTATTAAAGCGATCCATTCTGATATGTCTGTTCATATATCCATCTGTCAGTCATTTATCCAAACCTGCCACCCACTAATCCATCTGTGAATGTATTAATGTAAAAAACAGTCCCCAATATCTAAGAACAGAATGAAAAAAAACAGTACCCAGTATCTAAGAATGTAATTAAAAAACAATCCCCAATATCTAAGAGTATAATTAAAAAACAGTCCCCAATATCTAAGATCCTGTATATCCATCCATCCATCATGTGCATGTCGGTAAGCGATGGACATATCAGACTACCAGAGAAAAATGGATGAAATATTATCAGATGCATCTAAATTCAGAGTAGAGCAAATAGTCAACAAGTCGGAGGACCTGAATGCAACAATGAGGAAAGAGATCCAGTCACTTGTGAATGCGGGACTCATCAGTGAGGCCACTGCAAAAACGCTCACACTGCGTGGTTCCCAAACTCCTCAGATGTACGGTCTACCCAAGCTTCACAAGCCCGGCATCCCACTAAGACCGATCCTTTCCATGGTTAACTCTGCACAACACCGAATGGCGAGATGGCTAGCTGAAATTTTAAAGCCAGTACGACAGTCCCTCGATCCAAGAACACTCAGAGATACATTCGAACTGGTGGAATTATTGGATACTATGGACATAAACAACAAACACATGGCATGCATGGATATTGACTCTTTATTCACCAACGTTCCATTAGATGAGACCGTGAATATAATAAGTGAACGCATTAGAGACAAACAACTAAAACTAGGCATACCATCAGCTATTCTAGAGAGGCTATTAAAATTATGTACTGCCAACATCCAATTCAACTTTCTAAACAAGTCATATCGCCAAATTGACGGAGTGGCCATGGGGAGCCCACTTGGACCTATTCTAGAGGACATCTTCATGGCACACTTAGAAGAAAAGAGATCCTCAGACATCAATAACTTGGCCTTTTACCGTCGTTACGTGGACGATATACTAATTATCACCACAGACGAGCTACAAGCAACATCATTCCAGGCCACAATGAACGAGACACATATAAACATCTCTTTATCTATGGAACACGAACACAACGAAGCGTTGCCGTTTCTAGATATCCTAATGAGACGTAGAGCAGACGGCACAATTCAAAGATTGGTGTACCGCAAAGAAACATGGACTGGCCAATACTTATATTTTCAGAGCTTCGCACCTGTCCAGTACAAACGGGGCTTAGTACGGACCCTGTTTGACCGTGCTAGGAAGATATGTACCCAGGACACACTGACAGAGGAATTTGAAACTCTGAAGAATGCCTTAAACCTGAATGGGTACTCCACAGGATTTATAAAGCGCCACTGCCAACAGCCCAAACCGAAATCAGAAGTAACTACAGTCCCTAAACTCAAGGTATTCATCCAGCTAACCTTCAGAGGAGATGACGTAATGCAACGTCTGCGGGACCGGCTCACCACAGCAGTCGAGCGAACATTCTGTGCTGCAACTCTAGTCATCAGGTACAAAACACACCGGTCCCTGTCCCAGCAGTAAAAGAACCTGTAGCTTTGTACGTCAAATCAAATTGTATTTACCAATTTACATGTAGATGCGAGGCCATCTACATAGGCAGAACTGAGCGACAGTTACATTGCAGGGTTTCGGAACACATTCCGAATTGGGTGGACAAGATACTACACACAGAAGATGGTAGCCTAGGCAGGCCGACACACCGGAACAGTTCGGCTTCATCGGTCGGGAGACATGTGCTCGAGAGCGGTCACATGGTTGAAAGAGACAGTGCCTTCCGTGTGTTGTTCAACACACAAAGTAGTCGAATGTTAAAGTTTGCTGAAGCTATAATAATCAACCTTCGTAAGCCGTCCTTGTGCAAGCAGAAAGACATGTTAGTCAGTTTAAAATTACTGTGGTAGACAATCGACATTACTGTGCGAACATGTGTATTTCAGTTTGAAGGATTTATCTAATTAATTCACGTAAGTTGTGCGATGTCTGCAGTATGTACCTGACGAGATGCAGCGAAATATGCCAGGCAAGAAATCATGCAATCTATTGTTTGCGTCTTTGTTAATCAAATATACAAAGGTTAAGTAAGGAAACTATGACAGGTCTAGCAAACTGATTGGGAATTTACTTGATCCTAGAAAAACACTGCTCATGATAATTGGAGGAAATTGGAGAAAAGACACTAGTCACATGCATTGGAACTTCACTACCCCTCCCCACAAAGCTTAACGGCATAAGAAGAAGAGGACAACAACAACAACAACACAACAAATGTGTACACATCACTGCTACACGCTGCAACCCCTGGACAACTGTCTCCATACCTGGTCTAGAAAACTCAATCAAGGTCTGGTACACATCCTGGCAGTCTCTCTCCCTGGGAATGATGAAGGTCACACAAAGGAAGTTCTTGCAGCGGATCTGCAAAGGGCAACCTTCTGCCGTCATGGCCTGCTTCTCCACCTGGTCCATATGCATGTGGAGAATCTGTAGAAGGGTCATAAGAATGTTTCCTGAATTTATTACAACTTTTTAATCAGTTTGCGTTAATTATCATATGCCACAGTAAACATGTGTGTCAGATATGACTCAGCTACTGTATGACAGTAGACAGTACTACCTGCTTTCTGTTAGCGCCGAATAGTGGGCGGCACTCATCAAACCCACACCCCACATTGTGCCAACAGCTTCTGGTGGAGGAGTGCAGTTGTGAAGGTACAAGCCTTACCCTAGTGTGAGGAAATGCAACCTAAAGACTAATGTCATGGCAGGGCACAAAGGCCCGAAGTCGTGGTCGGCAACTGGTCTAGGATAGAAGCTCCGATAGGCGGACAGTTAGAGCATTGCTTTGCTGATCTAGCAGCTTCTGCAGCTTGTCTTGTTCCAGATGTATTGGTGTTACCTTTCCTATTGAGTAAACTAGGCAGGTCGAGAGAGGGATCATGCTGCTTGGGCAACCCATGGTCTCTAAATTCATCCCAGGCTTTGTGCTATGGAGAGGTATGACTCCATTTTACAAACTATTGTCAGCCAAGATGGCAAGGTGCCGGTCAGTCAATACGTATGGACCGTTATGGTTTGCCATCTCACACAATCACAAGAGTCTTGAATCAGGTCTGCCCCTCTGCAATGTCTCCAACTTGCTTGCGTGTTCCAATGACCCCAAGAGCTATGCTGACGGTAGCACAGCTACTGGTAGAGTATCCCATGTCGGACAGGTCAAGGACAGAGGAAAGGCAGTCAAAGTCCGAATCAGGCGCACGATGTCACTACATTCTTGGCCCAGACACATATTCTACAGCTCTCAGCTGAGGAATATGATGAACGCTCTAAGTCAATATCCGGGCAGATGTGAGAGCTAGGCCGATACTCACCCACTGAAAAATGGAAGTGAGATGCTGAGCCTTCTACATGCTTGGTCCAGACATTTCTTCTACGGCTCACAGCCGAGGAATATGACGGATCCCCGGATGAGAGGGCCTGGTCATTACTCGCTCTCTGCTGCATGCAGCCTACCTCGTACATGTTACTAAAGGTGGAAAAAGCATCCCAGTCGCACGCAACAGTTACAATGCAAGTCTGTATTTACATTGAGTGAGCGTAGTCAAATGTGGAAAAACGTCTCATTAACATGAAATGGAACGCTTGGTTAGCGAATCCATTACGTGGAAGTCCAAAGTCAAAGCTTGCTGAGTGGATGTCGTCTACAAACTAAGGTAGAAAAACGTCTCATTAACACAAAATGGAACGCTTGGCTAGTGAATCCATTATGTGAAAGTTCAAAGTGAAAGCTTGCCGAGTGGATGTCGCCTACAGACTGACCGTTCCTGGTTTGCATGGAGAGTGGCCTGTGGCGAACAAAATACCTAATACATGGAAGTGAGGAATTAAAGCAGCCATGAGCAGGACGTGGCTATTCCTTGGGTGAGCCCAGTCGAAGAACACTATATGCCAGCTCTGCAATTATGGAAGCCTCCTTGGATGACGGGGAATACCCATGGTCTGCCCCTGCCTTCCCTTGAGGGTTGACTGATGACTTTGACCATTCTAACTTGACCAGCTGAGATGTGGACGACACCACAACGGTGAGAGTCTAATGTCCCTCAAAACCCTGGGAAGGTAAACCCATAAAAATGCCAGCAGAAGTCGGATGTGCCGTATCTAAATATGCAATTAAAACTGGCACAATGCAAAAACGTCCAAGTGAGAGTGGAATGTCGTTGTGTCCGGAACAGCTCTGAATATTTTGTCTTCCGGGCACAGCTTTCAGCACATGTTCGAATGGAAAGCTCGCTGAGTGGACGCCGTCTGTAGACCAACCATCCCTGGTTTGTGCGGCCTGTGGCGAACGAAATGCCCAATACATAGAAGTGAGGAATTAAAGCAGCCACGTGCAGGACGTGACGATTCCTTGGGTGAGCCCAGTACCAGAGCGCTATGTATCGGCTCTGCAATTATGGATGCCTCCTTGGATGGCGGTAAATGCCCATGGACTGCCCCTGCCTTCCCTTGAAGGCTGACCGTGAAGTCTACGACAGTTCTAACTTGACCAGCTGGGATGTGGACAGCACCAGAACAATCCCCAGGACGGCTAACCTGGTTTTAAAAAACGCCCGCTAAAGTAGGATGTGTTGCCCTAAGGGTTTTGGCCCAAGGGTGCATAATGAGACACACCACAATTACGTCTGAAAAAACACTTTGGATGAACGCAGAAGAAGTAGAAGAATCAGGTTTGTGTTGTTCTATCAACTATGCCATGTGACCAAGACATCCAGGTATTTGTCTTCTTTCGTTCACTTGAAATTTGTAATGGCAATGTATATTGTATGAATGTAACTCCTTTTATTTCACTCAGTGGTCCATAGAGTATCTCCCACTGCTGTTTCTCTAGGCCAGAAGGTTTGCCTAGATATGTCATATTTTAAGCAGTTTTGGAGTGTGTGATCTGCTGTTTGATATTTATCTGTTTTCCTCTTGCTCTTTCCCCACCAAGTTTGCCAGTTCTGTTTTCAAGTTTATTTCTCATCTACATCTAATTTCTCTATCCTATTAATGGTTTTCATAATTCTTGAAGGGCTGTCTCAGTGGTTTTTCTGTCCATCCATGGTTGTTTTTTTTCTCTCTCCAGAAACCACATTTCCACTGCCATTAGATATATTTCATATTCATTCACATGAGGGATTAAATATTTACGTGATGTGTACTTGTTGCCCACCTGGCCTGGGGTTCTTGCAAGGATTATACATGCATGTATTTGTGTGTACATGCATTTGTGTGTACATGTATTCGTGTGTACATGTATTTGTCTTTGTTATTTCTTCCCAGGATCCCTAGATTCAGTGCCAAACATAAAATAGGCCTAAACTAGAAAAAATAGATGTCGGAAAATTGGAAGTAGGAGTGTGTCACAGTTATGATTTAAAAGTTAATATGGTAGGAGACAAGTTATATATCAAATTAAAGGGGGTTGTAGAAGGAAAACTACAGTATATTAGCCCATGGATATGGGCAGTCGCTTAAAGGTCATCAATCATCCCATGGCACTTAATCAGTTTTATATATATATCTCTCTCTCTCTGTGTCTTTCTCTCTCTCTGTCTCTCTCTCTTTTCTCCATTTAGAGGCAAACATTGTGCCTTCAAGCCACTTAGTCCTGTAATGTTTCAGTAAACAATACAAGATGACAATTCTTACTCACAATAAAGGTGAGAAATGTAGATGTTAACACACTCAGAAACAAAAGGCATATGCATAATATGCATAACACTATAAAGAACCAAAGACGGACCAAAATAAGATTCTTAAGTTAGAAGCGAACACCAGGGCTCTCTGCCACTCCGCCTCGTTATACGGCTTGTGGTTTGATACACACATTTCCCCTTCATTGTCAACAAGTGTCAATCAACACCAGCACTATTATCTTATTAATGGAAGCAAAAACACAAACTAAAGGAGCCTGGTACACGTCTTGAACTACACCTGGGTATATGGTGCTAGTCCCGTGTAGTTATAAACCAATTGGCACTCAATTGAAACGAGAAAAAGAGTGTTGAGGTGCTACATAGAACCTGTACTATTGTATGGATGTGAAGCATGGATAGTGAGCTGACAAGCTGAAAAACATCTGATGGCTGTGGAAATGTGGTTTCTGAGGAAATTGCAAAGAGTGCCCCGGACAGACAGAAAAACCAAAGAACAAGTCCTTCAAGAAACAAATGAAGATCTTAAACTGATTAGAGAAATTAGTCATAGACAGTCAACATTTTTTCTGGGTGTGTAGAAGAAATGACTTGGAGAACTTGGTGACAACTGGCAAGATCAAAGGGAAGAGAACAAGGGGAAGACAGAGAAGTAAATACCTGAATGGCTTGACCACGTGGTTTGGAGAAAGGAACACGGAGCTGATCCAGGACTCTGGTGATCGAGTGAGATGGCAAAACATGACCATGACCGCCCACGCTTATCGGCATGGCACATGATGGGTGGATGGCACTCAATGGGTACTATGGTAATTACCACGCTGGCCACCTTTATTACCCAGAACACTTCCTGGTACCTATATTAGCCTGGGTCGACCTGGAAGCCCGGGCCGATTTATAAATGACCCACCTGGATGTGAACACATGACCCAGGGTCCGGCAGGCTGGCATGCTAGCCAATGCTCTACCACGGCTCCCGTGGGTCTGTTTGTCATTGTAACCAGGATGTGTTCATCATTTTGCCTTTAACACTCTTCAAAATCGTGACGGAGAAAAAGGAGAGGGGGCGGGGAGAGAGGGAGGGAGGGAGGGAGGGAGAGAGAGAGAGAGAGAGAGAGAGAGAGAGAGAGAGAGAGAGAGAGAGAGAGAGAGCTCTTACCAGTGAAAATCAATAACTATACACTTCTCTTATTTTCTTCCGTCTTTGTCTTCTGTCTGCCTTCCTTCCTTCCTTGCTATTGAAACGCCTTGAGTTAAGGAGAGGTAAACCGATCAACGACGCTCACGTGTCCACAGTGTCCTGTTTTCAATTTACTTTGAGTGGATCTCCCAGAGCCTCGTCCAGCACCTCAAGTGGATACCAGTCCTTGACTGAGCTGAACCGTCTCACCCAGGAGAGTGCTTAAATCTGTTTGGACACGCGCTCAATCGGGGATCATGCCAGATGCCATTTGGTGATTGCCGCGTGTTGCTAACACTGCATTATAGTTCCCCCTTTACATTGTACAATATAAATACTGACTAGGGTTTTATTGTGTAGACTACTACTACTACTAATTCTGCTGCTACTACTACTACATGTACTCTCTCAATACCGAAAACAGTATTATAACTCCTCTAGTCCTCTCATTCTCCCTCTTTTTAACTACATATAATTAACCCAACCTCTCTACCTCTGTGTCATATTGAACTCCATACCTTTACATTTACTCTGCCTTACAGACACATACACAAACATTCTCCCTTCCCCTTCTTTGTCTTATCGAGCTCCATATTATTATGCCCATTCTTTGTCTAACACGACCACGCGCGCATTCTCTTTCTCTTCCTTCTCTGTCTTATGGAACTCTGTACTATTATTTCTTCTCGTCTCACACACACACAATCACATTGCATATTATTATGTCTGCCCTCTCTCTAAAATGACATGTCTATTTTAGCTTCTCAAATTCCATACTCTCTCTCTCTCTCTCTCTCTCTCTCTCTCTCTCTCTCTCTCTCTCTCTCTCTCAAGTGACATGTCTATTCTACTCTCTCAAATTCCATATGTATCTCTCTCAAATTACATAACAGTATGTCTACTCTCTCTCTCTCTCTCTCTCTCTCTCTCTCTCTCTCTCTCTCTCTCTCTCTCAAGTGACATGTCTATTCTACTCTCTCAAATTCCATATGTATCTCTCTCAAATTACATAACAGTATGTCTACTCTCTCTCTCTCTCTCTCTCTCTCTCTCTCTCTCTCTCTCTCTCTCTCTCTCTCTCTCTCTCTCTCTCTCTCTCTCAAATGACATGTCTATTCTACTCTTTCAAATTCCATAATAAGTATCTCTTTCAAATTTCATAATATGTATCTATAAAATTCCATAATATGTCTATCCTCTCTCCCCCCCCCCCCCCACCATCTCTCTCTCGCTCACTTTTTTTTTTCAAATTTCACAATATTACGTCTATCTCTTTGTCTTAAAGCTAAGAGGAAATGCGCAACTGAAAAAAAAGTTGCAGTTGACGGACAGACTAAAAACGACAGAAAATAACATCATAAGATAAGGACAGAAATCAGAGGTAAATGCATAATGGCAACAAAATTGATTACACGAACAGGGCAACAGCATCTAATTAAATTCTATTAAAACCAAAAATTAAGCAGAGACAAATCAGTGATCTGACAGGAAGAAAAGATTACGGTGTACCACATTAAAGACATGGAATGTATTAATGGAATAAGTGGCTATAATAAAGAGATGGGATGAATTCGGCAGAGAGTTATATGATGGTGAAAGCGTAGACTTAATAGATGGAAGCAGCTTTGAAGTTCCAACTAAACAATGTACGACGAGGATGTGTGCGCGCGAGCTATCTCTCCCACCCTCCTCCTTTCCCTACTGTTTATAACTGAAAATACATGCCGAGAAGCAGGTAACGAAGAAGAGGATAACGTTTCAGAATTGTTATCTGCGGGCGACCAAGTATTAAAAGCAGATAATGAAGAACGCCTTCAGAACGATCTAAATCAAAACGAAGTGTGAGAAATACAACAATCATCGAAAGGACAGGAACAATGGTGATAAGCACACAAACATTCAATAAAAATGAACTCGGAAATAAAACAAACCGAATTTAAAAAAAAATTAGCGTCGATTTTCACGTTAATTTCTCCGTAATCCCTATACTCTCGTGAGTAACGTGACGTGCGCGAGAATTGGTAGCGGTTCTCTTCGCGTCGGTAACTTACGGGGTTTGAGAGCCGGTCGCGCAGAAAGCAATGCAAACTACTGAGCGTAATCTTGCCAAGAAATCAACAATCAACTGAAAGATGCTGATGTTGACAGCGATGTCCTGTAAAGTAGCGATTCCCAAGCTTTTCAAGCAGGGGCCCATATCTACTATTTTCGGTAGTTAAGCGGGCCACAGCCGGTCTCCCTGGCCGAGAGGTTACAACACTTTCTCCGTAATCCCGTTTATCACGCAGAGTCTCGTTGCGGGCGAGAGCTGGAGGCGGTTCGACCCCCGCTGGTGACTTGCGGGATAACTGAGCCGGCCGCTCAGAAAGCAATGGCAAACTACTGAGCGTAATCTTGCCAAGAAATCAACAGACAGCTGAAAGATGCTGCTGTTGACAGCGATGTCCTGTAAAGGATATGCGAATTTAAAAAAATAAAAAAATAAAAAAGCGGGCCACAAGGTTATAAAATTATAAAAGTCGTGCAATATCATTCTTACCTTTCTTAACTTTCGTCAACAAAATTTAAAAACTTTAAAGGCAGTCAGTGTCAGTACTACACTGCGATCATTTTTTGTTTTGTTTTTTGGTTGGGTTTAAAATCAAAAGTTCATTTAACAATACATTTAAATCAGTTTCGAAAATCGCTATTAATGTAATTAATTTACAAGTGTAACTGTTCTTCATAACCATTTACTTAAGTCCAGATGCCAGTTTATCAATGTCTGGGCACACATCTTTCGTGTCCAAAGTCTTCCAGCAACGTCTTCACATTTTCACTTTTTACCAATGTTTGATTTCAGATTTTCCACATTCATGTTTATAGGCTTTAACGGAAAATGTTTATTTGAAAAAAAAAAAAAATATAATTTCAACACAATACACTCTGCTAAAGACTCTGCTAAACAGTTGTAACAGACGACAACATGGCGCCTTGAGCAATCTGATTGGTCGAAAAGGCTGGGATATGGGAACTTCATAATGTTTCGTGGCGAAACGAGTGCATTTTTCAAATTATTAAAATATATTATATTAAATAACGAGGCCTCGTGTGCCACTTTCTGACAGCTGGCGGGTCACAAGTGGCCCGCGGACCGTGGTTTGGGAACCTCTGCTGTAAAGGATATGCGGGGGAAAAAATACCATAGGTAAACATGACAGACAGGATGAAGAATTTGGAATAGAAATATTAACTAAACTGCTGAATGTTGTTTACAACAATATACCTAGTGATAATGCCAAAATAAGTGCTTACAGCTGTACGCGAAAAACCAACAGCTGTTGAATACGAATAATTCGCACAATCAATTTCATACAGCATGTCAGCATGGAATCAACGACTGGCAAAGAGAAGGTCAACCAGAGAGACGAATGGAGACGGATTGTATCCGCAACTAAGAACTTCAATGGCTCGGAACGCTGAAGAAGAAGAAGAAGATGTCAGCCAATCCCTAATCAGAATGATGAGAAGAACAAGAAAGGCAATAAAGATGGACATTAGTGAAGAACAGTATGGATTCGTGAAAGGGAAAGGAACAAATAATATAATATAGGCATTCAATCAATCAATCATGTGCCATGCTGGAAAGCGTGGGCGGTCATGGCTCGCCATTTCACTCGATCACCAGAGTCGTGGATCAGCTCAGTGTTCCTGTCTCGTCTATGCCATGCGGCCAAGCCATCCAGGTATTTTCCTCTCGGTCTTCCTCTTGGTCTGTTCACTTCGATCTTGCCAGTTGTCACTAAGTTCTCCAATCCATTTCTTCTCATAACATGTCCAAAAAATTTGACTGTCTACGTCTAATTTCTCTAATCAATTTACGATTGTCATTTGACTCCCGTAGTACCTGGTCATTGGTTTCTCTGTCTGTCCATGGTATTCTTTGCATTTTCCCCAGAAACCACATTTCTGCAGCCATCAGAGGTTTTTCAGCTTGACTGCTCATTGTCCTAATTTCACGCCCATACAAAAGAACAGGCTCTATGCATCCCCTGAACACTCTTTTTCTCGTTTCAATTGACATCTTTTTATTGGTCAGAATGTTTTTCATCTTGCTACTTTCGCCATGGCGATTCTTGTTCTAATCTCTTCAAGGCATCAGATGTTATGACTGTTCCGAGATAATTGTACCGATTCACTTGTTGAATAATAGTCCCATTACTTGTATATTACATTGTGGTATTTCGTTTTTCCTAGTGACTACCATAACCTGTGTCTTTTTACAATTTAATTCTTACCACAGTTGCTCACTGTATACAACAACCGCATCTACTAATTGTTGCAGATCCTGCGCATTGTCTGCAATCAATACTGTATCATTTGCAAATCTAATGTTATTGATGTTTCGTCCTCCAATGCTGATTCCATTTATATCTTCTACATTTCTGAAAATATTTTCATTGTATAAGGAAAAAAGATGTGGAGACATTACACATCCCTGCCTAACACCTCTCTTAATAGGCTGGTATTGTCCCACTTCATTATCAATCCTTATGGCAGCTTGTTGTTTCCAATATATGTTTTTATAAGTCTAATGTCTTTCCCATCAATTTGTAGATCTGCAAGCATATCCACCATGTTGACATGTCTAACTCTATCAAAAGCCTTTGTGTAGTCAATAAAGCAAAGATGTATATCCTTGTTTACTTCTATAGCACGTTCAATAACTGTTCGCAGCATATACACAGCATTTACTGTAACCTTTCCTTCTACAAACCCACATTGTTCTTCCCCTATTTCAGGTTGTATTTTCTTCCTCACTCTTTGCATGATAATTTGTAGCAAAATCTTTGTGATGTGACTCATTATACTAATTGTTCTATGTTGATCACATTCCAAGGCTCCTGATTTCTTTGGGACTGCAATAAATACAGAGTTACATAATTCAGAATGTATATCTCCAGTATCATATAATGTGTTCAGCAGTCTGGTGACTTGATCTACTCTATAATCTTCTAAAGCTTTAATCATTTCTGTTGTGATGTTATCTGCACCGGGGGCCTTGCCAGCTTTCATATGCTTAAGAACATTTCGAACCTTCATCTTCAAAATTTGCGGTCCTTCATTATTAAATCTAATATCATACTGTTCCTCTCTGTTGTCATCATAAAGGTTTTTCACATAATCTGTCCATACATGTAGAATCTGATCTTTTTCTATTATGATTTTGCCATCTTTAGTTTTTAGACAGCCTGCTGATGTACTTGTTCTTTTATTAGTAATTTCCTGAATTCTTTTGTGCACTAATTTGGTATTTTGACTGTTGTGTTGTTTTTCAATTTCTAAGCACTTTTCCTCAAGCCATGCTTCTTTTGCCTCCTTACATAATATTCTGACTTGTCTGTGAATTTCGTCATTTGTGGCAGAATTATTTTTGTTGAGTCTTCCTGTTTCGCCAATATAGGCATTATGAACACTAATAAAGAGATCAATTGAGACAAACAAAATATACATACTTATGCTTTATCGAACTGGTACTATTAGGACGTTACGCTGGTTGTCGAATATGGCCGTCAGAGGGAATTTGGGAATGTCTCGAGTGCTGTGACATAGGTTCGTGACTTAACTCAACTCAGATTATACCAAGGCATTTGATATAGTGAGATATGATGATATCAGCTTATATATATATATATATATATATATATATATATATATATATATATATATATATATATATATATATATATATATATATATATATATATATATCTTCGTCTTCAGCGTTCTGAGCGTACCGGAAATAAGTAGCAAATCTCTCAGAGTTAGACACAGGTATGTTTTGCCATATGAAGTATTCACCGATTCGTAAAATAAAGAAACACCAAAGATGGACCTGGAATATGAGTTGGAGGCTATAATATAAACTACGTTATGCAGATGAAAACATAAAAGAGCTGCAACAACGCTTGAACATTGTAGTAATTGATAATGGAACATTGAATATCAACGACACAGAAGCAGTTGTTGTATTAAAGAAAAAGATATCAACAAAACGTAATAAAACAATAGAAAGAAAAGAATACCAAGTAAAATATTTAGTACAATCATATCGGACAGAAGATGCGTCATTGAGATTAGGAGGCCAAGCAAAAATGCATGTCACGAGATGAAGTATCTTAGGCAATATGCCACTCATGTAATGTCAGAGAGTACTGAAATATATAGAATATGTCCTGCTGCATGGCAGTGAATCATCGAAAATCAACGAACAATGTGAGAAGAGCTTCAGGCAACGGAGATATGGTTCCTGAGACGATTGTTGCGAATACCACCAGACTGCCAAGTGAAACTAACAATGATTGCCGGGGCAGGACTCAAAATTAGAACGTACTATACAACTATAAGAAGCAGTCAAATATTGTTATTTAGTTGTTTAACGACAAGAGAGGCAATGAGACATGTGACGACTGGAAAGATCAATGAGACATGTGACGACTGGAAAGATCAATGAGACATGTGACGACTGGAAAGATCAATGAGACATGTGACGACTGGAAAGATCAATGAGACATGTGACGACTGGAAAGATCAACAGTAGGCCAGAGAAATGTTGCTGGATGGCTTCAGACGGTGACAGTAGAACTGACCGTGAAAACTAGGACTGCGATCTGTGTAGATACACCAAAGCCTACACCGTCTGGCATAGATCTGTGGAGATACACAAACGCATACACCGTCTGGCATAGATCTGTGGAGATACACGAACGCCTACACCGTTTGGCATAGATCTGTGGAGACATACGAACGCCTACACTGTCTGGCATAGATCTGTTGAGATACACGAACGCATACACCGTCTGGCATAGATCTGTGGAGATACACGAACGCCTACACCATCTGGCATAGATCTGTGGAGATACACGAACGCATACACCGTCTGGCATAGATCTGTGGAGATACACGAACGCCTACACCGTCTGGCATAGATCTGTGGAGATACACGAACGCCTACACCGTCTGGCATAGATCTGTGGAGATACACGAACGCATACACCGTCTGGCATAGATCTGAGGTGATACACGAACGCATACACCGTCTGGCATAGATCTGTGGTGATACACGAACGCCTACACCATCTGGCATAGATCTGTGGAGACATACGAACGCATACACCGTCTGGCATAGATCTGTGGAGATACACGAACGCATACACCGTCTGGCATAGATCTGTGGAAATACACGAACGCATACAGTTTGGCAAACCACACGAAGATGATGCCCCTCCTTGTTGCTTTCTGCCCAGCTCCCTGTCCTGTGCAAACTCCACAGTATTACATCTCTCTCACTGCTCGTGTGACTGTATCCCGTATTTTACAAACACTGTTCTGTTTTTGTAGCTAATGGAGCCTGCCACTGCCGTCCAACGTTTCTTTCTCGGAAGCAATGTTAAAACATCACACTCTATATACGGTATTTACTTTGCACGTGTTTACGGTACACATGGATCCTACATGTTGATTCTGTGTGCCGAGCTGATGTGTACTTTGTATGTGGTCACTCTATGGACTTACACTTGCTGTGTACCTCTGCTATCAAACTGTCTCCACGTTTAAAAGCCTGTGTGTCAATAATGAATGTTAGCGCTATGCGATACTCAAATACATCAACAGCATTTGGCAAATACATCAACATCATTTGGCAAATACAAATCAACAAACAGCCTTCTGTTCAATGAAATGTTATGCCATATTCTGCACCCCATAGCGTGTGCACTCATATAAGAGACATACAGCCCAGAGCACCAGACAAAAGAAACATTGAAAGTTCTGATTTCAACACAATTCAACACCAAGTTGCTTACAATTTCTCCACAGATATCGGCCCGTGGTGTTCTGGATCAATTCTACTGATGGCACTCCGTGCTGCAGTCTTAGACCAATCATAATTTCTCTCGGTCTGCCAATGTCTTATCTATCGATCTTTTCAATCATCATGTTTTCCGTTTCCTCTCTCCTTTTATGAACACACAACCACCGCTTGTCTCTTAGTTACCCGTCGAGGCAATCGTTGTTTGTTACTTTGGCGGTCGTACGCTATTCCCCAACATTCGAATCAGAAACCATATCTGTTGCTCTCAAGCTCTTCCTAATCTTTTCGTTCACATTTCAAGATTGACTGCCATACACCAGACCAGGCTCCGTATAATATTTCAGTAATCTGTCTGACATTCAATGAAACTTACTTTTCATCTTCTGAAATACAATAATGGGAGGCATGATTCCGGGAAGATAAAGCATTGTTTGAACACGACGGTGGACACAGCTCAGTAAAGACACCTAAGCATGAAAATGGTAACCATGACACTGGTAGCCGTTTGCAAGATGAAGGACATGCTGACCAATAATACTCTATGCATGTGAAACATGGACATTGGACAGACCCGCAACGGGGCAACCGATGGCAGTGGATATGTGATTTCTGAGATCGTTGAGAGTCACATAGCCGAGTGGGACAGCTCTGTGGCAAACGAAAGCCATGGGTTTATTGGAGAGACTGGACATGAGCAGTCGGGATTTAGTGTGCACGTTGTGAGAAGTCAACAGGAAAGCTTAGTGACGGCTGGCTGGGTTGGTGGGAGGGGATTGGGGTAAGGACGAAGAGATGAACACCAGGATGGCTTGACCACGTGGCATGATCGGGGCATGAACACATGACTAGTGGACGTATGAGAAGGCGAAGCATGACCGAACACGCTTATCGGCATAGCACATAATGATAATGGCCATGAAAATACCTGAGACACGGGAACTCGCGAAGGGTCGAGTCTTTGCAACAATCTGAATTGTTATAGATCTGGTTCACTCGAGCGTAGTCCATATACGTGATATTGCGCCTAGTTCACTGGACTAATTTTTGAGTGTGAAGTAGCTTTCCCTATTACCTGTGTCCTTTGGCATCGGGGGAACTCACTCCGACTTCAGAGGTAACGATCTGTGATGAGTGACGCTCTACACAGATATATGATGACCTTGTGAGTATTCCATCCATCATGTGTCACGTTGGTAAGCGTGGGCGGTCATGATCGTAGCACTCGATCACCAGAGCCGTAGATCAGCTCAGTGTTCTTGTCTTAACCATGCAACGTGGTCAAGCCATCCAGGTATTTACTTGTTTGTTTTCCCCTTGTTCTTCTCCCCTCGATCTTGCCAGTTGTCACCAAGTTCTTCAATTCATTTCTTCTCATAACATATCCACACAAAAATTTGACTGTTTACGTCTAATTTCTCTAATCAATTTACGATTTTCATTTGGTTCTGATAGTACTTGGTCATTGGTTTTTATGTCTATCCATGGTATTCTTTGCATGCTCATCAGAAACCACATTTCCACAGCCATCAGATGTTTTTAAGCTTGACCGCCTTTGTTCAAGCTTTACATCCATAGTGAGTATTGCTGAGTCAAACTTTATACTGACACGTCAAATCTGTCATACGTATGTATGAGTATAGAATGATATACAACAAATGGATATAAAATAAATGGCCCCTTTATACGTACTGGGTACATGGTGCTAGTCATATTTATAGAGAAATCGACAACCAATGGGTATAAGGTCAATATGAGGCCGGCCGCCTTTACTTGTCAGGGCATTTTCTGGAACCAATATTTAGACTGGATCGAACTGGGAGCACAGGTTTATTATTTTTTTAAAATCAGTGTCTAAAGGGATTCGAACATATACAACTACCAGACCAGCTGGCAAACGCGATAGACACTTCGTTACCGAGGCTTCATACCAGTAGTAGGAGAGGGTCTCTATCCCTCGTAATGAGGCATAAAATACCTCATATACAAAGAATATATAGAGAGGACCATGAGGAGCCATGAGGACCCGCATTTTTTAGTAAGCTCAAAGAAGGGGGAATCGGGGAACATAATTTATGCATAATCGATAGGTGTGCGCAGGCTGTTACGGGTTGGTGTATTCGTATATTTGTTAAGATAGGCGACCATCTGTGAGCAAAAAGTCGATATTGCCGGCAGGTGTATATTAGTGTCGGGGTCGAGGGAGGTCGCTGGTGCCATCTGTTTTTAATCAAGGGCGGTGTCGGAATAAAATAATAGGCGCAAAAGAACGATGTGTAGGGTGGGTTGGTAAGTGGTGAAAGACGGGGGTGCGTAGTTGGTCATAGTGGGATATCACCAATGTGTAACTGGGGTGTCTAGTGGGTCCCCTACCATGCGGCAGGGTCGATCCTACTGTGTGGTGGGGTAGTGTGGCAGTGGTCGAGTGTGTAACGGGGCTAGGTGGTGCCGTAGGTATCGTTTGAGAGTCGATTCACGCCGCGGTTCGATAAGGATGTCCACCCTAGGCGGCTCTTTTTACGTGTATACTAAGCCGTAAATGTATCTCAACGGTGTCTAGTTGCTGCCATAGCGCTTGACAGGTTCGAAACCTACAATGTGGTGGCGTAGTGTGGCAGTGGTCGAGTGTGTAACGGAGCTAGATGGCGTCATTGACGGCTCGAATAACGCGGCTGGTTGATAACTATACCCAACATAGGAGCCAGAGAAGCGAATCCCGCTATGTGGTGAATCTGTTAAAGTAACATTGGTGTCACGTGTTTCGTATCTTTGTTAAGGTTTGTTTACAACAGCTGTGATAAAAATATCAATATTTTCCACAGGTGTATAGTAAAAGAAATAATGTGTATTGTGAATTAGTTGTGCTGGCGACAGTTGGTGCTATTAATTATATCACTATTATATGTTAACAAAGGAGAGCTCGCTTGAATCGACCGAGGCGGGAGAGGTTACCTGCAATTTATTCTGTAATGCCCATAGTGCCAGTTTTCCTATAGCGGTTATTAGTGATATGTTGAGACCTGTCGTGGTTTATGTTTTCCCCCGTTTCAAACTTCATGTCTCTACTCTTATGTATTACTGTGTTAGAAATAAAAAAGCATCTCACACTATAGACATATACTACCATAATGTATACAGAAAGAAGCAACAGGCATATGCACAATATAGAAATATACTAAATACACAGTATGTTAATAAAGACAATTACATTATTACAAGTTAAGTTACATAACAAAGCGAACATAGGCGCCAGAGAAGCGTATCACGATGTGTCGCTTTGCATTCTTCTCAGAAACGTCAGTTCCACAGCCAGCAGATTCAGCGGTACTGCTCAGTGTCTTCACATTCATACAAAAGTGCAGGTTCTATGTAGTACCGCAACACTTTTTTTCTCGTAGCAAATGACAACTTTTTATTGGTCCTTATGTTTTTCATCTTCGCCATGACGATTCTTATTCTAACCTCTTCAAGGCATCTCCCAGCAGCTGTTATGACTGTTCCGAGATTCTTGTATCTATTCACTTGTTTCAGAATATTCCCATTTTCATGTATATTACATCGTGGTATTTCATTCTTCCTAGTGACGATCATAATCCGTGTCATTTTATAATTTAATTCTAACCCTAGTTGTTCACTGTGTACAACAAGCGCCTCTACTAAATATTGCAGATCCTACGCAGTGTCTGTTGATTACATAAATTATATGAAGGCCGTTGACAAGTTAAATTTGATGAAGACATTTTATTACAGAAATTAAATGAAGATATTTGACTAGAAATATTTAATAAAGCTACGAAAAAAACAAACAAACAAACAAACAAACAAACAAACAAACAAAAACAGAGATCTACCGGTGTGAGAAAAGCATATAAGTATGGTAATGTCAGTTCCTGTGAACATATTTACCATAAGCATTCTGAATAGTATATGAATATTTAGCTTTAAGGTGAAATCAATACGGCTGTACCGATCGGAAACAAGAAGAATGACTAAAACAAATACTAATAAACAACAATCATTTATTAACTGGTGCCCACGTAGTTCACCATTGGGCGTTCATGTCTCATTCAACAATTAGTATAATGTCTGAAGTCACATTTGCGACTTCAACATATGTTTTCATAGTATATGTATATATGAAGATATATTCAAGGTGATTTCTAAGAACACATTTCCTCATATCACACTCTACAAAAGACATATTTCGCTCAAACTTAAACATTAAGAGTGGAAAAGAGTATGTTGTAGATATTGTTTTTCCTTTGTTTCTAGGGGGACTTGATTATTTGTTGTTCTATCTGGGCATGGTATGTATATTTTCAACATATCTTCACTGATGTTTTTCATCTTGTCTGCTCATTGCGCCCGCTTCAAAGTCATACAAAAGTAAAGGTTCCATGAAAGACAGAGACACTTTGCGGTTATTGTTAACCAAAATGACAAATGAGAGGTCGATTAATATGTAAGTATTTGTAAATAAATAAATATACACAGGGCTGGCTGGTATATAATGATAACAAAGGTAGCTAGTTTTAGAAAACGAAATAGACGTGTTACCATAATAATATCCACACAGAATTGGTGTTACAGATTTCGCCTACTCCTCACCAAAATCAGACACCGAAGAAGGGTAATGACATTTTTACAGTTGCGAAGTGCCGTATTAGAAGCCCAAATATTAACCTCAAGGTGCGGGTTAATCCAAAGCTAGTGAGTGTCTTCATTCTGATCTAGAGTTGTTTACCGTGCCTCCCACGCAAACAGAGGTGGAATAGTGACTATGTGTAGCTTAACTGTGGTGGCACCATCTGGAGATATTAATCAGATACTTGGTACCCAGTGAAGATGACAGATAACTGATGCGGGATAGGTCGCGTGGCCCTCAACAAAACATACAATGAAATAACGGTGAAATGAAATGTTGCGTCTCCGCGAAGCATTATTTTAGAAACCAAAGATTACAATCGATCTGAGAGGGTAACAATAAACAGGTTAATCCTACCAGAAAGAGGTGTCTTATACAGTGGGTACCAACGACAGACAGCTGGCCAAAAAGAACAATACGGGTCTAGAGGGTACCATAGATCATATGGAGGTAACAGCTTCGATTCCGACGGGGTTGTGTGACGGAAATATTGGTTGTTTTAATTAGCTGTGATGGAGTTTACAGCTCCGATCAACAGATTTTGAGAGGTCTAAATAGGCAGTATTTTAAAGAATTCAAGTATATTATTACAAGTTAAATTACATAATAAAATAAATACAGTGATGTGTATAAAATTATAAAAAACAAAAAAGTAAAAAACACCAGTGTTACATTAGCAAATAAGTGAAAAACACAACGGTATGAATACATTGGTGTATTAGTTACATACAAATGGTACATACAACATGCCCTCATGCAAGCGTAACGGCCTAGCTGTTAAATCACATGACCGCTATCTGTTCTATATTGCGACCAAATTACACCGATCGCCCCTCACGGCAGCGTAACAGACTAACACTTAAACCAAGCGCCCGCTATCTGTTCTATATTGTTGCCAACAATTATGTGCATGCCGCCATCATTTGATGTGAGTTTGATGATGAAGCCTGTCAGGAAACAACCATAGAGACATAGTAAAAGTGTAGTGAGAATACAAATCCAAGCGTATTGACTCTCGGTGTATCGTTATTCAGTTAACGTTTCCTGTTTCCTGCTCCAGTCTATTGTTGTAAAATCTTACCGAGGTGGACACTGTGGACCAAACCTACATGAGTGAAGTAGGATAGATACGGTTGTCATATGTGTCTTATAGGGATTGGTCATTGGTTTTATAAAAACTTATCGATGGAAGAAATGGCCCTTATACTACAAACAGAATAAACATTTACATTAATAATAACCACAACAAACACAGGACCAGCTACACTGGAGGTGACAAAAGTGACAGTCTGCTTAGAGAAAACAGCGAATTTTCAACGAAAACATAGTCTATGTGTTATCTCCTTGGAAACGTAAATCTGGTTATATTTAAATCACCCTATGCACTCATGTCTCCCATGAAAAATAGCGTAATGTCTGAAGAAGTCAAATTTGAGGCTTCAAAATATGTTTTCGTAGTATATGTATATATGAAGATATATACAGGTGTTTTCTAACAACAAATTACCGCATGTTGCGCTTTACGTCCATACACAAGTATAGGTTCTATGAACAACACAACACCTACAAGTTGCTAAGATTGGCACCGAGTTACCAACAGCATTTCTGTCTAGAGTCAATACCACAAGACAAGACAATGTTTTTTTTTTTGGGCCTCTGATTGAGAACAACAGATATAAACGTAATTATGCAATTAACTCTTTACCACAGTACCGAGAAAGTTAAAAATATCATTTTAAATACGCTGACCACCATAGTAACACAACCAGTTAATTCTGCTTGCTCACTTTGTGTATTACCCACACCTACTATAGATTGTAGAAAATTTTCATTTCTACAACCAAGGTGAAAAATATCGGTCAAACTTATAAATGTCTCGTCCGAATTCATAAAAAGAAGGAAATAATGTTAGCCAAATATGAAAAATATCGGTCAAACTTATAAATGTCTCATCCAAACTTATGAAAAAATGGGAAAATTTGTTAACCTAAGGAGAAAAAATATTGACCCTGTAAAGAAACATTTACAACAAACTTATAAAAATTAGGAACATTTGTTAACCTAATGAGAAAAAAATATCGACATAGAGAGCAATTTTTCATCTAATCTTGTAAAAAGTAGGAAAATTTGTCAACCGAAATGGGAAAAGGTCGGTCAAATACATAAATATCTCAACAAATTATAAAAAGTAGGAAATAATAGGGGCCAAGTAAAAAATAGCTTACCCAGATTTATAAAAGGTAGGAAAATGTGTTAGCCAAAAGGGGAAAATATTGATCAAACTAAGAAACATGTCGACCGAACTAGGAAAATAAGTGAACCAAAGTAATAAAAAGGTTGGGTAAATACAGAAATATGTTGACCAAACTTATAAATATCGCTGCTAAACTTATGAACACTAGGAAACTTTGTTAAACAAATGTGAAAAAATATCGACCAAACTTATAAAAAGCTCCGCCAAACTTACGAAAAGTGGGAAACTGTGTTAACCAAAGTTGAAACTATATCGATCAAACTTATAAATGACTCGTTCGAATTCATAAAAAGTAGGAAATAATGTTAACCAAAAGGGGCAAAATATTGACCAAGTAAAGAAATGTCTCGTCCAAAATTGTAAAAAGTAGGACAAATTTGTTAATCAAAGGTGAAAAAAGATCGGCCAAACAGATAAATATTTCAACTAAACTTAAAAACAGTAGGAAAAATGTTGCTTCTATAGTTATGTCAAACGTGTCTTGATCTTTTATTTGAAAAGACATTTCACAATACATAATAGGCAACGTCAGCACTTTCCCTCTTTTACATTACTGAAAGCTTCAACTTATCATTACAGCGTTTCTGTTTAAGAACCACTTATACAGACTAATCACTCATCACTCCATACTCTTGATTTTTTTTTTCTTTATAACACAAAGTGTCTCTGTCTTTCATAGATAGCTTCACAACTTTTCCATGTCACAGCACCAAGAGCTCCAAACCTTCGTTGTACATGAGCTTCAACGACATAGTAATAACAACATTTATGGCAATGCAGTCTATGGCTCCACTTGGGATAGTTTCGATATCATCTGAGTATTCGTCAGCAAAGATCAATTTCCCATAACTGATATCTTCAACTTTCCATACCACAATGTCTGCTATACTAATCTTCGATTGTTCCAGCTATCAACACTGCAGGTGTTTTCTAGAAGTCTAGTGAAAATTTAATTTCTCACTTTTTCCACCTCTATTTCACTGTGTCATTTCACAACCAACCAACAGTGTCTGTTGCGAGGTCGGTCTTTCTTAATACAACATCTGCCATATTGACCCCTTGAATACCAGCGAATACATCTTCTAACCAATTTTCAACGTTTCATATCACTTAACATTAACATTCTCTTTGCTTACAACACAACCGGTTTTCTGCTGACTGGGTAAATTTCCCAACTTACTGGAGATAAATCGACTGTCCCCTATCTGACAAGACCCTTTATTAGACAATGACTATGAGCATCAACCAGGATGGTCACTGCTAAGAAGAATACCAATAACAAACGATCTTCTTTACAGACGGCTATAAAATTATGATGCTATTAAGTGTTACAATGAGAAGAATAAGGAAGACAATAAAGGGTGAAACGAGGTGATGTGTAGTAAGGATGTATGGAAGGAAAAGAGACATAATAGGCAAGATATATATTAAGAACACTAATAGATAGATCAAAATAGAAGAGAAAAGGCTTAATCAAGTGGATAATTTTATATACTTGAGGTCATTTATAACCTCAGATGGTCGGTACACAATAGAGCTTAAGAGCAGAATACGGCCAACAAAAGAGGTATTTCAGAAAATGAAACGTGTCTTAGGTGATAAGTCACTATCATTGAAGGAACAAATAAATAAACTTTCAACAATAAAATTACAAAAATTAATTTTCGACAATAAAAATTAACAATTAAATTGCTACCAGAAACATTCAAATTAGAAACAATAAAGAGAAATTTACTGTATAATTTTTATTGTCGAAAATTAATTTTTGTAATTTTATTGTTGAAAGTTTATTTATTTGTTCCTTCAATGATAGTGACTTATCACCTAAGACACGTTTCATTTTCTGAAATACCTCTTTTGTTGGCCGTATTCTGCTCTTAAGCTCTATTGTGTACCTACCATCTGAGGTTATAAATGACCTCAAGTATATAAAATTATCCACTTGATTAAGCCTTTTCTCTTCTATTTTGACCTATCTATTAGTGTTCTTAATATATATCTTGCCTATTGTGTCTCTTTTCCTTCCATACATCCTTACTACACGTCACCTCGTTTCACCCTTTATTGTCTTCCTTATTCTTCTCATTGTAACACTTAATAGCATCATAATTTTATAGCCGTCTGTAAAGAAGATCGTTTGTTATTGGTATTCTTCTTAGCAGTGACCATCCTGGTTGATGCTCATAGTCATTGTCTAATAAAGGGTCTTGTCAGATAGGGGACAGTCGATTTATCTCCAGTAAGTTGGGAAATTTACCCAGTCAGCAGAAAACCGGTTGTGTTGTAAGCAAAGAGAATGTTAATGTTAAGTGATATGAAACGTTGAAAATTGGTTAGAAGATGTATTCGCTGGTATTCAAGGGGTCAATATGGCAGATGTTGTATTAAGAAAGACCGACCTCGCAACAGACACTGTTGGTTGGTTGTGAAATGACACAGTGAAATAGAGGTGGAAAAAGTGAGAAATTAAATTTTCACTAGACTTCTAGAAAACACCTGCAGTGTTGATAGCTGGAACAATCGAAGATTAGTATAGCAGACATTGTGGTATGGAAAGTTGAAGATATCAGTTATGGGAAATGGATCTTTGCTGACGAATACTCAGATGATATCGAAACTATCCCAAGTGGAGCCATAGACTGCATTGCCATAAATGTTGTTATTACTATGTCGTTGAAGCTCATGTACAACGAAGGTTTGGAGCTCTTGGTGCTGTGACATGGAAAAGTTGTGAAGCTATCTATGAAAGACAGAGACACTTTGTGTTATAAAGAAAAAAAAAATCAAGAGTATGGAGTGATGAGTGATTAGTCTGTATAAGTGGTTCTTAAACAGAAACGCTGTAATGATAAGTTGAAGCTTTCAGTAATGTAAAAGAGGGAAAGTGCTGACGTTGCCTATTATGTATTGTGAAATGTCTTTTCAAATAAAAGATCAAGACACGTTTGACATAACTATAGAAGCAACATTTTTCCTACTGTTTTTAAGTTTAGTTGAAATATTTATCTGTTTGGCCGATCTTTTTTCACCTTTGATTAACAAATTTGTCCTACTTTTTACAATTTTGGACGAGACATTTCTTTACTTGGTCAATATTTTGCCCCTTTTGGTTAACATTATTTCCTACTTTTTATGAATTCGAACGAGTCATTTATAAGTTTGATCGATATAGTTTCAACTTTGGTTAACACAGTTTCCCACTTTTCGTAAGTTTGGCGGAGCTTTTTATAAGTTTGGTCGATATTTTTTCACATTTGTTTAACAAAGTTTCCTAGTGTTCATAAGTTTAGCAGCGATATTTATAAGTTTGGTCAACATATTTCTGTATTTACCCAACCTTTTTATTACTTTGGTTCACTTATTTTCCTAGTTCGGTCGACATGTTTCTTAGTTTGATCAATATTTTCCCCTTTTGGCTAACACATTTTCCTACCTTTTATAAATCTGGGTAAGCTATTTTTTACTTGGCCCCTATTATTTCCTACTTTTTATAATTTGTTGAGATATTTATGTATTTGACCGACCTTTTCCCATTTCGGTTGACAAATTTTCCTACTTTTTACAAGATTAGATGAAAAATTGCTCTCTATGTCGATATTTTTTTCTCATTAGGTTAACAAATGTTCCTAATTTTTATAAGTTTGTTGTAAATGTTTCTTTACAGGGTCAATATTTTTTCTCCTTAGGTTAACAAATTTTCCCATTTTTTCATAAGTTTGGATGAGACATTTATAAGTTTGACCGATATTTTTCATATTTGGCTAACATTATTTCCTTCTTTTTATGAATTCGGACGAGACATTTATAAGTTTGACCGATATTTTTCACCTTGGTTGTAGAAATGAAAATTTTCTACAATCTATAGTAGGTGTGGGTAATACACAAAGTGAGCAAGCAGAATTAACTGGCTGTGTTACTATGGTGGTCAGCGTATTTAAAATGATATTTTTAACTTTCTCGGTACTGTGGTAAAGAGTTAATTGCATAATTACGTTTATATCTGTTGTTCTCAATCAGAGGCCCAAAAAAAAAACATTGTCTTGTCTTGTGGTATTGACTCTAGACAGAAATGCTGTTGGTAACTCGGTGCCAATCTTAGCAACTTGTAGGTGTTGTGTTGTTCATAGAACCTATACTTGTGTATGGACGTAAAGCGCAACATGCGGTAATTTGTTGTTAGAAAACACCTGTATATATCTTCATATATACATATACTACGAAAACATATTTTGAAGCCTCAAATTTGACTTCTTCAGACATTACGCTATTTTTCATGGGAGACATGAGTGCATAGGGTGATTTAAATATAACCAGATTTACGTTTCCAAGGAGATAACACATAGACTATGTTTTCGTTGAAAATTCGCTGTTTTCTCTAAGCAGACTGTCACTTTTGTCACCTCCAGTGTAGCTGGTCCTGTGTTTGTTGTGGTTATTATTAATGTAAATGTTTATTCTGTTTGTAGTATAAGGGCCATTTCTTCCATCGATAAGTTTTTATAAAACCAATGACCAATCCCTATAAGACACATATGACAACCGTATCTATCCTACTTCACTCATGTAGGTTTGGTCCACAGTGTCCACCTCGGTAAGATTTTACAACAATAGACTGGAGCAGGAAACAGGAAACGTTAACTGAATAACGATACACCGAGAGTCAATACGCTTGGATTTGTATTCTCACTACACTTTTACTATGTCTCTATGGTTGTTTCCTGACAGGCTTCATCATCAAACTCACATCAAATGATGGCGGCATGCACATAATTGTTGGCAACAATATAGAACAGATAGCGGGCGCTTGGTTTAAGTGTTAGTCTGTTACGCTGCCGTGAGGGGCGATCGGTGTAATTTGGTCGCAATATAGAACAGATAGCGGTCATGTGATTTAACAGCTAGGCCGTTACGCTTGCATGAGGGCATGTTGTATGTACCATTTGTATGTAACTAATACACCAATGTATTCATACCGTTGTGTTTTTCACTTATTTGCTAATGTAACACTGGTGTTTTTTACTTTTTTGTTTTTTATAATTTTATACACATCACTGTATTTATTTTATTATGTAATTTAACTTGTAATAATATACTTGAATTCTTTAAAATACTGCCTATTTAGACCTCTCAAAATCTGTTGATCGGAGCTGTAAACTCCATCACAGCTAATTAAAACAACCAATATTTCCGTCACACAACCCCGTCGGAATCGAAGCTGTTACCTCCATATGATCTATGGTACCCTCTAGACCCGTATTGTTCTTTTTGGCCAGCTGTCTGTCGTTGGTACCCACTGTATAAGACACCTCTTTCTGGTAGGATTAACCTGTTTATTGTTACCCTCTCAGATCGATTGTAATCTTTGGTTTCTAAAATAATGCTTCGCGGAGACGCAACATTTCATTTCACCGTTATTTCATTGTATGTTTTGTTGAGGGCCACGCGACCTATCCCGCATCAGTTATCTGTCATCTTCACTGGGTACCAAGTATCTGATTAATATCTCCAGATGGTGCCACCACAGTTAAGCTACACATAGTCACTATTCCACCTCTGTTTGCGTGGGAGGCACGGTAAACAACTCTAGATCAGAATGAAGACACTCACTAGCTTTGGATTAACCCGCACCTTGAGGTTAATATTTGGGCTTCTAATACGGCACTTCGCAACTGTAAAAATGTCATTACCCTTCTTCGGTGTCTGATTTTGGTGAGGAGTAGGCGAAATCTGTAACACCAATTCTGTGTGGATATTATTATGGTAACACGTCTATTTCGTTTTCTAAAACTAGCTACCTTTGTTATCATTATATACCAGCCAGCCCTGTGTATATTTATTTATTTACAAATACTTACATATTAATCGACCTCTCATTTGTCATTTTGGTTAACAATAACCGCAAAGTGTCTCTGTCTTTCATGGAACCTTTACTTTTGTATGACTTTGAAGCGGGCGCAATGAGCAGACAAGATGAAAAACATCAGTGAAGATATGTTGAAAATATACATACCATGCCCAGATAGAACAACAAATAATCAAGTCCCCCTAGAAACAAAGGAAAAACAATATCTACAACATACTCTTTTCCACTCTTAATGTTTAAGTTTGAGCGAAATATGTCTTTTGTAGAGTGTGATATGAGGAAATGTGTTCTTAGAAATCACCTTGAATATATCTTCATATATACATATACTATGAAAACATATGTTGAAGTCGCAAATGTGACTTCAGACATTATACTAATTGTTGAATGAGACATGAACGCCCAATGGTGAACTACGTGGGCACCAGTTAATAAATGATTGTTGTTTATTAGTATTTGTTTTAGTCATTCTTCTTGTTTCCGATCGGTACAGCCGTATTGATTTCACCTTAAAGCTAAATATTCATATACTATTCAGAATGCTTATGGTAAATATGTTCACAGGAACTGACATTACCATACTTATATGCTTTTCTCACACCGGTAGATCTCTGTTTTTGTTTGTTTGTTTGTTTGTTTTTTTTTTTGTTTTTTTTCGTAGCTTTATTAAATATTTCTAGTCAAATATCTTCATTTAATTTCTGTAATAAAATGTCTTCATCAAATTTAACTTGTCAACGGCCTTCATATAATTTATGTAATCAACAGACACTGCGTAGGATCTGCAATATTTAGTAGAGGCGCTTGTTGTACACAGTGAACAACTAGGGTTAGAATTAAATTATAAAATGACACGGATTATGATCGTCACTAGGAAGAATGAAATACCACGATGTAATATACATGAAAATGGGAATATTCTGAAACAAGTGAATAGATACAAGAATCTCGGAACAGTCATAACAGCTGCTGGGAGATGCCTTGAAGAGGTTAGAATAAGAATCGTCATGGCGAAGATGAAAAACATAAGGACCAATAAAAAGTTGTCATTTGCTACGAGAAAAAAAGTGTTGCGGTACTACATAGAACCTGCACTTTTGTATGCATGTGAAGACACTGAGCAGTACCGCTGAATCTGCTGGCTGTGGAACTGACGTTTCTGAGAAGAATGCAAAGCGACACATCGTGATACGCTTCTCTGGCGCCTATGTTCGCTTTGTTATGTAACTTAACTTGTAATAATGTAATTGTCTTTATTAACATACTGTGTATTTAGTATATTTCTATATTGTGCATATGCCTGTTGCTTCTTTCTGTATACATTATGGTAGTATATGTCTATAGTGTGAGATGCTTTTTTATTTCTAACACAGTAATACATAAGAGTAGAGACATGAAGTTTGAAACGGGGGAAAACATAAACCACGACAGGTCTCAACATATCACTAATAACCGCTATAGGAAAACTGGCACTATGGGCATTACAGAGTAAATTGCAGGTAACCTCTCCCGCCTCGGTCGATTCAAGCGAGCTCTCCTTTGTTAACATATAATAGTGATATAATTAATAGCACCAACTGTCGCCAGCACAACTAATTCACAATACACATTATTTCTTTTACTATACACCTGTGGACAATATTGATATTTTTATCACAGCTGTTGTAAACAAACCTTAACAAAGATACGAAACACGTGACACCAATGTTACTTTAACAGATTCACCACATAGCGGGATTCGCTTCTCTGGCTCCTATGTTGGGTATAGTTATCAACCAGCCGCGTTATTCGAGCCGTCAATGACGCCATCTAGCTCCGTTACACACTCGACCACTGCCACACTACGCCACCACATTGTAGGTTTCGAACCTGTCAAGCGCTATGGCAGCAACTAGACACCGTTGAGATACATTTACGGCTTAGTATACACGTAAAAAGAGCTGCCTAGGGTGGACATCCTTATCGAACCGCGGCGTGAATCGACTCTCAAACGATACCTACGGCACCACCTAGCCCCGTTACACACTCGACCACTGCCACACTACCCCACCACACAGTAGGATCGACCCTGCCGCATGGTAGGGGACCCACTAGACACCCCAGTTACACATTGGTGATATCCCACTATGACCAACTACGCACCCCCGTCTTTCACCACTTACCAACCCACCCTACACATCGTTCTTTTGCGCCTATTATTTTATTCCGACACCGCCCTTGATTAAAAACAGATGGCACCAGCGACCTCCCTCGACCCCGACACTAATATACACCTGCCGGCAATATCGACTTTTTGCTCACAGATGGTCGCCTATCTTAACAAATATACGAATACACCAACCCGTAACAGCCTGCGCACACCTATCGATTATGCATAAATTATGTTCCCCGATTCCCCCTTCTTTGAGCTTACTAAAAAATGCGGGTCCTCATGGCTCCTCATGGTCCTCTCTATATATTCTTTGTATATGAGGTATTTTATGCCTCATTACGAGGGATAGAGACCCTCTCCTACTACTCATACCCTTGTTAAAACCCAAACAAAAACTGCTGCATATCCTGTGCAGGTTAGTTAGTCTTTCCTCATGAGCCTAAGGCGGCGCATAGGGCAGAAGTCCTGTCTCTCCATGCTTGGCGGTTCGCTGCTACCTGTTGTAGATCTTGGATATTCACTTGGCCATTGAATGAGCCTTCTCTAATGATGGTTCTACGCAGGGTCTCTCTTGGTCTTCCCCGTTTTCTTTTCCCTACTGGTGACCATATGAGGGCTTGGTAGGGGAGTCTTGACTTGTCCATTCTGAGTACATGGCCGATGTAGTTCCAACGGCGTCTTCTTATGAAATTGGATACTGTATCTTGCTTAGTCTCTTGTCTTATTTGCGAATTGCGTCCTGTGCAGCCACCGGATTGCTAGTCTAGGCAATTTTACGATGACAATTTATGTTATTGGTTTCTGAACGAATAGTCAACGTTACAACCCAAATGTCCGGTGTTTTGGTATGCCGTATTCATCAATATACTAACGACTCCGTCTAGGAATAGCTAACACTGAAAAGTTTAACAAGAAAACAGCAGCGATAACGATTATTTTACAAGAGTTTAATACGCAAGACAAGCTATTGCCAGGCCACGTAAGGAAAGCTACTGCCAGACCAGATTAATTAGCATTAAGTTGGTGACATATAAAACAAACCAGCAGAATATATCTAAAAGCTGATCGAGCATGACCCGAATTGAATAATGCCAGCCCAGACAGACATTTCATGACATGGTTATTCAACATAATCAAGACATTCTGTCAATTCTACGATCTCTTGAGACCTTGGAATCAATACTGATACTTTAAACAGAACAAATAAAACATCTATATTGTTGAAATGCCCATAGAATACTAGATTCAGTTACGTTCCTATTATAAATCGGTTAACTGGTTGGTAACTTATCGCTGTGATAACCGCATTGCTTTTACTTTATGTTTATTTTGTTGTTTATTGCGCTGGTCGTCCGATCTGTTGTTTATTGCGCTGGTCGTCCGATCTGTTGTTTATTGCGCTGGTTGTCCGATCTGTTTATTGCGCTGGCCGTCCGATCTCTTGTTTATTGGGCTTTGTTGGTTTATTGAGAAGAAGCAGAAGGGGGGAAAGCAACAGAAAGGGAAGAAGCAGCAGAAGGGTAAGAAGCAGCATAAGGGGAAGAAGCAGCATAAGGGGAAGAAGCAACATAAGGGGAAGAAGCAACATAAGGGGAAGAAGCAGCTTAACGGGAAGAAGCAACATAAGGGGAAGAAGCAACATAAGGGGAAGAAGCAACATAAGGGGAAGAAGCAGCTTAAGGGGAAGAAGCAGCATAAGGGGAAGAAGCAACATAAGGGGAAGAAGCAACATAAGGGGAAGAAGCAGCTTAAGGGAAAGAAGCAGCATAAGGGGAAGAAGCAGCTTAAGGGGAAGAAGCAACATAAGGGGAAGAAGCAACATAAGGGGAAGAAGCAGCTTAAGGGGAAGAAGCAGCTTAAGGGGAAGAAGCAACATAAGGGGAAGAAGCAACATAAGGGGAAGAAGCAGCATAAGGGGAAGAAGCAGATTAAGGGGAAGAAGCAGCTTAAGGGGAAGAAGCAGCTTAAGGGGAAGAAGCAGCATAAGAGGAAGAAGCAGCTTAAGGGGAAGAAGCAACATAAGGGGAAGAAGCAGCTTAAGGGGAAGAAGCAACATAAGGGGAAGAAGCAACATAAGGGGAAGAAGCAGCTTAAGGGGAAGAAGCAACATAAGGGGAAGAAGCAACATAAGGGGAAGAAGCAGCATAAGGGGAAGAAGCAACATAAGGGGAAGAAGCAACATAAGGGGAAGAAGCAACATAAGGGGAAGAAGCAACATAAGGGGAAGAAGCAACATAAGGGGAAGAAGCAACATAAGGGGAAGAAGCAGCTTAAGGGGAAGAAGCAGCATAAGGGGAAGAAGCAACATAAGGGGAAGAAGCAACATAAGGGGAAGAAGCAGCTTAAGGGAAAGAAGCAACATAAGGGGAAGAAGCAACATAAGGGGAAGAAGCAACATAAGGGGAAGAAGCAACATAAGGGGAAGAAGCAACATAAGGGGAAGAAGCAACATAAGGGGAAGAAGCAGCTTAAGGGGAAGAAGCAGCATAAGGGGAAGAAGCAACATAAGGGGAAGAAGCCGCATAAGGGGAAGAAGCAGCATAAGGGGAAGAAGCAGCAGAGGAAGTCTAAGAAGAGAAAGAAGAAGCGGTGATAGGAGGAAACAAGACAAGGGATTAAAAAAAGATATAAAACGATACAGTAGTGGACAGTTTAGAAAAAGAAAGCAATGAACAAAAACCTGCAATCGATACTTTTCATACAGCTTAGAATTACCTTTACTCGGAACTACACAATCAGGCAACACCTTATTATAATCAACCCGATTCTAAAACGGAATGGAACTGAAATTAACCGCTGAAAACCACCACATAAAATAGATGAATCGATATTCCGTGTCGGCGCAGGATAAAATACGCCGTTTCCAAATGGTACAGATCACGATCGCTTCGTGCGCATAAACAGTCCAGGGAAAACGGTCGAATAATCATTAAGTCAAATGAAGCTCTGAATAATAGTGACAGCGGCCAGGGAACATTAGAAAGTTATAGGGAGAAGAATGAGGTCACGATGACACGGTTGTTGCTTATGGTATCAAGTTGTATGACGGTAGGCAGAGGGTCTCATAGAAGCAATGGCTGCGGTCAACGACCAGTATGGTTACTGTCAAGATGGAAAACAATGGCAAACTACTTTCTTTCTGGATTCCGCGAATTTCATGTCTAATAAGGTAAGCATGGCCGAATGGATTATTAAACATCTGATGTGCTGATGCCGAGAAAAGGGGTTCAACCCCCACATCGGACAGTTGGACTAAGATGTTAACTTCTCGTCCTTGACGATTTCTACGTACCTCAAAAGTTGGAGTGGGTTCACCTGATGGTGAGGGACACTCATTACAGGGAAAGCTAATTCACACGCAAAATGCGGTCCAGTGCAACTAGAAGTAGTGTGTATGAACTAAGCTTGAGTTCAAAGCTCCTTTATTGTTTGTGATCTTTTATAGATAGTCTTCAGAACACATACCTTGTTCATGGTGAGTTCCAGCTACTGCACCCCCTGAGGTCAACAGATCTGCTAGCTCGTCTCCCACCCCAACAGGACCCGGACAGTATATCCATGTAAATCCTTGCAGCAAGGAAGTGTCTATGCTTGGCACTCATGCCACACATGTCCATTTGGAACTTTACGCAACTTGCGCAAAATCAACACCTGCGAGAAGAGATGCTTGAGAAGAGCTTCCACCTTAGCTACCCAAGACGGAGTAAGAAATGATGCTAGACAGACAGTGGGATCAACACCTTGTGTCAATCACACATGGAACATCCATCTTGTGCCAGATTTACAACGCCAACTACCAGCACTACAAAGACAATCTGACACGAGAGCAAGAGGACGCCAGAGAAAAACTGGATTGACGACATCAAAGACATTGTACAATCGCACGGAATGATACTATCCAGTAACACCCATCGGGCGCTGGAACAACTATTCTCTCTACGACGCTTGACGACAAAAGTGGAAAAATGAACTTTAACGCAACAATAACTGGAAATCTGTTAAGTCAAATCAAGCGAAAGACACTATCATCAACGGATAGTATATTCATGTAAGCCTACGAAAAAAAAAGAAGAAGTGACTGTCTGGCTGGCACTCACGCCACATAAGCCCATGTCGAACTTCACGGAACACGGACTGAAAATCTTTAAGTCAAATCAAGCGGAGGAAACTACCATCAACCCAAGAAAACTCAACAACGGGGGAAACAATAGGCTGTGATGAAATACCTGATTGAACTTAAGGCTCATTTCCTGGCCGAAATGGGCCCCTGTAAAGTATAACCATGGCCGTTAGCGGCAGGGCAAGACACCGCTGGGGGATTAATGAGACATTAACGACTTGCACTGCTAAAATATCCTACCGTGAAGACATCGGTAATTCACTTTTCTTCTTCGTTTTCTTATTGTCCTTGTTACTGCCTTGTTAATATCCAATGCGCTTCTTGACGATATTCGTTTTCAAGTTCCATTCCTATACTTGTTATGTTGTTCACACCTCTCACTGCTTTACTTTCTATGCCTTTCTTCGTCATTGCTTTGTCATACAGTTCTTCTTTCCAAACTCCAAGCTTTCGATTTCCCCCCCCCCCCCTCGTTTTCCCCAGTTCCCCTATCATATTTCCTTCTTGTTTGCTAATTCTATCGCCTAAGCTGCCTTCTTGTGTTAGTTATCCTTCCTATATTTCCTTCTCGTGTTCCTAGTTCTTTCCTTTCATGCTTACATTTTATTATAGTTCTCTCGCCAGGATTCCTTTTTGTCCTAATTCGCCATCCTTCCATTTTCTTCGTTTTCCCCCGTTAGCCGTTCTGCACGATTCCTTCCCGTCTGATGATTCAGACGAAGACTCCACAATCTTTAGGCATATCACGACAAGGGGTAAACTGGAGTATGTCGTCACAGCGGGAAGTTTGGAGGGGTAGAGCGGCAGGGGGATACCAAGAGAGAAGATGCTGGACATTATGACATCATAGCATGGAGGAACACCAGATTTAGAAATGACTAAAAACATACGAGAACTAAAGCTGTGGGCAGTATATGTGTGTGTCTCCTGTGTGGTGGCGTATGAGGATCATCAGTATAAGAAATTACTGTTGGCAGTATACAAGACAGAAAGCTGAGGACAGACAGACATGATCAGCAGTGCCACACTGCATTAACAATAATACACAGTTGTGAAATATCTTTCTTGGACATCCTCAAGCACTCAACTCATTAAGAACAACAAGGGTTTATTGCAGCTGCCAAGCTGACTGCGTCCCCTCCACGATAAACTCGTCATATACAAATACGTTTTTTTTGGTTAAAAAAAACCTTGCATAAAATATGTCTCTATAGCTATTGATGTCAAACTGGTTACACCTGTGCAACACATTACAGATAGACGTGCGACGTTTTTTGCACCTTTGTTTATGGTTTACTATTTCCAAACAGTTACTTATGTTAAACTGAAAAAAAAAAATATTCTCATATCTCATTTAAAAGAGATATTTAAATATTGAGCACAACCCACTACTGGTAACGCCGATTGCATTCCGGTATGAACCTAAGGCCTATCCACGTCAATATGGAAGCACTATACTCGAGTTTCGCCCTTGTTTGAGCTCGTCAGTAGTGCATATCCCTGACCGGATCCGGAAACAGTCCCGGATCACGCGTGTGAAGCGGGTGTGTAACCACGCGGCACACACTGGACACACCAAATTATCACAACAGAACACCACAACGCCACCCCTCGTAGATGCATTTAACAGAACGGAAAAAAAGAAGAAAACTCTAACCTGCACAGTTCGCGGCGGCTGCACTAGCCAGGCGGCCTTAATTCCTGTCTCAAGACACCCCCCACCCCCACCCCCAGTCCTACACCGCTAGGTACTATAGGCAGTAATTGACAGATATAATAACAGAACAGAGTATTTATAAATGAGTCAGTTACCTCCCTTCGCAGAAGCATTAATTCTCTCTCGTAAATCTATGCCAGTGAAAGGGATCCTTTTATCTTCTTCCCCATTTGCCATCTATCCTTCATTGAGGCATGGACCCTCAAACAACTCACTGCAAGCCTTTAGCCATCTGATCCTGCTGTGATGTCCGTGTCCTTCCCTCATTGTTCATTTCTATTTCTGCTTTTCTCCGTTTGTTTTTAGTTCTTACTCTATTTCTTTCGCCTTGTTGGTTCAAGACTAAGGATTTTCTAGTTAACTATGCTTCACCTATTGGTTCCATCAGCTCCATATGGCGATTTTGCAACAACATTCAATGAAACTAAAACATAGTATAAAACAATAAATAAGCGACAGCCTTGTTTGGTCATGTGATGAAGAGAGAGGTACTGGAGAATACCGCGACAACTGGAAAGAGGAAGAGGGAGAGAGGCAGGTGCAGACCAAGAGAAATTATGTTGAATGGACAGGCGATGGCATGGAGGAAAACCAAAGACATATCAGTGGAAAGACTGGCAGCGAACTTGGTGATGCTGATTTAACTGTAGAGAGTGATGATGATGATGTTTTAAATAGAAACGGTTTTCTAGAATTAACGCCGGAGAAATACCAGGATACCGATGACTAGCTTACAAGTGGCGTAGTCTTGGGTGATATAAAATCATGAAGCGGAAATGTATTATGTGTCTAACAAAAGTAAAGTTGCACAACGGTGAGCTGTTGACTAGATAGTGCAGCAGGACAGCGGATCATGACCGCCATCTCGTCACGTCATACAACAAATCCCGTGTGGGACGCCTGGACGATGTCTCCATTCGTTTACTCCATTTTCCAACTTACGCTGTCCTTGCTAGTTATTGATGTCAACGATGTTAACACACTGAGCCTACCTTGCAATAATCTGTTCGTACCCAGCGACCGTTAACATATTGTAATTATCTGTTCCTATTCTAAGATAGCAATTAGTGCTAGATGCTCGTGAACTCACCCATAGAACGACCTGCACTCTTGCTCAAGTGTTATGTGTCGAGCCGATAATAGTGGGTGGTCATGTTTCGTCATCTCACACGATCACTAGAGTCGTGGATCAACTCTGTGTTCTAGTCTCGAACATGCCACCTGGCCAGGCCATCCAGATGTTTACGTCTCTGTCATCCCGTTGCTATTTTTTCCCTCAGCCTGGCCAGTTGTCACTAAGTTCTCAAATTTATTTCTTCTCATAACGTGTCCAGAAAATTGTTGACTGTCTTGAGTCTAATTTCTCGAAATAATCACAGTGTTACTATCTGTATAAATAATGTAACTAGTTAGATGTATTTTTTGTGGCGGACTTTTGTGTTGGCATTCTGGCAGCGGCATTATGCATAGTATACCTGCTGTTGGTTTGTTGAGACTCCTGTCTGTTCCACTTTTTACATGGGTCAACGAGGAGCATTTTGTATGATATTCACTGGCACAAGAACTGAGAATTGTGGGGCGAACATTTACCGTGAAGTTGGAACCTCGACTAACTAACTAACTAGTTGCATGTGCCGAGATATGGACAACCTGGTACCCGATACACGTTGAGAAACCGACTATATGCCTGGATAATACTGCTACATGCTACGCTGACATGCTACATGTAGGCTACGTGTACACGTCCATGGAAATGTCCAAACAAAACTGCTACATACAGGGAATTAACTCCATGTATTAAGTAACTACCGGTCTCCCTGGCCTAGAGGTTAACGTCTTTCTCCGTAATCCCGTATATCCTCGTGAGGAACGTAACCTGCCCGAGAATCGGTAGCGGTTCTCGCGCGCGTTGGTAACTTACGCGGTATGTGAGCCGGTCGCTCAGAAAGCAATGGCAAACTACTGAGCGTAACCTTGCCAAGAAATCAACAACCAGCTGAAAGATTTTGATGTGGATAGCGATGTCCGGTAAAGGAAATGCGAACAAAACAAACAATAAAAAAAAAATTAAGCAACTGAAGCGGCCGCGTTGGTATAGCGGTTAGGACGTCACCCTAGCAATGGCACGAGCGCGGTAGGACGAAACTTCCATATCAGCTCTCGATATTCGCTACGTGAAAGAAAAGCCGGCGACCCATTCCTCCGCGCATCCAGGCCTACAAGACGTGGTAGATCTAACACGTCACAAACTACAACAGGTGACTGTTATTGGACTTTTCTGGTTCTGGTTATATTTGTATTTTGTATAGAGCAGGCGCACTAGTGTAGAGGTTAGGACGTTGCTCTGATAATGGCACAAGCACTGTCAGACCTGAGTTCGATGCGGGATATCGTTCGTAATGATCCTAACATTTCACATACCCACAGCCGGTTCACACACCCACAGCCGGTTTAATACCCACAGCAGGTTCATACAGGCAAAGCAGGTTCACACAGCCACAGCATTTTCACACAGCCACATCAGGTTCACATACCCACAGCAAGTTCACACAGGCACAGCAGGTTCACACAGGCACAGCAGGTTTACACACCCACAGCCGGTTCAATACCCACAGCAGATTCACACAGGCACAGCAGGTTCCCACAGGCACAGCAGGTTCACACAGACACAGCAGGTTCACACAGGCACAGCAGATTCACATACCCACAGCAGGTTCACACACTCATAGCAGGTTCACATACCCACATCAGGTTCACACAGCCACATCAGGTTCACACAGCCACATCAGGTTCACATACCCACATCAGGTTCACACAGCCATATCAGGTTCACACAGCCACACCAGGTTCACATAACCACATCAGGTTCACACAGCCATATCAGGTTCACATACCCACAGCAGGTTCACATACCCACAGCAGGTTCACATACCCACAGCAGGTTCACATACCCATATCAGGTTCACATACCAACAGCAGGTTCACATACCCACAGCATGTTCGCACAACCATAGCAGGTCCACACACCCACAGCAGGTTCACACACCCACATCAGGTCCACACAGCCATATCAGGTTCACATACCCACAGCAGGTTCACATATCCACATCAGGTTCACATACCCACATCAGGTTGACATACCCACATCAGGTTCACACAGCCATATCAGGTTCACGTACCCACAGCAGGTTCACATACCCACAGCAGGTTCACACAGCCATATCAGGTTCACATACCCACAGCAGGTTCACATACCCACAGCAGGTTCACACAGTTATATCAGGTTCACATACCCACAGCAGGTTCACATACCCACATCAGGTTCACATACCCACATCAGGTTCACATACCCACAGCAGGTTCACATGCCCACAGCAGGTTCACATGTCCACAGCAGGTTCACATACTCACAGCAGGTTCACATACCCACAGCAGGTAGACATACCCACAGCAGGTTCACATACCCACATCAGGTTCACAGTCATATCAGATTCACATACCCACAGCAGGTTCACATACCCACAGCAGGTTCACACTGGCACAGCAGAGTCACATACTAATATCAGGTTCACACACCCACAGCAGGTTCACATACCCACATCAGGTTCACACAGCCATATTAGGTTCATATACCCACATCAGACTCATACAGCCATATCAGATTCACATACCCACATCAGGTTCATACCCACATCAGGTTCACATACCCACATCAGGTCCACACGCCCACAGCAGGTTCACATACCCACATCAGGTTCACACAGCCATATCAGGTTCACATACCCACAGCAGGTTCACATACCCACATCGGGTTCACATACCCACATCAGGTTCACACACCCACAACAGGCTCACATACCCACAGCTGGTTCATATAGCCACAGCAGCTTCCTAATACATGTAGGTTAATTAAGCAACTGCCACAGATCTTGAAAACAGCCACATTTCCCGAGAAATGAACATTCTATAAACCCCCAACTCAGACAATGTCATGTTAGGACTACACATCCTAGACAAACTGTCAAGTTAGGATTACACATCCTAGACACACTGTCAAGCTAGGATTACGCATCATAGACACCACTGTCAAGTTAGGATTACGCATCCTAGACACGCTATCAAGTTAGGATTACACATCCTAGCCCCACTGTAAAGTTAGGATAATGTAGCTACATTCCCCGAGATGAGAACGCAAAGAATGCCTACTATATATCCCACAAAAATTGTTATGCTCGAGGAATAATGCTCCAGTTCCTGCAGTCTAGGCGAGATCGCAATGATCACAATAGCAATGTTTCCTAGAAACCCAGCGCGTGTGAGCCAACCTGTATTGCCTCAATCTGTCACATACCCGCTGTCGTATGTGTGAGATGAACTCGCATACTTAAGAGAACTCCCAGAAATGTCCCTGGTTAACACCAGTTCTGTACATGAGTCGCGCTGAAATTACAGTTTCCCGCTTTGTGTCTGTGATGTGATAGCGTGATCAGTTCGTCGGCCTGGATGCACGAAGGAAAAGGTGGTCAGTCTTTTTTCTCCCTCACTTTCGCAGGCGACCAGCCCAGGTTTGGAACTGCTCATGACATTGTCAGCGAAATTCGCTACCGACGTCACTAATGCGCCGGTTACTCTGGAATATAATGCAGGCTCTCAAAGGGAGAGCACGCAGATGTTGAGGTTTGAGATTAGACGCCGCGGTTGAGGACCATCTTCATTGTACCGGTTTTTACCCCATCAGGTTCGGCTTCTCAGCCGCAGAAAGGCATGAATAGTAGCTCACGACCTTCATAGTGTGAGTCACGACAGACTGACCACTTCGCCACAAAGATAGCAGTGGAACCCGAAAAGAGAGAGAGAGAGAGAGAGAGAGAGAGAGAGAGAGAGAGAGAGAGAGAGAGAGAGAGAGAGAGAGAAAGGAAGGAAGAAAGAAAGAAAGAAAGAAAGAAAGAAAGAAAGAAAGAAGAGAGAGAGACAAAGAGAAAAAAGAAAGAAAGAAAGACAGAGAGAGAGAGAGGGAGAGAGAGAAAAGAGAGAGAGAGAGAGAGAGAGAGAGAGAGAAAAGAAGAGTGAGAAAAAAGAAGGAATGAAAGAAAGAGAGAGAGAAAGATGGGGAGAGAGATAGACAGAGAGAAAGAGAGAGAGAGATAGAGAGAGAGAAGGAAAAAGAAAGAAAGAAAGAAAGAAAGAAAGAAAGAAAGAAAGAAAGAAAGAAAGAAAGAAAGAAAGAAAGAAAGAAAGAAAAATGTAAAAAAATAAGACAGAAAGGCGGCCAGGGAAGGTAGTCAAAATTGCCGTCAGTCAGTCGAATGTGTAGGCTGTCAGGCAAACATGTCGCACGTCCACTGAACACGTACACAACATAAACAATGCCGTTGATTCATCATGTGCCATGTCGGTAAGCGTGGGCGGTCATGTTTCATCACCAGAGTTGTGCGATCAGCTCTGTGTTCTTGTCCCTACCATGCCATGTGGTCAAGCCATCTAGATATTCACTTTCTCTGCCTTGCCCTTTCCTCCTCGATCTTACCAGTTGTCACCAAGTTCTCTAGTTTATTTCTTCTCATAACGTGCCCCAAATGATTTGACTGTGTACGCCTAATTTCTCCAATCAGTTTGCGGCTTTCATTTGGCTCTTCTAGGACTTGATCATTGGTTTTTCTGTCTGTCCATGGTAATCTTTGCATTTTCCTGACAAACCACATTTCCACAGCCATTAGATGTTTGTTTTGTTTTTTTTTTAGCTTGTCTGCTCATCGTCAACGTTTCACATCCATACAAAAGTACAAGTCATATGTAGCACTTCAACACTTTTTCCTTGTTGCACCTGACTTCTTGTTATTAATCAGTATAATTTCCATTTTCCAAGTCTACTTTTGCCAAGCGATTCTTGTTCTAATCTCTCCATGACATCTCCCATCAGATGTTTTGACTGTTTCGAGATAGTTGTACAGATTCACGTGTTTAAGAATATTACCATTTATCATATTACACTAAGTATTTCTTTCTTCGTAGAGACGACTATAATATGTCTTCTTACAATTTAATTCTAACCCTAGTTGTTGAAATGAAATGTTTTGCGTATCCTTTTACAGGACTTAGCTGTCAACAGCAGCATCTTTCAGCTGTCTGTTGATCTCTTGGCAAGATTACGCTCAGTAGTTTGCCATTGCTTTCTGAGCGGCCGGCTCAGTATCCGCAAGTCACGAGCGGGGGTCGAACCACCTCAGTTCTCGCTCCGCTGCGAGACTCTGCGTGATAAACGGGATTACAGAGAGAAAGTGTTGTAACCCCACAGCCAGAGAGACCGGCTCCCTAGTTGTTACCAGGACGAATTATGGTGAAAAAAGACGGGGCAGGAGGGGAAAGAGGGGAAGGAAGGAAAGGAAAATGAGGAGGGGCTATTTCGCACGTTCAAAGTAAACGGACAACGTAGCCAATGTTTTTGAAAGACCAACTAGGATTAAAAGGAAGATGGAGAAGGAGGGGAACAGAAGGACGAGGAGGAGAAGGAGGAAGAAGTGGAGAAGACGGAAGAGGACAGAAAAATAGGATTGCAGTCAAGAACAAGACAAAGTTTAGTAAAATCTAGATAAACAAGCAATAGTCTTACAACATGACAATGTGGTGGCATGGCACAACTTCACCGAATGGGCCTCAGAGACTCGATAACTTACAATTGCGGACCGCCAAAGCAAACTCCCAGAACAAGTGAACAAGAAATGATTATTCAGAATTTGTCAGCCAGAGAATGAAAAGGCCCACAGGAGCCAGCCGACAAGACAAATTGCAGGAGACCAGCGCAGACCCCCAGGCGTACTGCCCAGATCACGTTCTGTAAGAAAAATGGGGAGAACATCACGTACAGACACACAGTTGCCTTGAGAAGTCTAGACGTTAAATCACGCGGTCGACATTCTACACATATAGCATAGAAAACCAGGGATCAGAGGTAGTGCAGTGGTTGGTACGCTTGCCTGCCGGGCGGGTAGGCATGTGTTCGAATTCCCACCCACACACACCTCCCCCCAAAAAAAATTTTTCTCCCGTCCTCTAACCAAAGTGAAGTTTCTATAACTAAAATGGATCTGGACCCTGGGCAGAAAAAACAATGGATCTGGATCCCAGTCTAAAATAGGCGCTAAAATGTTTTGGGAAGTAACAGCGGCCGGCGTGACATCAGCCACTGAATGTCGAGTAAATAAAAATATGTTGCTAGCACCATTGATATGTTAGAGTACTTTATATACAAGACAATTAGCAGCATCATCATCAACACAACAGAAGTGGCTTATATGGGTAGCATTATGGAAGTATCAGTAATCAGAGCTTCGCTTTCTGTCAACAGGAACGGGTACAAGGGTAGGAATACATCCTGTCCACTCTTTTAATGACAATCATCATGTGCCGTTCTGAAAAGTGTGGGCGGTCAAAGTTCGTCATCTCACACAATCTGTGATCATGTCTGTGTACTTGCCCCAATTATATCACGTGACCAAATCACTCAGGTATTTGTCCTCCCCTTGATCTGTTCCCATCACTTTCGATGGCATGTCACTGTTTTCAAATTAATTTCTTATAACATGTAAAAAAAAAAAAAATTTTTTTGTTGGACTCATTCCCGTTTCTGTCTATGGTACTCACCCGGCGCTGTGGTGAAGGGTTTACAAACGCGGTAATCCTGCATATCACGTTCGAAACTCAACTGTGGGTGATTTGGAAGTAGACCGCATTGCGCTGATTTTCATACAATGACATGAGTATCAGTAGTCCAGAAAGAAATGGCTAACTACCGAACGTAAACTTCCCAAGCCTCCCCCCCCCCCCCCAAAAAAAAAAATATAAAAATTAAAAAAATAAATAAAAATAAAAATAAATAAGAATAAGAAACAGACAAAATGTGTGGGTTTGACAGCGACGTCCTGTAAACGATATGCAACTGACTATGGTTCTCTATGCATTTCCCCCAGAAATTGCACTTCCACGGCCACTAGATGTTTCTCAGCGTGCCTGCTTATTGTCCATTGTGACAAGCATACAATAATATAGGTTGTGTCAATACTTTCTCACTGCAGTTGACAGCGGTTTATTGGTCAGTTTTCCATTTGAAAACCGTAAGAGAAGGAAAAGTGGAAGGCAGATGTGGAAGAAGGTAAGTTTAAGTCAGAGGACACATACCACTATGAGAAGGACTGGAAAGAGATTGTTTGACATCATGTTGACGACAGACAGTACTGGAGATCAATATCTGTCAATCGTCGTTGTGCTGATGGTAACGAAAGTAATGTGATAACCATAACGATCTGTTGGCGGCAACATAGTTGCTAGTAGGGTCTGTCAAGTTGTGAGATATAACGATCTCGGTTGGTGGGAGTAGGGTCTGTCAGGTTGTGAGATATATAACGATCTCTGTTGGAAGCATAGTTACAAACATGATATGCACATATGTGAGAAATAACGGTGTATGTTGGCAGCAGCGTCCGCCCAGCAGTGAGATATAACGATAATTGTTGGTGACAGTATCTGCCAAGTTGCGAGATTTGACGATCTCCGTGACAGCATAGATGCTAGCAGAGAGAGAGAGAGAGAGAGAGAGAGAGAGAGAGAGAGAGAGAGAGAGAGAGAGAGAGAGAGAGAATCCAACAGATGCTCTCTATTTTTTTAATTGTTGAATGGAAAACTGCTACCCTGCCCAGAGCATGCCTGTCAGCCTGTTGCACAGGACGCTCGGCGAGGTCGCGTCAATAGGTCTTGGCCAGTATTGAACCCAGCCCTGGTGCCTTTATAACACCTCTGCGTCCCACATTTCTTACCACACTTTGTGAGTCCATTATATCACGATATGCGTAACTAAGTTGTCAAAGCCCAATGTCAAAGTATGATTCCGCCTGCGACATTAAAGAGTTCATAGTGCAAACAGACAATGAGGCATTACCAAGGAAGTCTACACGAGTAACTCTTGCGGACATTTGACTTTAACTTGTCAGGTGCTTAGTCTATTCTTCGGACACAGCCAGCCAGCGATCACAATTATCGGATGTATGGCGCCACTGTCTCACAAGCACGGGTATTTAATTCGATAGGCAATCGAGTAACTGGCGATCTGACTGGAGCGACAACGGAAATCAATACTCGTATAAACAATTACCCTAAGGTCGATCACTCTGGAAGGCATTTTAATCGTTATAATAAAAAATCTATAAGCTTTAGATTTGGCTATCTTCGTCACTATATAGGCCCTGAGTCTGTGTCTAATTCTAGCAATACATTTTCTCCTTTCCTGTCTCTCGTAATCTCTCCCCGTCCTCTCTCCATCTATTAATCAGCAGTGATGAAGAAATACAACACTTTTACGATGAAGTAGAAATAGCGATAAATGAAACAACAAAAGTTTATTTGCTCACTCGCCCTGAACTCAAGTGTAGTTCATATACACTACTTCTAGTAATGCTGGACTGAATTTTGCGTGTCGATTAGCTTTCCCTATTAATAGTGTCCCTCGACATCAGGCGAACCCACTCCGACTTCAGAGGTACTTGCAATTTGCATCCCTAAGTCAAGGAAGAGAGGTCAACACTTTAGTCCAACTGTCCGATGTAGGGGTTGAACCCCTTACCATGGCATCAGCAAACCGGATGTTTAAGAATACGCGTTCTTATCAATTCGGCCATGCTGACCGACATCTCAAATTAGATCACAAGAAATAAAAATACTAGGAGATGTTAATGCAAAAGAGAGAAATGGAGGATATAATGGGGAATTATGGTTTAGGTACAGGAAATAAAAGAGAAACTTAAAGAATGGGCAAACATAATTTAGCCCTGATAAGAAAATACTCAACCAAACTGACTACATAATAAATGTTAAGACAGTGCCTGGTGCTGACTGTAATAGTGATTACGTACCCAATGTGGACAAATAAATGTAAGATTGAAGAAAGGAAAAAAAAGTGGTTAAAAATATGAGACTAAATAAAGATGTTCTGAAAGCAGATATAGAAATTCAAGAATAAAGAGTGACTGAAAAATAATTACAGAGTGATAGCTAAAATATAATAAAATAAAGTATAAATGGGAAATGTTAAGGGACTCCATTCATCAAACAAGCAAAGAAATATAGGAAAGAAGCCAAAAAGCAACGAAGAAATAGATGACTGAAGAAATTTAAAGTTGATGGACAAAAACCAAAAGAAAAGTAGAACAGAGAAACAATAGAACAGTTAGTTAGTCGACAGATCATCCTCATTGCACATCGAACCATTCAGTCCATAAGTGCTCGGATCCCCTCCTCAGCAAATCCCGCAGCGTGTAGCGGCTAACGACACCAGTTCTGTGTTGGTTTATCAATCTTCTTTGGTTTCCTGTGAAGTGTTCTTGTTTGGCCATGCCTCTTTTTATTTGTTGTTCTCGCAGTCTGACCATGGTTGTAGATTAGAAGTCATCACTTGGTTCTCGCAAACGTCTTACTTCTCGTAGCGCATTCAGAATGTCAGCCTGGCCATACCTGCGAGCTTGTCAGCCCGCTCATTCCATTGTACTCCCGAATGCCCTGGCACGAAGATGAAACTAATCTTTGCCAGCCGAGACCGCTCCAGAGACAGCAACCACTCTCTTCGGATCCACCCCGTCTCTAAGGACACATGCCCTAGTGAATGTCTGTGCCTCGAGCCATGTTATTGCTTTACTTACTGCCATGACTTCCATTGTCAGGCTACTTGTGGTCTCAACAAACCGCCAGAGTCCTCCTTCACAATTCTCCCTCCGGCCCGCGCCATAAAGGCCCATGAGCTTCTCACATGTCGGACGACCGACCCATATGTGTAAATGACAGCATCACAGTCTAACGAATTCTCGAAAATCAACACTTGTACTTCCATCTCCACAGCAGCGGGATTTTCTTGTCTGCATTTTCTGTCTAGTTGGATGCAAACTAAAAAGGACGTACAAAAATATATTGGCACTAGTACCCACTCCTCGCCAGGTTCTAAGTCCTCCAATGAACACGCTTGTTGAAGAATGTCTTCCGCTTGACCCATCCACGACCTTCCTCTTTGTAACCTGCTGCCATTCACCTTCCTAATTTCACTATGCAGTAGATGTTGTGTGTTTGCGTTGACTCTGACGTGGGCACGTGCTCTGCAAATTTGTATTCTGTCTTCAATGGTTGGAAAATCAAGAAGGTAGCGCATCGCCTTGCATGCTGTATCTCTTGTTCATCCAAGAATAATGCGCACAGCTTTGTTTTGTATCTTTTCCATCTTTTCTACCCGCTTACGGCTGAGAGTATGATAAGATAGATAAAGAAATACAAGATAAATGTGTGAAAGAAAAAGAAAGTTGGCTAAACGAGCAGTGCAAGAAAATGAATCAAATTTTATTAAAGATAAAAAAAATTATCCACAGACAAATCGGTGAGCTCACGGGAAGAAAAGATAAACACAAGGTGTTTTGAAATCAAAAACAGGAAAGATATTGGAGGAAGAAGCTATAATGAAGGGGTGGACTGAGTATATAAAAATTATACTAGGGAGAAAGGGGAGAATTAACAGAAGAAAGTAACTTAGAAGAAGGTCAGCCTATTCTAAATGAAGAAATATATCAAACATATGAAGAAAGGAAAAACAGCCGGATAAGATGGAAATCACAATAAAAGAATTAGAAGTACTAATAAAATTTAGAGTAGAAATATTAACCAAAATGCTTGATATTTACAACAGTGGACCTAGTGATAAGCTGAAATCTGTATTTAAAGCTATACCAAAATGACCAAGAGCAATTGAATGTGAAGATTTTCGTATATTTAACCTCATAAACCATGTCACTCAGATTCTAATCAATAATGACAAGAACAGGAAAAATAAAAATGGAAATTGGTGAAGAACAGTGTGGATTTGTGGAAGGAAATGTATAAACAAAGCAATATGCACATTACAAACACTAATGGAAAGATCAATAAATGATGGCAATAATCGAGGAGAGAAGGGCAATGGATGGTCCAGACATCATCAATGCCATAAGAGATGCTGGACAAGCAGATGCATTTAAGGACACTTGGGAAACTGCTTCATTATGCAGATTGGAGGAAATGAGGGTGAAGAGGGGAGCAGTCAGACATGACAATTTTGTTAAGACTCAAAACATTTACTTAACCGACATAGAACTGGTACAATCAATCAGTCGACGATATACGCTGCCCCGAATATGAGAAGATCAGATCACATATGGACCAGTCCGGGGTGCTATAAACTAGTTCGGGGTGCTATAAACCAGGATTGCTGGAGTGCAATCAAGACGCTCTCACAAGTTTAAAAAAAAAAAACAAAAAAAAAAAACAACCACACAGAGAGAGAGAGAGAGAGAGAGAGAGAGAGAGAGAGAGAGAGAGAGAGAGAGAGAGAGAGAGAGAGAGAGAGTATTTATTTATCACCAATAAATTTGACCTGGCATGATACACGTTTCATATTGTAAGAACCAGTCCGTTGTGTGCACGTTCAATAACCATCACAACGAGGCTAGTCCATTGCAGGATAAGATAGATCTTGGCTGCAGCAGGATACAACAGTACATCATCATCACCACCCAGTGCCTTGCCGGCTGGCGTGGGCGATCATGTCTCTCCACAAAATACGATCTCTGACGTTGTAGATCAATTCATGTGTTGACTCCCTTCCGTGCCATGACACGAGACTGCCAATAATCTTTTCAGGATGTCTTTTCTTACGACTCTTTCCGAAAATCTTTCCAGTTGTCACAACATGTTCCAGGTTTTGTCTTCTCATAACGTGGCAAAAAAAAAATGTGGACTGCCTCTTTAGGATGTTTGTGATAAGTTGTCTTTGCGACCCAGCTTCCCTTAAATCATGCTGTTTGCTCTTTTTGGCTGTCCAACTAACTTTCAGCATTTTTCTATAAAACCACGTCCAGGACTCGCAGCCGTATGTTAAAACTGGTTCTATGTAACATGCGGGAACTCTTTTCCTGACTTTCAAGGACAGTGACTTATTGCACAAAACGTTCTTCATTTCATAGAATGCAGTTTTTCTTGTCCTATTCTGGTATTTATCTCAGTGATGTTAACTATGTGCCTAGATACCTGAATTTCTGCACTTTCCCTCAAAATACCCAATGTACATAATGAAACATATGCGTTTTAAAACCTGAACACACAATAAAAACACATATACATGCCTGGCTAGGTTCTTAGTCAAGTAAATGAAACAACAAATGTAAGGGGATTATTGCTACCCACGATTGTCACGCACTCACCCCTCGCCTTACCCTGTGTAAATATTCCTATTGAATTTATTGTGTTTTAATTTCATGTTAATTTTCGTATGTGTGTTTGTTTTGTTCTTGACAAAGGTAGTGACTAACGAAACGTGGGACAACTGTGCTGTTTTTTTTTTTTTTTAAACTTATTGCATTTATATTTGTCTTAGTTTTATTATATAATTACATTATTTTCACATATTTCCCCATTCATTAATTATTTTGTTTATGCGGACTGAGGCCCTAGTCAGGTATGTGCCTGTCTTCAATGTATGTCCTCTCCAATGTGTCACCTCTTCAATGTGCATCCTCTTAAATGCGTGTCTTCGGGATTCAAAATACATTTGTGTCATTATATACTAGTCCTTTCCAGAACGTCCCTCTCATCACACCCAGTAGTTCATCCTTGATTCTGCACCAGACCTCCTGACTCCTGCACTTTCATGCATGGTATGTACAACGACTTGTGCACCATATTTAGTCAACCTCTCTTCTTCCCAACACCCACCCTCCATACGGCCAAAGTATAGGGTGTATATTTAATGACTGTGCAGTGTTTGAAAATTGTAACAGTAGTGGAGTATTAGTGGGAAAAAAGCTACAGCACGATTGAGCATCGGGAGTGAAAGCGAGGGGAGATGCTCAAGTCGTGACGTAGTGGGTTGTCAGGGGGCAGTCAACATCCCACCTGAGAACTGGAAGGAAGCCATGTTGTCATCGTCAAGAAAATAAACAGTCTTTGTATTAAAACCCAGTCTTTGTTGGTCCTTTATACTGGTACAGGACTAATTTTGGTGCCCTAGACACAGGATTCGAACCTGGTAAAATGCGGAGTCTCAAAATGCGGTCTACAGAGTAACAACGAGAAGTCATGCCGTATACTATATAACATCGCGGAGGCCAAAAACTAAGAAGATGATCCTTGCTCCGTTTGTCTCAATCGCCAGAAATAATTTCGGCACGCTTTTGAACAACCATTGAACGTAACAAGGCGCAGTGGGAAAGATGGCCAATAAGTATAAGTTATCTGTGAATACAGCGACCAAAAGCCCGGCCAGGGGTGGTTGTCTGTAAGTCTTTTTCAAGACTTGAGATAACAAATTAATTGGCGTCAAGAGCAGAGTGAAAACCAACTTGCCATAACGGTTGGCAGCGCCTGCAAACACCATCCTGACGACTCCTCTTGTTCATTGCTCTGCCGAACGTGTCAAGTTCAAGTCAGTAAATCAATATCTCGAACGAGGAGTGTGCTGAAAGTCGGCCCAGTTTGATCATGTCTTGAGCAGGCAGAAGTTTGGCTGAAGGGCAATCCAGCAATCCAGTTGTCTGATCGTTGTGAACGAGGAGTGTGCTGAAAGTCGGCCCAGTTTGATCATGTCTTGAGCAAGCAGAAGTTTGGCTGAAGGGCAATCCAGAAATCCAGTTGTCTGATCGTTGTGTCAGGTGAGAAAGAACTTTTCAATAAGACAATCAAGTTCAGCCTCAATGTTAATAGGTTTCGTTCTGAACGCTAACAACTAGAAAAAAGAACGTTGGTAAAAGAAGATCGAGACAGCAAATAAATAAGGCATTACTTCATGGATTGCCCAATGTTTTGTTGACGAGTCAGACTATCTCGGGGCTCTACTGCAGTTGAGAGCCGCTCGCTGTTGTGTGTCAGACTATCTCAAGACGTCGATGATGTACTCCATCTCAGAAGGGACCCAACCAAGGGTTGAAGCACGGTACTGAGCATCCCAAGAAGAGAAACTGAGAAACTACCTGAGAAGAGCGAACGAACTACCTGAGGGGCGTGATTGGTTCCAACTAATACAGCGTTGAGTGTGATCTGACGGCGAACCTAGGAAAGTACGTCGTGCTTGGATCGAGAAACGGAAATAGGGTAATTTATAAACCTGGTAACTGATTGAACTGTTCTTACGAAATAAGTGATTTGTGTTTCTTAAATTAGGATATTACAATTGTGAAGTTGTTTGCTTGCTCTGTTTAAGAATATTTTAGCATGGCGGAACAAGACTCCTGGCGTTTGAATTCTACCTGATAACGAACATAGGTAATTGGTGAACTTTAAATGTTATTTCACGTACAATTGACTAATTGAACAATTCTCTTGTGTAAACTAAATAAGATCATATTGTTAATTTAGCTAGTTACAAGTGTGAAATTGATTTAGTGATGTACATAGAAGTATTTCAGCATAGCAGACCCATCACAGCACAGTGGAGAAACAGGCATAATTTCGGCTGAGTTCAAGACGAGTTTTTTTTTCTCTAGGTACCAAAGAATATGCAGAAGAAGAAGTAGAAATATTGTTTCAGGTTGATAGATATTTCAAAGGAAGTTAATATGAATTACTTGTGTGGGGAATTACAACGTGTTAGTACATGGTTAGGGGAATTAAAGGTGTCAATTACTGAAGTAGAGAATTTTGTGGAAGCGTTGAAGAACAGAACGACTAGACAAGACCCTTATATAATTATGGTAGACTGTAATGGAGTAGGAAAGAATAACAGGAGACAGCCATTGCTTAATAAAGACAGAAGACAATATGGTTATGACGAACCAAGGCCTAATGTATATAGAGTAAAAGACGGTGAGAAGAACAGACATAATACTGAAAGGTCAGATTGGTATAGCTGTTATAGATACAAGAGTGGTCCTGAGAGAGACTTTTCCAAGAAGTTATGGAAATGGCCGTCCTATAGCAGAAATGCTAGGAGGAGACGTGAAGAATGGTTTGAAAAAAGACAAAGACAATATCTAAACTCAGGTGTAAGAGACAGAGTTGAACATGTAAATGAAAATTCAACTGTTCCTAAGGTGATTGCCAGTATGACTAGTAGACAGGAGAATAAAACGACGGTGGTGATAAAGAAAATAAACCAAGAAACTCAAACACAAATGATTGAAGCGATAGAACGGAATACACAAACACAGATAGATACAGTAGAGAAAAAGGTCCAGGTACAACCAGCCAGCAAGATAACAAAGGGAAGTCAGACTGACTTAATAAAAACTCAGTCAAAACCAACTCACTTGACTAAGGGAGACAAGGTTGAAGTTAAGAAAGATAGACAGACGAAAACCAAGGACGAAAGGAAGCCAAAGAGTAGTATGATAAGTAATAGAGGTACTGCCATGTCAAGTTCCTCAGGTATAGACATGAAACTAATTCCCAAATGGTGTAGGAATATTAGCTGTCAGAGTTCAGGTTACGGAGAAGATATTCCTACCGCCGAATATTATAGTGATGCTGAAACAGATATAAATACTGATGATTCGGAGAGTGAGAGAGTTGCACTACGAGCAGATCCTGAATCGAAGCGTGACGTTCCCTCATACGGTGTAGTTACTGGTAGACAGACGGACAGAGTTTTGGTTAATGGCTCTTTAGAAATAGATACCAGTTTATATGACAAGAAAGTAGGGAAGGCTAAGGGACGAAGACCGAGAAAGAGAAAGAAAATCAGACGTTCTAAAGGCGACTGTGAGAATAGGGTCGACGTGTTTGCATTGGGCTATGGGTCTGAGGAAGGAACTATTGTCAGTGTGTCATCTGAAGACGAGATGGGAAAGTACAAACGTTACGTAAGGTACATAGGAAACAGTGAGCAGACCGACGCAAATAAAGGAAATAAGAAGAATAGTAATAGACAGATAGCGGGAATTTACTCCTCGACAACAGAAGATAACATAAGAAAACTCAGAGAATTAAGACCTGAGTACTTTAACAGGTTGACAACAGATAGTGAAGATGACATAGTAAGAGAAAGACGTACTAATGTACTGAGAGACAATGAATTATTTAACTTGGACACACTCTATAACGGTTAAAGTTACTTGGGTGAAGAAGAAAAATGAAATAGTTTTGGCTTATGAGAAGAACTGCGGTTTGAGGGTATAGATATATGAGCTGTCTAAAATAGGCAGATGAATTTTTTGGTGTAGCATCGCATGGTACAGGGTAGGCGATGGTGTTGTTGAGGATAGAGAGTTACGGCAAATGATATTCTACGTGGATACGTAATACAGGATATCTTATGTTTGGTTACGATGTAGGGAGAGTAAACTAGATAAAATGAGTTTGTCCGGAAGGGATAGATACAGAGAGTTAATCACGTTGAGTGATGTATAAATGGTGTGCTTAAAATAGAGTAGATTCAGCACAGAATTAGTAGAGGGTGAGAGATAAATGGTTTGACTCAGAGCTATGACGTGATGTCTGAGATAGTTTTGCTTGTTGGTTTGAGAAGAAAGAATAGTATTGTATGACAGGTGAACCGAGAATGTCTGGTGAGGAGATATAGATTGAGGAGGAATTGAGTATCCTGTGAGTAAAATAGTCAGTTGAACGCGAGAATATTAAGAGTAAAAGACTGTAGAAGTTGATGATTGAAGAATACGAGTTACGTCGTGCTTGTGGAGAAAGAAGAGCTGATTAAGTCTGAGAAAGTTGTTGTGTGGAGAAATATAGAATGCGGAATGAAGTTTGTTTTGAAGAGATAGTAGATAGTGCTGTGAAAGCGATATAAGTTGCGAGAGGTAATGTATAGGGTCTGACCTTCGTATGGGAGTGAATGATTGAGTAAAGTAGAAATAAGGAAGGAGTGAATTGTGAAAGTCCTGTGGTTATGCGTTGTTCATACGTGAGTATAACTGTAGTCAAACAGGTGTTCGTCGTGATGAGTGAAGTAGGATAGAGGTAGGATGACGTCGCCTAAGTGTAATACATAGATAAAATGTAATAGTTGCGCTGATATATCTTGTGTCAATGTGTGTGGAGGAGATCAATACGCTTAGATTGTGGTGAGTGATTGCTGGAATGTTGAATTGGCGTCTAAATTGTTTTTTGTAGTAATAGTATGGACACGTTAGGTTGTCGCGAGGCGAGAGTAGTCGTGAAATGACAGCGAGGTTGTGTAGCACTGTCCGTGTGAATATCGGAAGAGTGGTTGTTAAGTGACGTTGATAAAACGTGGAACATGGAGTATACGAAAATTGAGAGATAGAAAGAACATGATTGGAGGATTGTGATGTCTTTTCGTTAGAATGTCTGACGTTGGAAGGAATTTATGGAAGTTGTATAACGGAAACAGAGTTAACATTCTGAATGATGTTTCATAAAACTTGTTTAGCATTCTTGACAGGGAAATGTCGAAGCAAGAGTGCCTAATACTGAGAAACGAGGAAAGTGAGGTCCGTTGTCAGTTATAACTGGCGTGGGTTGCAGTGAAAAGAGTGAAAGATACGGAGGTAAACAAAGGTAGTTAAATGAATGTTGGAGAACGTGTTCCGATAAGGGTGACCGGTTTGATTATCGTCACGATGCAAGAGTGATAGGAGAGACTTGAGGATAGCTTAGAGTAGTGCTGGTGAGACGTTGAAAGTACTGGTGCAGGAGAATGAAATATTAATTGCGTCGGGTAGACGAGAAAATTAGAAGTAGAGTTAGTTGTATTGCTGAGAGATCTATAGTAAATAGACAAGTTCTTTTGATGGGAGTAGCATGGTGGAGATACTGTAGTTAACAGTATTGATTAAGAAGTGGTAGTGATGTTTGGTATAAATCCAAGGGAAACAATTAGTTGCCGAGCCACAGGTAAATTAATAAGTAGATGATGGCTGGTACATGGAGTTGATATTAGAATAATCGCCACATTAGTAATGGATAAAATGAGTTGACCTGTAGTTTACAGTGCTTGTTTAAGATGATATTCCAGATGTTATGATGTGTTAGGACTTAGTTTTGTAAAAGATAGAAAATTGTGAGGGGAGAGAATCAATGATAGTACGGTCATTGTTGATTACTGGTTTTTTTGTGGGGAGAACAAATATTGTTCTAAATTAAAGAAGTTAGTCTGTAGTTAACAGATATACATACGTAGCAGTGAAGTGTTTTGTTTTCTCGGTTATAAAAATACTGGAATGATTTGTATAAATAGATATGTGTTACGTTAAGTCGTATGGGAGGCCAAGGTTGATGGGCCACTGTACGTAGTAATTTGAAGGGAGTTGTATTTTTTTTGAAAACCTTCTCTTTGGAGAGAAGACAATTGTTTTATGGACTCTGAGTTTTAATGCCTCATATATAATATGTTTTTTTGCTTGATTTGGTCCTGTAAAATGATTGTTATTATTTTAGAATAGGATTATTGTGTTCGTAGACTTTTGAATACAAACTACTGGTCCGTAAAAGAGACCAGTAGTATTAGGTAACAATAGATTAGGATGTATGTTGTATTATTTTAATCATCATCACCATCATCATCACCATCTTCATCACCATCAGCATCATACCTTTAATTGACATGAGGGGAAACATAAATGATGTTATAAAAATGTGGGGGGGGGGTATGATGTTCTGTTGTGATTTTATTTCGCTGTTTTGTATGTTAAATAGTAGTTAATTAAGTTATGTTTAAATTACAGGGTTTTGTCTAGAATAAAGACAATACAGGGGGCTTTAATTAGGACCCTTCGTTCAGAAAAGAGTTAATAAAACTACTGAGAGCTAATAGAGAGACACATTCTCTTTGTGAAGAATAAGTTCATGGGTATTTTGTTGCTGTGATAATCAGCGTAGAGAGGTTAATATGGCTATGAAGTGTTGGAAACAGAAGACGAGCTTACTACACAAGTAAAATGGTTATGGGAAAGTTTAGAGATACACTAAAGTCAGCATTAATTAGAAAAATATGGGATTAGAAGCCACATGGGAGAAGACAAGATTAATGAATATATTCAGTGGGGTAAAGGTGAGAAAAGTTTTGAACATAGTTTCCGTGGGGTCAGAAGAGCCATGATATACACGAGATTGCTGGGTTATAGAAGAATAAGAAAATTACCCCAGACGAAGAGTAAACATGAATTGGATCCATGTTTGATTAGACACTGTGGATAACAGTACAATAATAAAGGGGTGTAAGTGTGTTAATGAGAAATGAACATAGTGGAGACATAATGACATGGGGTGTTTGAGAGTCCGTAATATATGGACTGAGATAAAGTTAAAGGCAGGGGTAGGATATTGTTGCTGTTGATAACGGCATGAATGGAGGTTTTAGTAGATATGCCCATAAGAAATGGACAGTAAGGGGTCGCTGAAATTTTCGGCGAGATTCTGAGTGAGGTATAGGAGAAGATTAGTTATGTGAGGTGATGTGTATAATGTTGAAAGAGGTCTTAAAGGATAATAGACCTTTTTAATTGTGTCCTCGGGATATGTTTTGTGGTTGACATTACAATGAGAGGTTAAAGTAAGGTTCAGAGCCATAAAAGTAGTAGTATCTGTAATATATAGACAATTGGAAGTTGTTGGTTGGTATTTGATGCTGTAGATAGCAGCGTAAACCGTTACCATAATGAGTGGTACTGTGGGAGATATAATTGTTTTAGACTTTATTACATAAAGTCTCAAATGACATAGGAGGGTAAAGGAGTATGGTTTGGTAAAGGGGGTGTGTGATTTAGCTGAGTGTGGTCTTTGTGTGGAAGAGTTCTATTGCTTCTTTTAAATACCGGTGGCCACCGATTCTTTGTCTTCCTATCGTGTGAAAGTGATTTCAGGTTAGTTGAAAGTGGGGAAGTAGTAGTGTTGGTGATAAAAATAAGGAGTTGGTGTTAGCGTTTGAAATTTTAAGCAGATTGCTTATGAAGAGAAGAAGGAGTATTTAAGAAGACGTGTTATGATGTATTGTATAAAGTTGAGATTTAAAGGTTATTAAGAATATGTAAATATGTTTGTTTGAAGGGTCAGAAACGAAGAAGAAGTGGGATGACTATATAGCAGGGGAAAGAGTTAAAGAATAGAATATTTACTTAAGTTGGAGTTGGTTTGGGGAAGATTAGAGGAACTGTGAGAGGTAAGGAAAAAGGGGGAATAGAGTAAAGGGATTAGGAGTAAAGATTTTTTCCTTTTATAGGAAAAATTCTTTAATTAACATGGGGAGGTGTAACAGTAGTGGAGTATTAGTGGGAAAAAGCTACAGCACGATTGAGCATCGGGAGTGAAAGCGAGGGGAGATGCTCAAGTCGTGACGTAGTGGGTTGTCAGGGGGCAGTCAACATCCCGCCTGAGAACTGGAAGGAAGCCATGTTGTCATCGTCAAGAAAATAAACAGTCTTTGTATTAAAACCCAGTCTTTGTTGGTCCTTTACACTGGTACAAAATATTGCCGGTCCAAGTTTTGTATTTACCTGTTATGTTGCATGAACTTTACAGAGGGTAAATACAAATCACGGACCGGCAATATTTTCAAACACTGCAGTCAATAAAATACATCCTATATGTTATGTTCCGAGACATGACGCTGTTGATGAGCCAGTTTTCTTCCACATTCACGACTTGTAGAATGTTTGATAACCGCTGAGATAAGTGGATGTAGTCAGGCTGTAGCCAGCACGTATCTTGTAAGTCTAGATATGTCGTGACACAGCGATAAAAAAAAGTATAAGTGTACACAGCACATATGCAATCCACGAAAAAAAAAAAAAACTGTCGATCTTATCTGGACGCAAATAGGCACGTATGCAAATCCACGATAAAAAGTCGATTTAGGCTAAATGTAGCCAGGCAACGTATGCAAGTCCAGGATAATAAATACCGATCGTCTGGATGTAGCCAGCACGTATGCAATCCACGATTAAATGTCGATCAAGTCTCGCTGTAGCCACAGCGTGTCGAAGTCCAGATCTTTCTTGACACAGTGATTAACTACATTGAACCGGCAATTCTGTCGCGCCTGGCGCCAGAGACAACACCACACATGTCGCGTATGTACCCACCGCTGGCCCCGTCAAGTAGGTATCACCTCTGCACTATTTTTAACCTCTACCCTGTTTGTTTTTGCCTGAAACAGTTCGATAAATATCGATCGTCTGTCTGACAAAGCAGCATCTGCAATCTTGCGTTCTCGTTTAACCTGTACCTGCAATTATTGTGTAATGTTGCAGTCTTCAACGTTTCTTTGGCTTCACACTTTTTAGAAGATTATTTCAAATGCCAAGATCTTTCCTGGCCTTCGATCGATTGCATAAACAGCGCCAAATTGTATCTACTTTATTTTCGCCCCCCCCCCCCCCCACTATGGCTAAGACTATGAACTAACTCACTCCAAGGTATCCTTAAGGTATTCCATGCAGATACATTCATGTTCTCCCCATATCCTCGTTCCTCTTTCGAGGGAAACACGTCATACCTCGTTTAGTACCTTAGTTCGCTTCCATCGACGATAAACTATTTTTCGTGGCGGACTTTTATGTTGGCATTCTGGCAGCGGCATTATGAATAGAAATACCTGTGCGTGCTGTTGGTTTGTCGAGACTCCTGCCTGTTCCACTTTTCACATGGAGCAGTGAGGAGCATTTTGTGTAATATTCACTGGCACAGGAACGCAGCATAAAAGGGTGACCCTTTGCCGTGAAGTCGGAACCGCGACTAAATAACTATGTACCTTATAGGTCAGTGTCCGACTTCGACATGCATTTGTGCATTCAAAGATTACGGGCTCAGTCTTCTCGTGGACGCCCCGACCCGCGCCATTACAATTCATGTCTGTTTCTACTTTTTGCCACGTGTAAAATAATTAGCAAAGTAGAGATAATCCAAATCACGTTTAAGATCACAAAGTGGACACAGGCTTAAGACATCCATCTTTGAATGTGGCCGTTTTAACACCATCTCTACCGAACTCGCAAAATTATTTGTTACACATTAAATGATCAAGATCTGCCAGATCCAGTCCGTTATTGGTTTACTAACACCTCAGTGGCATATTAGTTAGTGCGCTTACCACGATTGTGACCCAAGCTCAATCCCCAGCAGTGCGGGTTCAGGTCCAATCCCCAAGAAGAGTGGGTTCTGGTTCAATCCCAGCAATGGCTTATTTTTCCTGACCAGCACGACTCTGTGATCAACCCAGCGTTGTACACGTATAATACGTAGGATACGTTTCTAACATTTCTGGAAATTTTCTTCGAATGAAAAGTGGCGAAAAAGGTAACGGGCCATCTAATCTCATTATACCATGACTTTATCTCACCGTTTGCTCCGTGGCGAAGAGGTTACGGGCGCAGCTCGTAATCCCGTATACCAGAGTTCGAAACACAGCAGTGTCGTTTGTTTTTAAGGAAATGGTATGGGTGCTGGCCATTCAGAAAGCAATGGCAAACTACTGAACGCAAACTTGCCCATGAATCAAGAACAGCCAAAAAATGCCGGGGTTGACTGGTACGTCCTATAAAGGACATGCAAATAACTTTTGTTTCTAATCACACCAGCCGCGGTTACTTTCCACGACATTTTCTGGTACCAGACTGGGTGGATCTGGGAGCCCAGGTCAAGGTAAGACACGACAAGCTGCCTTGTTGGGGATTTGAACACACATCCACTGGGATGGCAGCAAGCGTGCTAGCACTGTGCTACCTAAGCTACTCCAAATGATCTATGCTTGGATAGTTGTGGAACGTTATAAGCACGGCAAGGCACACAGAGCGCCCTGGTCATCCACTGCACCTGTATACGTCTCCAGGTTGTCTGGACTTGTCTTGCCACTGGATTCAGATAGACTCGGGCGAGAGAGTGAGGTCGACGAATTGCGCAACTCTTCCTCACTTTAATCGAATTCATCGCTCAAGTCATTCTTCATCCAACTTCAAGCTTGGTTAAACATTTCTGAAACCTGAAATGCTATAAAATGGCTGGGTGCGCATTCTGTCCATTATTTTATAATTGTGGGTTCAGGTGGATGATAGACCTGCCTAATGATGACACCTTTATAGTATGTATACGCACGCGCGCACACAACACAAAAACATGGCGTACTCACCCATGTCTCCCTCCTGCCCTCGGCATCCACGAAGATGAGGTGTGTGGTGGTGAGGTAGAGGATCCCAGGCGGCTTCCGCCCAGAGTACCGGTCAATGAACTTGACATTGTCAACCTGTGGACAAAGTGGAGAGAATCGTCAAAGGGGCATAATTCAATTCAAATGATTACCAACCCCCTTGGATTGTTCCATAATACATGTATAATGGGAAAACATGGCGTGATTTCGACAGGATATAGTGCGACCACAGATATATTATTCCTTGTGTTGTATGTGTTTGATGAACGGTTTAGGAATTTCCCGAAACACTGAATAAGCCTGACCGGTTTTCTATATACACTTGCTATTACTTATAGCCACCAAACTAATGCCTTCCTCAAACAATAACTGCAACAAGAACAATAAAAGCGACAACAACAAGAACAACAACAACAAGAATAACAACAACAATAATAGCAACAACAATATTAACTGGGGGAAATCCTGAGTAGTATCGTAAACGAAAAGCAGACAGATTTTGCTCGCGGCACTTGAACCAGTGTGTAAATGCTAGAAGAGCCTCCCTGAGCTTCACCTCGGTATCTCCCCTCATCGGGCGTGTGGCGACGGAAGACGGTTCTGTGTTCGTTGACTATTCTTTGGCTCCCTACATAGGACTTCTTTCTCTTGATGTCATGTTCTTGCGGTCTGGTCAAAGTTTGCAGATTCACACCTCTCGGTGAATTATTGTACTAGTCCTGCCTGTCGGAGGACCTTCGTTTATATTTGTCGAAAACAATTTTAAGAGAGAGAGAGAGAGAGAGAGAGAGAGAGAGAGAGAGAGAGAGAGAGAGAGAGAGAGAGAGAGAGAGAGAGAGAGAGAGAGAGAAGAAATACGTGATAAATATGTGCAATAACATTGTTGTTTGTCCATCAAGAATGACCATTCATTTCATTGTTTGCCCATCAAGAATGATGATGACCATTCATTTCATCGAGTGAGGTTGACAGTTCGGTGGCGTGAGTTCTAAGATGGCTGGTAAGGCCTATTTTGGCTTGAAATGTTCTTTGACAATGTGGGCAAAGAATGCTTGACGTTCCAGAAGGAGGATCTCCTGCAGTGGTTTTTCTGCCCAGCTTTTTTCCCCACAGCTCTTGCAGTCCCGTTTGCTTCACAAGTGACTGCATCCTTTCGTAATGATGTACGCCAAGAATATCGATCTTTGGCAGCAGTCTCACAAGTGTCGTGATGCATTCCAAAAGCTTTTAGTGAGATCTTCAGTGTGTTTAAAGCGTTTCCTCTTACCGCCTTGGGAGAGTTTGCTACAAGGCAGTTCGTCGTAAACAATTCGTTTAGGGAGCCTATGATCTGGCATGCGAGTCAAGTGACCAGCCCAGCGAATCTGATTCTTCATTAGTAGAGTGTGGATACTGGGCATGGACACTCTTTCTAGGATTTCGGTGTCTGGGATCTTGTCTTGCCATTTAATCTTCAATAACTTCTTATGGCAGACTGTGGAAGTGGTTTAATTTCCTAGCATGGTAAACAGTCCAGGTTTCACAAGTATATAGCAGTGTAGATAATAAGACTGCTTTGTAGACTTTCAGCTTTGTTTGCAGGCTTATTCCATTTCTGTCCCATACATTCTTGTACAGTCTGCCAAAGGCCGGGCTGGCCTTGGAGATTCTTGCATTCACTTCGTCATCAATTGTGGCAGCTTGGGTCAGTGCTGCCAAGATATGTGAATTTGTTCATAACACTTAGTCTATGACAATTCACTTTGATATTCGGCAGTGTGATTGAGCTGGCTGATACATAACTACAGTCTTCTCCAAGTTGATATTGAGCCCAAAGTTGGGACAGGCATATAAGAAAGCTAAGTAATAACATTAGAAAGCTATAATGACACTAAGAAATACTGTACGGTTTATTGTTAAAGACTAGAAGATGATTTTAATCATGACTATATAATTTCAGAATACATTATTAATGTGATATACGGAAGTGTTCTCGCATAGTCTAGTGTCCAGTTCTTGCGTGTAGTGGGGAGTAGCGTGAAGAATAGAGACCCCGGCTGGGAAAGGGAAAGCATGAGTTGGATGGGAAAGGAGAGGGAAAGCATGAGTTGGATGGGAAAGGAGAGGGAAAGCATGAGTTGGATGGGAAAGGAGAGAGGGAAAGCATGAGTTGTATGGGAAAGGAGAGAGAAAGCATGAGTTGGATGGGAAAGGAGAGGGAAAGCTTGAATTGGATGGGAACGAAGTGGGAAAACACGAGTTGGATGGGAAAGGAGAGGCAAAGCTTGAGTTGGATGGGAAAGGAGAGGGAAAGCTCAAATGTTGAACAGAAGAGGGGAGATTGGTCGAGGGTATAAGAGAATATTTAAAGGAAGAAGATAAATGTGTGTGAAAAAGCGAAAAGGAGGGGGGAAAAGGAGAAACGACAGGTTTGGAAAATGATAGAGAGAACTGAAAGAATTAAGACAGAATTATCGAAGATGTACGATATCATTCAAAGAAAATGATTTCTGGAAGATAAAAATAACTGAAAGGGACGCCTAAAAGCAGGAGGCTGAGGAGGAGGAGGAGGCTGAGAAGGAGGTGGTTGAGAAGGAGGTGGTTGAGAAGGAGGAGGCTTAGAAGGAAAGGGCTGAGAAAGAGGCTCGGAAGAAGAAGGCGGAGAAGGAGGCGGCTGAGGAGGAGGCCGAGAAGGAGGAGGAGGCTGAGAAGAAAAAAAAAAGAGACTGAGGAGGAGGAGGAGATGAAGAAGCTTCAGAAAGTCAACGAAAATCTGTCTATATGAATCCCCTATGTCAGCAGCCATAAAGGAAGGATAAGACAAAGCCGTCCACAGACGCCTATAAATGGACACGTTTAGGACTTCACAAGGACATGTATGTGCGGGCAAACACAACTTGCAATATCTTCCTAACCATGCCACAACAGCAATGTGATGCATAGTAACTTCTTAACTTTAAATTTTGAAGATTCTTTGATAAACCTGGAACCGTACTGAGTATATGGTGATCATCAGCATCATGTGCTCTGTCGCTGGTGTAGGCATTCATGTCTCTCCACAGATCTCTGTCTTAGGTGGTTTGGATCGACTCTTGATATTTCACCATGCCACCACCGAGTCCATCCAGCATAATTTCTTTGGTCTGCATCTGCCTCTTTTCCCCACGGATCTTTCCGGTTGTCACGATGTTCTGCAATGCCTCAACGTGTGACCAAAGAATGCCGTTTGTCTTTCTTATCTTATATATAAAAAAGGATCTCCGTCTGTCTGTCTGTCTGTCTGTCTGTCCGTATGTCTGTCTGTCTGTCTGTCTGTCCGTATGTCTGTATGTCCGTCTGTCCTTTATGCGCTCGCGAACGGCCCATCCGATTGAGATGAAATTTTCTACACGCCTTCCTTTCATTCCAGAGCAGCCCACTGTCGTATTTTTTTTTTCTTCTTCCTCCTCCTCCCTCCCTCCCTCCTCCCCCTCCCAAAAGACGTACGTCCAGGAAATGGTCTTCTACATAGACACTTCTCTCTGAGGTCCGCGATAACATATTAACCTGGTGGGATGGCAATCAATCATCCTACTACCTCCTCCCTCCTCCTCCCTTCTCCTCCTCCTCCTCCCTCTTCCTCCCTCCGCCTCCTCCCTCCTCCCACTCTCTACTCCTCCTTCCTCCTTCTCCTCCCTCCTTCTCCCTCTTCCTCCTCCCTCTTCCTCCCTCTTCCTGCTCCCTCTGCCTACTCCCTCCTCCTCCTCCCTCCTCCTCCTCCCCTCCTCCTACTCCCTTCTCCTCCTCCTCCTCCCTCCTTCTCCCTCTTCCTCCTCCACCTCCTCCTCCACCCTACTCCTCCCTCCTCTTCCTAATCCCTCCTCCTCCCTCCTATTCCTCCTGTCTCCTCCTCCCTCCTTTTCCCTCCTCCTTCTACCTCTTCCTCCCTCCTCCTTCTCCCTCCACCTCCTCCCTCCTCCTGCGTTCTCATCCTCCCTCCTCCTCCCCCCTCCTCCCCCTCCTCCTCCCTCTCCTCCTCATCCCTCCTCCTCCATTCTCCTCCTCCTCCTCTCTCTACCTCCTCCCTCCTCCTCCCTTCACATTCCTCCTCCTCCCTCTTCCTCCTCATCCCTCCTCCTCCTCTATCCTCCTCCCTCCTCCTCCTCCTCCCTCCTCCTCCCTTCACATTCCTCCTCCTCCCTCTTCCTCCTCCTCCCTCTCATCCTCTTCCCTCCTTCTCCTCCCTCCTCCTTCTCCCTCTTCCTCCTCCCTCTTCCTCCCTCCGCCTCCTCCCACTCTCTACTCCTCCCTCCTCCTTCTCCTCCCTCCTCCTCCCTCTTCCTCCTCCCTCCGCCTACTCTCTCCTCCTCCTCCCTCTCCCTCCTCCTCCTCCCTCTCCTCCTCCTCCTGCGATCTCCTCCTCCCTCCTTCTCCCTCCTCCTCCCCCTCCTCCTCCACCCTACTCCTCCCTCCTCTTCCTAATCCCTCCTCCTCCCTCCTATTCCTCCTGTCTCCTCCTCCCTCCTCTTCCCTCCTCCACCTCCCTCTTCCCCCTCCCTCCTCCATTTACCCAAGACAGACAGACATACAGATAGTCGGGAACGGGATCTTATATGACTACTTATATGATTTAAATGAGATGCTCTCCACCATGGGCTGGGCCGGGTCAGACAGACAGACAGACAGACAGACAGATAGATAGACAGACAGACAGACAGACAGTCGGGAACGGGAGCTTATATGACTACTTATATGAATTAAATGAGATGCTCCCCACCAGAGTCTGGGCGAAGCCGGGCCGTGTCAGCTAGTTACATATAATGTTCTAGTTTTATTAGATGTGATAAAGTTGGAAAATTGGGGGGGGGGGGGGCGCAGGAGAAAAACATCCCCGTAGCAGTAACCTTGGCGTGGGTGTTGAAGTGTTGAGATCAAATCTTCTGTAGACCTGAGTGTACCGAGGAATAGATATTCAGTTTAGCGAAGGACAAGAGCTGGCAACGACCCTTGCCACACCGCGCACAAGCCACTGTCAGCGTAACCTCCTAACCGATACACCCCAGTGCCAGATATATATTGCTAGCCCCAGATTATTAAAGACCTACACTTTACGAGTGATATGATCAATAACACGCCAGCTGACCTTTACTTCCAATGTCCTTTCCTGGTACCCATTTTAGTCTGAGCCAAGCTGGGACACCAGATTTTAAAAATCCGCATCTGTGGGAATACGAACACATGCTCACCGGCCATCAGACAAGAGCGCTAGCCACTGCTCTAATGCAGCTTCCCTGATGCATATACGCTACATCAGGAATCTGAAGTCAGCGCTTGCACACGTGTTAATAATCCTTGTCTGGTTTATGAAATCGCCATTGTTTGCAGCCTTGAGCGACGTCATCAAGACTTCCAACCACTCCGATAATTGAACGCTGTAAAGCGCTAGTAATCACCCGGAAATGGAATTGGAAAGATCACTCACTCCTTTGCCTGAAAGCAGTTGCCAGAAATGAGCAAGCTGGACAAAAAGGCACACAGAGAGGATGCGAATTGGAAATGAACACGTATAAGATTACCAATGCCACAAGCTGAAAGATAAAAACTAAATGCAATTGCAACATGTTTGGGGAAGAGTGGGGCCAGAGGAGTGGTGGAGGATTATGGTTTAAATTATGTTGAGATTTATAACCAACGATCTGCAGATAGGCCAGCAGAATTATCTCCATATACACGATATTCATTAATTGGTGTCTGCATAGAACATAAGGACTGGCATGATATAACATAATCGCCAATCACGCAGATATCTACAATACCAGTGACAAGACAATGCCGCTGGATAGAACACACACTGAGTAAACCTCAGAATAGTATCTAAAATACCAGTGACAAGACACTGGCTCTAGGTCGGACATGCACTGAGTAATCCTCAGAGCAGTGTATAAAATACCAGTGACAAGACATGCACTGAGTAATCCTCAGAGCAGTGTATAAAATACCAGTGACAAGACATGCACTGAGTAATCCTCAGAGCAGTGTATAAAATACCAGTGACAAGACATGCACTGAGTAATCCTCAGAGCAGTGTATAAAATACCAGTGACAAGACATGCACTGAGTAATCCTCAGAGCAGTGTATAAAATACCAGTGACAAGACATGCACTGAGTAATCCTCAGAGCAGTGTATAAAATACCAGTGACAAGACATGCACTGAGTAATCCTCAGAGCAGTGTATAAAATACCAGTGACAAGACATGCACTGAGTAATCCTCAGAGCAGTGTATAAAATACCAGTGATAAGACATGCACTGAGTAATCCTCAGAGCAGTGTATAAAATACCAGTGACAAGACATGCACTGAGTAATCCTCAGAGCAGTGTATAAAATACCAGTGACAAGACATGCACTGAGTAATCCTCAGAGCAGTGTATAAAATACCAGTGATAAGACATGCACTGAGTAATCCTCAGAATAGTATCTAAAATACCAGTGACAAGACACGCACTGAGTAAACATCAGAACAGTATAACTAGAAATTCCTGTCCCTGGAACCGACAGGACAAAGGAAGTATAAGAAGATTTAAAACACTCCAAAAAGAGAGACAATGAGTATTATGGGGAAAACATGGACCTAGCTGCACGAGATAGCGAAAGATAAGTAAGAGACGTGGAGTTAGATTATAACCGACAACAATCTACCAGTTGCTCTCAATGGGAACATGTTTGCGCATTCTCCTAACTCAAACTAATAAAATGCATGTAAAGGCTAGCGTTATGTTTGATACGTTGAAGGCTAGCTAGTCGTTACACGCAGCGAGATTACTTTGTTTACTGTCGTTTGGCGAAGTCTAATACTGGCATGACACCAATCTGCTCAATCCTGTCTCTCCGTGCTCTGTCCCCGGTATCCCTCATTGGGACATAAGTCCTCAACCAACCCACTCCAAATCGTCCTATCCTGAGCTATTCCATACATCCCCGTAAACGTTCTCCCGAATTTATTCATGTATGTCTGTTACTTTTCTCCGTGTATTTTCGGGTCTTCCTCTATTTCTTTGACATTGTGGATTCCAGACAAGGCCTTTCTAATGATACTATTGTCAGATATCTCAATGAGTGCCCTATCCCAGCGCCAGGGTCTGTCTTCGCCTCTCAATACACTGGCATTTGTATAGCTCTTTCCATGAGCTCCACATTGGTAACCCCATACCATTATATTCCTATTTTGCGCAGGCACCAATTAATGATTATAGTAGATTGGTCTCTCCGTTGTTACCATACAAAAACACCATTATCACAACGCAGCAGTCCTTTGCAGAATGTCGTCTTCATAACGGCCCACCAAAAAAATTCACTTCTCTGCCAGATCCCTTGTTTCACGCATGTTCATACCTAAGGTGTATACTTTAATGTCCATCTTCATGCTGGCCGACACCTCACTCTTCATCCAGGAACCCTACCTCCGATCAGTGTTCTCTCCACACCACTACCACGTTAAACATGGCAAAGTATTTAAGTTCCTGAGACGTAATACGGTTTATGATCTGGTAGCTCATCTATGTGCAGAACTTGTACTACTGGTATTTCAGTATTCTCTTCTGGTTTTGGTCCATGGTATTCTAAGAGTGTTTCTGTAACAGTTTACGATTTTCGTCTTTAGTTAATGTGAAATGGTCCATGGCTCACGTTTCATGTTGCCACAGGAAATATGTCTGCATGTGCTCAAATTGTACTTTTATTTTGTTGGTGTTTTGCCATAGGCTCTTCACATTGTACTTTTATTTTGCTGGTGTTCTGCCATAGGCTCTTCACATTGTTTAACCCTTGCACTGCCGTGCCCAGTTTACGCCTGCTTTCTTTTGAGCAATTACTGATTATAATTGAGCCAAGATATTCAACTTTAGATACTTTAATTTCTCCCTTGATTACGATTTCTGACTGGCAAATAGTTTTGTCTGGATAGTTTTTAAGTTCACAAGAAGACCTCGGGTTCGTTCATTCAATCAACAGACGAGTTCTCGAGGTGTATTCGGCAGTTTTGTGGAGTTCCTCTTTTGTTTCATACAGCTTTGAATGCAGTGCCGAATCACTAGGCCAGTATTCCCTTCTTAGCTGGCTGTACTGTGGGAAATCCTGGTGACATGCTCTGCAGCAATAAGGCGATATTCACTATTTTTTTGGTTGTTTTTTTTTCCACAAATGAGACAACTCTTCTAATCATTTAGCACTATTTGAGAATAGTGCCATGTACACCACAATATACACCACAACATCAATATATACAATAGTGTCATTAACAAAGCGCAAACAAGGAAAGTTTAAATTGCTAGCACAACGCCAGCAAAGTAAACAAAAAAGTCATAAGAAAGTCCCTGGGGACACTGTCGGGTAATTTTACCCAGTGGATTTCCTTATTTGGCTACAACAGAGAAACAAGGTATAATTAAGTAAGGATGGAAGCGATTTTATGTTGTTTGCTCTATCAACCTCGCTTTTACGTCGCTCCCTACATTTATGTTCACATTAAATTAATTGTTCCCTCGAAGCGCGAATCAGGAATGGAGGCTGCAAAAAAGTATCCATGGACAATCGGGAGCCAGTTTTAGCCCATGGCAGTTTATGGGGTATTGTTGAATATCGTGGCCGATAATACTGCTTGTCTCAATGTACGGACAAAAGTGCTATGGAAAACCAGAAAATCGCTGTGTTTGTTGTTGGTTGGTTGGTTGGTTGGCTGATTGGTTCTTGGTGGGTTGTTAGTTGTTGGCTGGTTAGCTGATTGTTGGCTGGTTGATGTTGACTGGTTGAATGTTGGTTTTTGGTTGATTGTTGGCTGGTTGAAGTTGATGGTTGGGTTGAAGTTGATGGTTGGTTTGAATATGACTAGTTGATTGATTGTTGACTGGTTGAAAGTTGGTTTTTGGTTGATTGTTGGCTGGTTGATGCTGAATGGTTGATTGATTGTTGGTTCTTGGTTGATTATTGGTTCTTGGTTGGTTAGTTGGTGGCTTAAGAACGGATCCTTTCACACGCCTTATGACGTATTGGACATAGTGTGGCCACACCCATACTTGTATTACCAATCGGTACCCGGCGGGGGATGTGGTCGGTATCACGCCGCCCACCTTTAACTCCCAAGACATTTCAGGGTGCCCACATTAAGTTGAGACAAACCCACGACCACCAGTTGGCCAGGCGATCGTCTGACCATGTTGCTACTGCGGCTCCAGTTGGTTGGCTGGATGGGTGTGAATGAATCCGTTAAAAGATTCAGATCCAACTCTTCAAAGGGATGCGCTGGCATCCAGGTGATCTGAGTTCTGACCAGGGCTTGCTTCTACCGGAGGTTGGTGGGCAGACTTCTCCCGACCACGGTACCAAAGTTACATCTCCACGTGGGTGAGTTGCAGAGCTCCCATCCCCTCTCCAAGTTCAGAGACCTGGGTGGTGTGCAAAATCGGTACTACAAATGGACATGTGTGGACAGGCACATTAGCATGTCACCAGGTCACGATTGAGCACAGCACATACAGACTGGCTGGAGATAGACCTGGGTTGGTCAGGTTGCTTCTAGTGGTTTTAGATATTTCATTGTCAAAGGGAGGAGAGGGAGGGAGAGAGAGAGGGGGAGAGAGAGAGGGGGAGAGAGGGAGGGAGATAGAGGGATAGAGGGAGAGAGAGGGAGGGAGAGGGAGAAAAATGGGGATGGAGAGGGGGAGAGAGTGAGAGAGAGAACGAACGAATGAACTTTATTTTCAAAGGGTCACAATTTGGGCACGCAGGCTCGTCTTACAGGCAGCCCTTCCAATCACTCATCTTTTTTCATCATTGTGCATGTTACATTCACATAGGGAAAAAACATTGTCAAATGAATGGTGTAAACATAAGCAATGCACATTACCATGTTATGAGACAGACAGGCAAGCAGGCAGACACACGTACACACGCAGATCTGCATACATATTTACATCATTTACCCAAACTCTCACAGAGAGAGAGAGAGAGAGAGAGAGAGAGAGAGAGAGAGAGAGAGAGAGAGAGAGAGAGAGAGAGAGAGAGGAGAGAGAGATGGGGAGGGAGGAGAGAGAAACCGCCATGCCCAACAGTGTTGCACTTCCCAAACCTCACGACTGCAATGGTTAGTGACCGAGTGAACTAAACCAGAGCTAACCGACCTTATAGCAAAACATGTAGTGAAGCGGCCAGTTTTCTTCCTCGCGAAGTTTCCTGACAAGACAATTCCCAAAACGGTCTGGTACTCAATTCTACGAGGCTCAGTCGGCCCCAGAGCCGTAAAGGTCGGGAAAATAGAACCCTATCACTGCTAAGGTTTTAACGCCACAATATTGGCAAGGAAGCGCACTGATCACTAAGCACTTGTTGAATAGATTAATTCAGAAATCGTTTTATATATATATATATATATATATATATATATATATATATATATATATATATATATATTGACGAGATTAATTTATAACACCAATATATTGACGAGATTATAACAGTAATATATTGACGAGTTTAGTTTAGTTTAGTCGATGGATCAACACCACGGGTGTAACCCATATGTGCTCCGAAATACTCCTAACTCAAGCCTGAGTCCGGAGAATCTCAGCTCAGTGCACTAACTTCGTAGCACCGGCGAGGGTCCTGAAATACTTGATGATTTGAAAATGCTCAGGTAAACGCAGAAACTGATGATTTGAAAACGGTAATTTAAACTTGGACACTGATGATTTGAAAACAATCAGTTAAACTCGGACATTGATGCTATGACAACGGTAAATTACTGCCAGAAACATGTAGCCAACACAATTAAATAAACCAAGAATAAAGAAGAATGTTAGAGACCACCACCATCAGGTTTCCAGCCAACCGGTGTGGCTTTCATGCATGGCCACAGATCTTGGCACCTGATTGTCTGGATCAACTCTGTCAATGATGTTCTTCCATGTCTCCGCATCAGTCCATCCAGCACTGTTTCTATCAGCCTGTCTGCCTCTGCTGGTCTTGCCAGTGATTTTGATGTTTTTAATGTCACTCTTCTCAGTACTCGACCAAAGAATACTGTGTGTCGTCTTGCCCATGGTTGTATATAATGTTCTACTTTCATGAGCCTCTTCTAGGCAGACATTGTTATTTACTCTGGCTCTTTTGCATCCAATTGACGAGATTAATTTGTCACAGCAATATATTGACGAGATTTATTTGTCACATCACCATATTGACGAGGTTAATTTATCACAGCAATATTTTGAAGAGATTAATTTATAACAAATATACTGAAGAGATTAAACACCAACATATTGAAGAGATTAAACATCACAATATTAAAATATTACTTATAACACCAATATATTGACATGATTAATTTAAAACACCAAAATATTGTGAAGCGATTAATTTATAACACCAACATATTCAAGAGATTAATTTATAACACCAATATATTGAAGAATGAAGATAATTTATAACACCAATATATTTAAGACAATTTATAGCACCAATATACCGAAGAGATTAATTTACAAAAGGCACATACTGAAAAAAGTTTACAAAAGGAATTACACGAGATTAATATTTAAAAGGGACATATTAAAGACATTACTATTGTAAAGACATATTGAAAATAATGTATAAAAGGGACATACTGAAAAGATTAATTTATGAAAGGGACATAGGAAAGGCATTACATTATAAAATTGGACATATTCAAGAGATCAATTTATAAAAGGTGCGAAATGAGATTATATTATACAAGATGACAGTAGTTTCAACGGCACGCAACGAGTATTAACCCCTTGTTTTTATTTTGATTGTGACTACATTGGGTAGATGTTCAAAAACATAGGCAAAAACATACTAAATGGTTTGGCCATGTCACCAGAATGCCAAAGTAAGATCTGCCACAAAGATACACGGTGGATACAGAGTCAGGTGAAGACCACGTAAAAGAAGAGTTCTGGTATCAAGAACAACCTGAGGGAGATGAATACCAACTTACAAAGAACATTAGAAAAAGTGCATAAACGATCTTTACATCTCTCCCAATACTTCATTGGAGTCAAAGGAGGAGGAGAAGAAGGCGGCAATGGTTAAATGTTTAACTCCAACCTGATTACGAGGAAGAGAAGAAAGCTTCAATGGTTAAATGTTTAACTCTAACCTGATTACAACAAAAGAGGAACTCCAAAGCATTCGGACAAGTATGACCATACGACTGACCGACAGACAGGGAGAGACAGACGCAAACATTTCCCTTTCTCATATTTTCCATACAAAACAAACACTCAATACCACGACCAGCTACATTTATAACATGAATCCTCTACAACGATTTATTTTCTGGCATTTTTCCTGTCCAAGGTAGAATTTCCTATGCAAACTTTCTGGCTTTTCTGCTCTCAGGGATTCGACACGTTTCTCGAAGCCTCGCAGACATCTCCCGGACGCTCGGGGATATAACTGGGCTGCACAACGTTAGGCTGCCCGCCGGACACGTAATCTCCTCGGGGCTGACAATCTTTCTGATTTTAAGCTGTGGTTAATTTGAGTTGGCCTGTTTCGGCAGAGGCTGCTTACTCTGAACACTAAGCTTACAATCTGAATGTGACAATTTAAAGAATGTTCTATTCTATTCTTTTAAATGGCATGTTACATAATGTTAAATTATATATGTATTTGTGTGTATGTAGATGATCTCTTGATAGAGGCAACGGCTATGGTACCAGAATAGTATGGTCACTGCCCAGAAGGAAAGCAATGTGTGTGTGTGTGTGTGTGTGTGTGTGTGTGCGTGCGTGCGTGCGTGCGTGCGTGCGTGTGTGAGTGTATGTAGAAGATCTCTATATCAAGACAACGGCAACCTAATAGAATGGTCACTGCCAAGAAGGAAAGCAGTGTGTGTGTGTGTGTGCGCGCGCGCTTGTGTGTGTGTAGAGAGAGAGAGAGAGAGAGAGAGAGAGAGAGAGAGAGAGAGTCTCATCTCTATACAGATAGTAAGATCACTGCCAGGAAGAACAGCAATGACAAAATGTCTTCTTTCCAGATTGATTGATTGATTGATTGATTGATTTAGGAACCGACATCACAGCATTCGGGACATTCCCATAAGCGCTCCGTCCCCATCCTCAGCATCTTCTTTCCAGATACCTCGCATGCCACGTCTGCTCGTTGTGTAGAAGGATGATGAGAAACACAGAGGACGGGCAGAAACACCGAGGACGGGCAGAAACACCGAGGACGGGCAGAAACACCGAGGACGGGCAGAAACACCGAGGACGGGCAGAAACACCGAGGACGGGCAGAAACACCGAGGACGGGCAGAAACACCGAGGACGGGCAGAAACACCGAGGACGGGCAGAAACACCGAGGACGGGCAGAAACACCGAGGACGGGCAGAAACACCGAGGACAGGCAGAAACACCGAGGACGGGCAGAAACACCGAGGACGGGCAGAAACACCGAGGACGGGCAGAAACACCGAGGACGGGCAGAAACACCGAGGACGGGCAGAAACACCGAGGACGGGCAGAAACACTGAGGCAAGAAACAAGTTAACTCACACAGAACTGGTTAATCGCATCATGAGTCGGAGACAGCGGGGTTATGTCGTCCCAACGTTGGAGAGGCAGGGAGAGACAGAGATAGACGCTGGACAGTTTGACGTCATGGCATGGAGGAACATGAGTATCAGAAATGATTTGCAGCATACGAGACACGATCACCGACCCCACATGTCAAGAACTATAAGAATATATGCCAGTAAGTATTAAAAAAGTAACTATACGATCCGTTGTATGCGCTTTGTGGTGTAGTCTATATATAGTACTATACTAGCCCGCCATTCTTAGAGAAATGCGGTCCAGTATCACATGACATCCCTGATAACTCTCCCCTGTACCAATTTCAGGCTGGGTCGACCCGGAAGCCCGGGTAAATTTTCGCATAACCCTGACCACAGGGTAGATTGAACACATGCCCACCCGGCCGGTGGGTAAGTGTGCTTGCCTTTGAGCTACCACGTCTCACAATAGATGGCGTAAATTGAGAATACTAGTTGTTCCACATGGGCGTTGGGTTGCAGCCCGTTGACAACTAAATACATCAAACCTATGAAGGAGACAGCATCCTAAGAACAACCCTATCCAATTCGGATGTGATGCGCTAAATCGTGGCCAGGCTACAACCTAACACGTCTCTCCGAAGATGTGAAGTTTCAGCACTGCACTCCCCCACAGTTCTACAAGGGTCTCCGCGAAGATCGCATTTACGTACCGCGTAGGAAGAAGTCTATATCGATCTCTCACCCGCTTATATCTCACCCGCTTATCTCTCATCCTCTTATCCCATGCCATCTAAAGCCGTGGTCGGCAGCTGGTCGAGAATGGAAGCTCTGACAGGCGGACAGTCTGATCTAACAGCTTTTGCAGCTTGCCTTGTTCCAGACGTGTGTTACCTTTCCTCTGGAGTAAACTAGGCAGGCCGAGAGAGGTATCGTGCTGCATGGGCAACACATGGTCTCTACATTTTACAAACTATTGTCTATCTAGATGGCAAGGTGTCAGTTAGTCATATCTCACACCTTCACATCTCACATTTATATGTTTTCAGGCCTCAGACAATAGACCCGCCAATATTCGGGCTTAACGCTCGTATCTGTCAGAGGAATCACAACTAACCGAACCCGCCCACTCAACACCCATCCATCCACCCTACCAACCATTCACCAATTCTTCAATTTATCCAACCAATAATACGCCAATACATCCAACCAACCATCCAACGAGCAAACCCACCCACCCAACAAACAATTCATCCAATCAATGAACAAACATACTCACCCGACAACCATTCCTCCAACCACCGAACAAACCCACCCACCCAACAACCATTCATCCATCCATTGAACAAACCCACCTACCCAACAACCATTCCTCCAACCAACGAACAAACCCACCTACCCAAAAATCAAAACCAACGAACAAACCCACCCACCCAACAACCATTCATCCATCCATTGAACAAACCCACCCACACAACAACCAACCATCCAACGAACAAACCCAGCCAATGAAAAACCATCCATCCAACGAACAAACCCATAGAACAATCACTCATCCAACGAACACACCCACCCACCCACCCTACATCACACATCCAACGAACAACCATACATCCAACCAACGAACAAACCCACCCACCCAACAACCATCCATCCAACCAACGAGCAAACCCACCCACCCAACAACAATCCATCCAGCCAACGAAACACCCACCCACCCAACAACTATCCATCCAGCCAACGAAACACCCACCCACCCAACAACCATACATCCAACCAACGAACAAACCCACCCACCCAACAACCATCCATCCAACCAACGAGCAAACCCACCCACCCAACAACCATCCATCCAGCCAACGAAACACCCACCCACCCAACAACTATCCATCCAGCCAACGAAACACCCACCCACCCAACAACCATCCATTCAACCAACGAATAAACCCACCCACCCAACAACCATCCATCCAACCAACGAACAAACTCAACCACACAGCAACCATCCATCCAGCCAACGAAATACCCACCCAACAACTATCCAACCAACGAACAAACCCACCCACCCAACAACCATCCATCCAACCAACTAACAAACCTACCCACCCAAAAACCATCCAACCAACGAACAAACCCGCCCACCCAACAATCGTCCATCCAACCAACGAACAAATCCACCCACCCAACGAACAATCCCATCCACCCAACAACCATCCATCCAACCAACTAACAAACCTACCCACCCAAAAACCACCCAACCAACGAACAAACCCGCCCACCCAACAATCGTCCATCCAACCAACGAACAAATCCACCCACCCAACAACCATCCATCCAACCAACGAACAAACCCACCCAGGCAACAACCATCCATCCAACCAACGAACAAACCTACTCATCCAACAACCTTTCATCCAGCCAAAATAACGAACGTTGTTGAATTGTCAGGAGCAAGTGTTAAGTTTATGGTAAGAAAAACCGGAAGAGGAAAGAAAACAAGAGACAGACCGACAGCCAAGAAAGACTGGAAAACAAGAACCTCAGAGAGAAGCACGCACACAAGATGGAGGACACACGTAACAAGACGGGGCGTTTGAGACTCGATGGCGGCGCTACATGATTCTTGTGGCGGGAAACATCAAGAGGCCATCAATGAAAATTACTTCCCCCTTACAGCCTGGGCACTGGCGTTAAACCATTTCAGATATCTATGGATGCAGCCAATGCAATTGAGAATGGACAGAAGGGCGTAGAGATTGGGGGGGGGGGGGGGAAATCTGAATGTGTGAGAGAGCGTGTCTGTGGGTGGGGTGGGGTGGAAAAGGAGGGGGCAGAGTGGTGGCAGAGCTTTCAAATCACTAATCGGACACGTTAAAGAATAAACCCGTGGCCGAGGGGTTAGCAGCTTTCTCCGCTAACTCCGAATACTCTCGTCACGTGACGCGACGAGAATTAGCAGTGGTTCGAATCGCAAAAGTGACTTATGAGAGTATGGAGCCGGTCGCTCAGAAAGTCGTGGCGTGCTGATGAGCGTAATCTAGCCTAGGAATCAACATACAGCTGAAAGATGCTGGTGTTGACCGCAATATCCTGAAACAGGATGGAAACGCGAAAAAAAAAAAAAAAAAAAAAAACGGAATTTTGGTAGAGATTGATATATATATATATATATATATATATATATATATATATATATATATATATATATATATATATATATATATATATATATATAAGAGAATGTTTGTGTGTGTGTGTGTCTTGTGTGTGTGTGTGTGTGTGTGTGTGTCTTTGTTTGTGTCTTTGTGTGTCCTTTATGCGTTCGCGAACGGTCCATCCGATTGAGATTAAATTTTCTACAGATGTTCTTCTCATTCCCGCCAAGCCAACTGACATAGTTCGTTAGTTTAAAAACAGTCATTTACGTTTTAAATTGAATGTAATTAAAATATTGCAAGGGGACTTAACTTAAGAAAAGTTATATCAAGGGACATTACTTTTAGTAACATTGCTATATTACGTAATTTAAATAACTGATGCATGTTTCTTAAAGTTTTATAAAATGTTTAAAGTAGTTATCTACAGTCATGTGCGTTATAATATAATGATACAATCTTTAAGGCATTTTCAAAGTTTTCATAAAATTATGCATCTATTTTAAATACGTGAAAATCTTCGAACCCATTAATCCCGCAACGGGAACGGGAAAGGGCCGAACAGACAGATAGATAGATAAATAGATAGATCCCCGCCAGGGTCTGGGCGAAGCCGGTCCGGGTCATTGTCTTCCCAACACTATTTCTCCACAGGGAGTTAAGTTCATCGTGGAAAAGACAATTGGAGACGAAAACGCGGAAGTCTCCAGAATCCAATATGGTGGCGGCAAGTGGGGCGTGCTGTGCACCCCCACAAAACAGGTGCCGCACTACGCAAAGATCACGGCGCCAGGGAAAATAACAGGCGACCACCGCATAATGTTCTCTATGCCCGGTCGCCGGACTCAGTGTCCATATTGCAGCCTAGACGATCACTGGTCTAACAAATGCCCGACAAGGCGGCAGAAGAAAGACAATAATAAGAAAACATCTGAACTAGCACAAGAGGAATTCCCGGCAATCATGGGGACGGCCCACACACAGAAAAACAACGCTGTCCAAGATGTCGTCGAAGTAACTGGCAGACCGGTGACCACGGAGCCAGCCGCAGAAACTGCTCAAACAAAAACAGCTCCACAAGAAGCCAACGACGACGGATTCCAAACCGTCATCTACGGCAGAAAAAGGCAGTGGGCAGAGAGAAGGAATTCCTCAAACAACAAAGACATAGGAGAAGAGGAGGGAAGATCTTCCCCTTCCCCTTCCAAACCATGCAAGAAATCTGCTACAAAACAGCATGAAAACAGTGACAATGAAGGACCACTTTATATCAACACCGACGAAGACACCGACGAAGACAACGAACGAGGAGAACGAAAACCACAAAAATATCACCAAAACCGAAGACACAGCCCAGATTTGAAGTATTTTGTACAAAGGTAATCACGTAAATTCAACCACCATGTTTTTTATTCTATTTTTAAAATGGCTGACAATCTATGTATAATTAGCGTAAATATTCGTGGTATGAAAACGAAATTACAATACATAATCACACTCATACACAAACACAAACCAGATTTCATCTTATTACAAGAAACTAACATCAAAACAGACTTTGAAGCAGCAGAAATAGTAACACGGTTAGGATTAAAAAATTCATCTTTCAGTTTAGCGAAACAAAACAGTGGGTCGGGGACAGCCATACTGCAAACATCCGACACGTGGGACATTGTTAGAACGCACAGAGACGAACACGGTAGAGTTAGCACGGTTCAACTAAAGAACGACACACACGCCTACACAATAGTTAACATACATGCACCACCAAATTACCAATACCAACCCTTATTTTATGAACAGTTAGACGATTTATTAACACAGACATACAGGGGACAAAATATCGTTCTTGCCGGCGATTACAACTGCGTGCTTGAAGAAATAGACGTGTTAGGGGAGAAGTAAGAACACAGCTGAGGAGGGCCGGCGGGGACGGCATACATCAACTAGATACACTACGAAACATCATCGATACTCACAACCTCACAGACGCATTCAGGCATACACACCCCGACAGTAGAGAAACGACATACACAAACAAAACACACAACAAATCATCTAGATTAGATAGGATTTACACACCCGCAACACACCACATCATACAGACCAAACATCTACGGGAAACATTAGATTACACAGACCACAAAGGCATACTAGTACACATCAGCACAAACAGCACAGACACGCAGACATACAAACGGTCACCTCACTGGAAATACAATAATTCATTATTGAAACACCCAGAATATGTAAAATATATGACACAGCTCATACACACGTACACAGACAATATACCAACTGAGAACATCACACAATACTGGGACTTGCTAAAAAGCACCATACGAAGCAGAACACAGCACTTAGCAACCATGATTCACAAAGACAGAATAAGACAGGAACGTATCATACAGACAGCCATACGGCTAACAAAACAGACAGACAGAAATGCATCACACTTACACATACTAGAAACACAACTAGAAGAACACCAACCAACAACACAGATATCTGGGTGCTCTTCTCAGAACAAAGCTCGACACAATCACACAAGAGACACCTATGAGACAATATTTAGCAATGGAGCAAAGTGTACAACGTAACAGACAAATAAGCAAAATATCAGACATGCAAGGAAACATGCAGACAGAAACACCACACATAGAGACTGCTTTCCAGCAACACTATACACAACTATTCACAGCAGAGACAGTCGACACACAGATACAAGACAACTTCTTATGGTATACAAAGAAATTATCTGACACAGACAGAGACACAATGGACACAGAACTGACACTGAAAGACATAACACAGGCACTGAGCACAATGAACAAAGACAAAACCCAAGGACCAGACGGTTTGACAGTAGAATTCTACCAACACTTCTTTCCTATCCTAGGCAATCTTCTCCTCAAAGTCTATCAGGAAGCCTTTGACAAAAAACAACTTCCAGAGAGCTGCAACATGTCCTACATTACACTCATATGCAAAGATAAAACTGACAAGACACAACTGAAGAACTACAGACCAATCTCTTTACTAAACACAGACTACAAGATACTTGCCAAAACACTCACCAACAAACTTAAACCTTTCATGCAAACACTAATACACCCAGACCAACAGTGCAGTGTCAAAGACAGAAATATACATAACCACACCCACCTAATTAGAGACATAATCACCTACACACACGGGAAAGACTGTCCATCCTCCATCTTGTCCCTGGATCAGGAAAAGGCCTTCGACAGAATTTCCAACACATACCTGCATAGAACACTAGAACACTGTAATATAGGACAGTATTACAGGCAGTGGATACAGATCTTGTACAAAAATCCTGAGAGCAAAGTGTTGGTGAACCATTCACTGACAGCCAGCTTCAGGCTCACGAGATCTATAAGGCAGGGATGTCCCCTATCACCATTACTGTATGTGCTCACCCTAGAGCCTTTATTAGAGAAGATAAGACAAGACACTAGTATTAAAGGTACCTTCCTGCATGGAATAGGAGAGCAGAAGCTCATCGCTTATGCAGATGACACTGCTTTCTTTCCCACTAGCAACACATCAATAAGGAACATACTCCACACCTTTACCCATTTTGGAAAAGGTAGTGGAGCCAAAGTAAATGTACAGAAATCATATATAATGGGTCTGGGAAAGTGGAAACAAAAGTCTGATTTCCCTCCAGATCTGAGACACACAGACACCATGAAACTGTATGGGATCACATTCCCATGTGATCCCACAGAAACACACACACAGACATGGCACGCACTGACCCAAAAGATCACAGACATGTTACATAGGTATAGGTATAAAACATCCACAATATTTGGTAGAAGCACAGTAGTCAACACATTCATAATACCCAAAATAATATACTTAGCGACAGTACTGGACCCTCCCAAACAGACCATCACAAACATAAACAAACAAATCAGATGCTTTATCTTCACCAACACAATCCACAGCATTAAACACAAAACTCTCATACAAGACAGGAAACAGGGGGGTATTGGACTACAAGACATCCACACAAAAATACTGTCACTTAGGATTAGTTTTTTTTTTTTTGTTATTTTGCGTATCCTTTTACAGGACTTAGCTGTCAACAGCAGCATCTTTCAGCTGTCTGTTGATCTCTTGGCAAGATTACGCTCAGTAGTTTGCCATTGCTTTCTGAGCGGCCGGCTCAGTATCCGCAAGTCACGAGCGGGGGTCGAACCACCTCAGTTCTCGCTCCGCTGCGAGACTCTGCGTGATAAACGGGATTACAGAGAGAAAGTGTTGTAACCCCACAGCCAGAGAGACCGGCTAGGATTAGTTACATAGGTAAAATCATCAGACACCCAGAACAGCACAGACTAGCACTATACTACATAGCCCACAACATCAAACACCTCACACCACTTAACAATGAAACTGCACACTATCAGGGAACACTGCCAACATTCTATCAGACATGCATACAGGCAATACAAGGACATGAACAGTTAATACAGCAAACAACACACACAATATACAAACAGTTAGTTAGAGAGCAAGCACCACCACTCAAACTTAGGATCAAAAGAGGATACAAATACTTCATGTCTGACTTCACATGCACCTTTTCAAACCTACACAACAAACACATAACACCAACAGCTAGAGAAATCACATATAGGTTATTATACAGCATGACTCCAACAACACAGGGACAATACATAGACAAACAATTCCAACTATGTAGAAACAACACACAAGAGACAGAGGAACACATTTATTTTACATGTCCAACAATTACTGCCACACGCGCAACACTCCAACACCTCATACAAACACACACAGGCAAACAAACAGACATATATAAAGCAATATTTCTCAACACTTTACCAAAGTCAGCAAAAGACATACACACAAAACTACTTATAGCTCTTTCTGACTATAGACATCTCATATGGACATGCAAAAACTCAGCCAGACACAAGCACTACACATATAACACACACTTAATATCATTTATGTACACGCGCAAAATATCACAACTATTTCCAGATTAAACCACATGTATTCCTTATTGTATTACAAATTTGGTATACATGAGCGCGAGAAAGAAAGAAGAAACTGTGAATGAATGATGAGTAAATCATTAAAAAGATCACATATGGTCAAAAGACAAATGGAAAATCCCTTATGTAAAGAATAGTGGAAATATAAATGCTTGTTTTATTTGTTTCAAAATGATGGTTTTAACACTTATAGATAAGGGGAAAAGAAAAAAGGAGAAAAGAAAATCAACTCCTCCCATTCCAAATTACTATTTATGGAATGTTTTGCTTTAAATGCACATGTTGTGCTATACTACCTGTCGTGAAATGCTGAATGTTAGTGATTCCCAGATGGACGACTGTATACAGCGGACCCAGGTGGGAGAAGGGTTAATGAAACAGAAGGATATAAACAACGGATTGACCAGCGCATGTGTATGTAGGTCAAGGCGGGAGAGTCGACTACAACACAGGTGACATGTAGAGTGGAAAAATTGGTTTGCTACAAAGACAGACAGTATCATGGACCAGCCTATTGCGTTCTGGAGGTAGGTTTGCGACTAAGACTGGACAGCAGAATGCGGTTTGGTTGTATTAAACAAAGGAAAAGTTCGAGATCAGAAATTTTCCACTGACAAGGGATAATGAAGTCTGAATTTGCTTTGTCCAGCAATGTCAAGGACGATGGGACAAAGATGATCTAAAGAGATTGGCCACTTCTTTGTGTCAGTTGAGTGTGTGTTCCCCAACTGGACGGAAAGATAGAATTATGTGTCCTGTAATGAAAAGAAATATCCTCCCTTATAATGGGATAAAGTGCTTGGCTGCGGATTAATTTCGATTCGTGGATCTACATTAATTCTATAAAGGAACATAGATGTGTATAAGGTATATTCAAATATAGTTTTAGAATAGGAATATAGATGAGCGTGTATTACCTTTATCATTACATATTATTAGTGGGTGTTTTAGACTGAGGTGAATTCTTATGTCTTATGCTGATGGTGACTTCGAAAGCCTTGTCATTATGGCTGGAGAAGGACACTTGCATAAGTTAGGAGTAAGGGGCGGACGCTTACCACTCGACTTGTTATATTCATCCACAGGTTCCCAGTTTCTAGGGACATTAGAGAAGAAAGGAAAAAATACTCTACTTGAACCAATAAAGTACATACTTTGATCCAGAAAGAACCTAAACAGTTTGTTCAGATGAACAAATACTAACATCCAGTAAAATACAGAAGACTGTATGCTAACACTCATATACCACTGGGGCTCCTAAACAGAAAGAGATGTGAAGGTGGGGCAAGCAGAGACTTCAACCTACATACGACTTGCATACATAGAGTAGAAGGAATAGACAAAGACAATAGTGATAATCATAATAGACAATAGGAAGAACATTGACAATGTGGTGTTTTTTCTCGATGATGGATACTTAATATCATGAAACCGATTTGGGCACAGTCATAAACTTACGGGACTTTCATAGCAATACGGTGACTCAGTGGTGAACAGTTTGTTTTCATTTCACTAACGGATTTACCATCAGACTCAAGCCTACGGATCATCCCGGGTGAGCTCTGTCCTGTTTGATGTGATGTCCTGTAATCGTGAAGAATGACTGGCGAGAAGATACCGCTGATAGACATTCTGAGTTCATTCTGTCACCAACAATAGAATACACTAGCAACTACACAGACAATATCCACCCATACACCAGACATAGTTTTAAATTAAATCTTTTATTTAATGTGGAAAAGAACTGTTGTCGAAGTATGTGTTGAGAGAATAATAGAGAGAGAGTGAAAGAAAGAGATATATGGAAGGGAAGACAGAAGAGAGGAGTGTAGACGAAAAGTCAGTCAATAATCCCAACAGATAATCAGTTTAAAGATGTGCATGTTGATCCCACTCTCTTCTCGGGGAAACAACATCACATAATTGGTGGAGCGAGCGGGATACGTACATACATTATACCCATATGACCTGCATATTGGCACAGGCATAGCGGAGTACATGCATGTTGGGACATACTGATTGGAATAAAAAGAAGTATATATTGATGACTTTTAATGGAAGGACGTCCATTGGATATATGGTGCCATTACATTTATGGTAGAAACAGTTCATTAATGCTGGTGACTTTACAGTGAGAAAGTTCCAGACAGAGTGAATGTGGATAGGTGGTAAGACACATTACATACCTAGTCACACGGTCACACGTCTACATAAGTCTTTATCCTATATCGCCTCTTGTGGATGAGAGAGTGGTTGTGATGTACTGTGGGGTGTCGTAGGTTTATTATATTAGATAGACATAGATAATGATATAGGTTCTAGGTGGAATATAATTGTATAGTGAGTACTTCTTTTCTGCCTTGAGGGATCTTTACTCAACGTGCTGACTTATCTGCTGTAACTATGGCAACTCCTAAACTAACTACAGCAGAACTTAGGGCCAACGGAGAAGAAATTGGGTTGGCTGGTTCAGACTTAACTGATTACATACAAGAAAGAGAGCGAGAGATTCGTCAAGCGGAACGAGAAGAGCGAAAGACCGAGTTGGAAGTGAGAAGAATAGAGGTGGAGACCAAGAAACTGGAAATGGAACAAGAGGCCAAGAAAATGGACCAGGAGACCAAGAAACTGGAAATGGAACAAGAGGCCAAGAAAATGGACCAGGAGACCAAGAAACTGGAAATGGAACAGAATGCCAGGAGACAAGAAATGGAACATGAATACCGCTTGAAAGAGTTAGAACTCAAGACACAAACTAAGGGTGAAATAGATGCAGCAGAAGGAAGTTCATCTTCACCTGGGGCAACCCACATGATTGGACAGGGTTACCATGCCATGAAGTTTCCTTTAGCAGTCTATGATGAAAGTAAAGAAAAGATATTCCAGTTTTTGGATCGGTTCGAGGCTATGGCAATCGCTATGGGACTGGAAAGATCCAGATGGGCTCTTAAAGTATCCCAGGCGTTACGTGGTTCAGGGTACGAGGTCTACACACGCCTACCACCAGGACAGGAAAATCAGTACGAGGAATTGAAAGCAGCTTTGATGAAACATTATGAAGTCACAGCACAAACGTATCGGAAGAAGTTTAGATCGGCTAGACGAGAGCCGGGAGAACTATTCGCCGCCTACAGTCTAAGGCTGAAATCCTATCTCCAGAAATGGATGGACTTGGCAGAATTCAAGAGGGATTATGAGAGTCTCGAAGAGATGATGGTGGTCGACCAGATGCGCAAGCAAATGTCGAAACCTCTCAGAACCTTCTTGGGAGAACAAGGGGCGGAACGGATTGATGTTGTGAATAAGCTGGCGGAACGATTCGTGGAAGTACATGGTGAAGCGGAGGAACTAAGTACACAAACCAAAGGTCAGGAGAAACCAGAGAAAAAGAAACCTAAAAACTGGGAAGGAGAAAAAGTGGAACCTTATATAAAGCACACAGAGGAGAGTTCAGAGAAGGTGAAGGTAGGAACCCAGAGCACCTCGAATTCTCAAGCGAAACGACAGTGGTCTGAAAAGTGGTGTTCGTTTTGTAGGGCGGCCTCCCACAACACAAAAGACTGCAGATCGAAACCTAAAAGTTCTTACTTCGCAGCATGCAAAGTGATTCCTACATCGGTGATCACAGACAAGGCTGAGGTTGGCGAAGGAGAAAGGAACACAAAGGACACACGGAAACCTAGGAAGGGAACATGGTACACTCACTGCCAGTCGACAACACATAATACTGTGGACTGCAGATGCAAGGGAAAACACGCCAATTGCATAACCAACCTCGAGGAATCAAAAGAGGAAGGCAAGGAAACGGTCAAGGAGATGAAAGACACTCAGGACCAAGAGAGACCACCTGTGGTTGAACTTATTGAAGTCAATGGCCAGCAGGTTGCTTGTCTCTATGATACAGGTTTGGATGGGGAAGCGGTGGTGGACGCCAGCTTAGTAAGCCCAGACCAACTTACAGGGGAGACCATAGAGCTAAAGCCGGCAATGAGGAGTGCTGTTACCATGACGCTGCCAATCGCCAAGGTGGAGATTAAATCCAGGTACGTCACGGGCATTATTCCTGCGGCTGTATTAGCTGACTCCCTATTCCCAATGATCATTGGCACGAAATATGTCTTTTTGGGGATGCCCAAACAGCCAACCCACAAGGGAACAGTAGTCAGTGGATCTCAAGGGAAGGAAAAAGAGGCAGAGACACTATGCGACAACTCAGGGATAGGAGAATTGCATACTGCCCAGAGGAAGGATACTACGTTGCATCCTTGCTACAGGAAGCTGCAAAGAAGTGCTGAGCCACCAGAACGGGGACAGTACTTTCTGAAGAATCAACTACTCTATCGGAGAGCTGGGAGGGGAGATAACCTGCATGAGCAGTGGGTGGTTCCAGAGACCCACCGTCCTCACATTCTTCAGAGTGGACACATCATAGGCGAGAATCGACATATGGGTGTCAGAGAGACCTTGCAGAAAATTTCCGGCCATTATTGCTGGCCAGGAATGACCGGAGATGTACGCCGGTGGGTGAAGTCTTGTTCGGAGTGCCAGAAAGCACCACCCAACAAGCGAATTAAGAGGAAACTAGCTCTTAAAGTGGAAGACAAAGTGGAAGTGTGGAGTCCAGCAGAGACCAATATACTCCAAGTAGGATGGAAAGGACCTTATCCTGTGGAAAAGGTGGTGTCCAAGAACATCTACAAAATACGGATCGGGGAAGAGAAGAAAAATCTCCCTAGACATCTCATTAGGAAATATGAAGAGAGATCCGGGAGCAAAGCTTCGCACTTTATGGTGATGGCAGCCATTGGGACAAAGGTTACCAGTCCAGACGAAGACCAGAGATCGCCAGTACAACATAGGAGGACCTATGGGACAGTACGTGATAGGTCAGATTTACCCAACGACAGGAGGAGGGAAATCACAAGTCAGGGAAAGGACAAGAGTGAAAGTTTCACCGGTAACCAAGTTCAGAAGGGGTGGGTAACGTCGGGAAAAGCGAGAATTACCCAGGACTCCAACCGAAGATTGGCTGACCAGATACAATATCGTCCAAGATGGTCCTGGAAGCAAAAGTCCAGGAGGGGTGGGAAAGACGACTCGGTCCGACGAGGACGAGGCGGAACATCCCCAAAGGAAAAACCGGGGGAAACCAAGAGGACATGGAAGCAGTGTTACGATCAAGATGGGACAATCCGTCTGTATTGTGAGCCGTCGCTGACGCAAGTCGAAAGGAGGTCGACCGGACGTACAGGAGCGAGGAGCCAACACTAGTTTCAGTCGTTAGTAGTATAGTAGGGTGTCAATTAGAGCGCCTACTGGATAATGAGATGAGCCATGTGAGGATCCAATCATATCATCAACACGTGATGTTAATAGCGACTTAGCAGAAGCTCAACGCACGGTGGATGGGATGGACGTTGTTGCTGCAACTGGACTTCACAGTGGAATACATTTTTGGAAAGGAGAATGTAGGAGCAGATTTCTTATCCAGACATCCAGATCCAGAGGAAGAAGCCTAGGGTTGTGGATCATGGGAATCAAACCTACAGTGAGAAAGATTCGACGCGGTCTAATCTCTTAAGAGGGGGCCTATGTCGTGAAATGCTGAATGTTAGTGATTCCCAGATGGACGACTGTATACAGCGGACCCAGGTGGGAGAAGGGTTAATGAAACAGAAGGATATAAACAACGGATTGACCAGCGCATGTGTATGTAGGTCAAGGCGGGAGAGTCGACTACAACACAGGTGACATGTAGAGTGGAAAAATTGGTTTGCTACAAAGACAGACAGTATCATGGACCAGCCTATTGCGTTCTGGAGGTAGGTTTGCGACTAAGACTGGACAGCAGAATGCGGTTTGGTTGTATTAAACAAAGGAAAAGTTCGAGATCAGAAATTTTCCACTGACAAGGGATAATGAAGTCTGAATTTGCTTTGTCCAGCAATGTCAAGGACGATGGGACAAAGATGATCTAAAGAGATTGGCCACTTCTTTGTGTCAGTTGAGTGTGTGTTCCCCAACTGGACGGAAAGATAGAATTATGTGTCCTGTAATGAAAAGAAATATCCTCCCTTATAATGGGATAAAGTGCTTGGCTGCGGATTAATTTCGATTCGTGGATCTACATTAATTCTATAAAGGAACATAGATGTGTATAAGGTATATTCAAATATAGTTTTAGAATAGGAATATAGATGAGCGTGTATTACCTTTATCATTACATATTATTAGTGGGTGTTTTAGACTGAGGTGAATTCTTATGTCTTATGCTGATGGTGACTTCGAAAGCCTTGTCATTATGGCTGGAGAAGGACACTTGCATAAGTTAGGAGTAAGGGGCGGACGCTTACCACTCGACTTGTTATATTCATCCACAGGTTCCCAGTTTCTAGGGACATTAGAGAAGAAAGGAAAAAATACTCTACTTGAACCAATAAAGTACATACTTTGATCCAGAAAGAACCTAAACAGTTTGTTCAGATGAACAAATACTAACATCCAGTAAAATACAGAAGACTGTATGCTAACACTCATATACCACTGGGGCTCCTAAACAGAAAGAGATGTGAAGGTGGGGCAAGCAGAGACTTCAACCTACATACGACTTGCATACATAGAGTAGAAGGAATAGACAAAGACAATAGTGATAATCATAATAGACAATAGGAAGAACATTGACAATGTGGTGTTTTTTCTCGATGATGGATACTTAATATCATGAAACCGATTTGGGCACAGTCATAAACTTACGGGACTTTCATAGCAATACGGTGACTCAGTGGTGAACAGTTTGTTTTCATTTCACTAACGGATTTACCATCAGACTCAAGCCTACGGATCATCCCGGGTGAGCTCTGTCCTGTTTGATGTGATGTCCTGTAATCGTGAAGAATGACTGGCGAGAAGATACCGCTGATAGACATTCTGAGTTCATTCTGTCACCAACAATAGAATACACTAGCAACTACACAGACAATATCCACCCATACACCAGACATAGTTTTAAATTAAATCTTTTATTTAATGTGGAAAAGAACTGTTGTCGAAGTATGTGTTGAGAGAATAATAGAGAGAGAGTGAAAGAAAGAGATATATGGAAGGGAAGACAGAAGAGAGGAGTGTAGACGAAAAGTCAGTCAATAATCCCAACAGATAATCAGTTTAAAGATGTGCATGTTGATCCCACTCTCTTCTCGGGGAAACAACATCACACTACCACCACTACTAAGATTATCACCTTAGTAAATAGAATCACATATCTATTATACTATTTATTATTATTATTATTATTATTATTATTATTACTATTATTATTAATATATGTTTGTTGTTGTTTATTATTTTTATTATTATGAAAATGTCTACTATCATTATCTTACCCTTATTATCTTTAGTATCATTAATTTGAAAAGTATTAAGGATATCATCATTATTAATTTACAACTTCATCTCCCATGTCCCCCCCCCCCCCACCTTTGCTTAAGGTTTGTTGCTTTTGCTACTACCCCCACTATTTTGTTTCAAACATTTGTCCAGCCTGTACCATCATAAAGAGTGGTCATGTCTTTTCCTCTCTTTGTCACCCCCTTTGAATCATGTGAGTGAGTGTTGAATGAATGAATACAAAATCACAAATGGTTACCAAACCAATGATACTGTAAACACTTGTGTTAATACAAATGCTTGGTTAAATTTTTATTAAAACACAAAAGAAAGAGAGAACAAAGAGGAAAATATGAATGAACCCCTACATTTAGGGAAAAAAAAAAACAAGGAGGAAAATATAACCCACTCCTTTACTCCAAGTATTACTAAAAACTGCAGATTGCATGTGTATGTACCTGCTAGGCTATGTTAACACCATTCCAAAGAAAATCATCCTAGCAAATGGAACCACATATTGTAAAAATGTTATCATTTTCATAACTATTAGTACCCTTGCTGTTTTTTATAATTGCTGTTATTACCCTCAGTATGCCTCTTCTTGTCATTATTATTATTGTCATCATTAGTAATAAACAAAAACCCCTTTCCCATGTGCCCCCCTCCCCTTGCTCATGGTTTGTGTTTGCCTTTGCTGATACCCACACCGTTTTGGTTCAAATAATTATCCTGCCTTTACCATCATTGCCCAGATAGGGGTGATGAAGGCATTGGTGGAATGAAACAAATTGGTGAGGAGATGGCAAGGGAAACAAAATGTAAAGATTGTAACTGATGCTTGTTTTACTTTTTACAAAAAGTAATTAAAAAAAAACACACACACACACAAGAGGAAGGGAAAAAATGAATGAACCCTTACAAATAAGACCAAAAAAATAAGCAAGGAGAAAAAGAAAACCAACCCCTTTTACTTCTACTATGTTGCAATTTATATGTACCTACTATGCTATGCTAACACCATTCCTAGGAAAATCATTCTAGCAAATGGAATCACAGTTTTGGAAAGTGGGATCATTATCATAACTATTATCATCATTGCTGTTACTATCAGTACTGTTATCACCCTCAGTAGGTAAATGTTAGTCATCATTATTATTGATGTATTTGGTTTTAGTTGCATTATTATTATAGTAACCTTTATTAATATATAACCTCATCTCCCATGTGACCCCCCCCCCTTCCCTCACTCATGGTTTGTTTGTTGCCTTTGCTGACACCCTCACCTGTTGGTTCCAAAAATTATCCTGCCTTTACCATCATTACCCATTAGTGTGGTGGGTCAAATGGTTGAGAGTGGGACTATCACTATTTTCATTGCATATTAGCATTGCATTTATTAGCATTGCTGTTATCACCCTTAGTAGTTTTATTCTTTGTCATTATTATTGTAGATGCATTTCATGTAAACACCATTCCTAAGATAATCATTTTAGCAAATGGAATCACATGTTTAACTATTATTATCATTGCTGTTTATTATCATTGCTGTTACTGTTATCACCCTTAGCAGTTTTATTCTTTGTCATTATTATTATAGATGTATTTCATGTAAACACCATTCCTAAGATAATCATTTTAGCAAATGGAATCACAGGTTTAACTATTAAAATATTATTATCATCGCTGTTTATTATCATTGCTGTTATTGTTATCACCCTTAGTTAGCAGTTTTAATTATTCTTTGTCATTATTAATATTATTATTTATGTATTTGGTTGTTATTTGCATTATTATCATTGTAATCATTATTAATATATATGGCTTTGTAAACCCGTAAACTGTACATCCCCCTTTCCCACCTTTTTGATACTGTGATGTTTGTTTTCTGCTGCCGCCCTCACCGGTTGTTTGTAAACAGTTTTGCACCGCCATGTTTCATCAACACTGAGAGGTAGTGATGGTACTTGGTAGGAGTTTTGGAGCTGACAGGAGAGCGGGGCGGCAAGGGAAATAATAACAGCCCACTACCATCACGCTGTTGATTTAAAATATTTCCTTACAACAATGTCAATGGAGGAATGTTTAAATGTATAAAATATTTGTAATTTTTGCGCATATGTCACCTACACGCCCACATGCAACGCTCTGTAAAAACACAAACAATACACTTTGCAACGATTTTAACACTCAATAAAAGTTTAAAAAAAAACAAAACGGTCCGGGTCAGCTAGTGTGTGTGTTTATGTGTGTGTGTGTGTGTGTGTGTGTGTGTGTGTGTGTGTGTGTGTATATTGCATATCCCTTACAGGACGTTGCAGTCAACATCAGCATTTTTAGCTGCTGTTGATGTACTAGGTAAGATTACGCTCAGCAGTGTGCCACTGATTTCTGAGCGATCGGCTCACATACCCCGTAAGTTACCAACGCGGCGAGAACCGCCACCGATTCTCGCACAGGTTACGTTACTCACGAGAATATACGGGATTACGGAGAAAGACGTTAACCCCAAGGCCAGAGAGACCGGCACACACACACACATATATATACACACATACATACATACATACATACATACATACATACACACACACACACACACACATATATATATATATATATATATATATATATATATATATATATCGTGGGGGAGGGGTGGGGGAGACATTGTGTATGTCGTGGGGGGAGGGGTGAGAAGGGGCTGGTCGAGATTTCGAATCACTAATCGGAAACACTTAAAAGCAAATGAACACATAAATCATTTGCAAGCCTCCGACCCAATGGTGCTATTTATCAGATACGTGATGTCAACCCGATTCTCGGTAGCCTTCCACGTGAACACATGAACTGACAGATTCTGTGGGAGATGGCCAGGTTGGGTTCAGACATCATCGCCCATGTGTGTGGGGAAAGCACTTGATTATGCTGCCTAATTCCCATCACGGAAAGGAAGACTGTCGTACGCCACGAGGTGTATTGGATATATGGTGCTAGCCCCATATTATATGGACCAATCAGCAGTCGAGCGATGATGTGGTTAATATCACATGCCACCTTTGCTTCCCACACATTGTTTGGTACTGATTTTAGGCTTGATCGAACAGAGTCCAGGCCAATGATTAAAATCCGACTGGACGGGAATTCGAACCCAGACCAAAGGCGGGCGGGCGGGCAAGAGTACTTACCACTGCGATAGCGCGGCTCCCCTTATTGTCATGCCATGCTACACACGACTGTCGCGTAACTCGTTGATTGGCTGGTTGTTAACATGTCGTCCTCTAACTCTGTCCCTTAATTCTACCAATCATATGTGGTGGGGTGGTGAACGCAGTTTGACAATCCAAACATTCTGCGTTCGAAACCAGCTGCAGAATGTCCGGGAACGCCACTAAACCACACATGCAGAGTTCACATCAGACGATAGCACACAAAGCAATGTTTTCCCTTGAAAACTGAAAACAAAAAAGTCAACAGCTTGCACAGTTTATTGCCTGGGCATATTTCTCCATGCTCACACAACAGCAAGACATAAAGTAGATCAAACAAATGGATCTTTGGGGCTGAAAAATCCTCCGCATGGTAGTCAATTTCAGGTTACCCTGGCAACCCAGGCGGTAATATTTCAGTGTTAGTGTCTGTCTATGTTGTTAGTGAAAGAGCCCCTCTCCATGCAGTCCTGTATAGCTTTGCGCGGTACCACACCCAATAAGGTTGTTTTTTTTTTTTTTACTGAGGTGTGGATCGCCTCGATCTTTCGGCTTACATCAAAGAGTAGTCATGTGTACTTTGATTCGGCCTTGGTCACCAGCAGAGGTTGTCATCACAGGGACTTGAAACCTCGTGGGAAACCTTGCGTCCTAAACAAAATAAATTCTGACATTCCCTACTGAAAGTCAAAGATGCCTCTTCACGCCATCTGCGCACTGGATGGACGGACGGATGGGTTGACGCAGGCACGCACGCACGCACGCTGTATATATGCATGCATGTATGTGGTTTCCCCAAGTGTGCAGGCATTATTAAGCAGAACATGACTGCGCGAGATCGTGTGAGTATCAGTGTGCGCGAGTATTTATTGGTGTATATGAGAGTGAACATAATTACAGAAGGGTAGTGTAGTATACATCTTGCAAACCGCCACATCGCTGTTTAAATCTCCCCGCACTACCCTCCAGTTAGCAACAGCGCCAACAACCACCACCATCATACTCAAATTCAAATTTGAAGAAGGAAGGAATTACCGCCGATGGTTCAGAAGGAGGACGAAATTTGCATCATCCTAATTTTAAAATGGAGCGCTGATTTGAAACAGAAAAGACAATATTATAATTATAAGCCAAAAAGAAGCTCTGCCATTGGCCACGACGCGACATGGCGTTAGAGTCCAAGCTAGGACGGGCTGGAATAAAAAAAATGGCCGAAAAGACCGGAAAATGTTAAGTGTGTATGCAGAATTACAATCCTTAAGCTACAGGAGACAGTCCACAGGAGCTGACGGTATCCTCTGCTTAAAAATCCATTTGAAGTACATAACTTGGAAGAGGAGGAGGAGAGAGAGAGAGAGAAGTGCCAGCCCACGAAGCAGCCAGAGTACTGGGAAAATCAAACCCCAATCTGGAGTCTGAAACGTGATTGCGTATGCGTGAAGAAGGTTTTCAACTACGTTGAGGGTGAGAGTAAACTATAATATTAGGATAGTTATGTTCTTTTCCCACCAGATGGTAAGTTGGTGTGTTGTAAAAATGTGGTTAGTCCTTAAGAACTTATTTCAGGAGAGACTAAGCACTATATTCAGATGTCGTAGTTCATTGATAATCTGTGCACTAGGTTAAGCCATAGTGACGGTTTTCTTCTAATTATGCAGCTTCCATGAAAGCCTAAGCTTTGTGCTTAAGTTGTGCAGTTTACTTCTTAAGCAGTTAAGCTAAGTCAGAAGTGATTTAGGAGTTTGTGATTAACTTAGGATTTAGAAGGCTAGAATCCTTAGTTTAATAGTAAGGAACTATCTTAAAAGTGCAATCACTAATAGGAGGAATGAGTGTAATTTGTCCTGGAAACAGTACATGGGCACATTAAATGTTAAATAGTTACCTATGTGTCATAATAAAATCTTGTGTATTCTATGGAAGCATTCATGTGATGATTCATTTGTGACTTCACTGGTGTTACATCTGTGAATTTATCTTTTAACTTAGTGATTGTGAGTCACATAATTATGCCTATCCATCATCCATGCAAGTATGTTTATGATTTATGAAGAACTAGCTGACCCTGCCCGGCTTCGCCCAGTCCCTGGTGGGAAGCATCTCATTTAATTCATATAAGTAGTCATATAAGTTCCCGTTCCCGTTACCGACTATCTGTCTGTCTGTCTGTCTGTCTGTCTGTCTGACCCGGCCCGACATCGCCCAGCTCCTGGTGTGAAGCATCTCATTTAATTTATATAAGTAGTCATATAAGTTCCTGTTCCCGACTGTCTATCTGTCTGTCTGTCTGTCTATCTGTCTGCCTGACCCTGTCCGGCTTCATTAAATTCATACAACAACAAAAAATGTAACTTAAAAGAACGTTCTACCACACACCATCCATTATTTTTAATGAAAACTCTTTCTAATCACCTGCATGACTACAGTAACTTCTTAAGCAAAAAAAGATGAGTTACAATGTTATGCATTGTGCATCATTTTTATGAAAACTTTGAAAATGCCTTACAGATTGTATCATTATTTATTATAACTCATATGCCGGTACATAACTATGGACAAAGAGTTTATAAATCTTTGAAAACGATGCCACAATATGACTATAAGTTATACAGAAAAGTTATGCCCCTTGAAATAACTTTTACAGAGTTAGGTCCCCTGAGATATATGAAATTATGATGAAAAATGAAAAATGAAATAATACTGAGTAAGCAGGCGATTTCACACTAACAAAATATCACAGTTGACAGCTCTGGAATGAAAGGAAGGCGTTGACAGCTCTGGAATGAAAGGAAGGCGTGTAGAAAATTTCATCTCAATCGGATGGGCCGTTCGCGAACAAATAAAGGCCATACATACATACATACAGACAGAGATACGCACATCCTAATTTATATATAAGACTAGCTGACCCTGCCCGGCTTCGCCCAGTCCCTGGTGGGAAGCATCTCATTTAATTCATATAAGTAGTCATATAAGTTCCCGTTCCCGTTACCGACTATCTGTCTGTCTGTCTGTCTGTCTGTCTGTCTGACCCGGCCCGACATCGCCCAGCTCCTGGTGTGAAGCATCTCATTTAATTTATATAAGTAGTCATATAAGTTCCTGTTCCCGACTGTCTATCTGTCTGTCTGTCTGTCTATCTGTCTGCCTGACCCTGTCCGGCTTCATTAAATTCATACAACAACAAAAAATGTAACTTAAAAGAAATGAAAACTCTTTCTAATCACCTGCATGACTACAGTAACTTCTTAAGCAAAAAAAGATGAGTTACAATGTTATGCATTGTGCATCATTTTTATGAAAACTTTGAAAATGCCTTACAGATTGTATCATTATTTATTATAACTCATATGCCGGTACATAACTATGGACAAAGAGTTTATAAATCTTTGAAAACGATGCCACAATATGACTATAAGTTATACAGAAAAGTTATGCCCCTTGAAATAACTTTTACAGAGTTAGGTCCCCTGAGATATATGAAATTATGATGAAAAATGAAAAATGAAATAATACTGAGTAAGCAGGCGATTTCACACTAACAAAATATCACAGTTGACAGCTCTGGAATGAAAGGAAGGCGTGTAGAAAATTTCATCTCAATCGGATGGGCCGTTCGCGAACAAATAAAGGCCATACATACATACATACATACAGACAGAGATACGCACATCCTAATTTATATATAAGATTATTGTAGATTTGGTGAAGAGAAGAGACATACAGAGGATGTGTATGATCAATCAATCAATCATCTGACAGTAGGCAATTTGAGGCATACTACCACGTCTATCAGAGGTACACATACACTAACTGATAATTTAGTGCGCTTCTCTGCATGAAGCCACTCTGTATTCCATATCACTCATGTTAAAATTATATGGTTTTGACTTGTGTTTGATGTATGATGATGATGATGAATCCTATAGATGAATAAGGTAAAGCTACATGTTAAAGAGGAGGGAGGATGCGCCTTCTCAAAGCATTTGATTTGGAAGAACCCACCTGAATGTTATGCAGGAGATGATGCCATAATGTACTTATATTGTTTATAAGTAAATACTCATTGCATTTAGGACCGAATTAAGACCCCTAATGTGTGAGGCCTTTTCTTTTAAGATGGAAGGATATCTAGGGAAAATAAATATGTACACGAGGGAATGGTGAACACGGATATCAAATTCCGAATCTATCAAGGTATTACTTAACCTGGAGACCATGTGTGACAGGCATGGGCGAAGATGACACTGCTTATCTGGTAGTCCAAACCTTGAGCGCCCTGTAATGGAGGATTGGCTGGAGAGGGACCAGCTATGGAGTTGATAACTGTTGGGGAACACTAAGACCATCCTTCCCCTTTGTTTATTTTTCCCTGGGGTCAAAATTCCCTTTCATTTACTTTCCTTTTATTTTCTTGGGGGTTTACCTTCTTCCACTTCTAATGATCCTAGAGATGCATTGATGATATCAGTAGATATATGTGTGATGCTGGAACTTCAGGTAGTGGTTGGATCCACACCGATCCAGGTCTGACTCTTGATGGGAGCTCCTGACTAGAGTGATGAAGAAGACTATTATGAAAGAAACTACCTGCAAGAGATTCAACTAATCACTCAAGAGAGGTAAAATGGTATCAACCTTTATTGACCTTTACTTGAACCCATAAGTGGAGAATTAATCAACTAACAACCTACCTAGACCAGATCAAGACACTCCGATAACTCAAGATATTTGTGGCAATGAACATTCTTTACAACTGGGTTCCATAGAACCATATAGTGAATGGACTTGAATTTAATACAGGTCTTATACTTTGTACAATTCAACAAAGATGTGTATATTACTCAACCCGCTGGGGAACTGAGATGTAAGTTGGTATTTTGTTGAAGTGAACGCGTGGGGCATGACCTTTGGAAGAGATTATTATTTCTTTGACAAAATAACCAATACCCCAGTTTGGTGTTTATTAAATATGAAGAGGTTTCATTTCCACTGTGAGTGTTGAAGAATTCTCTGATTGTTTACTTTATTCTTGTCAGTTATTAATATACCCTAGATATTAATTAATTAGCTGAGAGAGCAGGGGCAGGGAAAACCCACAAGACTATTATTATTATTATTCGCCTTGGGGATTTCCTTGGTTCTCCGAGACTCTATTTATGGACTCAAACAATTGAGCCATTAAAGGCTAATATAATTACAACGGGCAGAATCACATTGGGAGAGAGGAACTTCGCTTTCCTCTATCACTTTGAGATTCGCCCAACGCATCCGACAGGTAGTAAACAATTCACCGAACAGGACCTTATAGCAAACAAATCTATCCAACACGTACTCTGTGCTGAAGATGTTTTATAGCGATTAATGTTGGGGGAAATGAAATATTCTGGGCATGTAAAAAGACACGAATGCCGGGAAAAGATGATCGTCTGGGAAAAATAACTGACGGCAGGATGACCGGTGAAGTGGAGATGTGGAAGACAATGTCGTAGATTGGTTAAAGATGTGATAATTTACAGACAAGAGGGGCATTCATAATTTACAGACAGGGGCATGGCATCTGGCCTGATAGAGAAATTGTGAACTATTGTTTGGGGGCGGGGGAAGTCTGTTCAGGACAAGCCACTCACTGTACGATAGATTATGAAATGGTGGATTATTGACATAACCCAACGTGGGGTTGTGGCTATGTCGTTAGTAGCAGTATTAGTTGATATCGTTAAAACGCTGACTGACCCTTCAAGGACACAATTGTCTCCTGCCCGGCAACTGACGGCGTGTTCCTCGCCGTGCAACTAGCGCTCACAACCGAGTCACTTTCCACGCTATAGTGCGTGAATATAATCTGACTTCTGAACTGAGTCATGGCACTACACCGCCTGGCTAAGCAAAAAGTTAATTAAACCCGGTCAAAATTCGTGCCTCTCGCACGCGGCAACTGCCGTTTCGACCGTGAGCGATGGTCACGGACAACGTGAGCGATGGTCACGGACAACTGGTCCATGACAATGATGTACGATGATGTATGACGATGTTTGATGGATGATATTTGGTGGATGCTGATGCATGATGCTTGATGCATGATATGATGGTGTATGATGGATGATAGTGTATGATGAAGTATGATGGTATATGTTGATGGATGATAGTGGGTAATGTATGATGATGAATGATGTTTGATGGATGATATGTGGTGAATGATTATGCCTGATGATTGATGCATGGGACGCAGGGGTGTTTCCAAGGCACCAGGGCTGGGTTCTATACTGGCCAAGACCTATTGACGAGTCCTCGCCGAGCGTCCTGGGCAACAGGTCCCTTCAGGGTCCTGGCTAAAGTTAGTAGGATCGTTGATTCCTCCGAAGTCGGAGAGTGTCTGCCTGCATGGCGAGGAACCACCAGTCTGCACAGCAATAAGCCAGACATGGGACAACGGATACTCACGCAAACCTCAGGTCTTGTATGACATCACACTGATGTTGGACAATATGATGTCTTCATCCGACATACAGGACTTTGCGCTGGAGTTCACAGCCAGCGAGCACAAGCAAGATTGATGCATGATGATTGATGGATGATATGATGGTGTATGTTTGTGCATGATGAATGATGGTGGTTGTTGGTGTATGAAGGATGATGGTGTGTGCTGGTGTATGACAGTGGATGGTAATAGATTGTGGTGTCTGTGTGTGTTAGTTAAACTATATTGGTTTGTGCGGCCAGAAAACACCAGTGTATCAAACCTACCTTTCTGACGATGCCCGACGCCTGGTCATCCTGCTCCGAGTCCAGTAAGTAGCCCACCTCCCTGGTCAGGGTCTCATGGATGGAGGTGAGGAAGCGCCGTAGCTCCTCCGTGGCGGTGGCCGGCGGCGACCTGACCACTGGGTAACTGGTCACCGGGTACAGATGACACGACGGGTCGAGTCTGGGGATGGCGGTGGCGGCGCCGGAAGTTTCCAGTTTCGCCGTTTCACGGATTTCTCGAGCCGTCAAAATAAGTCTGGCATAGATCCATGACGCGGCCACAATTGTGGCACCGTGTTCACTTCTGCTAGCTGTTAACACAATATCTCCATTCGTTCGAAACAAAACCACAAATTGACGGACTTTACAGAAAATGAATATCCAGTGTTAGCAAACAGTTCTTGTAGAACGTTATTACCGTATGAACTGTTGTTCATGTCCTATTTCCGAAATAAAACGACAACGATCAGCACTGATTAACAACGCTGATGCTAAGTGAAGCATCCCGAGGGAAGCTACAAGTTGATAGCTGTATTACCTAAGTATATGTATGATGATGGCTGAGAACGATGCATGAGAGAAGAGGAAGAAAATGAAGCAGCAGCAGAGGGAGGAGGAAGACAATGAAGCAGCAGGCGGGGGGGGGGGGAGGAGGAGGAAGAAAATGAAGCAGCAGCAGGGGAAGGAAGAACATGAAGCAGTAGCAGCATAAGAAGAAGAGAGAAGAAGAGCGAGAAGAGAGACGAAGAAGAGGTGCAGAAGGAGGGAGAAGGAAATGAAGCAGCTGCCTGTGGGAGAAGAGGGAAGAGGACGTCGAAGAAGACGACGTTCACGTGCTTGTAACGATGACGACGATGTTCACGACCTTTTAGATATTAAACACATAACTTTCTACAACTGCTGAGGAGAATTCTGAGAAATGCTGTTCTGTTCCCATTCAAGACCCTCAAGTATACGAACCTGATAACCGCAGTAGCTAAAGCAAATTTATGACACCCTTGTAGAGTTGTTAGCAGAAGGAAGTTGGTTAATATTTGTGTACGTTCGTTACGACAGATGTCCGATATCAGATATCTATTAGAAACTGTGATGAAAGACAGACATTTAGAGAACACTTCACAATCCTAACATAAAGGAACACACAACTCGATCGAAGGACAAGAATTCTACGTACACATCTGGTCAATCCTAATATATAGATATTAAATTAATACAATAGGCACGAGGTTATTTTGTATAGCATTATGAAATTTGCGGATGTCAAAATAAATTTAACTTAGCATTAAATTGAATATTTAATGCTATCGTTAAATCGACGGCTCCGTGGCGAAGGACGCAGTTCATCATCCCACATACCCGCGTTCGAAACAGAGCTGCGCGCGATTTGGCAGCAGACCGCTTTGCGTTTTTTTTTTTTTACGAAATTGTATGGGCGACGGTGGTTCAGAAAGCAATGACAAACTATTGAACTTAAATATGCCAAGAGATCATAAAAGCAAAAAATGCTGGTGTTGACTGCAACTTCCTGTAAAGGATATGCAACTAACTGTATGGTTACATCAGTACTACTGTGTGGATCAGAAACACGGAGAATGACAAACGATTACAAATAAACTACACACATCCACTAACTGTTACCTGCCCACAATATTTCATTCGGTTTCACCATTACCCCTACCCCATTCAACCTCAAGGAGAAGCTATAATAGGGTCCATCACCGGCTCAGCATGATAGTCCTGTGACTAGTCAGCCATCAAAGAAGCTGCCCATGGTTTTATTCTCACAGTTCTATTAATCCGAAGGTGATTGTTGTCCATATGGGGTAAATGACAAAAATATAACGACTCAAATGGTTATGAGAGAAAGATTGACAAAATACAATTGGTTTACCAAGAAGGAAGAAAATATAGAACATACAAACAACACCTTTCTGGTTCACCAGAAAGGCCTTTGTCTGGAATTCATACGGAAACAGAAATAGAGAAAGACCTAAGCTTATGGAGAAAAGTAGAGACAGGGATAATATATGGAGGACTTGTGGCTGCATAAGATAGATAAGGATAGGACGGTATGGAGAGAGTTGGCTGAGAGGCTATTCCCCAATGGGGAAATAAAGGCGAAAGAAATAGTCCAATTACACGAGTCTGAAACATGGACGGCAGTGGATACTTTAAGCAAACCTCTCCGTATCATCGTAAGTGTGTTGTCTGACAATGATAAAAGCCTGCTGGACATAAAAACTGGGAAATAAATCTGTCCTGGAATATAAATAAATAAATAAATAAACTTCTAAAAGCAATCACACGGTAAAGACTCTAGGTTTGGTTACACCCTACAGCTACAAATAATTACCAAAGAGAGTGTTGTTGGGCACAATACTGGGGGAGGGGTAGACCAAAGGCAGTATTGATGAAACAGGCTTGCACAGATCTATCGATGCTGACTTACATGGGAACGAACGAACTTTATTTTTCAAAGAGTTAAGAACTGAACACGCAGGCCTGCCTGACATTCTGCCATGCTCTCCTACATTTAAGTCTTACATCACTTATGAAGCTGATGTTTAGACAACAGAAATAATATGCATTATAAACGAATGGAAAATGTGCAATAATCAATAATACGTGACTCACTAAAACTAATGTTTGACAAGGCGATTATAATTAGTTACGGTAGTTACAAGACAACTATGGAATAAAATAAGCAGAAAGCATTACTACCAGACAAAGAGTTGAAATCAGAGGTCAGACGAACCAGTCATCAGCAGTAGTAGTGGTCAAAGCAGTAGTAGTGGTCATAGCAGTTGTAGCAGCAGGAGAAGCAGCAGTGTTGCAGTAGTAATTGCAGCAAGAGCAACAATAGTGTAGTAGTAGTGATAATAGCAGTAGTAGTAGTAGTAGTAGTAGTAGTAGTAGTAGTAGTAGTAGTAGTAGTAGTAGTAGTAGTAGTAGCAGCAGCAGCAGCAGTAGTAGTAGTAGTAGTAGTAGTAGTAGCATAAGCAGCTTTAGTAGTAGAAGCAGCAGCAGTAGTGTAGTATTAGCAATACCAGTAGTATAGTAACAGCAGTAGTAGTCGAAGTAGTTGTGGTGGTGGTGGTGGTGGTGGTGGTGGTGGTGGTGGTGGTGGTGGCGGCAGTAGTAGCAGCAGAAACAGCAGCAGAAACAGTAGCAGCAACAGACAAGTAGATATATAAAACATGGTTTAATTGTATTCAAGAAGACAATCGCCAAAATTCAACAATCCCGCACAGATAACAGCACCATCGATCAAAAGATAAATATTGCCATGAAATACAGCGCATCGGCATTTGTCTTGACAGAAAAACAAACAGCCGTGTGGACACGCACCGAGAGACCCACATTAGCCAGGCGTCAACCAGTTCGAACCGCTGACACGCCCTTCAGCAAGCAAGCAAACAAGTTACTTGCAGCAGCTAAGCACGGTTTTAGTTATTGATTGTTGCTTACAGAAGGGAGAACGTCGGCTTGATCCGATACTCTGGTGATAGTAGCGATGCATGTTAGTTTGTCGTTAGATTATCAGTCAATCAGGTGCTGTCTCCACAATGAAGGTTGGCTGCAATGGATCTCCAACACTGTCTTTCGCCCTGGCTGTACATTATGTCAGATTAATGTTCGCCCATCTCTTGATGTTATCTTCCCACTTGTATCGTTGTCTACCTCTTGCCCTTAACCATGCCCTCCAGTATGGTTTGAACAAGAGTGCTATGTCTTTTAACATGGCCGAAATATTTCACTTGCCTCTATTTTATTTCTTTCATCGGCTCTCTTCATTCCTAGTTTTTATTTTTCTAGAACCTCTGTATTTGCTTTTTGAAATACGAGAAATTCTTATGTATACCCACATACCCAGGGCTTCTATTCGACTTTCTAGTTGCTTATTCAATGTCCAGGCTTCCGCGCCATACAGTAGCGTTGAATATATATATATATATATATATATATATATATATATATATATATATATATATATATATATATATATATATATATATATATATATATATATAACATTTGACAATTCTCATTCTTAATGCGTTGTTAATCTATCTAGATGTTAATACTGATTTCATGCTGCTGAAAGCGTTTTTGGCCATTCCTATTCGTTTTTTTTTGTAAATTTCTATTTCACTTCCCTCATTTAAAATTATACTTACTGCATATTGGACCGTTCAGCCCACACTTGCTCGGATCCCCTCCTCGGTATCTCCCCCAGCTGTAGCCACGACCCAGTTCTGTGTTGGTTCACTATTCTTCTTTGACTCCGCTGTCTGGCTGCACCCTTGTTCACTGAATGTTCTTGCAGTCTGGTCAATGTTGCATATTTAAAGTGGTCTCAATTCATTTCACCGCCCGGCCTCTATGACGGCATCCAATCAATCAGCCCGGTCCATTACACGTCCGCTGTTTACAGTTGTCCTTCCCGCAAAGCTTAATAGTTTGCCCATTTCCTCGTCTATGAGATGACGAAGCATGACCGGTCATGCTTGGTTGGCATGGCACATAATGGTGGTGATTAGATAGGGAGAGATGTTGAAAGGATATCCCAGGAAAGACCAGATAATCCGACACAATAGAATGCTATGGACGCTCGTTTATGCAGATCGTCAACTACAAACTAGTTGGTCATGCGTCGAAGCATTCTTGTTTCTACCACGAGGCGCATTTCAAGTTGACAAGTTCGAATCCCGGTCGGTAACTAAAGCTTTCAATCTTTAGGTTGTCTAGTGTGTCCTCTAGTCTTTCTTCTACGTATATGAGCGGTAAACAATGCATCATCATCATCAAGTGCCATAGCAGCTGGCGTAAGCATTCATGTCTCTTACCAGATCTCGGTCTTTGGTGTTCTGGATCAACTCTGCTGCTGATATTCCTCCATGCCACCGTCTCAGTCCATCCAGCATCACTTCTCTTGGTCGGTCTCTGCCTCTCTTCCCTTCGATCTTTCCAGTTGTCACGATGTTCTCCAACGTCTCTCTTCTCTTCACATGACCATGAAAACTGTTTTTCTCTTTCTTATTGATGTATATAATGTTCTGGTTTCGCTAGCCTCTTTCAGACAATCATTTTTAGTTACTCTGGCAGTACACGGAATTCACAACATTCGTCTCAGAGACCGCATCTTTTGCTTTCAAGTTCTTCATAATTTGTACATTTAGATTCCAAGATTCAGTGTCATACAGCAAAACAGGTTCTATACAGCACTTCAGCACTCTCTTTCTTACAATCAATGATAGTGACGTATTGCATAAGATACTCTTCGTTTTCTGAAATGCAGCTTTTGCTTGTCCCTTTTCTGTTCTTAATCTTTGTTGTGCACCTTCTGGCTGATGTTTTAAATGCCCATAGGTATTTAAAATTATCCACTTGGTTAAAAATATTCCCTTCCATTTCCATTTCACATCTTGGTGTCACCGTTTTCTTTGATATCACCATAGTAACTGTTTTCTTGATATTCATGGAGAGTCCTTTCTCTGAACTCTCTGTGACTACAGTGTCCAACAATTGTTGAAGGTCTATTCAGGGCCGGATTAAGCCATCTTGGTGCCCTAGGCACAAACCCACATGGGTGCCCCCTACTGCCCCGGGCCCCCGATCCTCCACTGACTGCTGGTATGTTCAATATTATGCAAAAAACTAACAAAGAAAAACAGTTGTGAAATGTAAACACATATGTTTGTACTACTATCACTCATATAAAACTTACAATAAGGTATTTCTGTATTAAAATTAATAGTTAATTAATTTTGTAATAATAGTAGACAAAAATACTGTAACTTTTTTGATAGATAAGAAAGTCAGAGAGAGCACACATTTACATTTTAGAGTTCTTTTTTCTAGATTTACGTCTGGCAAAGTTTTTGAGTACATCATCAAAGTTAATTTTGCGCAACAAGTCTGCCTCAATCATCAGCAAAGATAAGGAATCAAGCCTTTCTTGTTTCATTGTCGATCTACTTGGATTTTTTGTACGTTTCAACTGAGAGAAAGAGCGCACAGTTGAACAGTTCGTAACCATTAATGTTAAAAATATGCGCAAGGCGATTTCTACATTTGGAAAATCACACTCGATGTTGTCTCTAACTATTACTTTGTAGAGTTCTGCATGACTGAACGTGTTGTTGTCAGATTTTGATGCACGAAATTTGTGGCGAATATATGAGTGGAACTGTTGTAGTTCAGTATATAAATTATTGTTCAGATCTTCAGGATAAGCATTTATTAGTCCTTCACAACACTGAGATGTTTGTGGTACATCGACCAAACAAGAAAATCGAACTGCTAGATCATTATATACCTGTCCTCGTCTACTCATCTCTGTCTCAAGTTTGTCAACAATGGTGTAGAAAGCGGATATACGGAATTTGTCTCTGGCATTCTGAGATACCTCAGGGGCATCACCATCAATGACCACTGTCTTTCGTTTACGACTACGGGTCAAAGTTGACTTATAATCCACACCTGGTGTTATTTCTTTTGCAGCTTCTTCAAATCTTTCAAATTCATTCCTAGATTCGTGCAAGTGATCTGCTAGTGAAGAATACAAATCAGCACACGTTTTCAAGTTCACGTGTTCATTTTGTAGAGCTTGACTGACCCTGTGAAAATGTTGTAACACTTCTTCCCAAAAGACAAGCATGAAAGCAAATTCTAATTCTTGCATCTTCTTTGCAATGTTTTCTGCTTCTCTTCTGGTGTCCCCCTTCTGTGACTGGTCTTCTTGTAAACATTCTAACGCTTCTATAATCTGAGGATGAGACATTATAATGGCTTCAGTTGCAACAGCATGTGCTTCCCATCTAGTATCGGAAAGGGACTTTACCAGCTTTTCATTCACAAAGCATCCTTTCAGAATCTTCCATCTTTTGGTTGAAGCTGAGAAAAAAGTATAGATCAGTTGCACTGTATGGAAGAAGTTTACTGCCTCTAAACAAGAGTCAACGGCACTTCTGTTGTGGGACCAAGGTTAAATAATGTGCGATTCAATATTACATTTGCGATTTGCTTATGCCATGCAATTACGCTACCGGGACAATATACACATTTTTCTTGAGGACTTGTGGTGCCCCCCCAAATGCTTGGTGCCCTAGGCAAGCGCCTTGTTTGCCTAATGGTTAATCCATCCCTGGGTCTATTGCATTATCCGCCATCAATTCTGTGTCATCTGCATAGCGTATATTATTTGTATTATAACCTCCGATTAGTATTCCTGGCATTTCTTTGATATTTCTCATTATTACTTCTCTTTAGAGGAAGAAGAGACCTGGTGACAATCCATGTCGTACTCCTAGCTTTATTTGTTCATAATTGCCCTCTTTATTTCCCATTTTAATTGCTGCTAATTGGTTCCAGTAATATTTTTTTTTAATTCTGAGATCTTTCCCATCAATGTTGACATCTTCAAACATTTTAATTAGTTCATGTTTTATTTGATCAAATACCTGGGTATCATATATGAAGCACAAATATATGTCTTTCTGTGTCTCTATTGATCTGTCTATTGGTGTTCGTAATGTGTATATTGCAGTGACTGTCCACAAATAACATAATGTTCTTCACTAATTTCGATTTTTATTTTCTATCTTGTTCTTCTCATGTTTGTTTAAGAGCTTCAAATGGCAGCGACTGTCACAGAAACGGGTCAATTTTATATTATCTTTTAACTCTTAATATGCATGTTTAAGTGGTTCGGATATTGTCCCAAATATACCATGGTCCTATTTGAAGAGACTTAACACTTGAAAGAGTCTCCGTGGCGAAGTGATCAAACCGTCTGCCTCGCGCTCCGAAGGTTGTGAGTTCGATTTCGGGCTACGTCTTTCGGCTCACGAGTGCATTTTTTCTCGGAGACTCCTGTGAGTCGTCGCTGGAGCTACGAAGTTCGTGCTTTGTGCGACGCTTCGACAAGCCGCCCTGTGAAAGAGACCCAGCCGCATGGGATAAAACCTGGTGTAATGAAGTCGAACCTCTCAACTTTTAAGACTTGTTTTTAAAAGTCGAGATTTCTTCCTCTTGTTCTGCCTGCCATCTCTGGCTTTTGCAGCTAAGGTTTTTTACGCATGACGTAGTTAGTTTCACGCCAACTCTCCTCGGTCACCTATTACGACATGCATCAGATGGACAGATTTAGAACATTCTAGAATTCGGTAAAGAAGCAGGAAAGACGATCGACGGTAGACATAAATAATACGAGATATATGTGGAGCAGCATGATCGCCTGCGACGCTCGGCATCGCATCGCTCACGACGATGCCTATCCATAATCACGAAAACCACTGTCAAATCCAAACATCCTATTACTCTTTTGTTACCGTCCAGACTGTTTGACGGCTCCTCTCATCTCGTCTGTACTATTTGCCTTTGTCTGTGTGGTGCGTCATTCTCTTTTGATCTTCGATGTCAGTAAAATCTATATCTTCCCACATTAGGTCATCCGGGGGCAGACGAGTGAGTGACAGATGAAAGAGTAAGCGAGACAGAGAGAGGAAGAGGGATAGAGAGAGGAGGGGATAGATACAGACAGACAGACAGACAGACAGACAGACAGACAGACGGACGGACAGACAGACAGACAGCATGTGAGGAAGGATGTATGTATGTATGTGCGTGAGAGAGAGAGAGAGAGAGAGAGAGAGAGAGAGAGAGAGAGAGAGAGAGAGAGAGAGAGAGAGAGAGAGAGAGAGAGAGAGAGAGAGAATGTTGATAAGAGAAGAAGCAGTGTCAAAATATGTGGCAGAAACTGAGATTCTTAAAGCATAAGAAAGACAGCGAGTGTGAAAGACATGGCAGATCACAAAAATAGTAAGATGCACACGCAAGCGAGAAATGCTTTGGTGAAGTGCATTAAATAAACAGCAATAAGTATGTAGCAATTAAAAACAAAACAAGTATGTTAAACAAAGGACTCCCCCGTCCCCCCACCGCCTTGAGCCATATTGGACATATGGTGGTCGCTCCATATTTTCATATCCCGATGCGTACACTATGGGGTGATGTGATCAGAATCACGCCGACCGTCTTTACATGCCAGGCCGTGCCCTGGTACCCATCTCAGGCTGGGGAGCCGCGGTAAGAATGTGGCTAGATGCTGGCCTGCCGGGTCGGAGGTCATGGGTTCGAATTCGCATCGAGGCATATGTTTTAAATACATCTGGGTTCCCAAGTCGACCCAGCCTAGAACAGGTACCAGGAAATGACTTGGGAAATGAAGGCAGTCGGCGCGCTATTAATCACTTCATTGAAGTTTCGACTGGTCTGTGCAACTGGCTCTAACACAATATGCCCGAAGCACCTTACGGCATATAACAGATGCACTTTACTTATCTTAGGAGGTAAACACGACAGAAGGACAAGAGTGCTGGCTCTTAAACTTCCGGTGTCCTGATACCGAGGTAGAGGGTCAGCCCCTGCACAGGTCAGTTGGTCTGAAATTACTTCTCGTTCCTGACTTGGAGACGTATAGTTCAAATACCTCAGAAGTCGGAATGGGTTTGCCTGACGGCGAAGGAGGCTGATCATAGGGAAAGCTGATCCATACGCAAAAACCAGTCCAATGTACTAGAGGTGGTAGCACTTGTATGACGCACAAGAAAAACAAAAACCGTATCTTAGGCTGGGCAGACCTGGGAATCCAAGTAAGTTGATAAGAAAACCGATCCCATAGGGGTTCGAACATATGACCGACAAGCGAGCGTGCTAGCCCCTCATTCATTCATTCATTCATTCATTCATTCATTCATTCAGTCGCAAGTCCTTTGCAGAACATCTCTTCCATAACAATCGTCCGGAAAACTTATCGGTCATAAGCAAGATGTCTCCCGTCCGATACACTTATCTGGAGATCATCCGCCACAGCCTGCACGCATCTTCTCTTTTGCCTTTCTCTTCCTCTCTCCTCGGGCATATACCCCTCCATGATTGTTCTCTCCAAACTTTCATGACGTTTCAAGTGACCAAAATATTTACATTCAACAGATAGTTCACTTGGGACGTGCTTCCGTAAGTTGCCAAAATCACATACACCTCCTGGGAAGGGTGATCTCTACATGAAGAATGGAGTTCTTCACAGAAAGGCAGGAAAGTTGGGACAAGAGTATTCTCAACTGGTTGTTCCAACTACTTACAGAACACAAATACTGGAGATGGGACATAGTATGCCGTTTAGCGGACATATGGGAATCAACGCAACCATGCAACGAATCTCAACTCACTACTACTGGCCTGGAATAAACGCGGACATTCAACGATATGTCAAATCATGCCCAGAATGTCAGAGAGTAGCCCCAAAGCACTGGACACCACCAGCGACATTAGGGGAAATGCCCATCACTGGCACACCATTCGAGAAAGTGGCTGTGGACATAGTCGGACCTCTCACCCTGACAAAGAAGAGGAATCGATTCATACTAACACTAGTAGACACATGCTCGATGTGGGCGGAAGCTGTGCCGATGCCTTCGAGTGATTCCAAGCATGTAGCAGAAGCTCTACTTGGAATATTTACAAGATTAGGATTTCCAATCCGGATCCTGACTGACAACGGATCTCAGTTCAAAGGAAAGTTGATGGAGGAAGTGTTTAGAATGTTCCAATCTAGGCAGATATGTACTTCTCCATACCACCCTGCTTCAAACGGAGCTGTGGAAAGATTTAATGGGACACTAATAACCATCTTGAAGAAACTAGCTCAAGAAAAACCAGAGGCGTGGGATACATACATTCCGGCAGCACTTTTTGCGTACCGCGAGGTACCACACAAATCTACGGGAATTGCACCAGCAACACTGTTGTTTGGTCGTCCAATTAAGGGACCATTAGAAGCTTTACTTCGTACCTGGACTGATGATTCTGTTGATGAAACTGTTGTGACTGCATCCGCATATGTGGAAGAGTTAAAACAACGACTTCAACTTGGCTGGAAATTAGCCGCAAGCAACCTACGACAAGCACGACGTAGAATGGCCCTAAATTTCAACCAGAAAGCGAAAGATAGAGAGTTACTGGTGGGAGAAAAAGTACTATTACTTCTTCCCACAAGTCAAAACAAGTTGCAAATCGGTTGGAAAGGACCTTATGTAGTAAAGGAGAAAATTTCCAGAACAAACTACAAGATCGCTATAAAGGGGAAAGAGAAAATCTTTCATCTCAACCTGTTACGGAAGTACAACGAGAGACCCCCCACCGAGACAGCACATTTGATAGCAATGGCCGTAGCAACAGAAGTTGAGCATGTAAACTCAATGGGAGTGGAGTATCCACTGCAATTCAACGAGACTTATCGAGATGTGGACATTAGTTCAACATTAACGACGGATCAGCAGCAGCAGATTCGAGAGTGCTTAGAGAATTATGCAGAGATACTAACAGACAAGCCAGGATTAACAAATCTTGAAGAATTCGACATGAAGTTGAAGGATACAACACCTGCGCGAGTCAAAACCTACCCTGTTCCATACGCCAAAGCCAAATCTCTCAAAGATGAAATTCAACAATTGCTTTCAGCTGGGATAATATCACCTTCTGAATCACCTTACAATGCAAGTGTAGTTTTATTGAGGAAACCCAATGGTGAACATAGATTATGCATTGATTATCGGCAGCTGAATGCGGTGACAGAGTTCCAACCGGAACCACTGCCAGATCAGAATCAACTTTTCACCAGCCTCAACAGAGCAAAATACTTCACAAAGATAGATCTCAGCAAAGGATATTATCAAATCCCAGTGAAAAAGGAAGTTAGACCGTGGTTAGCCTTCAGCACTCCTGATGGACACTATGAATTTAACGTTCTTCCTTTCGGATTAAGCAATGCACCTAGTGTCTTCACTCGCATGATGAGGAAACTTTTAGGACCATTGGAAAATCCACGTCTTAGCAACTTCATGGATGACATCCTGATTGCTACAGAAACATTCGAGGAACATCTTGAGACATTGAAGATACTGTTCAACCGCCTGAAAGAAGTGGGGTTGACTGCAAGACCAAAGAAGTGCCAGATTGGGTTCAGGCAATTAGACTTTTTGGGACACACAATATCTCAAGGAAAAATGCAACCTCATGATGGTAATGTGGAGAAACTAAGAAATGCACCGCGACCCAGAACCAAAAAGGATGTTCGATCTTTTGTATCTCTCTGTGGATTTTACCAAAGATACATCCCAAACTTCAATTCCCTCGCATCTCCGTTGACAAATCTCACTCGGAAAGGGGAACCAGAAAAGGTTGTTTGGTCTGCTGACTGCGAGAAAGCGTACGCGGAGTTAAAGAAAGCTTTAACAGCAAAACCAGTTCTTCATCTACCAGATCTAACACGTCCATGGATACTTAGGACGGATGCAAGCAACATAGGAATTGGTGCCACCTTATTACAAGGAATGGATGAGGATAAATCAATGCTCTTTCCAGTTGCCTATGCCAGTAGAAAATTGAATTCAGCCGAACGCAATTATTCTACCATTGAAAAGGAATGTTTAGCTTTAGTCTGGGCAGTAGAGAAGTTTCAGGCGTACCTGTATGGGAAACACTTCACAATACAGTGCGATCATCAACCTCTCACGTTCCTGGCAGCATCCAGAAACTTAAACGCTCGATTAATGAGATGGTCGTTACTTCTACAACCGTATTCATTCCAAGTTGAATATGTTCCAGGAAAGATGAATGTAGGAGCAGACTTTCTCAGCAGACATCCTATTGAAGATTCTGTACAAGAATCAAAGGACAAGAAAGGATTAGAGGAAATATAAGCTTGTTACGCTTGCTCAAAGCTACTGTTCTTCAGGCGAACAACAGTCTGAGAGGGGAGCCATGTGATATATTAGATTTTCACAAACGTAACATCACGATTAAATATTTCCAGGACGACAAAAATCGGCGTTCACCGCAACGGATTTATTTGTTCCATAATGGTACGATCCAAGATTTAATATACCCGTTGGGAATGAAAAACATTAACTCGGAAAGGACCGTATAAATAGCAGCGCGCAGAGCGACATGGCCTGTTTGTACATCAGCCAGCATGAGACATAAGAACTGAAGCAGCGGAAGGAGTGAGAGAGTTTCAAAATTCATTAGAAAAGAACATCCTCAGCCTACGAAATCGCTGTGAGAAATTGCATCTCATTCAGATCATGAAACGTGTCGACATGTTGAGGTCATTCTGATAAATAAGGTAAACACCACATTTAATTCAGTTAAATTGTAGTTAGTTGTGAGCCTATTTTCCCAGAAGAGAGTTGGTAAGTAGACTCGGTTGAACACGTGTGGTGAACGAAGAAGTTAATTTAATTGTTATAGTTTATAGATAAACTATTAATTAAGAATACCCATATTGAATGTTATTTTCTCCCATTAGTAAACACCTGACTTAATGTATAAAAATCATTAATCCAAGTTGTACATTTAATTCTTAAGCAACTCAATCTACAATGATTTGGAATGGTGAGTTCTTAAAGAATAGTACAAACTAAATAATATTATACTCAGTTATAGTCACAAGATAAACTGTACAAGAGGAGAAGAATACAGTGTTTATTTTCTCCCAGCTAAGCAACTTAGTTAATGTATAAAACATTAGACACATGTTATACATTTTATTTCTTAAGCATGAAACTGAATCTACAATGAATTAGAGTGACTTAAGGAACTTCAGAATTCTTAGTACAGTGGTAAGGACATAAAGTATATGGCCCACTGGTAAGATTAAAAACTAGTTTACATGTGCCAGCACTAATAGAGAATTTAGTGGAATGTGTATAGTCAAGTAGATGGAGCACATTAGTCAGTAAATTTATTTTTTTACATGAGCACATGGACAACCAAATAGTTTCTTTTAATTCATGAGCACATGAGAACCAGAAAAAAAAATAACAAGAAAGAGGATGAAGAGGGAGGTAAGAAGAAGGGGAATCAAGAAGAGGAGGAGGAAGAAAGAACAACGCAGTTGCCTTTCCCTGACAATATTTTAACTATCGTGCAAAGCCTTCATTATGGGCGCAGCAATTGTAGCAGCCATCACTTACCGGACACCATCAATCTAGTACCGGCAGTGGCTTGCCGCTTCCAACATTACCTGATAGTGACACCCTCCACCCACTCCTCGCGTTATAAAGCAACATATCTGACGTCACTCTGCAGCAATTGCAACGCCATCTTCACAACGACAACAACAGGAAGTTACAATCGATGAGGGTCGATACCGCCACAGCAGCAGCGATGTCAGCTGGTTGTAATTTGCCCATGACCAAGTGACATTAAGAAGAGACAGTTTATTGGTTCGTTTAATGACCGTTTTACAAGTTCGATAGTGTAGGCGCCAACACAGGTTGTAGTCATTTTGGGCGACTCTACTGAGGGTATAGTCATTATGTACGACTACTGTATACAACAGAGGGTATAGTCATTATGTACGACTACTGTATACAACAGAGGGTATAGTCATTATGTACGACTACTGTATACAACAGAGGGTATAGTCATTATGTACGACTACTGTATACAACAGAGGGTATAGTCATTATGTACGACTACCGTATACAACAGAGGGTATAGTCATTATGTACGACTACTGTATACAACAGAGGGTATAGTCATTATGTACGACTCTACTGATGCACTCTACTGTATGCAACAGAGGTTATAGTCATTATGCACGACTACTGTATACAACAGAGGGTATAGTCATTATGTACGACTACTGTATACAATAGAGGGTATAGTCATTATGTACGACTACTGTATACAACAGAGGGTATAGTCATTATGTACGACTTCTGTATACAACAGAGGGTATAGTCATTATGTACGACTACTGTATACAACAGAGGGTATAGTCATTATGTACGACTACTGTATACAACAGAGGGTATAGTCATTATGTACGACTACTGTATACAACAGAGGGTATAGTCATTATGTACGACTACTGTATACAACAGAGGGTATAGTCATTATGTACGACTACTGTATACAACAGAGGGTATAGTCATTATGTACGACTACTGTATACAACAGAGGGTATAGTCATTATGTACGACTACTGTATACAACAGAGGGTATAGTCATTATGTACGACTACTGTATACACAGAGGGTATAGTCATTATGTACGACTACTGTATACAACAGAGGGTATAGTCATTATGTACGACTCTACTGATGCATTATACTATATGCAACAGAGGTTATAGTCATTATGCACGACTACTGTATACAACAGAGGTTATAGTCATTATGTACGACTACTGTATACAACAGAGGGTATAGTCATTATGTACGACTACCGTATACAACAGAGGGTATAGTCATTATGCAAGACTACCGTATACAACAGAGGGTATAGTCATTATGTACGACTACTGTATACAACAGAGGGTATAGTCATTATGTACGACTACTGTATACAACAGAGGGTATAGTCATTATGTACGACTACTGTATACAACAGAGGGTATAGTCATTATGTACAATTACTGTATACAACAGAGGGTATAGTCATTATGTACGACTACTGTATACAACAGAGGGTATAGTCATTATGCACGACTACTCAATACAACAGAGGTTATAGTCATTATGTACGACTCTACTGATGCACTCTACTGTATGCAACAGAGATTACAGTCATTATGTGCGAATCTACTGATGCACGACTCTACTGTATACAACAGAGGGTATAGTCATTATGTACGACTACTCAATACAACAGAGGTTATAGTCATTATGTACGACTCTGCTTATGCACTCTACTGTATGCAACAGAGGTTATAGTGATTATGTGCGACTCTACTGATGCACGACTTTACTTATACAACAGAGGTTATAGTCATTATGGGCGACTACTGTATACAACAGAAGTTATAGTCATTATGTACGACTCTACTGTACACAACAGAGGTTATAGTCATTATGGGCGACTCTACTGTATACAACAGAGGTTATAGTCATTATGCACGACTACTGTATACAACAGAGGGTATAGTCATTATGTACGACTCTACTGTATACAACATAAGTTATAGTCATTATGTACGACTCTGCTGTATACAACAGGCTTAGGGGATAGTGAGACGCGCCGCTTAATAATTCGCAACACAGCTGTGGGTTCGAAATCAGCTGCAAACGATTTGGACGCAGACCCCTTTGCGATTTCGATAGTATAGGGCCTCGGCCGTTGGGACTAAATGACAAAATATAAGATGTCGGCCATTCAGAAATCAATGACTAACTAAACTACTGAACTAAAATTTAAAAAAGCGTAATAAACGCAGCCAGTAAATTATCGGGTTAATTGCAACGTCCTGTAAAGGGCCATCCATCATGTGCCATGCCGGTAAGCGTGGGCGGTCATGTTCTGCCATCTCACTCGATCACCAGAGTCGTGGATCAGTTCTGTGTTCCTATCTCGACCATGCCACGTGGCCAAGCCATCCAGGTATTTGCTTCTAGGTCTTCCCCTTGGTCTCTTCCCTTCGATCTTGCCAGTTGTCACCAAGTTCTCCAATTCATTTCTTCTCATAACATGCCCAACAAATTTTGACTGTCTACATCTGTAAAAGGCATGCAGCTTCTATCGCGCGCACATGCAAGGTTTATGAGACTCCATTGAAATAGACGCTATTTGGAATAACAACGTTAACCCAATTTGGCTGGGAATTGAGAGGAACGATTTGTCCAAGATTGGTGGTTATGGAGACAATAATCACCGGCACCGATAAATGACAATCACTTGGTATGACATCACCGGAACCTTAACATTAAATCAAAATGGACGTTTGGGCGAGATGTATTTTCTCATTTCTGTCATGTTTAATATTTCATATCTCGTATCAGAACCTGAAGATGGGAACAGGAGAATTCTGGAAACATCCGTATATTTACTTTTGTTCATTGTGGCTATGCTAAGTAAACTAAAACAAAGAATAAGTCCTTTCACGCGTTTTGGAATATACTGAACATATGGTGCTGGCCCCATAATTTTATAAACCAACCAGAACGCGATGGGTGATGTGATCAATATCACCATCACACCGGTAGCTTTTATTTTTCAGGAAATTTACTGTGCTCAGTCGATGTGGAAGCCCAGGACAATTTAGATCCCCAAAAATCCGTCTTGACAGGTTCGAATACATGATCCGAACAATTAAGTGAATACATAAATGCGCAAAGAACTGAAGCTATGACTGTCACAGACGCCCAGGTTGCTTGTAAAGTCTCACTACACTGTAAAATGAAGTGCATGACGTCATCAAAAAATGTGCTCCACAGTCCACCGAAAAGCAATATGCAGCGAATGGGTGTCTGCTGGAGTAATTCTTGGCACTCCAAACAGAATAGTGTTAACGGAAGAAAGAATTTTTTTGGTTGAACAAGTAATTCAAAATGGCGGTCGATACACACGGAAATAGCAACAGACACGTTGCAGAATCAGTCATGTCTTGAAGCCCATGGTGGACATTTCCAAAACTTGTTATAATGAATGCTTCATTGGTACTTTCCAGCTTCCCAAAAACAGCGTTAGACCATAGCAGTGACTACTGTTAACTAATGTAATGAAGTTTTAGCACATTTTTTGATAACGTCAAGTATTTCATTTTTCAAATGTGACCTACATACAAAGTATAATGAGACTTTACAAACAACTACGAAAACAAAATGTTACCACCCCGAGGAAAGAACTGCTACAACAAAAACAACGGATCTTGAGAAGGCACGCATAGAACCCCAGACGGCAGACACGTGCAATAACGGTTACAATTGACAAGACTAATTGCTATAAATGTCTGGCGGGAACCACTATTATTGTAACTGTAAGGTTAAGTCTAAACGACGAAAGTCACGGAATAGCACTTGTTCATCTCACGACTGATCGATCACGACGGCATCGACGCAGACTCATCTATGTATACAGACTGCTAGTAAACAGACAATAATACTTCACTCACAATACATATATATCATTTACAGAGCACAAATACAATGTTATATTCATATACTGATAGCAAAGCCAGACAATGATACAGTAGAACACACAGCATAGACAATAATATGTTCACACACTGATAGCATAGACAACATTCACGCTCATAGCATAGACAATCATACAAGACAATCATACAGTTACACACTGACAGCATACAGGGAATGATACATTTACATACCGCCAGAATAGATAAATGATATATTTACACATTGACAGCATAGACAGACGATACAATTGCAAACTGACAGCATAGAGAGACGATACATTTACACACTGACAGCATTAAGAGGCGATAGTTACACACTGACAGCATAGAGAGTTGATACATGTACACACTGACAGCATATAGCGACAAAGATACATTCACACGCTGATAGCATAGACAGTGATACATTCACACACTGATAGAATAGGCAGTGATACATCTACACACTGATAGCATTGACAATTAAACGTTCGCAAAACAAAGGCAGACAATGACATAATGTAGCACAGTGGTTCTCAACCTTTCTTGGCCCATGGATCCCTTCACCATATGTTCAGAATGTCACTCCCCCCCCCCTTTTCATATTTCCTCCCTATAAGTCTCTTACCCCCCCCCCCCCCCGCCGCCCATATCATTCATTGGCACCTTGCCGTCTTGACAGACGATAGTTTGTAAGGGATGGAGTTATTGCCTCTCCATAGCACAAAGCCTGGGCTAAAATATAGAGATCATGTGTTGCCCATGCAGCATGATCCCTCTCTCGGCCTGCCTAGTTCACTCCAGAGGAAAGGTAACACCTCTACATCTGGAACAAGACAAGCTGCAGAAGCTGCCGGATCAGCAAAGCAATGCTTTGCCCCCCCCCCCCCTATACAGTATACGTAAATACGTAAAAATTGAAGCTAAATTTATTAACACATACAATAACAAGTCTAGACGTCTACATAAAACGTGATTTACGGGTCTACTTACTGTCACAAAAATAAAACACCGCGTTTAACCAGTTGATTACTATAGAGACTTTCTGATTAACCGGCCTATCTGCAAAGCCAAAACTATTTTAACTAACAGAAAAAACAAATAGGATGTCAAAATCCCCAGGACGGCCAAATGTTGCAGCTGCACGTGTTTACATGGGGTCGACAAAATGGGAACATTTGGAAGTGAGTGAGATGAATCTATACACCACTTTGACAGTTCATAAACAGGTCGGATTTAAGCGGAAGTACTCAGCTCGGGAGAAAACAGTCCCTTCTGTCATTTAGAGTTTCCGGACATCACGCGGATTGGCAGCTTGTTATTGAAAACTGTTGTTGGGATTACAGTAACTCGCTAGCTTGTTTTGGGAGTCAAGAACAAGTGATGACAACTCTGACATTGATGGAGCCAGGGAAGATAGATTCTTGACAATGGATTATATGCCCAAATAACACCTGTGTGGACATATAGAATACGTCACGTGACCAATTTTAGGCGGTTGCCAAAAACCAGATTTGGGGACAATTAGTGTCGACCAAAACCGTGGATTAGGATGGACGTGTTTGTGGGAGAGCTCTACAGTGTTAGATTAATTTAAAATTAACTAGCATGTGTCGTTATGGCAAAGTGTAGCAGCCATCCCGGAATGAGGCGGTTTTGCATAAGGTAGTCAATATAGTCTATTTAGGCCTAATTAATATAGGCAGTAGTCTTGTTAAAACTAGAGTGTGATGATTAGCACTGTTAGTTGAAAACTAGTTAGAGTAGTGAAGTGATAATTGGCTCTGCTAGGATGAATAGGATAGCGGGGTGATAATTGGAGAGATTTAAGATGGGGAAAGTGTCCAATGGGGGGATCTTTCAAAGGTTTGCCCACTAAAGTTGTGCACTCTGTTTATGAGTCTTTCCTTGTCATCGCCAGATTCGGACGTAGGTGAGGAGCTAATATGCTCTATGACAGAGTTTAGTTAGCTGTAAAATAACTGAGCAAGGCAATAAGCTTACACTCAGCCGGTAGGATCAGTGACTAGTACTATCACAAGATGTGTTTTTTCTCTCACAGGTTCCATACCAGTTACGAGGAAGTTCAACACTGGGTTTGATGAAGTGCAACTTCAATTAGACATAACACCAGTTGGACACTCAAATGTTTCTTACTAAAAAGGAATAACGTCCGAGAAGAAAGATGGTATTATGTCTACGCTGGACTCATAATCAGGAGGGTTCACCATAACATGACTCTGAAGAGCCAACCGATATAACGATTCCTGCGTGTTAAGGTTCACCTAAGATGGGTGATGATTGTTGATGCAACACAGCATAAGAACATTAGTACCTAAACAAGAACATTAAAATATAATAGTCACATGGTGTGATATATTTTAGTGAAATAGTTCAAAAGACATGATACCTGAACCTAGATAGACACTAGTTAGGTTCAAGTATATTAACAATAACAGTGATACCTAAATACTCACTACAAAGGATTTGTGCATTCTTTAAGAACGATAGGAAATTATGTGCATTGGGCAACCTGTCCATGATCAGCTGTAATTTACAAACAGTATCTATTTCGGATGATCAGGAAGATGGATTACCAGGTAGCTACAGATGACAGTCGGTGTCCGGCAGGAGAGATACAGTACCGGGAGAGGTGGACTTGTTCTGACTTAACGTGCTGTGGTGTGTCCTTGCAAGGATGAACTGACTATGCTATTATCTGAGAGTCCGATTCTACACACATTATAGAACACATCACACATTTTCTTCGCATACACGTCTCATATACATTACACTTTTCTTTTAATAAATTAATCTTTATTAATTTTTAGAAGCAAGAGTTGTTGTTGAATATGTTGCGTTGGGGAAGTATGAGAGGGGGCATAGTACGACAGTGAGAGAGTGATAGGAAAAGGTGTCCATGGGCTGATGGAGTGTGTTGGACGGAAGCTGGTGGATTCTCCAGGATATTGATAGGAAAGAAAAATTATAATGTGGGTGTTGACTCTCCTCACGACACTTTAAAGGAAGACACGACACTTACGTTATAAAACGAACTTCAGAAGAGCGAGAAGTAGAGAACCACAAAATATGGAAGGAAAAACAACATCAAGTAATCGGTTCTTGAATTAACGTGATCTTGAAATAATCTTAAACCCCCCCCCCCCCCCCCCCGAAGCCCTAAAATTCCCGGGGGGGGGAATTATCTACCGGTTAAGAACCACTGATGTAGCAAGGACCAGCTGTAGGTTTTGAAGCGTTAGACCCATCACTTTCATACAGCCTTGTGTACACGTAGGGACAGGCGACTAGCTTTGTCCTCCCGCAGCGAACGACGAGAGCTGACATCCAACCCTTGTACGAACACGCCTATGTCAGCGTAACGTCATCACCGTTACACAAACGCACCCGATATGCCAAAATAAGCTGAACCAAACATGCATGCAATGAAACAGTCAGCCATGTATGTACTCGTATTTGCGTGTATTTCCCCGGGGGCAGAGGATTATACCTGTTTCTTTCAGGTTATATATTTTTCTAACTCCGTTATTCCCCACTCCATTGCTACACTAACCCACTCTGTCGCAGCGGTTACTTAAAACCCATGTGTCTCATTTTGTGTGTGTGTGTGTGTGTGTGTGTGTGTGTGTGTGTGTTTGTTTTAAATTCTTTCAGCCCCAAACTATTTGTTAAAATAACCTAGGACAGGACGAGTTAAGTAACAACTTATAAGAAAGAGAAGAATAAAACACATTTAAAGACGTGGGTAATAATAATTGAAAGGGTAAGAGCGCTCGTTCCTAAACATCCGGTGTGCTGATGCCGAGGTAGCGGTTTCAATCCCTACACCGGTCAGTTGAGACTAAAATGTTGACTTGTCCTTGACTTGGTGACGTAAATTACAAGTGCATCTTAAGTCGGAGTGGGTTCGCCTGATGGCGATGGACACTTAATATGGAAAGGTAATCCACACGCAAATATCAGTCCAGTGCACTTGTAGTTGCACGTGTATGAACAATGCTTCAGTTCAAAGAGAGCGAAAAGAATAATCAGTCTTCGTATTCTTCATCGACAATTTCTTCTTCCTCCCCTTTCCTTCTTTTTCCACATTCAGGATTCAACTTGAATATATTTAACGAAAGTTTTAGCTAACTGACATCTCCATAGATCTTGTCCTTAAATGGCGTATATTCTTTACAACCAAATTGTCCTGAAATACAGACACCTCTTTGGACAATGTTCATATTCAATAGATGCTAACTTGCTGTTGCCAGCTCCAGTAACTGTCCCAGGAGTATTCTGCGAGGGACTGTACAATTGATCAAACGCAGCCGTTCTTGGGGCATTCTCCAAGCGCTGACCCTGGAATTTATGGACGAAACGATCAGGAGATCCTTCAGATAACTTTATTTCAGCAAATGGTGGAACAGTAAAGGGTCCGAGATAGCGCTGACGGCTAACACGACTGTCAGCCGGCCCATACGGGGCTTTGCATGCCTGGCTGTGGCCATGTACTCCATTTGGAGCCTTAAAGGAAAAGACGAACAGGAGAAGGAGGGGCGGTGGGGGAAGAAAGACGAATGTGAGAATGATGCTTTTTCTTGGCCCACGACGCGATATTCTAAGAAATATTCTCAAATATTTAAGTTCAAAAGTCACGATTGTTTTTCTTTTCGTGATTACAATCTTTTCAAAACCAAGCGGAGAATACAATGTTGCTCCAGAATCCCGCGGTAATGTATCAGACACCCAGCCGATTCAGATAGCGGTGAACAACTAAACTAGGAGGCCGTTTGCACCTTGGGCATGTAAATAATACATCCGCAATTTTGTTTTTATTGTTTGGGCGTTCGCTCGCTTCGAACTCAAACTTAGTCCATGCACATGCTACTGCTGTGTCATTGGATTAGCTTTCTCCATTACCAGTGTCCCTCGCCATGAGGCGAAATGACTCCGACTTCAGAGGTACTTGTAATGTAATTCCTCGAGTTAAGGGCGGGAAGTTAAAATTTGAGCCCAACTGATCGGTGTAGTTGTCGACCATGCTAACCGCCATCCACACATACAGAACATGACCCGGCAACATTTCAGAATTACGAAACCTACACACAAAAAATCACGTATAGCATGTGTGATTCTGATGTACACATACTGTGAGCCTCGTAATGCTGCAGAGTTCGTGCACCGTGCCGAGATTTTCCTTGTGTGATTTGTAGGAGGCGACTGCTTCACGAATGGGTTTTTTTTTTTTTTAGAATACAGTTGGTCATTTAGACGTGAAAGCAAAGAAATTGTAGGAAACTACTGCCCTCATCTGCACCGCTGGGTTATGGAGTAACACACGGGCAGACTTCAGCCGTCGTTACCATGGCGTCCCGCAGACCACGGCGAGTTTATCAGTAACTAGGGCCTAAAATAGAACACAGCAAATAATGCTTGCACTTTGTTATCTTGAAGTGTTTCATCTCTTTCTCCCTCTCCCCCTATCGACACCCCCATCTCTCATTCCCCCTCTCACCATTCCCTGCTTCACCTCACCGTGCGCCGTCACCCTCTCTCTTATCTTTCCCTAAACTTTCTCAATCTTCCCAGCTTTCTGACCTTTCTTAATCTCTCTCTCTTCCCCCCCCCCTCTCTCTCTCTCTCTCTCTCTCTCTCTCTCTCTCTCTCTCTCTCTCTCCGTCTCTCTCCGTCTGTCTGACCTTTCTTAATCTCTCTCTCCCTCCCCCCTCTCTTTCTCTCCGTTTTTCTTTACCTCTGATCCTGAATGTCACTATGGGAACAGCATGTTCGGAAATTAATTTTAAAAACAAACAAACATACATACACATAAACAAGAGTCCAGAATAAATAAAGAAACGCAGAAGTAAAAAAAAAAAAAAAAAGTATGACAAAGTATGACAAAGACATTCATAAACTTTTATGAAAAAAACAAGGGGGGTGGTGGGGAGGGTCCATTAACTGAAATGTTAACAACAGAGATCAGACATCTGAATTATTCCCGGGGGTGCTGTGCATTTAACGTTTGAAATGACTTCAATTGGTGTACTGAAAGGCAACTGGTGTAGGGGAAGGCAACTGGTGTTAGGGAAGGCAACTGGTGTTAGGGAAGGCAACTGGTGTTGGGGAAGACAAATGATGTAGGGGAAGACAACTGGTGTAGGGGAAGGCAACTGGTGTTGGGGAAGACAAATGATGTAGGGAAAGACAACTGGTGTAGGGGAAGACAACTGGTGTTGGGGAAAACAACTGGTGTAGGGAAAGACAAATGACTTAGGGAAAGAAAGCTGGATTAGTGGAAGGAAACAGGGACAACAGGAGAATTAGTAGACAACCTATCAGGGCTCAGTGTATATACGGCGTGCCAGAGGGCCCTTTACTGTTCCTTTTTTTACGAGTGCGCGCGCACACACACACACACACTTTTCCTGTTTGCTCACTTTGAACTCGCATTCGCGTGCTACTACTTCTAGTGCACTCGACTGATTTTTGTGTGTGGATTAGCTTCACACACACACACACACGCACACACACAAATATATACATACATGCATGCATGCATGCATGCACGCGCACGCGCGCGCGCGCACACACACACACACGTAATCAGATGCATGAGAAATTAATCACACGAGGTCACAACACTGAGGTCTCAAAATCTACAGAGGAAAGACAAAGACAATATTAAACCAAGCAAATAAAAACCTGAATCCCATGATGGAACCTCACTTCAAGAGACGGATTCATACGCCTCAATGGGAAGAAGCTACACAGATAAAAATTGGGGGGGGGGGGTATTCACATATTAAAATCAGAGTGCATAACTCAGGAGGAGCTTTCACAGCACTCGGAACTTTGTGGAAGTCAAAAGGAGTTAAACTTAAAACTATACTTAACATTTTTAAGTGCAATGTTAAATCGGTACTACTGAAAAGGTTCGAAACTAAAAGAATTATATATAACGAATATTCACTAATTAGTGAATACCTGCGCAGAATAGTGGAACTAAAATGGTACGCCAGAATCAGCAATGTGGAGCTAATGGAGATAAAGACATTCCAGTGGATCAATAGGTGAGAGAAAGACGCTGGATAGGACACACTGAGAAAACCTGAGGACAATTAACTAGACTCTCTTGTCTGGAACCTACAATGGAAAAAAAATGGCGGAAGACCTAAAATACGGAGAAGAAAATTACATTAACATTAACATTGGCATCTTGCCGTCTTGACAGACGATAGTTTGTGCTTTAAGAAGGCATAATAACTTTTAACTATGGCGGTAGAGAATGTAACTGATAAGGCCAATTCGCGCTTTATATGTCCGTTCACAGTGGGTGCATGTGAACAGGTGGTCATTTCCACCATCAGCACTATCTTACGTCTCACACGCTCGGTGTGTGACTTATCTGCAATAATTTTCTTCTTTGTCTTTATTCCATTTCTGACGTTTGCCCTCCATGCAACACGTTCAGCGGCGACTAGAAAAATACAGACAGTTGAATAATAATGGTAGAACATAAAGGGATCTGCAGGTGATAGCAAAGGACAGGACAGACTGGAGTGTTTTCTTAACAGCGGCATTGCGTTGGGTAGGGAAGACCACTGCAACACGCACTGTATTCATTACGGACTCAAGGAGTATGCTTAGTAAGGTGGAGAAATGAATTTTTCGCGTGGAATGGCTCATCTCGCTTCCAGGTTGAGAATTGTATGGGTTTTTTATTTCTCTCTGAGAGAGAGAGAGAGAGAGAGAGAGAGAGAGAGAGAGAGAGAGAGAGAGAGAGAGAGAGAGAGAGAGAGAGAGAGAGAGAGTGTGTGGGGGGGATGAACAATCTGATAGGCTGGCAGAGAATGCACCTCTTGGACAAGGGAGAGGTGGCCGTGTGCCTATGGGATCAGGTGGAGAAGGTGGGGAAACAAATTGAGAACCCGTAAGTGGAAAGAATGAGATTACGGGGGATCGGCAGGCGTTCTAGAAGAATCTCAAAACAGAGGGAAAACGAGAACTATCAATCAGTTAGCGGTGGGAAGAATTAGTAATGTGGCTCTTCGCTTGCTGTTGAACGAGGGGGCGAAGCGCGGATGGGAATATCCTGAGTGCAGTGATATCGGTTCTTTGCTCACCTCAACTCAACTGACCGAAGGATCTTGCCGCAATGGGCGATAAAAGGCAAAAGAAGCGTAAGCAGCAGCTCTTCCTCTCACACACTCATACGAGAAACCTGTATGAGTTAACTAGATAGCAGGCGAACGTGAGCGGTAAAGATACCAAATGCGTGGGACAAGCATTAAAGTAATTACTAACAGTTTTATTTTACAATTCTCTGGGTCCGGTGCAATTACAGAACATCATGTAATGTATCTCCAGAAAGATTTGTCAAGACCCTGTCTCATTAACTTATTTCCATTTGACGGAAATTCAAGTCCACGGGACACTCCATCCCAGCGTCTGCGATAAACGTCATGTAGGATCCAGACAACTAACGAAGCGCCGACGAGTTTTCAATGTGACACCTATTGTGTGTTCGAGACAGAGACTTCAAATCTCCCCATCTGATCCTTTAAGAGGATTTTACACTTCGTGGGATTGTACATTTTCAGGGATTAAAGAAAGGTCTCAGCGCAACTAAGTGGCCGGGGAGATCTGTCTGTGGTAAATATGGTTTGTTAGTGATTTAGACTACAGGTGCAAATTGATGCTGGCTAAAAAAGTATGTCGGTTGGATCTTTGTGGTGCTGACAGGTGGTATTTCTGGGACAGGTCTTAAGTGACAGGTCAATAAAAGCAACGAAAGCAATTCTAGATGCTAAACTTACAGTAAATCTCTTAAGAACAATTTAGTTTCCCCCTTAATCCTTTCTTCTTTAAGTGGCGACGTAATGGTCCATCTGAAGTTTTATGCAGGATTTGCCAATTCGCATTTATGAAACTAAAATTATCAAAATATACTATCATCATTCCCCGCTGGATAAGTTCATGGGCAATCAAATTTTCTCTTCAAACTTTCTAGAGCGTATAGTGACTGCGCATTCCAGGTTTTGTTTGTTTCTTTGTTCATGCTTCCAAATGATTGGTCTCTTTAGTTCGTTATTGGTCGTGTTTCCCAATGATTGAACATTTTAGTGCCATAAGCGCGGTCGGACGAGGCTTAAATACCTGCACTCGCCGATCGCTACTTGGTGGGAAAGACTGGTCACTTATTTTCCGTGCACTCACGTCTAAAACAATTTCAGAACACTTCACACACATACAGCAGATCCCTGCCACAAGTGTGTCAGATGTTGCAAATATAACTGAATAACTAGCACGAATACAGTGTTAGTTGCATGTTCTTTTACAGGACGTTGCAATCAACCTCAGTATTTATTGGTTTGTGATTTACTAGGCAATAGAAGTAAAGTAGTTTTCCAGTGATTATAGAAACGCCGACGCTTGATACCATCGAGATCAACGCAAAGCAATCTACTTCCAAATCGGTGGCAGCTAATTTCGAACACTCCACTCCATATGCAGTTTTGAGACTTACTATCCCCTAAGCCACAAAACCAGAATAAACAGGATACACAATATGAAATATGAAAAGTATAACTGGCAACTTTGGTGATGAAAGAAACCGACACAGACAAACCTTGATGACTAGACCACATGGCATAATCGAACACACACACAGGCCTAATCCGAGACTGATGATCGTGTGAGATGGGGGAGGAAAATCGCCCATGTATATGAAGATGGCACATAACACTACATATCAATGTGAAGACGGAGAGCCCGGCATAAGACAGCACTAATAACATTGGCACGCCAACTAGCAAGACACAGATGGTGATCAATAAGATTGTCAACATGAACAGCAGGCACTCAGAAGCTATGACACAAGATTGGCAACATGAAAAGTAAGCAGACAGGAGCTATGCAATGAGACTTGATCTAGAACACGGCGGACAGAGAAACAATACAGAATGGCAAACAACCGTCAGGTACGAAATGAAGTTCAGTCGGCCCAACATTCTATACTGCAACTCAAGTTATTAGGTACAGAACCACACCTATTTCAACCTCAGAAGTAAAAGGACATGTCCCGCTGTACGCCAAATCAAAATGTATTTATCAATTTACATGCAGGTGCCAGTCTACCTACATCGGCAGAACAGAGAGACAGGTAAACAACGACGCTGGGAACCTCAGTGAGTGCCTGCAACCTTTCTAGGATCTGTGTTTAATATCCAGCTATTGGATTGCATCATAATCGATTGTTACCTCCCGCGGGCTGGTTGTGAAGACGATAATTCCATTGCATTGTACTCTAATGCCATTCTCTTTAACTGCACATATATGTCAGCATTGACAGTTTCGTGATGCATGCTGTATAAAATGCCTGGTCTACTCATTGCTTTTCCCCTGAAATGATGTACCCTCTAGTCCTCACTTTGGTGTTTCTTCACCCTTAGACCAAGCACCGCGAGCCTTTCACTTTCTGATTACTTATTTGTTCTTTGACGAAAAATAAACATTTACTCAAATGCTCCGGAATCCATAGACACATGAGCATCTGCAACTGGGGTTATGCGGACAGAAAGACTTCATTGTGATTCTTAAATTATCATGTACACCACTCAGTTGGCCTAAAATGTTGACTTCTCTTGGGGAGGTACATCACAAGTACCTCTGATGTCGGAGTGAATGTATCAGTGTTCATTGCTTTAGAGTACTGGGGAATGTCATCTCATCATGGACTTAGCTCAGTGAATGGAAGCTCTCGGTTGTAAGCTCAATGAATTGGAGATCTCGGTTGTAAGTTCAATGAAGGCGAGCTCTCGGTTGTACCTGTTAGTGTTGGGGGACAAGGAAAGCCTGATGGCGAAGGATACTTGTAATGAGAAAAGCTAATATGCAAAAATCAGTCCAGTTCGCTTAAAAAGTATAGCAGCACGTGTATGAACTACGCTTGAGTTCAAAGCGAGCGAACATTTAAAAAACAGTTACTGTGAGGCTAACAAGCGCTCCCCATTCGAACATTATAGGTGACTGTGGATGTTATTATCTCAGCCAAAATATGATTAGTCATCTCACTCCATATGATATATAGCTCTGTAGTACACACCTAGCGAGATGCAGCGAAATATGCCAGGTATTAATCATGTACGACTACTGTGTGCGGCTTCTGCGTTTAAATTTACCAAGAAAATACTGCTTTGAGCCTTCTTTGTTCTTTGTTTTTTCTAGTATCTTCTAACCATTGTTCGTGTGTCTTTTTTCAGTCCTACACTTCTTGTCATTTTTCCACGATACTATATGTCAGATCCCCCTGTCAGTAATTTTCCATATTTCAGAACCTGATAATGCGAAGACGTATAAGAGGATTATTGTCCGTTGATCATCTGAAATATTTGCTGATGTTTGGATGTTTGTTCTGTGTCCCTATTCTTTCGTTTGCTGAACATCTATTGTCCATATCTGCACTATTGGCTCTTGTATAAACTTCACTATCAAATGTAGTCCTCTCATTGGTCCACAGAGTTTAACTTTCACTGTTTCTCTAGACCACAAGATTTGCCTAGATGTATCATATTTTCAATAGCTTTGACCTGCTGTCTGCGGTGCCGATCCATACGTTCACATGGCTGATTTGCCAGTCTTGAATTTAGCATAGATGTGGTTGCGTAATCGATTGTGTCCTGTTCTAAGGCGCAGAATAATTATTTGTTCTGGTCTGTCCACATGAAGTTGTAATCGTGTGCTGGTGTTGGCGATATTCTGATTGATTTAATGATTCTGTGTGTGTGTGTGTGTGTGTGTGTGTGTGTGTGTGCGTGCGTGAGCGCGCGCGTGTGTGTGTGTGTGTGTGGGGGGGGGGGGGATATGTGACAGGTACATCAGGTTTTCTGTTGCTTCTTCCGTAGCTAGCTGATAAGCCTTAGCTCTCTCGTTTCCGGGTACTATATGGCGAGGTGGTGCCCACTGTGCTGTTCCGTTCTGAACGCCCTCTCTGCCAAACTAACTAACATTCACATAAGCTAAAGTTTTCCCCAGAAATAAACTAATTTGAGGTGTTGTGCTTCTATCTGAAGCTGCAGGTTTCTGGCGGAGGTTTTTAGGAAATTGAACTGGTACAAGAACATTTTCTGGGAAGTAAAGGCATCAGCACACCGGAAGTTTAAGAGCGAGCTCTCATATCAATTCAGCCATGCTGATCTCTAAAAACAATATGACCATCATCTGTAACTGCCTTGGGACAACGCGTTGGCGGTCAGTCTCATCTCGCGGTCTTCGAGGATCACTTCACGTGAAAATACGCTTAGGTGACAATGAAAGCGTATCAAGATCACTCTTTGTCCTCCCATACTTCTTTTCCCAATCTTTCCCACTGTTATGAAGAGAAGTAACCCTCACACAAGCATATCCAAAACGACCTTCCTGCCAACATTCTTCCAGTCTACGCCCCTGGCCTACCTTTTATCAGTCCCAATCAATACATGCAAATGCATTGATCCAGACCTGACAGAGTTGACCTCAGCGTGTCCTCTGCCAGTAAATCACCCAGCTCGCTGTTTGCATCATTCAGTTAAGTTAAGACATATTTTATCTTGCTTCAGTGATGGATTGCTTGGGGAACACGGGTGATTGGCCGAGAGACAACAATGCAGCTCTGCCAGTATATACAGCAAACATGGAAATGTGATAGGTATAAAGATATATATGCAGAACGTTAATCGAAATAGGAACGGCTGTCTCTCGTAGTTGCCTGCTTCTTGTCTTCGCTGTATGACATCTGGCTATTCTGCTACAAGTTACAAGGTGAACAGCCTGCCCAGAGCCACCTTCCTTCAAGTCCTGCGTGAGAATGTGAAGTGTTCGGACCATCATATGTGTGTAGGCCAGAGCACACGGAGGAGTAGGTTACACCCACCCGGTTACATTTACTGATGGCTTTTCGTAAGACTTGTTCATTTGTGATTGGCTTTTGTAGCTAGAGTTTTCTACCGGATGGTTAGTCAAGTCGCATTTGACGACATGCTTTGTAGGTTCGTCATCACCATGTGCCGTGCCGATAAATGTGGGCGGTCTTGGTTCGTCATCTCATAAGATTTAAAGTCATGGATCAGGTCTGTGTGCTTGTCTCCATTATGCCACGTGACCAAGCCATCCAATGTATTTCTCTGCCTTCCCCTTGCCTTTTCCCCCACCAGTCTTGCTAGCTGTCGCTAAGTTTTTGATGTTATTTCCGTCTCATAACGTGACATATATATATATATTGACTGTCTACGTCTAATTTCTAGAATCATTTATGGTTTCCATTTGTTTCTTGTAGGGCTTGCCTATTTTTTATTGCTTTCTTGTAGGACTTGCCCACTTTTTTGTTCCTATCGGTCCATGGTATTCTTGCATGTTCCTCAAACCACATTCCCACTGCCATTAATGTTTGTCAGGTCCGTGACCCACATGCATGTAACAGAAAAGGTGCTATATAACACTTACACTCGTTTCTCCATTGCTTATTGGTCAGTCGATTAGTCGCCTTTTACAGCATGATTTGTAGGTTACGGTGTCACTATTCTTTACTCCTCCCACGGGTGTGCGGTGACTTATGAGTTCACAATAAATGAGATGGGTCGATATCCCCATAAAGACTCACCCGCGGGTAACACTGATCAAACTGAATCACATTAAAGATTAACCATGCCAAGCCATTGGCGGGGTCGACGAACTAGAAATTCACATGAAAAACACTAGAAATTCAAGCCGAAAACAGTCTACGAGAAATTCAGTAGAAAAATAAATTATACGATAATTAAGTAAGCAGCGCATCGCAGGGCGTCTTGCTTGATCTCATGACTGGGTGGAGCGGCTTTGAGGCATAATGCACCACCCTGGGTCATGAAGATCTGGCTTGATCATCACGTGGACAGTATTGAGGCAATAGAGGCTTTCCCTAGGGCTACGTAGTTCGTGCTCTGTGACGCTTTCGGTAGACAGCTGGGCCGAAAGAGACTGAACCATATGGCATAAAACTCGGTGCAAAAAAGTCTTGACTTAGACCGCACTCTCCCCCCCCCCCCCAACCCCACCTTTTTATTTAAACAGTATAGCATTTTACAACAGGAAAGAACGATGGTACACTTTCCTTGATCCACGAGTAGTAGCCTGCACGCCATCCCTTCTCAGACAAGAGCGAAATACTCGGAGGGTCGGTAGGCACGTTAATCCCTCAAAACTTGGGAAATGGAAAATCAGGCCATACAGAGATGACCAGGCTAAACTTTAAAATTAGATAACCTACACACAAGATATTTATAGCATGCGTCATACAGGCTTAAACACACTTGGACCCTCGCCACTGCTACGGAGTATGTGCATTGTTGCTCCTCTCCTTGTGTGAACTAAGGAAAGACAAATGCACTTTTGGAATATATGTGGGCATTGAAAGGGATTTTACTGAAACCAAATCAAAGAAACGGCAGACCACACCGTGTCTCTATGTCCACGGAGAACAAATAACGGAACAATTATAAATTAATGATAGACAACATGTAAACCAAAGATCACAATCAATCAAAGACACCAAAAATGTCACAAACTTTGAATATCTTGGCTCCATAATAGACAAGGACAATTCACAAGACGTCGCAGGTAGACTTGGCAGGGCAGAGGTTGAACAGTGTTAATCTATGGCACAACAACAGAACATAAATTACAGTAAACTTTTGAGAACGTTATCTTTCCCGTGGCAACATTTTCCTGGCACTCACTCACAGGCTGTGTCGATCTGGAAACCCAGGTTCATATACTGGAAGGCCCCGCTATACGTCGCTTCGGTTTACGTCATTTCGCTTTTACGTCGTTGTCACAATGTGACGTAACTTCACTTTACGTCGCTACGTTCCGCCATAACATCGTCACCTGTGTATACACATGTATAGTGTTTCGCTATACGTCATTTCACTTAAAGTCGCATTTTCCAAGGCCGTAACCCCGATGTTAAAGGGGGCCTTCCAGTACAAACAAAAATTCGAAATTGTCCCCAGGCAGCGCTGTTAGGCTAGTCTTTTTCGATTTCCAACTGCCAAGGGATTTTTTTTACGTGCGCAACAATACACACAGACACATTTCGAGTTAACAACACACAACAAAATTTCGAGTTAAAAATCTATCCAAAGTATTTCAGGATCCTCGCCGGTGCTATGGAGTTCGTGCACTGAGCTGAGATTTTCCGGACTCAGGCTTGAGTTAGGAGTATAACGGAGCACTTATGGGTTACACCCGTGTGCCATGATGTTGATCCGTCGACTAAATTAAACTAAACTAAACTATATACAAACATCCGCCCCAATGCGATCTTTCAACCTTGAAATTCTCCGAATTCACCCAGCTTCGGACCGAACCTATAACCTCTTGGTCGACAGACTAGTGTCTAGCCACTATGCTACCGAGGCTTCAGGTGCCAGGCGGGCTCAACACCTGTATTTTTTGTGTGTGCATATCCTTTACAAGACATCGCTGTCAACACCAGCATCTTTCAGCTGTATGTTGATTTCTTGGCAAGATGTACGCTCAGTAGTTTGCCATTGCTTTCTGAGCGGCCGGCTCACATACCCCGTAAGTTACCGATGCGATTCGAACCACTGCTGATTCGAACCGTCATCACGTCACCGACGAGAGTATACGAGATTACGGAGAAAAGTCATAACCTCTAAGCCACGAAGCCGGCCAACAACTGTATACAGAAACTAAATTATAAGTACAAGACATGATCTGCATTGAACAACAACTGCATTCAGAAATTAGGTACAAGACATGATCTGCATTGAACAACAACTGCATTCAGAAATTAGGTACAAGACATGATCTGCATTGAACAACAACTGCATTCAGAAATTAGGTACAAGACATGATCTGCACTGAACACCAACTGCATTCAGAAATTAGGTACAAGACATGATCTGCATTGAACACCAACTGCATTCAGAAATTAGGTACAAGACATGATCTGCATTGAACACCAACTGCATTCAGAAATTAGGTACAAGACATGATCTGCATTGAACACCAACTGCATTCAGAAATTAGGTACAAGACATGATCTGCATTGAACACCAACTGCATTCAGAAATTAGGTACAAGACATGATCTGCATTGAACACCAACTGCATTCAGAAATTAGGTACAAGACATGATCTGCATTGAACACCAACTGCATTCAGAAATTAGATACAAGACATGATCTGCATTGAACACCAACTGCATTCAGAAATTAGGTACAAGACATGATCTGCATTGAACACCAACTGCATTCAGAAATTAGGTACAAGACATGATCTGCATTGAACACCAACTGCATTCAGAAATTAGGTACAAGACATGATCTGCATTGAACACCAACTGCATTCAGAAATTAGGTACAAGACATGATCTGCATTGAACACCAACTGCATTCAGAAATTAGGTACAAGACATGATCTGCATTGAACACCAACTGCATTCAGAAATTAGGTACAAGACATGATCTGCATTGAACACCAACTGCATTCAGAAATTAGGTACAAGACATGATCTGCATTGAACACCAACTGCATTCAGAAATTAGGTACAAGACATGATCTGCATTGAACACCAACTGCATTCAGAAATTAGGTACAAGACATGATCTGCATTGAACACCAATTGCATTCAGAAATTAGGTACAAGACATGATCTGCATTGAACACAAACTGCATTCAGAAATTAGGTACAAGACATGATCTGCATTGAACACCAACTGCATTCAGAAATTAGGTACAAGACATGATCTGCATTGAACACCAACTGCATTCAGAAATTAGGTACAAGACATGATCTGCATTGAACCCCCAGCGCCCAATGTATGAGGCTGGGTCTCGGACTTGTGCTCGTGGAATTCAAATACATTTCTGCCATTTTCGGAAACTGATATCGAGACCACCACCATAAATATTATTACCATCACCACCATCATCTCTATTATTACCACTACTACCATCATCCCTATTATTACCTCCACCACATTCATCCCTATTATTACCTCCACCACTATCATCCCTATTAATACCACCATCACCGTGATCCATATTATTACCTCCACCACAACCATCCCTATTATAACCACCATCACCACCATTCCTATTATTACCTCCACCACTATCATCCCTATTATTACCAACAGCACCATCCGAATTATTATCACCACCACCATCATACCTATTATTACCATCATCATCACTATTATTACCATCATCAGAACTATTATTACCACCACCATCACCACCAATAACACCAACCCTATTATTACTACTACCACCACCACCACTATTATTACCACCAAAACCATCACTATTATTACCACCACCACTATTATTACCACCACCACCACCACCAACATCACTATTATTACCACCATCACCACTATCTCTATTATTACCACCACCACCACCATCATTATTACCACCAACACCACTATTATTACCATCACCATCACCATTATTACCACCATCACCACTATCCCTATTATTACCACCACCATCATTATTACCATCACCACTACTATTTTTACCACCATGACTATGATTACCACCACCACCACCATTATTACTACCCCTACCGCTATTATTACCACCACCACCACCACTATTATTACCACCACCACCACTATTATTACCACCACCACCACTATTATTATTACCACGATCATCACTATTACTACCATCAACACCACTATTATTACCACCACCACCACTATTACTACTACCATCAACACCACTATTATTACCATCACCACCACTATTATTACCACCACCACCACTATTATTACCACCACCACCATTATTATTACCACCACCACCACTATTATTACCACCACCACTATTATTACCACCATCAACACCACTATTATTACCACCACCACCATTATTACTACCCCTACCGCCATTATTACCACCACCAACACTATTATTACCACAATCACCACCACTATTATTACCGCCATCACTCTTATTACCACCACCATTACTATTATTACCACCATCATCATCCCAATTATTACCACCATCACCACCACCATCACTATTATTACCACCACCGCCATCATTACTATTATTACCACCACCGTCATCATCCTCATCTGGTGCCATATTCCCATAGAAGATGTTAGCTAATTATTTTCCATCATCATCTGTTTTGTATCTTCACGATATTCGCACCTGCTGTTTCCAATCCATCTCTACATGCTGTCCACCAAGACGTAACACTTTTTTTCCCTTCACTGAACTTACAACTGAGGGTTTCCCTTCACTGAGCTTACAACCAGGAACTTTCCTTCATTGAGCAAAGTCCATGATGAGATCACATCCCACAGTACTTTAAAGCAATCACGCTGATACATTCATTAATGTGCACATCTTTCAGTAAATGCTTTCCATTTAAGCAAGCAATCAACAACAACTACACAAATCAATACGGCGCTTGAAAACCTGGACGAAACTATATCGATTGGCAGAACTATGAATTAATTAACGTGAAAGGGGAAACAATCCATCAGCCGGTTCGTTATCACGGCAGGTCTTTCATTTCTGGAACACGGGTCTTCAATCTATCTCTCTGATCACGTGTTAGCACGCAAATCTGAGTCAGTCTGATCGTTGAAGGAGTCCTGATGGTGTAGTGATACCTTTTACGCAGTCATCATCATCTTCCACTTTTGCCGTCAAGCGACGTTGGGAGGAATATTTGGCGTTCCAGCGGACGATGGGTGGCACTGGATAGTGTCATTCCGTGTGATTGTATAATGTTTATGATGTCGTCAATCCATTTTCTTCTCAGGTGTCCTTTTGCACTTGAAGCAGGTGTTCTTTGATGTAGGGCCAGTGCTGGCAGCTGATGGTTTTGTCCAGTTTTCCGTCGATACTCTCTTTGAACCTGAAGACCGTTCACATTTTTTGGGCGTGTCATGAGAAGGGCACAGCCGGAGTTATGTCGTCACAGCGGGAAGATGAGAAGAAGAGAGGAAGAGGGAGAAAAAAAGAGAAGATATCGGACAGTTTGACACGACATGGAGGAAAATCATATCAGAAATGATTCACACGGCAAGAAGCGGGATTGTGGACGGACATGATCACTGGCGCCACACGGCATGGACTCCGATGATTCGTCATGCCCCATAAGGTGGCTTTCGCTTGTGTACTGCTCCGGGAGGATTTCTTTGTTCTATTATATTGTCCCCATTTTCTTCGTTCTATTATATTGTCCCCATTTTCTTCGTTTGTCAATGTGTCAATCCAACTAGATCCCGCCTTCGCTTGCCTGCCGGCGCGAGGTTCGCATTTACATAGAGACGGATTTTACAAATTGACCTGGGCTACACGTTGTACAGATTTTTTTTTTTTTTAAATGCAAGGAAATGTCTTAAGAAATGAAGGCGGTCGGTTTGATATCTGGAGTGCAAATATGGGTCTACCACCATATGCCCAATTCACGTGGAGGCGTATACAAGCATGCGTGACTTAGATCGTATCACTCTAAGCCAACACCTCACCTCCAATACTCTCCTTAAACATTTCATTACCAGTATCCAGTCCATGTTTCAGAAATATACAACATAAGCTCCACACGATTATTCACAAACCTCCACCGTTCCTATTAAGTCCGTGGCAGAGACAGAAATGACAATTAAACAGACGAATTAGAAACCCAGACAGAATAGGCGATGAAATAAACACAGCGAAGTGCGATTGTTTTTGTGTAATGACAGCACTGCATGTCTGGACGACAATGGACACATAAATACAAGTTATCGAGAGTGCTTGGATGTGTACATTCCTTTTAATTAAGTCGACGAATGATGTACTCTTACTGCGGCTCTAGAAATGATCAATGGGTGCTGTGAATATGGGAGTAGGCTAGGAGGGCACATTGAGATGAGTGGCTTAAATGTAGAAATGACATATATAAGCAGTATCAGGCTTCAATTGGGTTTGGTAGAATGATACATTAGAAATCTGGTGGAATGCTACTGAAGTAGATACCTATATAAATGTACAAAAATAGGCATATCTGACGAAATGATACTGAGAGGTAGATACCTATATCAATGTACATGATTGGGGAATCTATTGGCATGATACTAAGAAGTAGATGTCTATAAATATACATGAATGGGAAATATAGTGGAATGATATAGTAAGTAAGTAAGTAGTAAGTAAGTACTGATACTTACAGGTTTAGTCGTTTAGTTTAGTTTAGTCGTTGGATCAACATCACGGCACGCGGTTTAACCCATAAGTGCTCCGTTTTCCTCCTAACTCAAACCTGAGTCTGGAGAAACTCAGCTCAATGCACGAACTCCGTTGCATCGGCGAGGATCCTGAAATACTTTGGGTAGATTTTTTAACTCGAAATTTTGCCCGGGCAGCGCCGTTAGGCTACGCTTTTTCGATTTCCAACTGCCAAGTAATTTTTTACGTGCGCAACAATACACACGGGCGTCCGATCTCACTACCCAGAGACCAGGGGAAATTTTATTACTGGAAGTCCAAGTGGATTTTTTAAATAAATCCCGGTCCTCACCGGGGCCTGAACCCGGGACTTCCAGCACTCGAGGCAGACACCATACCTCGAGACCACTCAGCCCCGTACTTACAGTTAGATACCTATATAAATTTACATGAATGGGACATCTGACGGAATGATAGTGAAAGGCACGTCATACACTGTATTTCATTCACTCAACGTGCCATTGCTTGCTTGCTTGTTCGCTGACTGTGAACTCCAGCGTGAAGTCCTGTATGTCGGATGAAGACATCCTGTTGTCCAACACCAGTGTGGTGTCATACCGGACTGAGGTTTGCGACCGGACTGAGGTTTGCGTGAGTATACGTTGTTTCGTGTCTGCTTATCGATGTGCAGACTGGTGGTTCCTCGCGTACATGCAGATACTCTACGACTTCGGAAGAATCAGCGATTCTACTACGTTAACCAGGACCCCGAAGAGACCTGTTTCCCAGGACGCACGACTAGGACGTGTTAGTAGGTCTCGGCCAGTATAGAACCTGGTCCTGGTGCCTTGGAAACACCTCTGCGTCCCAACGTGCCATTGAAAATCGTTTCATGCGCTTGCCACAAGTTGCCGACGCCTGGTCTAGTGTGACCTGTCCTTACTTGAACAAATTTAAATTCAGCTCGTGGCAGTTTGTTGCCGCCGTTAAATGTGTTTAGTTAGGGACACACACGCACAACCACTCCCACAAATCCACAAAAAGTTTGACCGGGCGTGTCATGTTCTCCAAAGGAAAACTGACGGCCGCGGAACACTGTGTCAGATGGAGGCCCAATAAAAACGCCATCTTTTGGGCTGGCATGACAAATACGAGCCAAGAAATCCCAGAAAGGAGGCAATGGGGTAAAAGTTAGTAAAGAAGTGATTTGATTGGATGGGTTGAATGACGCGGAAATCAACGCCTGGATTTCTGCCAGAAAATTGGGAACTGGCTGGCAAAATGTTTCAGCATTTTTTTTAGGGTTGTCATTTACTCCAAAGCTAACCTGTTGAAGCAACACTAACGCAAGCTTCACACGCGGTGCCACAATGAATGCTTCAACGAACATCTCTGGTTAATATCTTTTAAATATTTCTGTTCAATGTAGCTTGAAATCTTAATTCTTTCAGTTGAAGGAAGTCACGGCTGGTGTCCAAGGGCAAGCAATAACCACAACAATCACAAGGATATTACTCCAATTTTCGCTGGATAGGACATATTTCGCTGGATATGCCATATATTTTGCTGGATAGGACATCACTAGAAAGACCTTTAGAATTCACAGAGCAAAAGGACCTAAATACAATCAAATGGAAGATTAACTGGTCAAATGTTCAAAACCAGACCACTTGTGGAGCAGCATGGTCGTTTGTACCAGTCGGCTTGACTATGATGATAGTGATGAGGATGAACTCACGACAATGGGTACAGCAGTCTAGTGCCCAAGCGTTATAGGATCGCGGCTTCTTCACAGAATAAATATGTAAGTTGCCTTTCAAGCATTAACGGAAAGAAACATGTCAAAGAAGGGAGATGGGAAAAACTTATAAAAATAACTTAATCTAAGTCAGTAAGAGAGAGAGAGAGAGAGAGAGAGAGAGAGAGAGAGAGAGAGAGAGAGAGAGAGAGAGGGGGGGGGGGGTGGGTGGGTCAGAGAGAAGAGAGAGACACACCATCCTTAATGAGGAGGAGGAAAACCCTACGATACTAACCATACTGACAGAACCCTGACATCTTTAATAGTATGACCAGCAAACCAGCATGGCCGAATGGATGAGACCGCTCGTTCTTAGACACCCGGTGTGCTGATGCTGGGGTAGCGAGTTTAACCCCTATACAATTCAGTTGGACTCAAATGTTAACCTCTCGTCCTTGACTTTGGAACGTAAATTACAAGTACCTCTGAAGTCAAGACTGGGTTCGCTTGAAGGCGAGGGACATTGATAACAGGGAAAACTAATCCACACGCAACAATCAGTCCAATGCGTGTATGGACTATGCTTGAGTTCAAAGCGAGCGATGGATTTATGTAACAACAGAAGCAGAGAGAGAGAGAGAGAGAGAGAGAGAGAGAGAGAGAGAGAGAGAGAGAGAGAGAGAGAGAGAGAGAGAGAGAGAGAGAGAGAGAGAGAGAGATAACCCGGGTGTTTCTGCTGGAACAGCAACCACCGTCCCACCCTGCCCCTTGGCGAACAGTTTCAATAACGCGGAACAATATGTCGGCAAGATTTATCTCCGCCACTGCATCCACAAACCCGCAACACCTCACAGATTAACATGCAAATGCAAAATCGAAGCCATCATCTTTGGGAAATTGATCGAGCCGCCTTCGCGAAATGAGAATTCACGGGCTGTTTGTTCTGTGCATCCGCTGTCTTGCGCAGGACGGGTCAATGTTGGTGAATGCGTATCAAACAACATAATGGGAATATATATAAAATAAATACACGAAGCAAACAGCGATAATCAATCACAAGAGCAAAGACAGCATTTCAAAGATGATCTTTGGGAAAATGATCGCGCCATCTTCGCTAAATGAGAATTCGATAAATGAGAATGTACGGGTTATTTGCCCTACAAATTGAGTGTCTAACGTAGGAGAGTTATGGCTTGAGATATGCTCCAAAGAATATAACTGTAATATGTATGTGTGAGTGAGTGAGTGAGTGAGTGAGTGAGTGAGTGAGTGAGTGTGAGAGTGAGTGAGTGTGAGAGTGTGTGAGTGTCAGTGTGTGTGTTTGTGTGTGTGTGTGTTTGTGTGTGTGTGTGTGTGTGCGTGTGCGTGTGCGTGTAAAAACAGACATCAAACAAAATGTAGTAATCATTCATAATAGACCAGCAAAGACAAAAGATTTCAAATGTAATTAATCCCTTTTCTTCCTTTCTATTTCCTTCTACCTATTCTTTGTCTTCTTGTCCCTCTTCTCCACCTCCTCCTTGAGATGCGACTACTGCTTCTTTTGTTTTTCTTTTGTTCGCATATCCTTTACAGCATCAACATCAGCATCTTTCAGCTGATCGTTGATTTCTTGGCAAGATTACGCTCAGTAGTTTGCCATTGCTTTCTGAGCGACCGTAAATTACCAACGCGGAAAGAACCACTACCGATTCTCGCGCACGTCACGTTACTCACGACAGTATACGGGATTACGGAGAAAGTCGTGTAACCCCTAGACCAGGTAGACCGGCCTACTGCTTCTGCGCCTGTTTATTTATTTAATGACGTCTACACAACAGGCATACAACATCGGTCGCATGAATGATAATGGGCAAAGGCTGCTGGAGCATTGCACTAGAAATGACCTATGTATTACAAACTCCTTTTTTAAAACAAAAGAGATACATAAGGTCACATGGAAACATCCAAGATCCAGCCATTGGCATCAGCTGGACTTCAGTATCACACGGAGACAACATCTGAACCATACATCATTAACTCGAAGTTACCACAGTGCTGACTGTGATACAGATCATTCTTTGGTTGTTGCAAGGGTTAGACTGAGACCAAAGAGAATCTACACAGCTAAACACAAGTCTAGCCCCAGGATTAATATTACTAACACTCACGATCCTGGAAAGTGCTTTGAATTTCAACAGCAACTTGAAGACGCTTTCAGTGATACATCAGAAAATTGTATAGTAAATGATAAATGGAGTAAACTTAAGGGAACTATTTATAAAACAGCGGTAGGGGTTTACGGCACTGTGGATCATAAGAGGCAGGACTGGTTTGCGGCAAACAGCCAGATACTGCAGCCCTTGATTGATAAAAAGAAGATAGCTCTCTTAAGAAACAAGGAAAGACCAACGCGTAACACTCTGAGTGAGCTGAAGCAAGCGAGGAAGGATGTACAAAAGGCTGCCAGGCAGTGTGCGAATCACTATTGGATCAAGTTATGTGAGTCCATTCAAATTGCAAGTGATAAGGGAAACATCAGAAGCATGTATGAAGGGATAAAGAAAGCCTGTGGTCCAATGATCAAAAGAAGTGCACCGCTGAAAACCTTGACTGGAGAAATCATCACTGATAAGAAACAGCAGATGGACAGATGGGTAGAGCACTATTTGGAGCTTTACTCAAGTGAGACCAAACTTGCGGATGATGCCCTCAACGCCATAGAGGCCCTGCCAACTCTTGACCACATGGACACACTTCCCACTATAACAGAAGTTAAGTGTGCTATAAATGAGCTTGCATTTGGCAAGGCTCCAGGTAAGGATGGGATTCCAATAGAGGTAATCAGGAGTGGGCAAGACACACTCGCTCTACAGATCCACCAGCTAATAGAGCTATGCTGGCGAGAAGGACAAGTCCCACAGGATTTCAAAGATTCAAACATCATAACGCTGTACAAGAACAAGGGAGATCGGAGCGACTGTAACAACTATAGGGGTATCTCACTTCTGTGTATTGTTGGGAAAGTATTTGCCAGAATTGTCCTGCACAGACTTCAAGTCCTGGGAGATCAAGTCTACCCCGAATCACAGTGCGGCTTCCGTCAGAACAGGTCTACCATTGATATGATATTCTCATTGCGACAGATGCAAGAAAAATGCCGGGAACAAAATCAGCCACTGTTTATTGCCTTCATTGACCTCACAAAGGCATTCGATTTGGTCAGTCGTGAGGGTCTGTTCAAAGCACTAAAAAAGATTGGCTGCCCACCAACTCTTCTGTCCATTGTGGAATCGTTCCACACAGGCATGAAAGGTATAATCAAGTTTGATGGCTCAACTTCAGAAGAGTTTGAAATCAAGAGTGGAGTTAAGCAAGGTTGTGTACTAGCCCCCACCCTCTTTGGGATATACTTTTCACTTCTACTGAAATATGCCTTTCGTGATCAGGATGACGGTATATACATTCACTCACGCTCAGATGGTGGCCTCTATAATGCCCAGAGATTGAAGGCCAAGACCAAAATTAGCAGGGTACTAATCAGAGAGTTGCTTTTTGCGGATGATGCTGCGATTACGACCCACTCTGAGGAAGAATTACAACATCTACTATCTGCATTCTCCAATGCTTGTTCTGAATTTGGTTTAACAATTAACAAAAAGAAGACAGATTATGTCACAAGGTGCACATGATGTACCATCAATCTTTATTGACGACGCCGAACTGGAGATAGTAGACCATTTTACATATCTAGGATCAGAGGTAAATAGCAAATTATCCCTCGATCAGGAAATCAACATAAGGATTGGCAAGGCAGCAACAACAATGAACATGTTAGCAAAAAGAGTCTGGGAGAACAGGAAGCTTACTGCCAAAACAAAAGTCCTCGTCTACCAAGCCTGTGTCCTTAGTACTCTTCTTTATGGCAGTGAAACCTGGACAATTTACTCACGCCAAGAGAAACGTTTAAACAGCTTTCATATGCGGTGTCTACGAAGAATATTTGGTATTAAGTGGCAAGACAAAATCACAAATACTGAAGTATTGGAAAGATCAGGTTGTGTGACGGTGTATTCCATGCTCAGTCTTCGTAGACTAAGATGGATAGGACACGTTAGGAGGATGGATGATGGTAGAATACCACAGGACATCTTTTTTGGTGAATTACAGACGGGTAGGAGATCTCAGGGTCGGCCTCTACTACGATACAAAGATGTGTGTAAGCGGGACATGATTGATACATGCATTGATAATGCACATTGGGAGCAAGTCACCGCTGAACGTGTTGCATGGAGGGCAACTATCAGAAATGGAATAAAGACAAAGGAGAAAATGATTGCAGATAAAGCACACACAGAGCGTGAGAGACGTAAGATGGTGCAAAATGGTGGAAGTGACCATGTTTTCACATGCACCTTCTGTGGGCAAACATTTGCAGCAAGAATTGGCCTTACCAGCCACACTCGCCACCGCCATGGATCGTAGTTATTAAGCCTTTTTGAAGCACAATGTAACAAGCTATCGTCTGTCAAGACGGAAAGGTGCCAATAAAAAAAACACAAAAGGTATGGATGTGAGAGTTGGAAATCAACGGTAGCTTTAGATAAAAAAAAATCAGACAATTTTGAGAACAAATGTCTTAGAAGAATTCTAAACCTCCAGTGGACAGATTTAAGATCCAATACGCAAATAAGACAAGAGACTAAGCAAGATATTGTATCCATTTTTTATAAGAAAACGCCGTTGAAACTACATCGGCCATGTACTCAGAATGGACAAGACAAGGCTCCCCAACCAAGCCCTCATATGGTCACTAGTAGGGAAAGGAAAACGGGGAAGACCAAGAGAGACCCTGCGTAGAACCATCATCAGAGAAGGCTCATTCAACGGCCAAGTAAACATCCAGGATCTACAACAGGTAGCAGCGAACCGCCAGACATGGAGAGCCATGACTTCTGCCCTATGCGCCGACTTAGGCTCAAGAGGAAAGACTAACTAACACAAAAGGAGAGAGCCTCGGTAACGCAGTAGCCAGCTCGCTAGCCTGTGGGCCTGGTGGTCGTGTGTTTTAATCTCCAACCAGAAGGTTTTGTTTGAACTGACCTGGACTCCCAGGTCTAGCCAGCCTATACTGTACACCAGGAAATGGCATGGGGTGTAGACGTGAAGGAGGTCAAGAGGAGGGACAAGGGAGAGGAGAGGAAGTAGGGGAAGGAGGGGGAGAAAGGGGAAGAGTAGGGAAAAGGGAGAAGAGGAGGAAAAGGGAGAAGAGGAGGAAAAGGGGAAGAAAAAGGGAGAAGATGGAAAAGGGAGAAGAGGAAAAGGGGAGATGAGGAAAAAGAGAGAAGGGGAAAAAGAGAGAAGAGGAAAAAAAGAGAAGAGGAAAAAGAGAGGAGAAAGAAGGAAGGTGGAAGAAGGGAGAGGAGGATGAAGACAAGAGGATGGAGGGACGACGACGTTACGGCACCGTCGCTGACTAAGCCGACGAAGCAGCAACAGCAGAACAAGAACAAGAACAACAAGAAGTAGGAAGGAAGGAAAGATGGAAGGAAGAGGAGAAGATAGCGATTATGAAGATTATAGTGGTGATGGTGATGAATCCACGACAATGGGCACAGCAGTCGAGTGCCCTGCCGCAACAGGATCACGGCTCCTTCACAGAATAAATATGCAAGTTGTCTGTCAGGCATTACGGGAAAGAGAAAATGTCAAAGAAGGGAGGTGGTCGCCTCACCTCACCTCGCGAGTATAATAACGTAGACAATGCGCTTCCTGAGATATACCTCCCTTGACAGGTACAGCCAATCTGCAACACTGCACAAGCAAATGCAAAATCAATGGCATCACCTTTGGAAAATCGATGCCGGCGTCTTGACGAAATGGGACTTCAACCGGGTTATTTGTCGCACTCTTGACATGTCCTACCCACGACTTGTCCCACCCACGACTTGCCACTGAATGCAACAATTAAAGGGCCCTTCTTTAACGTCTTGAGGCGTTTTGGGGTATGTTGTTCTACCCCCACATTTATACAGACCTGATGATATTGCTCAATATCCCACCGATTTGCCTTTACTTCCCATTATATTTTTTGGTATCCATTAAGTCGAGATCGACATGGGAGCTACGGAAAGAGCATTACTACTGCAAGTTTTTTTTTATTTAAAAAAAATAAGTCCAGCCTGGAATGTGATTCGAACTCATAACCATCGGTACGGTAGGAATGTGTTTTGACCACTGCGCCAACTCGGCTTCTCTACAAACTTGCTCCGCTTTCTCTATTACTTCTCTAAATTTTCTCCCTTTTCTCTATTACATCTCTAAATATGTTCCACACATGACACAATGTTACAACCTAGACAGGTTGTAAAAATAAGATTGTCCCAGAAACAGATGGAAACCGTAAACTGATTGGAGAAATCAGATCTGTTAGTCATCTTTTTTTTCTTGTTTTCTTTTTTAATGTTGCATATCCCTTACATGACGTTGCAGTCAACACCAGTATTTTTTAGCTGCTGTTGATGTACTAGGCAAATTTTACGTTCAGCAGTTTGCCATTGCTTTCTGAAAGACCAGCTCGGATCCCATACCAACACGTTATAACACAACGCGACACGGTCTGCTGCACAAATCGGTCGCAGCTGAGTTTCGAACGCCTGGTAAGCGGTTCACGAACCGCGTTCGCAAGCCTTTGGCCACGGGGACGGCTTATTAACGAAATTACTGAAAGAGACAGCTAACATCCTCAAAGGGGAAAGGAACTGGAGACGGTTAAGACGGGTGGGTGGGATGAGAGAGATACATATCTAGATATGTTTGATCGAATGGCATAAGTAGCACACGTACACAGACCAGACACCCGAGTCCGGCAATCGAGTGATGATGATGATTTTTTAAATGTTGTTGCGTCCATTCGCTTTGAACTCAAATTTAGTCAACACAACTGCTACTACTACCAGTAATTAATTACAAGTAATGAGTGAACTGGACTGATGTTTGCTTGAAGATTAGCTTTCTCTATTACCAGTGCCCTTGTCATTTGAAGAACCTTCGACTTCAGAAGTAATTATTACGATATATTTGTATTTTCCTCAATCGAATAGGATTAGACAGGGCTGTTGCTGCTGTTGGTTTGTGTTACGTTAGAATATCAACATCCTGTGCCCTGCTAACTGGCGTAGGAGTTCTTGCCTCTTCAGAGATCTCGGTTGATATCCTGGATCAGCTCTATCACCACTCAGTCCGTAGCATAATTTCTGTCGGAGTGTCTCAACTTTCTGTCACAGATATTTCCAGTTGTCACGATTTTTTTCTCAACATTAACCGGTAAGGACTTAAGGTTCATCATGGAAAACATTTTGGCGAATATGTTTGTTTGGCTCAGGCTACTTCTTGCATGTCAATATAATTATTCTTTTGTTTCATCTAATTTTACTGGATTGTTTTAACTTGCTCATGGATAAGGACTTTGGCAGAAACGTTCCCTTGTATTTTGTGTTTCCATTTGTCGAGCTTACTAGTCAAATACACGTTCAAGTATTGATTGGCGTTCATAGAAGAAGATCCGAGGGCTGCGTGGTCTCGAGGTATGGTATCCACCTCGAGTGCTAGAGGTCCCGGGTTCAAGCCCCGGTGAGGACCGGGACTTTTTTCACGTGGACTTCTAGTAATAAAATTCCCCCTGGTCTCTGGGTAGTGAGATCGAACGCCCGTGTGTATTGTTGCGCACGTAAACAATCCCTTGACAGTTGGAAATCGAAAAAGAGTAGCCTAACGGTGCTGCCCAAAATTTCGAGTTAAAAATCTACCCAAAGTATTTCAGGATCCTCGCCGGTGCTACGGAGTTCGTGCACTGAGCTGAGTTTCTCCAGACTCAGGTTTGAGTTAGGAGGAGAACGGAACACTTATGGGTTGCACCCGTGTGCCGTGATGTTGATCCATCGACTAAACTAAACTAAACTAAATAGAAGAAGATAGAGGACATCATCATCATGTGTCGAGTCGATAAACGTTGGCGGTCATGTTTCGACATCTCGCACGAAGACCAGAGTTGTGGATCAGCTGTTTTTGTCTCGATTATGCTATGTGGCCCAAGCGATCCATATATTTACTTCTCTGTCTTCCCTTTGTTATTTTCCCCCAATCTTGCTAGTTGTCACCAAATTCTCCAGTTTATTTCTTCTCATAACGTGCCCAAACAATTCTTGACTGAGGACACTAGACAACATAAAAACAAAAGTACCACACCGGAATTTGAACATGTCGCCTCCAAATGACGACCGCCTAGCTTCAGTGCCTAGTGTATATTTTGCGCGTTCATTTGAACTCCGAGGGGGTCTGAGTGGTCTCGAGGTATGGTGTCCTCGAGTGCTGAAGGTCCCGAGTTCAAGTCCCGGTGAGGACCAGGAGTTTTTCACGTGGGACTTCTAGTAACAAAATTTTCCCTGGTCTCTGGGAAGGTGAGATCAGACGCTCGTGTATATTGTTGCACACGTAAAAAAATTCCTTGGCAGTTGGAAATCGAAAAAGAGTAGCCTAACGGCGCTGCCCGGGCAAAATTTCGAGTTAAGAATCTACCCAAAGTATTTCAGCATCCTCGCCGGTGCTACGGAGTTCGTGCACTTAGGTTTGAGTTAGGAGTAGAACAGAGCACTTATGGGTTACACCCGTGTACCGTGATGTTGATCCATCGACTAAACAAAACTATTCGAACCCCAGTTATCACCTTAACACCCACCAACCAACCCCCTTTCATCGATGCGAGATTACCCAAGCACACACAATTATAACGAGCATGTGGACAACCAGATTCCTTTCATTTCTCACCAACCTATATTAACTCCTGCGACCCTGGTATCCCTCTTAAGCCCATTACCAGCAACCCCTCCCCAACTAACGCCTGATCACATCTTAACACAAGGGCGTGTTTGCACAGACATGTACCGCCGCACGTGCCACAGGGACGTGACCGACACACCTAGCATGTGGCTGTGACAATGTGTCCATGTCGTGTTGACACAGGCTGAACTAAACACACACCAGGGACATAATTATTGAGTTGCCATCCTTCCCTTGAACTTGATCGCTTTTTTTGGCCATTACCCTCATGTCATACTTAATTCACGACTGAACAGTTGCTTGTGGCAACAGGATCTTCTGCCTGGATGCAAATGCTGGATAATGAGTTTGTTAATGTGCATGCACTAAGAAGTAAAATACTGAAATTCTACAAGACCTGAACATCGAACTTGACATGAACTGTCAAAAATGTTCATTGTGCCTTGTGGTATACGACCGGGAGGTTTTGAGCCTAGGGGAATTAAGGCTGCCTAGCTAGTGCAGTCGTCGCAACATGCAAGTAGGGTATTTTTGGTTGTCCCAACAGAAAGAACTATCCTTACCGAGTTTCGAACCAAGGTCTCTCGAAAGGGAGCTTGGCATTCAATCCACTCGGCCAGATACTTCTCTACTACTTGAACAACACAGACAAATCCGTAATTTGACAGGCCAAAAAAAAAAAAAAAAAAAAGATTAATCGTGTGATGTCTGAGATCAAAAACAAGGTAGGTAGTAAAGGAAGAAGATGCTATGATAAAAAGATGGAATTAATATACCATACGATGCATCAAGCAGCTACATGGATGCATCAAGAGCTGATATTACAGCACTCAGAATATCCCCCTACGTGCTCCGTCATCTTCAACAACCAGCGAAGAATGGTAGCAGTTGCAGTCTTATGTAACCGTCCGGTTTTTCCCTCCGAGTACTGGGAGGACAGATCCTCTGGTTACTCCCTACTGCACCATTCTATCTAGGCCAGTGGTTCTCAACCATTTTTGGCCCGTGCCCCCCTTCGCCATATTTTCAGAACGTCATTGCCCCCCCCCCCCTCTTTGTGTTTCCACCCTAACCCCCCCCCCCCTCCGCCCCTACACAGTATACGTAATAATGGAAGCTAAATTTAAAAGCACATACTAAAACAAGCCTAGACGTCTACATAAAACGTGATTTGCGGGTCTACTTACGTTATAAAATGAATTTCAGACGGGTGAGACGTACAGAACCATAAAGTATGAAGGGAAAAACAATATCAAGTAATCGGTTCTTGTATTAACGCGATCTTGAAATAATCATAATTCCCCCCCCCCCCAAAAAAAAAAAAACAACCTAAAATTCCCCCCTCCCCCTGGGGCGAGGGGGGGGGGGGATTCCCCACCGGTTGAGATACACTGGTCTAGACGATGTGAAGGCGAATTCTTCGGACTTATGTACAGTCTTTCGGAGGATACGGAATCAACCAGCAACCACTATCGCGCAAGGTACAAAAATGACTCTACGTCAGTGTTTCCCAACCTTTTTTGTGCTATGCCCCACCTAAGCCTTTCTAAAATTCTTATCCCCCCCCCTCCCCCCCCCCCCCACAACATATGCATCATTTTTAATATTCAAAAATTGAAATGTTCACTAAACAAACTAGAATTTTTTTGTTTTTAGGAGGGCTCACTGTTCCCAGAGGGGCCAGAGCCCGCCCCCCCCCATCCCCTCCCCCAGGTCCCGCGTCCCTGTGTGTCGGTTGTGTTGGGTGAATTTTTTTTGGGTGTGGTTTGGCGGTTACCCCAGACAAGCTGGTTCCCCCGTCTCCCCCTTTTTGTGGGTGGACCCTTAAGTCTCAGTGTGAGCTATTGCCCACAGTGGTCCACCAGGCCCACATCTAAGGTGAAGATATGTGATGGGTTTTTATTTGATCATCCCGGCCCCCGACCAGACCAGGCGCACTAGTGGGGGGAGAGCAGCAAATGCACCGATCCTAGCCAAAGGACCGATAATCACTAGGAAATTATTGAGCAAACACAGTAAGTAAATTTTCAAAACATATAATGGAGAACTGAAATTCAAGTACACAATAATTTCAATGAAAGAGTTTTCTATATTATGTTAATTATTAGTAATTATTTAAATTTAGTGAGATCCTTGCGCTTGATGCTTGCTGCAAAGAGATATTATATCAGGTACCAATTTAGTTAACTTCAGTCTCAAGTCTCCCCGTTTTGTTATATCCAGCCAATTTCTTCCAGTTTCGAATTGCCCCCCTTAACAATCGAATTGCCCCCCAGTGGGGCGTGGGCCCCACGTTGGGAAACACTGATCTAGGCTGTGATGACCTAGTTTTCCTTATTATACACATGATCCCACAGGATCTTGACCACCCCCACCTTATCGTGCACCAACATCCTACTCAACGATGCAGACCCAGCCAACGTAACCGAGTGTTTGTTCCCCCCACCCACCCACCCACTCACACACACACACACACACACACACACACACACACACACACACACACCAGCGCAGCATGTCATAGGGAAAGGATCCAATAGTGCGACATAGCTACATAAAGGCACATTTGCCTACACCGCTGCCACGCAACTAACAAGCATATACGAACACAAATACCTACAGCACTACCATGCACCAAACAGTCACAACAGAACACAACTCCCCACAATGCTACCATGCACCAAACAGTCACAACAGAACACAACTCCCCACAATGCTACAATGAACCAAACAGTCACAACAGAACACAACTCCCCACAATGCTACCATGAACCAAACAGTCACAACAGTACACAACTCCCTACAATGCTACCACGCACCAAACAGTCACAACAGTACACAACTCCCTACAATGCTACCACGCACCAAACAGTCACAACAGAACACAACTCCCTACAATGCTACAATGAACCAAACAGTCACAACAGTACACAACTCCCTACAATGCTACCACGCACCAAACAGTCACAACAGAACACAATTGCCTACAATGCTACCACGCACCAAACAGTCACAACAGAACACAACTCCCTACAATGAACCAAACAGTCACAACAGTACACAACTCCCTACAATGCTACCACGCACCAAACAGTCACAACAGAACACAACTCCCTACAATGCTACAATGAACCAAACAGTCACAACAGTACACAACTCCCTACAATGCTACCACGCACCAAACAGTCACAACAGAACACAATTGCCTACAATGCTACCATGAACCAAACAGTCACAACAGTACACAACTCCCCATAATGCTACAATGAACCAACAGTCACAACAGAACACAAGTCCCCACAATGCTACCATAAACCAAACAGTCACAACAGAACCCAACTCCCTACAATGCTACCATGAACCAAACAGTCACAACAGAACCCAACTCCCTACAATGCAACCATGAACCAAACAGTCACAACGGTACACAACTCCCTACAATGCTACCACGCACCAGTCACAACAGAACACAATTGTCTACAATGCTACCATGAACCAAACAGTCACAACAGAACACAATTGCCTACAATGCTACCATGAACCGAACAGTCACAACAGAACACAATTGCCTACAATGCTACCATGAACCAAACAGTCACAACAGAACACAACTCCCCACAATGCTACCATGAACCAAACAGTCACAACAGAACACAAGTCCCCACAATGCTACCATGAACCAAACAGTCACAACAGAACACAATTGCCTACAATGCTACCATGAACCAAACAGTCACAACAGAACAAACTCCCTACAATGCTACCATGAACCAAACAGTCACAACAGAACCCGAGGCGCTCCTGTCTGGGAAATTGCCAGTACTAAGGACACTACTTTCTGAACTTAGCAGTCAGCAGAAGGTCACCATACAGTGGATACCATCCCACTGTGGAGTACCCGGAAACGACAGAGCTGATCAATTGGCTAAGGAAGGAGCCAAAGAAGAACAGCCTGATGTGCCCGTTACATACCACCAAAAGAAAAGAATGATCAAATCAGTCAGAAAGCCACTAAAACCTGCTCAAGACGACTACCACGTTATGGATAGACCAGAACAAGTCATTATTCTGCGCCTCAGAACAGGGCACAATAGATTACGCAACCACATGTATACAAAATTCAAGATTGGTGAAACAGCCATGTGCACATGTGGATTGGCGTTGCAGACAGCAGATCACATACTCCAAGACTGCCCAAAATATAACATATCTAGGCAAACCTTCTGGCCTAGAGAGACGACAAACTCTATGGACCGCTGTGTGAACTGAAAAAGACAGTTCAATTCATACAAGAGACAGCATTGCAGTTATAGACATATTTCAAGCGAACGAAAGAAGAAGAAGAAACAACAGAACCCAACTCCCTACAAAGCTACCACGCACCAAATAGTCATATACGAACACACTTGCCTACTATGCTACTACACACCAAACAACCACAATAAGACCGATTTTCAAACAAAACACATTTAATGGCAGTGCATTCTCAAGTTTAATAATAAGATAATGTGGATATTAAAGATGCGATTACGCAGAGATGTGTGCGCAGCATTTCTGCTGACAAACATAAAATCGCAGTCATAAAATTGGAGAAATTGCTGCCTTACAGGGTAAAGTCGTAACGTATGTGGGTAATTTGAGAAACACACGCAAAAGGTTAATTTGATCGGCACTGACAGATGTAAAGGAATGAAGTACAGGCAAGCGGGCTTTCAGCGATTATTATTATTATTATTATTATTGTTGTTGTTGTTGTTGTTGTTGTTATTGTTCGGCGATTATATTGAAATGTTCAAGCCAGTACTACAGTGCTTCGATCCAAAAATACTTAGATACATTCGAACTGGTGGAATTATTAGACACAATGAACATAAATCATAAACATGGCATCCTTGGATATAACCTCCCTATTTCCCCAACACAGTGATGTGTAATGTCTCGAAATCTTTTTTCCCTGTAAAGTGAAAATATTTTCATAAATGAATAAGATTTGAAAGGAATCATTGGAGGACGAAACATTAATAACATTAGAAATGCGGATGATACAGTATTGACTGCAGACAGTGAGCAGGATCTGCAACATTTAATAGATGCGGTTGTTGCACACAATGAACAATTAGGGTTAGAATTACATTGTAAGAGGACACAGATCATGGTCGTCACTAGGAAGAAGGAAATACCATAATGTAATATACAAGTAAATGGGAATATTCTTAAACAAGTGAATCGGTACAATTATATCGGAATAGTGATAACATCTGATGGGAGATGCCTTGAAGAGATGAGAAGAAGAATCGCCATGGCGAAGGTAGCCTTTTGCAAGATGGAAAACATACTGACCAATAAAAAGATGTCATTTGCAACGAAAAAAACTGTGTTGAGGTGCTACATAGAACCTGTACTTTTGTATGGATGTGAAATGTGGACAATGAGCAAAGAGGCTGAAAAACATATGATAGCTGTGGACATGTGGTTTCTGAGGAAAATGCAAAGAATACCATGGACAGACAGAAAAACCAATGAACAAGTCCTACAAGAAACAAATAAAAATCATGAACTGATTAGAGAAATTAGACGTAGACAGTCATAAATTTTTGGTCACGTTATGAGAAGAAATAAATTGGAGAACTTGGTGACAACTGGCAAGATCGAGGGTAAGAGAACAAGGGGGAGGCACAGAAGTAATGACCTCTGGGTCGGCAGACAAGCCAGATTGCCGCGGCGCTACCGTATCTTTCTGACCAGTTCTACCGATTCGTTAAATGGTCATAATATAATAGTCCCAGAATAATGGCCGGATGTGTTACATGGTTGATATTTGAAACGGTGCCTGTATGTGGGTTTAGGGTTGGAGTCTGCTTACAGGTAAACACCCGAAGCCATTGAAAACTCCTAGGACTAATCCAAACCAATCCACTGTGTTCAATCGTGACATAACTGCATCCTAATATACATCTCCACAGTTTAGTGCAATCAAGAACCGACATCACAGCACTCGGGACATTCCCATACGTGCTCCGTCATCTTCAACAGCCAGCGAAGAGTCCCAATATTAATGGTACCAGTAGAAGTCGGATTATGAGTCCGTCTGGCCTTTTTCGGAGTCATGAGTGTCGGCCAGATCCTCTGGTAACTCCCAGCAGCACAATTATCTCCAGGCCGTGATGTTCCAACTGTTATTCCTCACTGCTCGCACGATTCCAGTGGGCCTATGCACCAATATTCCACCGAGCCGTGCAGATCAGCCAATCTGTCCTACTTTTCGTTATTCAGACACAGTCGATTACATTCCCCTTAAGCACATTTTCCTTGAAAGACTCATTTACATGCGTACCCCGCGTATATATGTTACTTGCAAACGAGGTAACATTGGACAGACTGGTAGACGTCTAGCCGATCGCTTTAGGGAATACCTTAGGGATCTACAACACTAATCTGTCTCTAACCATTTCAATTCTGATCACTATGGAGTCCATGTATGGGTCACAGCATTCAAGTCATGCTAGCTTAATTAGGCTTACATTTGAAAGCCGGTTAATCAACTCTTTGGGATGCATCCATCCAGCGGGAATCAATACTGTTGTAGATGCCACTGTATAACTCTGCTGACTCCCCTCTATATATCCACATCTAACTGTTTGCAAACATCCGGCTCCACATGTTCTTATTTGGCACCTTTCACAACTGAACTTCAGCGCGGCGTTCCTGGCAAGAAAGGTTGTGTAATGGCCTAGCAATCTGTCATACCCATACTGTTTGTTTGTTTAATTTTACTTCATTTTCTAATTTCATGTTTTTCTTTAGATCTGTTTGTGTTGCTCCTGGGGGAGATTATTATAATCGAAACGTCAATTCGTTGTGTCGTAGTATAATTTATTTTATTTTGTTTTTATATCGATGTCCCCCCCTGCGATTTCCATTTGCCATATTGAAGTTCGTTGTAAGGTATGCACACTATTATCTCTTACCTTTTCGGTGGGCATGTACCTAACGTTTTGTTTTCTATTGCCAGAACGAATAACCAACTAGTGCAAGGAAGAGACTAACGGAAGTAGATAATATACAACTATAAGAAAGAGACCAACATTCTGTGGTCACATGAGAAAAATGGATTTGGAAAACATCGTGACGACTGGGAAGATCAATGGGAGAAGGGGTAGAAGCAGACCGAGAGAAATGGACAAACGGTAGCATGGAGGAATAATAGCAGAACTGTAAGGGCACACAATGATGAACAGATGTACCAGCCACATACCACGGAAAGAAACATCAACCAGAAAGTCACTAACATCAGCACAAGACTGATTACGTGTTTATGGACAGACCAGAACAAAATTAATCTGCGCCTCAGAACAGGACACGGGACTCAGAACAGTCGATTACGCAACCACATGTGTAACATTAAAAATTGGCAAATCAGGCAAGTGCACATGTGGATTGGCGCCGCAGACAGCAGATCACATACGCTAAGACTGCCCCGAATACAACATATCTGGGCAAACAGTCTAGAGCAGTGGTTTTAGACCTTTTTTGGCCCATGCACCCCTTCACCATATGTTCAGAATGTCACCCCCCCCCCCCCCTTCGTATTTCCTCCCTATAAATCTCCACCACACCCCTTTATTTTTAAAACACTGTATAGGTAAAATTGGAAGCTAAATTTAATAACATATACTAGAACAAGTCAAGACGTCTACATAAAACATGATTTCCGGGTCTACTTACGTTATAAAACGATGTTCAGAAGGGCGAGAAGTACAGAACCGTAAAGTATGGAGTCATCTGTTCTTGTATGAACGCAAGCTTTAAATAATCTTAATTCCCCCATGGAAACCCTAAAATCTTGGGGGGGGGGGGGCGGGGGCGGGGGGGGGGGAAGAATTCCCACCGGTTATGAACCACTTGTCTAGAGAAACAGTGAAACTCCATGGACCACTCATTGAACCGAAAAAGACAATGAAGTTTATAAAAGAGAATGTTGCGGATATAGACAACCTCCAGCGAATGAATGACGAAAAAGATGTTTCTATCAATTGAATGCGAAGACTTTCGTACAATTAACCTCTTAAACCATGTCACTAAGCTTCTACTCAGAAATATGAGAAGGACAAGAAAGAAAATAAGCATCAAAATTGGTGAAGAACAGTATGGATTTGTGGAAGGAAAGGGTGCAAACAATGCATTATATACACAGAGACACAGAAAGGCATATATTTGCGTTTCATAGATTATACCAAGGCATTTGATGAAATAAAACATGATAAACTAACTAAAATGTTGGCAGATAACATTGATGGGAAAGATCTCAGAATAATAAAAACTATTTACTGGAATCAAACAGCAGCAATAAAAATGGTAATCAGGGCAATTATGAACAAATGAAACTCGAAGTACGACAGGGATGTGTTTTGTCACTGGATCTCTTTTCTCCCTCTATGGCAAAGTACTAATAAGAGAGATCAAAGAGAAGCCGGGAATACTAATCGGAAGTTTAATGTAGATGACAATATTGGTGGCGGTTAATGCAAAAGATACAAATAAATTTCGACATTGTGGTAATGGAGAGTGCAATGAAAAGACTGTATCTGAATATCAAGAAAGCTGTAACAATGGTGATATCAAAGAAAAATGTGACACCAAAATGTGAAATGGAAATAGAAGTGAAAATTCTTAACCAAGTAGATAATTTTAAATACCTAGGGGCATTTATAACAGCAGACGGTAGGTGCACAGCAGAGATTAAGAGCAGAATAGGGCAAGCAAACGCTGCATTTCAGAAAATGAAAAGTATCTTATGCAATAAGTCACTATCATTGAATGTAAGAAAGAGCACTGAAGTGCTATATAGAACCTGTTTTGCTGCATGGCAGTGAATTTTGGAATGTAAATGAACAAATTAGGAAGAACTTGGAAGCAAATGAGATGTGGTTCCTAAGACGAATGTTGCGAATATCTTGGACTGACAAAGAGTAACTAACGACGATTGCTTGAAAGAGGCTATTGAAACAAACATTATATACAACAATAAGAAATAGACAAACAACTGTATTTAGTCATGTGATGAGAAGAGAGGCATGGACAACATCGTGACAACTGGAAAGATCGAGGGGAAGAGAAGCAGAGGCCGACGAAAAGAAACGATGCTGGATGAATTGAGGCGGTGGCATGGAGGATATCAGCAGCAGAGTTTATCCAAAACACCAAAGACCAAGATCTGTGGAGAAACATGAACGCTTAAGCCAGCTGGCATGGCACTTGATGATGATTTTTGTGTGTGCGCTCGCTCGCTTTGAACTCAAGCGTAGTCCATACACACTATTTATAGTAGTGATGGACTGAATTTTGCGTGTGGGTTAGCTTTCCCTATTAACAGTGTTCCTCACCATAAGGCAAACCCACTCCGACTTCAGAGGTACTTGTAATTTACGTCCCAAAGTCAAGGACGACAGGTCAACATTTTAGTCCAGCTGTCCGGGGTAGGAGATGAACCGCTAACCTCGGCATCAGCACAACGGATGCTTAAGAACACGCGTTCTTGCCCATTCGGCCATGAGAACCTGCACTTGATGATGATGATCTCTGACTCAAAAGGACAACACACTCAACAGCCACAAGTACACACGACGTGCTGAGACACAAATGTGCACGCGGCGAGAACCCATTAGCTGCACACTCACACTGAATTATCGGCTTGTGTAAGCATGACATCTGACATTAGAAGTGCAGGCAGTTGCCGGTAATTGACAATCGATAACAAGTGCATTCACCTCTGTTAGATCATCACCGACCATTAAACATGTTGTCGATACAACAGTTTATCTCATTACATGTCATCATCATCATGAAGTGCCATGCCAGCTGGGGTAGGCTTTCATGACTCTCCACAGATCTCGGTCTTTGATGTTCTGAATCAACTCTGTTGATGATATTCCTCCATGCCACCGTCTCAATCCATCCAGCATCATTTCTCCTGGTCTGCCTCTGCCTCTCTTCCCCTCGATCTCTCCAGTTGTTACGATGTTCTCCAATGCCTCTCTTCTCATTACATGACCAAAGAAAGCTGATAGCTTCCTGCAAAGTGCATACAACTGTTTTTCGTATTTTTCACAGTTAATTTATGAATGTTCATGACATGTTCATTATTTTACTGGCATAGTTTATTTTCAATGAACGATGAATACACTGAATATGTCACACACTTTGAAAACCTTGGATCCAGGACTAACGATTGAGACGGTGCAAAAAACAAAAAGAAGTATGTAATAAAGTAGGACTGACCTTGCAATGAAGTAGCTAAATAGTGGTAAGAACCAATGGTACAAAACCACTAATTCAAATAAAATTCGCGAGAACAAATACCCATGCTGTGGCAACATACGAATGTGAGCTGTAAGAGGGCAAACCTCTTGATTCCCCCAAAAGGACCACAGAGACTAAACAAACTTACAACAATCACGACAGTTTCACAACATCACCCAAATAACTTCCGACAATTCACAAGTCTACAAGCACTAATGCCGTGCCCAGACCCGGACATAAGCATGACATTATAAATAGTGCATGTCTTCAGCTCATTCGTGTTTTTTTTTTTTTTTTCGCGGTCAGACAAGTCGCATCTTATTCTCTGATGAAGTTGGCAGTCCACGTCTGACTTCTCTCGTCACCATGCAGTTTAAAGTCGCCATGAGAAACCAAGATACGAATTTTCAGCTACATCCAGAGAACAGATCACTACAGAGACAACTCTATGTGTAACTACATCCAGTATGAGCATATAACGGTTTGATCTTGAGCGCAGCCTACACGCTTACGGTATCAAGTTCGCGAAGGTAGGCAGAGGATCTCTATATACCGTGGCTGCGGGCACGGACTCGAATGTTCGCTGCCGGGAAGAAAAACAACTAGGGACTACCTTCTTTACAGATGCCTTGAATACAACCAGTCAAAGAAATTATGGACATGCATTGGACGAAAACAGCACAAACAGATCTATTTAAACAGATATATCCAAAAAGAATCCGGCTCCATGGCCAAGGGGTTAGCAGCTTTCTCCGCTAACCCCGAATACTCTCGTCACGTGACGCGACGAGAATTAGCAGTGGTTCGAATCGCAAAAGTGACTTATGAGTAGGGCTGTACCGGATTCAAATTTTTGAAATCCGGCCGGAGCCGGATTTGGCCGGATTTATGAAGTGAGATCCGGCCGGAGCCAGATTTGGCCGGATTTATGAAGTGAGATCCGGCCGGAGCCGGATTTACAAATTGAAAAACAAAAATAAAATAACGTCCTACATCACTTGACTTAGGTGAGTGGAGTCACTCGACTGTTCATTACTGCAGTTCATTACTATAGACATGACAATGATGACATATACTCATATTAAATCATTTAAATGTAAAATAATTACAGTTAAATTAGAATAAGTAATTAAGTAATATTAAGTTCCATAAGTTCAAGATGAAACATAATACATAAGCACATAATGCTAATTTAGTAATTTTAATTTTTAGTTTTCAGTTTCAATTTTTAGTTTTCACATTGTTTTCAGTTGGCAAATTGGCAGCTCAGTTACAACTCACAACAACAGTACATTGAACAGATTGAATTTATTGAAATACATTCATTCAGTAATTTCACTATTTCAGTCAGTCAGTCTTCATTATGGCTGTGAAGTTGAACTCTCAGAGTCAAGAAGGGACGAGTTGTATTTCAGGAAAATCAACGTCTCCGCATTTTGTGGTAAAAGGCTACTACGGTGGTCAGTGATAATGTCTCCTGCAGTACTGAACAGCCTTTCCGATGGCACACTTATAGGTGATGGTGCAAGTCTAGCCATACTTGGAAATCTTTGCTTATTGGCATGCCACCATGAAACTGGATCTGACTGTCGAGTTTGAAGTGGCTCTGACAGGTACTGTGTCACCTCAGTGTTAATGCTATTGCCTTCGGCACTTGCAGAACGATCTGCGGTGGGATTTTCCTCGACAATTGTGTCAAAACAGCTCCATAGGCTGGACTCGTACTGTGTGGCAGTGCTCACAGAAGTCAAAACATTAGTACTACTACTACTACTAGTAGCTGATGGATCCTGTGGACTGACTGTGTTTGCTGAATCAATAATGGAGTTAGCTGCTAACAGCAGATGGGCTCGTGCATCACTTCTACCACGTTCGGAGAAGAAGCACAGCTTGAATCGAGGATCCAGTAGTGTGGCACAGGTGTAAATACTGTTGGATTCAATGTCCGCAAATCTGCTGCTAACAGCTTCAAGCAGGGCTGCTTTCATAGTTTTTATCCCAGCATCACTACCTTCTTTCTGAAGGAAAGCCATGAGTGTTTTCACTAGGGCTGTACCGGATTCAAATTTTTAAAATCCGGCCGGAGCCGGATTTGGCCGGATTTATGAAGTGAGATCCGGCCGAAGCCGGAGCCGAAGCCGGATTTGTAAAAATGGCCGGATTCCGGATTTGCCGGAGCCGGAGCCGAAATCCGGTACACCCCTACTTATGAGAGTATGGAGCCGGTCGCTCAGAAAGTCGTGGCGTGCTGATGAGCGTAATCTAGCCTAGGAATCAACATACAGCTGAAAGATACTGGTGTTGACCGCAATATCCTGAAACAGGATGGAAACGCGGAAAAAAAAAAAAAAAAAAAATATCCAAAAAGAAAATATTGAAGATTTGTTATTAAGAAACTGAGCAAAATGAAATACGGACATGTAAAGACATGCATGTCTGGAAAAGATTATGTTGGGACGTGTACCAGGAAAGCGAAGAAGAGGACGACCACAAAGTAGCTGGACTCCAGACGTGATAAATAATTCACACAGACAGCACGAGAGGAAGGAAATCTTTAGAAATTTGAAATCCGTTCGTGCCGCACTGCGCGTAACTGCGTACGTTAAACATGATCATGTCATGGCCATGTGATAAGTACTGACCAATGAATAAAAGAGCACGTGCTTATCGTCCCATGACGCATAGGTTCTGTTTCTGACCGTTGAGAAAATGGCCGGGTTGATCCAAAATCCGTCCAAAGAAGCTCAAAGAGCGGTGATTCAGTTTGTTTCATTTGAAGGATGTCGACCAGTGGACATTCATCGAAGAATGCAGGCAGCGTACGGTAACAAATGTGTGTCGAAGACCACAGTGACAGACTGAGCATGAATGTTTCGGAAAGGACATCAGTTCACGACAGATCTTCGACGGCCGGGTCAAGCGCATAATGTTGCAACAGAAAAAAACCATCGCCAAAATTGATGTAGCAGTACAGATGAACCGTTGTCGAAGCATACGTTGGCTAGCGAAAGAATTTGATGTGTCAATTGGGACAATTCAAAAATTCGTAAGAAACTGCAATATCGGAAGGTGTGTTGACAATGGGTACAACGGATGTTGACCGACCACCAAAAAGAGGAACGCATGGGATGGTGTTTGAACCACTTGCTGCGTTACAGAGTGGAGGGTATGCATTTCTCTTCCGCATAGTAGCAGGCGATGAATCATGGTGTCACCACTTTGAGCTGAGCAGCAAAAGAGTGAGCATGCAATGAAAGCATGCTGGATCACCAAAAGCCAAAACATTCAAGTTACAGGTTTCCGCTGGTAAGGTTATGCTGAGCGCATTTGTTGACCATGAAGAGCTATTGTTGACCGACTTTAAAGAACATGGTGTCAACTGGAGGGCGTAATTATGTACAGAACAAGCCACTGGGTAATGACAATCAGCATGGGGATAGGGGAAGAGGATGGGGGAAAAGGATAGGCGACCTGAGATCTGACTGTCCAAGAGATCAGTGGGCAGCTATTCGGCGGTTTACCTTAAATTCGGTACACGAAGTTACCACTGCGGTTGATTATCAACCTAAAATTCGAAAGGTCCAGAGGGGATGGCTGCTTTACAGATGGTTAAAGGCGACCATCTCTTCAAGATCTTACCTGGATCTGCTGCCCAGGTCACTACAGGTGTGAAATAATGTGACAGCTGATATGTGAACTGTCCTACACTAAGGATGGACCTATAACAATGCAATACATATCATATGAAAGGTTACAGAGGACTGACTTAGAGCCTGCGAATCAACACGAATAAGACTTTTGTCATTAGCCGCAGCAGGGCAAGGTCACAAGTGGGAACAACGTAGACGCATTCATAATCACTGCACTATGGAAACAACCAGCTTCCCTAAACTAAACCATCTACGGAGAGAGATGAAGTATATATGGGTGTGTTCCGGATGCAGAGACAAGTGTTTGTTCATCAATTCAATCAATCAATGTCTCAGCCGCGCTGAGAAAGGTCACCCAGCCTGTATGCTATTCTCGTGCAGAAGACAGTATTAGAGCGCCGAGTTCCACTGTTCTCCTCACGTAGAAACATGTTTGCTCTGAGTTCAATTATCCTGCTAAACCAGAGTTATTTCTTAAGATCATCGCTTGATCCTCTATTGATATTCATTGTTTTCTTTTGGCTTTTCTTATTCATCATCCTATTTATACTTCTCTTCTATCGTCTTTTCTGCTGTTGCTTCCTTTGTCTTCACTTGACGTTTCTATATTTCTTCCTCCTCATGGTCGCTGTTTATTATTTCCACACACGAAGTCATTCTCCGAATACATACTGTAATTCAGAGACCAGACTCAAACAGATCAAAACCAGGTGGCTCACTGTCTCATTGTAATCAAACTCTGTCTTTCCAGGGCAGATCAGCAGATGCAAAAATGTTCCTGAAGAATAGTGAATTCAACTGACAACAAACATTCTTGTCCAGAAGCTCTATTTATAATACCTATCCATCCATCCAGCGTATGTATGATTCGTGTGTGCGTGCGTGTGTTTCAACTACATATGAAAACAGCAAAGAACATTACTTCGAGGCAGATAGCCAGGTCACAAAATCACCAATCTTCACAAAACTACTGGAAGCCTTACAAAACGAATCTTGATAATTACATACTTTATTCGGCCCGCTCATCTGGAATCTTTTGGCAAACGACCACGATCGATGGTCCTTACACCAACGATGGTTTCCACCCTTTTCTTCTTCGGCACCCCAGAGTCTGACTAGCGTCTGGACATGGCTATTTATGGTTTGGTATTTGTTTGGAGTCTGAAAAATACTTTGTGCGATGTTTTCGTTTTCTTTTTAAAAGAAATGGTTTTCAGAGAGGACTCTGTGCCTACGTTCTTTTTCCTGTACGTATAATTTTATTAAGATTCTTCTTTGCTTTGTTATATCATTTAAATATATTCGAAATAATTTCCAAAGTTCTCGGTCACAAAAAAAGTTCAGCTAAATTTCAAAAGATCATTAAAGTTGTCAGATTTCGAAGGATCATTAGAGTTGTCAGATTTCGAAAGATCATTAGAGCTGTCAGATTTCGAACGACCATTAGAGTTGTGTCAGAAGACAAGTCGCTACTCGGGGAAGTCGCAGGAAGCGTCTAAGTTGATCGGAGGCGTCACAGGTGAAAAGTTATGTTAATAGCAAGGAGATCGATTTCCCAGCACAGGTTTACCCCATATGGCTAAATCTCCGCAGAATGGAGAACTGCCGACGACAACACCCCACAAAGCATATATACATTGTGGCCCCACTATCTCGGGGTCTCCTGAAAAACTGCAATCGTAGTCTCGCCGAGGCAGATTGGAAACGAACCCACGACCTTCGGAGCTGGAGGCAGACAACACAACCACTTTGCCACCCATTCCTCCCCTCTTCCCTATCCACAAGATAGACAGACACGAGAAGCAGGAAAGTTAGAGCCATAGACTCAAAAGGTTGACAACCGCTTCCTTATACCGATCCCTGCGGGCACTAAAATCGCCGAGTGAGTCACCGGTTGAGGCCCGGGGGTTTACAAGTGATGAATGAATGATACATGGTTTACGATCACTGCAGATGGCTGCGGGTTAGATGCCAGACCGTCGCCATCCATCCACCCACCCACAAGTCAGTTAAGTAAAGGACCTTTTTACACACCTTAGGCGCATTGGGCGCATGATGCTGGACTCTTACACACCAATCGGCACGCACGCACGTACACACACACCATACACAAGAGGGGCTTCAAATTAAAACCTTTAACGTTTTTTTTTTGTTGGAAGGGGGGGGGGGGCGAGGGGGTGAATATATTCTGAATAAGTAAAGAACAAGTATATCATTTTTCGATGTAGTCTCCACTGCGTTCAGTTAAGGTCTTCCAGCGCCGATAAATTGCTTGGGTTCCTGTAGAAACAAATGCTATTGATTGGATATGGGGTCACTACAGTGTGTGCCTGACCCGATCGTGACAGTTTGTGACAGAAGTCACGCCGTTTTGAAACTTCCTACTCCACTCATACACTAGTTTGAGTGACAGGCATATATCGCCGTACTAGCCTTCATTAGCCGATTCATTTCTATAGGTTTCACCGATCAAAAAACAAAAAAACAGATAACAGAACGCTGCTCCTCGTTGGTGCATATCAAAAGTGGGGCGACGATCTTTAAACTGCGCGTATGACGTCACCGTGATCGTCTGCACAGTAATGTCACGTGCTTAACGCTCTTGACATCCTTAACAATATTGATAGGTTAGAAAACAATGGCATAGTAATTGTAATTTCTATGACACTTTTCGGGTTTTCATTTGATGCCACCTCGTATATTACATTACTACAACAGTAGTACTAACGGTGATAAGGGTTAAGTACAAATAGCCGTATTATTATTGTCACTGTTTTCTGATCGGCCGACGCTCATACCAACAAAATCAACACAAAGCGATCTGCTGCTGATTTTAAACCCCTTCACCTAGTACGTCAGGGAATTTTGTAACCGTTCACTAACTCCTTAAGCCACATACGCCGACCGAGTGTAGATTGGATGGAGATAATTGACACATACAGCATCAAGAGCTAAACCAAGCGGAAGTAATTAGCTCTCGACTATTCAACACCTCAATGGTAATGAGTTAATGGGCCTAAATTTACACTGGGTCGATACTGAATGGCTAAATATAACACGCGAATTGAACATGCGCATGTTTTGTTCCGTGAAAAGGAAAGATTTTTTTATTTTTTTTTTTACAATTAAAATAACAGCAGTGCCCCCTGTTCGTCCTGTAGTCTTGTTTTTCTTTTGATCAGATCAGTCGATATCTTCACAAGGCAGGTCGGCTGTAATGTATTCTTCAGTTATTTTTCTTTGGGGAACATGAAGCAGAGTAACATTCTGGTCTCAGTTTATCTCTTGAAGTTACGCTTTAGGTCATGTGCAGAACGTCGCTCTCATCACGGCTTCCCGAAAGGTTCTCGAACCTTCGCCAGTTCTTCTGCCTCGTGCAAGTTCATGACCCATGTGACGTCAATATCATGGCTCCAGCTTTGTGGTAGTGGATCCCTGTCTCTTCTTCCATGATCCTTGTCTGCAATTATTGTTCTTTACAAGCCACTGCCACAAATTAATGACAAAAGCGTTTCAGTTTCCAAGACAATGCTGTTTGTGGGGCAGTTTTCTCCCATGTCTGGATCATGCAGAATAGCAGTGATTCCGTCTCCATGGTACACGATATCCCATGATTAGATCTTGCAGAATAGCAGTGATTCCGTCTCCATGGTACACGATATCCCATGATTAGATCTTGCAGAATGGCAGTGCATGCCTCCTACACGGTACGCGATATTCTACGACATTTTATATAAAATTTAAGTGCAAAAGTGTCAGTTTCTTTAGTGACTGCGAAATGGTCCACAACTTACACCTGTATGTTGTCACAGGAAAAATAATACACATTGAGTAGAAACAAATAAAAGCAGGAGGATGGAGGGAAGAAAGGAAGGAAGGAACCAAGCAATCAAGCAAGCAAGAGGAAGAAGAAAGTATAAGAAACAGGAGGCGGGGAGGGAGAGGAAGAAGAAATGATTCACAGGGAAGAGGAAAGAAATGACAAGTGCAAAAAAAAAAAAAATGACACAGATGGTCTAGATAAGAAACAGGCAGATACAGGACAGGAGGAGTAAGTAGACGAGCGAAAGGAAGATGGCGACCAAGATAACAGGCGATAGCTCCTGTCATACAATGTGTATTGAAGATAAATCAACGATGTCATTAGCCGTCCATATTTGCCGCGCGCAAACAACATCACAGACACGACAATGCAAGACTGAACACAAAGGCCCAGATTAGAACGCAGAAAACTAATTTACAGCAAATGAAACACGTCTCTATGGAGCAGGTGGTCGATATTGTGGACGCCGGGCTCTCTAGTCGACAAGCACGGGTTCAAATCCCAGTAGGTAAAGATTTGTGTCCGCAAGTAGTGTAATTAATTAGGATATATTAGATAAGAGAAAACAGAGCGTCACTAGGCAAGTTGGAGGGACTATTTACTCCCAAGCAAAACGATTCGCGCTTTAACAAACTGCATAAAGTCCGTTCGGACAATGTCCGACTGTATATGTGTCAATGGTTGGTTGACACTGGTTGGTTGTTTGGTTGACTGATTCGTTAACTGACAAGTTGGTTGATTGACTGGTTGATTGGTAGACTGGTTGGCTGTGAATCCTCGGGAAGACAGTATTAGCTCATGTGTAGGATGCAATTAGTTTCTGTTGGCCTAGGCCCTGAAATTCTCTAGCATCTATGAGAGAGGTTTGTGCAGACCCCCCCCCCCCCCCCTTCCGAACCAGCTACCAAAGCACAATGTCTTTCATTATACCCAGTCTGAATTATGACAAATGAAAAACCAGATCGTATGACTAGGAATATAAATGTCACAAAGAAGTACACATGTCAACTTTTTTTACAGCCCCCCCCCCTCTCTCTCTCTCTCTCTCTCTCTCTCTCTCTCTCTCTCTCTCTCTCTCTCTCTCTAAAGGCACATGTAACGAGGACCATTTAGACAAACCAAACAACGGAGACAGTCGTGGTAGCGTAGTAGGTAGCAGACGCTCGCCTGCCGTCTCGATGGTCATGGTTCGTTGTGCATCGGGTGTGATTGGAACTGTTTAAGTTAACCTGGGCTCCCAGGTGGACCCAGAGTCAAATGGGTACCAGGACATGTTTAGGGAAGTCAAGGCGGCCGATGTGATCACCAACTGAGTGTCGGTTGGTCTATAAACATGGCTATAGCACCATATGCCCAATGCGTCTCATCATCATGTGCCTTGCCAGCTGGCGTAGGTGTTCTTTTCGCAGATTTCGGTCCTTGCTGCTCTGGATTAACTCGATATTCCTCCATGAAACCGTCTCAGACGATTCAGCATTTCTCTTGCTCCGTGTCTGCCTCTTCCAGTATTTCTCTTGGTCCACTTCTGCCTCTTCCAGCATTTCTCTTAGTCCACTTCTGCCTCTTCCAGCATTTCTCTTGGTCAGCTTCTGCCTCTTCCAGCATTTCTCTTGGTCCACCTAAGCCTCTTCCAGCATTTCTCTTGGTCCACCTAAGCCTCTTCCAGCATTTCTCTTGGTCCACCTAAGCCTCTTCCAGCATTTCTCTTGGTCCACCTAAGCCTCTTCCAGCATTTCTCTTAGTCTGCCTTAGCCTCTTCCAGCATTTCTCTTAGTCTGCCTTAGCCTCTTCCAGCATTTCTCTTAGTCTGCCTTAGCCTCTTCCAGCATTTCTCTTGGTCCGCCGTAGCCTCTTCCAGCATTTCTCTTAATCCGCTCCTGCCTCTTCCGGCATTTCTCTTGGTCCACCTAAGCCTCTTCCAGCATTTCTCTTGGTCAGCTTCTGCCTCTTCCAGCATTTCTCTTGGTCCACCTAAGCCTCTTCCAGCATTTCTCTTAGTCTGCCTTAGCCTCTTCCAGCATTTCTCTTGGTCAGCTTCTGCCTCTTCCAGCATTTCTCTTGGTCCACCTAAGCCTCTTCCAGCATTTCTCTTGGTCCACCTAAGCCTCTTCCAGCATTTCTCTTAGTCTGCCTTAGCCTCTTCCAGCATTTCTCTTGGTCAGCTTCTGCCTCTTCCAGCATTTCTCTTGGTCCACCTAAGCCTCTTCCAGCATTTCTCTTGGTCCACCTAAGCCTCTTCCAGCATTTCTCTTAGTCTGCCTTAGCCTCTTCCAGCATTTCTCTTGGTCAGCTTCTGCCTCTTCCAGCATTTCTCTTGGTCAGCTTCTGCCTCTTCCAGCATTTCTCTTGGTCCACCTAAGCCTCTTCCAGCATTTCTCTTAGTCTGCCTTAGCCTCTTCCAGCATTTCTCTTGGTCAGCTTCTGCCTCTTCCAGCATTTCTCTTGGTCCACCTAAGCCTCTTCCAGCATTTCTCTTAGTCCACTTCTGCCTCTTCCAGCATTTCTCTTGGTCCGCTTCTGCCTCTTCTAGCATTTCTCTTGGCCCGCCTTAGCCTCTTCCAGCATTTCTCTTAGTCTGCCTTAGCCTCTTCCAGCATTTCTCTTAGTCCGCTTCTGCGTCTTCCAGCATTTCTCTTAGTCCGCTTCTGCCTCTACCAGCATTTCTCTTGGTCCGCCTCTGCCTAATCACCACTATCTTCCCAGTTATGATATTCCCCAACGCCTCTCTTCTCATCACATAACCAAAGAACTGTGTGTGCGTCTTATACTTGCATTCAACAAGCGTGCAGGGCATAATTAAAAGCAAATGACACAACAAAGATACACAAACTTAACCACTGGAATGTTGTAATCACGACAAGCAAAATTCGTATTAGTTCGGCGGCCAACAGTGATTCTGTTTTAATCTAAGAATGTTGACGAGCGCCTACGAGTGTTGTCTAATGCGCCGTTAATAAGATAATTGAGACAAATATTAGGCGTTCTCGAGGATCTGCGTTTCCAACATGTTAAATAATTGCTACACACAATGAATAACCCATAACAAACGAAATTTGCTTTTTAGAAATTACTTAATCTGTTTCATATTTCTTTATTTGCTGCATGGTAATATTTTTGCGCAATTCAACATATTAAATGCGCTTTGGAGAATTCCTGTCTATCTCGTCACATTCAAATAAACTAAATGAAAACGCTGTTTAGAGGTGATTCTAAACTCTTTCATAAGATAAACATCCATACATTCTCTATGGCGAAGAAGTTACAGACCTAATCCGTAATCTCATATACCGCGTTTGAAACAGCAGAGTGCGATTTGGCGGCAGACCGTCTTGCGTTGGTTGTCATAAAAATGGTATGGGTGCCGGTCGTTCAGAAAATAATGACAAACTACTGAACGTAAAGTTGCCAAGAAATCACAAACAGCAAAACAAATGTTGAGTTGACTGCGACGTCCCGTAAAGGATATGCAATTAACATACAAAGACACAAAAGCACAAAATGAAATAATGTTTTTACAGTTGGCCTTACATGCCACATTTGTTTCCACTGGAACACCTCCAGCAAGCGAAAACCTATATCTAGCAATGTCGTGCTTTCGGACACAAACGCCAAATGTGAAAAATTATTTCTCCATTTCTCCAAGTAGAGCTGAAAGATGAACAGATGCTGAAGCAGCTTCGGCAGGAGAACCCCCATATCCAAATCTTGAAGACGGGGCGGATTCTGACGTACTCCAAGATCCCTACTACTCTAGCGGTGGGGACAACTGAGGGCAGCGAGATACCACTCAATGCTCAAGATGCCAGAGGGCCGGCCACAGCAGAACAACATGCAGAGATCTGCCGATACTGCGCCGAGCACCATGCATTCAAGGAATATCCGTTGGCAAACTGCCCAACAAAAACAGAAAGTGTGGCAACTGCCTTGGCAAGCATGGAGCAAGATATAGAGACGCCTTAAAGATCGCTATTACCACAAAGACACCATACAAGGAAGCAATGCGGTGGTGCGAGACAGCCACGTGAATCTCACAAGCCGAAAGATCTCAACTGCAAAACCAGATTGACGAGCTAAAGAAACAAGTCAAGTTACTTCAAACACCGACACAAACCAGCGACAACGAGAAACTGCTGGCTGACATGAATGAAATCCAGAAAAGTATCAAGCAAGAGGTGGAAAGAAGGAGAACGAAGACATCCTACAAACAATCAAGACCGAAAGAGAACTTCTAAAAGCCGAGAGGGAAATAACCCAGAGCAAACCAGCAGAAGCCACGCGTAAGACCGCAGAGAAGTCACAAGACGAAACCAAACCAAAGACCAGTAGGAAAACGCAAGATAAAACCAGCAGCCCAACCACGAAGTCCAAGCAACTCAAGAAATCAGTATCCTGCCAGGTAGATGAATTTAGCTTAGAGCTTTCCGACCTATCTGAGATAGGGCTCACTCGTAAGAGCGCACAGACAGAAACAGAATTAAACCGACAAAAATAACGAATCTCAACTCTAACCACCGCTGAAGAAGCAGGTTGAACGAGACCAAATTTGAATTTTTTGTTTTTGAATCAGGCAAGCAAGCAAGCGGCTGGTCGAGTCGCTAGAATGCCCGGCTTACCTTCGGGAAGCCCCGGTTCGAATCCTCGGTAAGTTGTGAATATTATTCCTTCGGCAAGGGGGGGGGGGGGGAAGAGAAAACACTAACCTGCATATTTCGCGGCGACTGCACTAGCCATGCGGCCTTAATTCCACAGACTCAAGACAACACTGTCAAACACCGCAAGGTACTATAGGCAATAGATGGAAGTATGTTTGTGTAGTGTGTTTCTGAAGAAGAGGTTAGGTCCTTCCCTGAAACTACCCGAAAAAGGTCTAGTCTTTCGGATGGCTGCGTTACTCACTGCTCATAATGCTGCTCATGCACGGAGAAATAGTTTTTAAAAAACAAATGAAACATAGCAACTAAACCAAAAGATGAGACCTAAGGACTACATCCACTCAAAACGGACGAGCTAAGAGCTGAAAAACGTAGAAGCAAGAAGAAACATACAAATGATAACCCACCGGCCAAACCCCCGCAGACGTCACGGGCATAAACTTTCCTGCATCGAGAAGTCGGCTGATCTGACACGAAAAAACTAAACCCGTACCATGAACCACCACAATTATAACAACGCTGATAAAGCAGGTTGAACAAAAATTGTTCCCATCCAGTATATCGGATCGGATCCACCAACGTAAATGGTCTCACTGCTGTTATTGTACACAGTGAGCAACTATAATTAGAATTACATTGTAAGAAGAGCAATCATCGTCAATCTCCGAGAGGTAAAGAACGCTGGGGTACGCAGGCAGCGGGGAAGGAGTGGAGGAAAGTGCGACAAAGAGAGGATGCTACACATCTTGACAGAGATGTTATCAGTTGTATGATGCCATATGACATTGATGGATGGATAAATTGATAATTAAAATCGTGCCGTGGTCATGTGATATGGACAAATGGTGGAGTGCTCGCGAGTTGTTTTCGTAACTTAATCTGGTGGAATATGAAAGGCTAATGAGGCATATTGATAATTGGGAAACCCTACAACACGGCCGTTAACTAGTCACTCAAGAACATGAAGGATGCAGAATTTTTCCAGTGCAGTGTGATGAAAGCAACGTTTTGCAAAGGACTTGCTATGTGATAATGATGATGATGGTGATGATGTCCAACAATTCAAATGTTACAACAATTCGTGGACTCAATATTAGCAATGAGTGGTATAATAATGTATAAACATGAAACAACCAGTAATAACTCAAACACGAGATTTACTTGTCCCATTCACCAACACAAATACCAGTATTTACACAATGGCACCTTGCCGTCTTGACTGACGATAGATTGTTAAATTATGCCCCTAAAAAAGCCTTACAACCAGGCAATGAGTTATATCTATCCACATCACAAAGCCTGGGCTGAATTGTAGAGACCATCTATCGCCCATGTAGCATGATCCAACTTTCGGCCTACCTAGTCCACTCCAGAGGAAAGATAACTCTAATACATTTGGAACAAGACAAGCTGCAGAAGCTGCCGGATCAGCAAAATAATGCTCTAGCTGTTCACTAGTCGGAGCTTCAATCCAAGACCAGTTGCCAAACAAGTCTTAGGTCCTGGTCTGCCCTGCCATGACATTTAGTCTTTAGGTTGTATTTCCTCGTACTAAAATACTAAAGTACTTCGTGTGTAAATACAATAATGGCTTCGGCAGTAATAGTTGCCATAATTTAATAATACAATACAGCCAACCCTCCATACATAAACCATAAAGTAATAACTCTAACTTATGATTAACTCGTTTTATTCACCAACGCAAATACCATAGAACTTCGTGTGTAAATACATTGATGGCTTCGGCAGCAATAGTTGATTTAACATGATCAAGCCATCCCCTCAGACCAGAATTAACAAACGTGAAATAAGTAATAACTTATTCACTCCATCTCAACTATGTAATTACCAAATTACTACGCGTGTTAATACAATAAAGATTTCGGCAGCCATAGTTGCTTAAAACATTAACATAGCTTTAACATAATATAGCCATCCCCTCAGAATTAGGTTAGCTAACGTGAAATAAGTAATAACTCAAATACGAGATTTATTCGTTCTATTCACAATTGCAAACACTAGTCGTGTTTAAATGAACAATTAGCAGCAAATTCAGTTACCGAGCCTCGTTACCTATTATATTACATTATCAAACACTGTCGGGAGAATCCTTAATGTGATCATAAAATATTGTTGCCGGAGGAGGATGTGGCAACAAGACAACGTGCTGGATTGCCACATACATTCAGTATACAATTATAAACAAGACAAACATGGCAATAACAGACACTTTCGGTTTCATTGCTGATTAGCGGTTCTCAAGCTTTGTCATATGCCCCTCTAGAAAGTTTTTGGGGCGCTTATATGATGGTCTGCCTTGCGTTGGATTTTTACGAAATGGTATGGGTGCCGGTCGTTCAGAAAGCAATGGCAAACTACTGAACGTAAACTTGCCAAGAGATCACAATAGCAAAAATTGCTGGTTATCAGTTATCAGTTGGGGTATCTTCACTGCACTCCGGACAGGTCCATAGGTGCTCAACCCCCCCCCCCCTTCAGCATCAGCGTTCGGTGGCTAATAGTGCCAGTTCTGTGTTGGTTGACGGGGCACCTCGTTTTCCCGATGTACCTCTCCTGTCTGGCCGTGGCAATTCTTACTCCCAAGTCTTTCATCCTGGACAGCGATGTGGATTCACTGACGTCAAAGTCCTCGGTTCTCGACATATCTTTAAGGGCGTTAGTAACATCGGCACGATCCATGGGCTGGCCATCTGCAGGGGGTGCAGAGCCAGCCAGTGTATTAGCTCGTTCATTTCCCTCGACTCGCGCATGTCCCGGGACGAAGATGAAGGTGACTTTACGGACAACAGACTTCCGCAGCGACTCAGTCCACTGTCTACATACAGATCCAGCTTCGACCTTCCGAATCATGCTCACTGAATCACTTAGTACACACACGTTGGTATAATGCTGTGATTCCAGCCATTCTGGTGTTGACTGCGACGTCCTGTAAAGGATATGCAACTGTTAATATGGTGGTCTGGTCAATCATAAGAGCTCCCGTAGATGATTGCAACCGCACGCAACCGAGAGTCCAGTAGCTACATTATTTATGTAGAAATATTCCGACCTATTCAGCCACACAGACAAATATATTTACACATCAAGGGATTTCCTAGTCTCTTCTTCAGAACAGAAAGGCAGACAGACTGAGGCAAGTAGACAGACAAGAGTAGAAAGAATGTAACACTAAAACCACATTTCAGAACACTCACTGGTATATGCACTGCGGGTAGTTTGCCTAAGGTATTGCAAACACTACATTTTATCTATGATTCTATTGCTGGCTAAGTACTGCTGAAATTACATCGTATCTGAGTCTATTGCTGGCAAAGTACTGTAGGAATTAATTGTATCTGCGTCTATTGCTGGTAAAGTACTGCGGAAATTAACTGTATCTGAGTCTATTGCTGGCTGCGCGCTGCTGAAATTACACTGTATCAGTGAGTCTATTGCTGACAAAGTACTGCTGAAAATACACTTTATCTGTGGTTCTATTGCTGGCAAAGTACTGCTGAAATTACATTGTATCTTTGAGTCTATAGCTGGCACAGTAATGCTGAAATTGCATTGTATCTGTGAGACTATTGCTGACAAAGTACTGCTGAAATTTCATTGTATCTGTGAGGTTATTGCTGACAAAGTACTGCTGAAATTACATTGTATCTGTGAGGCTATTACTGACAAAGTACTGCTGAAATTACATTGTATCTGTGAGTCTATTGCTGACAAATTACTACTGAAATTACATTGTCTCTGTGAGTCTATTGCTAACAAAGTACTACAGAAATTACATTGTATCTGTGAGTCTATTGCTGACAAAGTACTGCTGAAATTGCATTGTATCTGTGAGTCTATTGCTGGCTAAGCACTGCTGAAAATGCATAGTATCTGTGGTTCTATTGCTGGCAAAGTACTGCTGAAATTACATTGTATCTGTGAGTCTATAGATTGCAACATACTGCTGACACTACATTATATATGATTTAATAGCTGCCAAGACACTGCTAATGCATATACAATTATAATACAATAAGATGCTATTAGAAATTATTGAAGATATTTTTTTTCCACATCTAAGGCTACAGATCCCAGTTAGGGTCTGTGGAACACAGATTAAGAACCCCTGCTAGGAGAAACGCTACATTTGTACAGACGCCGCTCTAACGTTAGCGATGTGCCAATGTAACAACTGTTTGTTTCTCACTCCGCTAACAGCCATTAATAACGCTACCGAATGACGTCCGACATTAGCAAACAGTTGCAAGTGGAGACATTAAGAACTGCCTCTGAAGTTCTTTCGTGGTTACTGGAGAGGGAGTGAGGAAGATTCAAAAGCAAACATCCTCAGCAAGTCTAATCAATCAACTGTCAACTCGACAATCCAGAATAACTGCAATGCATCTCAAACACATTCTATCTGTGGCTATGGTTGAACACTGCCAGACTGCCGTGTGTCCCTACCATATCTTTCCACTTGTATCGCTGGGAAGCGAGGCAGCGCACTGGCTAGCATGCATGCCTGTCGGCACGATGGTCCCGTGTTCAAATCTCCAGCGAAACCGATTGGTTAAACCGACCAGGGCTCACAGTCGACCCAGCCAAAAATGGGGACTGCGAAATGTCCCGTGAAGACAAGGTGGCCAAGGTGATAGACAACCACGCCCTACATCCGTTTACACGGGTTCTTTACTTTTAACTCGCATGGCTACGCCAAGTGTTACAGGTTCCAAAGCAATATATAGCAACACTAACCTACAATGCAGAGTCAGAGACGAGACTCAAAGGTTGGTGTGACACTAACTACCTCATCACGTAGAAAAATAACTGCAACATTTAATCAAGCATGAAGTCAAAAGAACAGACAAATAGCAGCCAACCAAAATGAAATGAGTTTCTAGGAGACCACGCCTACATAAAAATTGTTAAAACTATAAAATTCTTCCTCAGGAAACAACATGGCAATAAAATATAAACATGAACATACAAACACAGGGGAGAGTTCCCAGTGAAGTCGGAATATATTGGAAGTATGAAGACCGTCATATCTGCCTGCAACCGGCTCTATTGGGCGGTGTCGGTTGACCAATGTCTTCACGTGTTGTACCCGAGCCAGCACGGTCTTCATAATAATAAATTTGTTGCGTATCCCATACGTCCCTTTCGTTCAGAAAGCAATGGCAAACTACTGAACGTAACACTTGCCTAGTACATCAACAGCAGCTGAAAATGCTGGTGTTGACTGCAACGTCCCGTATGGGATACGCAACAAATTTATTATTATTATGAAGACCGTGCTGGCTCGGGTACAACACGTGACGACATTGGTCAACCGACACCGCCCAATAGAGCCGGTTCCAGGCAGATATGAAGATTAAGTCTAGAAGTTATGTAACACAGAAGTAGAAGCGAAGACAATGTCTCCTAATGTAACCACAATGCTTAATTTGTCAAATTTTGTATTTCTTCCATCAACAGACAAATTTCCTGTCCAGCTTCTCTCACTATCATCAAATACCATGCCGGTATGCGCTGGCGATCCCGATTCGCCATCTCACACGATCGGTTCAATTTTGCGTCCTTGTTCCCGATAATATCCGGCCAAGACATCTCGGTATGTATCTCTTACAAGTCACCATTGTCGAAAAGATAGAGCTCTCGCTACTTCTTGCACGCTGATGGCGGGGTAGCCGTTTCATTCCATACACCGGTCAATTGAACTTATACTGACCTCGTTCAAAAAGCAATGGCAAACTACTGAAAGTAAAGTTGCCTAGGAAGGTAACTTCCTGCGAAGGAAATTCAACACTTATGCATCTCATGCCGTTTTTTCCAATTCGTTTGCACTGAGGTCTCACATTGATTCCACCCCATAACAAGCAGTGGGCGCGTTAGGCTAATCGCTAGGAGACTACGTTGATAATGTCATCAGTGCGACCTAGCAAGGGCTCTACGCCTTCGTTCGTCGTCCGCTAAAATAAAGTGGAAAGACAGGCCATCTATTCCTCCATGAACTGAGCTCTACAAAGTGATCGCACTAACACATCAGATCCATATCAGGTTTCCTAAACGGATCTTGCCTTGTTATAACTTGCCTCAAACTGACCGCCTGTATTTGATTTCTGAAGCCGGAATAGCATAGTGGGTAGCATGCGTGCCGTGCCTGTGGGCAGAGTTATGTGTTCGAATCACCTGTCACCAACTTGGAGTCTAATCGACCCAGCATAAAATGGGTCTCAGAAAACATGGGAAGTAAAGAAGGCAGACGTGAGTGTCTACATCACCCATCCAGTATCACATAGTTTGAAGAAATTGGGCTAGCTGTTACTCAATCCATGTCGTGAAAAGAGATCTTGGTTGGTTGGTTGATTCAAAAACAAAAATTCCAAATTCGGCCTCGTCTAACCTGCTGCATGAGCTGTGGTTATTGTTGAGGTCTGTGGTTTTTGTGGGTTTATTCAACCTAATTACTGCCTTGTGAGTCCTACCGCAAAAAGAGATAAATTACTTTACTGTATCTTATACTGACTACTTCCCCCTAATGTCTCTCCACCTTGTCGCGGTAGACGGGCTGTGTGGTCCAATGACTCCAAGAGATATGGCGACGGTGGCGTAGCTACCGGTAGGGTCTCCCATGTCAAAGGTTAGGGGCTAGACCAAGCGATACATAAACCCGCTGCCTTGTACGTAGACGGGGACAGTCACAAATGCTAGTCGAATGCACTGAGTGAGCCACAGGCTTGACGAAACAGTACAAAGTATATCTCACCATAGGATACTACTTACTATTGAATACTGAATGTAAGAATCGACATCACCCCACTCGGAATTCCAGCACATGATTACCCCCCCCCCCCCCCCCCAACCACCACCACCACCACCACCGCCCCTAACTTTTCTCGCTCCCGCCCGTCACAAGCCACCAAAGATTTCCCATGCTGATGATTCCTGTAGCAATTTGATTAAAAGTCTACCTGTATGTTCCATCTATGCTTTGAGCATAGACCCTCTACTCACTCCCTTCTGAGCCAGTAGTCTTTCCAGATGTGGATACTTCGATCTGTTCAGCTGCCACTGGTCTAGGGCTAGCAGACTTCACTCCTCTACACTTTCAAGTCATCCCATCAACACCAGCAGTGGTACATATACCGAAATGACAGACATTCACGCGGATAGACATTTACACAGACAGCCATTCAAAAAGACAACACATTCAGACAAACCTCACGCAACACTGTCTGAACGACAGACGTTCAGAAGAACAGACATTCAGACAAACAACCAACTATTTAAACGACAGGCAGACAGACATATACAGTGCAATTTTCGCCCGTCACATTCTGTTGACAGCTTCTATGGTACATATTCCATTTAATCTTATCTGTGTCCCTAAATATTTGAATTTCTTTACTTGCCCCAAAATAATGCCACACGGCTGTAGTCTGGTGATACCATTATTTCTGCCGGTTTAATTATTCAGACTATATCAATCATTATCATTAACCATCAGATGCCGGAAACGATAACAAAACACGAGCGCATTTGCTGGTCTTCCTAATTGAAAAATGCCACCAACACAGATGAGAAATCAATTAGTGCTGCTATGGGCATTCGGATTACCGAAACCAGAAAGAAAACAGATGAAGATTTTTGAAGAGTCAACACAAAATATCCTTCAATGGTAACTACGCCACTGCATAAACATGCATCGGCAAACAGCTGCACAGATAAACACACATGTATACAGATGATGGTTGTAATTATGGAATGAGGCACCCAATGCCGTTATTGTAGCAGCAGCAACAGTAGTTGTAGTAGTAGCATTAATTAGTCGTATTGTATTAGTAATAGTATAGTAGCAGCAGTATAGTACTAGTAGTAGTATAGTAGTAGCACATTAGTAGCAGTGTAGTAGTAGTAGTAGTAGTAGTAGTAGCAGTAGTAGTAGTAGTAGTAGTAGTAGTAGTAGTAGTAGTAGTAGTAGTAGTAGTAGTAGTAGTGATTTCAAACTAGCAATACAGAAACCATACAGCTATCTCAAGTAACAACCAAGTAACCATAGAGTTATCTTAACATAACCAATGAGCCACGTAGTTATCTGAAATACCCAATTAGCCCTAAAGTTATCTGAAAATAACAAACTAGCCCTACAGTTATCTGAAAATAATTAGCCCTAGAGTTTTCTGAAAATAACCGATGAGTCCTACAGCTATTTGAAAATAATTAGCCCTACAGTTATCATAAAATAACTAAGCTTGTTTGTTACCCTTTGAAAATAAAGTTTGTTTGTTTGTTTTGTTTTGTTTGTCAAGCTACACAAATCATTATCGCAATGTAACAACTTCCATGTCACACATTCATTATCTTAAAGTAACATTGACCTGTGACAGAGTTTAATCTGTTATTCCTGTTTTCTTTTTCTTTTTTTCTGGTCAGGGTAAACTCCACACACTGATATCTGCCCCAGTCTTCTCTCACGGATCACTGATGACAATGTCAGCACAGCGCACGAACTCCTAACACCGGCGAGCATCCAACTGTGCGTTGAAACAATTTTCAGGGTTGGCTATCTAATTTCCATATGTTGTCCGAGCAGCGCTCAGCAAGGTCTGCTCTTTTCTATATCCAATTACTGAGGGATTTTTAACGTGCAACTGTGCTCATGAGTGCTCCGAGTTAACTGCCCTTGTCCGAGAAGCCTTGACGTCCGATTCGCTACCCAAGGATACAAACAGATGTTAGTTGCATGCCCTTTTACAGTATGCCACAATTAACCCCAGCATTTTTTGCCCTTGATGTACCAACAATTGTTACGTTAGCAGTTTGTCACTGCTTACTGAACGATCGGTGAACCATCGACATCAGCGCAAGGAGATATTTCAAATCGTGCGGCTGATTTCCAACCCTCTACTCGGTATTTCGAGGAATTTGTGAAACGCCTTCGCTGCCATCTAAACCACACCGCTAGGATCAGGTTAGAAACATACCAGAATTTTCGTAGTTTGTAAAACATCATGCAGTCCATATTGTTCACCGAACCATGTCTGCACGGACCAGAGGCGGAAGCCGGAACATCTAAGCCAGTCCGCCCCTCTGAATGTTCCAGGTTCCAGAAAGCCTGTGCCGTTTGTAGTGTTTGTTCTGCTCCTAGATAACCCCGACAGACGACAAATGTGATTGTGTTGGACCTAATTTCACTGCAGCAGAACTGGATCACAATTCTGCCTTCTCGTGCCACTGAATATGTCAACATCGTTGCTAGGGAAATTATTCCTTTCTCTCGGGGACAGTCTGTTTAAGTCGTAAATTCTCCAGAGTTTATCGGTTGACGTCGGCGATGCGGCTGGAAGGTCTGTATTTTAAATTGCAAATTTCGGCAGGACGCACAATCATCATCAGTCCCCCTTCCTTTCCTGCGTTTACATTACATTTTACATATGCGCTAGGTCGCAACTGTTAGGTGACCGGTTAATCACTGTTGCATTTACATTACATGTGCAACTAAGACGGATGTGCAGCTACGGAGGATGTGCAGCTACGGAGGACATGTGCAGCTACGGAGGGCATGGCACTGGGCTGTCAGTAGACAAATCGGTCAATTTCGGTTTCCAAGACAACTTAAGAGGCAATGAGTTCCAAGAGTCGACAACTTAAGACGCACTGGGCTTCAAGAGTCGACAACTCACTGGGATCAGCTATAACCTTACAAATGTCAGTGACCCAGAGCTGACCATGGACCTACCACAACCAAAGTGGCAGCCCTGGAAAACATAAGTGTCACTGTCGCCTGCCTGTTATGGAATAAGGAAACAAGCCCAACCCCACCACATATCTTACTGAAGTCGTGTGTAAGAGCTGGAAGATGCAAATAAATCAAGTTTGCTGCTCGCGGGCATAATGCAACAGCATCTCTTTGAGAACGCGGAAGCAAGAAGGCCTCTGGAATAATTAGCATATGTCAAGATAGTGATAAATGTACGGGAGCGGTGGCCGAGTGGGAAGAATGCCGCGGTCTCATGTGAGACGTCAGGGCTTTCATACCCTTTAGGATAAATAATTATCTATTAAAGCATAATGTTGCCCTCTGTTATATCCCCCTTCCCTTTATTCTCTCTCTCTCTCTCTCTCTCTCTCTCTCTCTCTCTCTCTCTCTCTCTCTCTCTCTCTCTCTCTCTCTCTCTCGGTACAGATTTATGGAAGCATGAATACCACTATGTAGGCAGTACACACCCGAGCTTCCACCAGATTCTTCTTAATCTGAAGCTGAAAGCTGAAGCTGAAACATGGATGATAGAGTAGAAAGGGCAGGGAGTTTATTTCTATCAGCACTCTAAAATTGGATAATGTAATCCCTTGATAGATAGTGTCTAACGGGAGTGAAGTGTTAGGTTTTCACAAATACTAGAACTCTACATAATCAGGTGGAAATGCGTGTCACTCTCTCGCCGCCATCCTTCAATTACATTCCAAAAGTTATCTAGTTCCGATTTTAGGGCGCTGGGTCAACCTCAGTGTTGTCTAAGATTAACCTCACAAGTGACGTATGAATAGGAGACAATAAGGACGTGAGTTCAATTCTAAACCCTTTGAAGATATAGTTTGTTCCTTCGTGTGTTCAGCTGAGTTTAACCTAATTGAGTGATGTATGAAAGACTATGAATGAAAAGAGATGGGCAATCAGGACAGAATGACAGACGGGCCTGCGTGCCCAATTCCGAACCCTCTGAAAATCGAGTTATTTCGTTCGTTCACTCGGTGCCGTAATAGTTCGGATAGAAATGCCACCACTACTGGGCATTGATCTGGGACCATTGCGTTAGTCCAGAAAGGGCATTAACCACTATGTCATCGAGGTTCATCAATTAGCGTGTAGTGAAAACAAAACATGTCCAAATTTACGTGATCCACTAATGGGACCACATCCATGTTAACCCTTGCAAAGAACCGCTGGTTTATCGACATGGATTGGCGGAAAAGGCAATCCTATCATACAATAAAAGGAAGCAGCTACACGAGAGATGGTCAAAAGTATTACAACGAAAGCACGCAAGTACGGAAAGTGAGGCAATTCTGCATGTACAATGACCAGCATTTACGAATATTTTTACTTCTTTTCTGGCAGTTAGCTAAAATAGTTTTCTTCATTATGACGTTTTATTCTAAGTAGTGTTTACAACAGGTTTCAAGTTCTGTAACTGCATCCTTTCGTCGGCTTGAATTGTGTCTATTACTGCAATGTCTTGTATGAACTTCACTACACTGCGTTTTATTGCTCATATCGGGACATAGGCGTAAGAAATAGCGATATACACAATGCAACAATGACAAGCCAGCGACAGGTTATCAAAAGAGACCATCAGGTGCTACAACTATCTGAGAAAAGACAAGCATGACAAACGAAATAACTTCGGACAATATAAAATGAGACTTAAAATCTCAGTCATTAGTTGTTACTCTTACCATCACATAGCAGTCGTGTTGTAATTATTTCTGTTCAGAAAGGGAAAATACATCTAGAGATAAACAATAATACCTAGGGATTCTACAATAATCCATTAGAAAACAATCGGAGAAATCCAAAACCGGTGAAAACAGAGGCAATTATTTCCCTATGAAGCAATGTAAATCCAGTTAATTTGTTCTAGACTCTATAATTCATACCAAAAACATTTTATAGAGAATAGATGTGTTTAATACTAAAAATAAGAAATTGACAGCGAGGTCACCTGGACAATGAGATTTGAGCACATGTGATTTTATCTTATGTGCGTTGCTACATTTTGAAACTGAAAAACGCAAAGTAAACATTACACCGAATAGTGTATACACAGTAATCACTTACATGTAATTGTAATATTAGTACTCAGTCAATAAGAAAAACACATTATACACTGGAAAGCGTGGGTCCCTTTGTTTTCGCAAAATTGGCAGCGAGGTCACGTGGGCATGCCAACGAAATCCGAGGCAACGGACGAAAACCGAGACACATTTTTCGCGAAAAAAAAATCGACCAATACCGAAACCGATGGTAACCGAAGTCAATGAACATAGAGGTGTTACTATAACTCATTGACTTGTCCTTGGCTTGGGGATGTAAATTACAAGCACCTCTAAGTCGCAGTGTGTTCGCCTCATGGCAAGCGACAATGGTAATAGAGAAAGCTAATCCCACAAGCAAAGATCAGTCCAATGCAATAAAAGTAGTAGCTCATATATGGACCACGCTTGAATTCAAAGCGAGCCCAAATATAAACAAAAAATAATTAACTCAGATTTCCAGCGTGTTATCAAAAACATTCACTAGACATAGCTGTCAGGTGGCAGACAAAGGTCATAAAAATCGTTAGAGATGCCACCCAACTCAGGACTAAGAGACCGTTATAACAAGAAATCACTAAGCTATGTCTGTGTGGAGACTTGGGCAATGATTTAAAAACAAAGAAGACAGAGAAATCAATAGAGACTGAACTAAACTCGAATTCTAAAACCGTTATGGAAAACCCAGTCATTAATTATAGCTTTCACGGCACAGGCTTGGGGAAGTATTAAATCAGAAAGAAAAACAGAACACTGGATTTTATAACTAAGAGACGTATAAAAAAAAGGCAGGAACTAGTAGTTGAGCTGTGATATCAGTGGCTAGACATTAGCCTGCCACTTGGTGGGCAGGGGTTTGAATTCGAGGCAATTTTTTTTTTAAATTGATCTGGGCTCCAGGGTTGACCCAGCCTAAAATGAATGACTTTACCTTAGAGAATACCTTAATAATTAGGACTTGTTATGCTCTTGTTTGGGGGAAATGGTGAACTTATACTTATCATGATGCTCTTGCTGAAAAATATCTGGTGGCTGTGGAAATATGGTTTCTGAGGAAAATGCAAAGTATACCATGGACAGCCAGAAAAACTAATAAACAAGTCCTTCAAGAAACAAATGAAGATCGTAAACTGATTAGAGACAGACGCAGACAGTCAACATTTTTTTGGGCATGTTATGAGAAGTAATGAATTGGAGAACTTGGTGACAACTGGCAAGATCGAACGGAAGATACCAAGGGGAAGACCGAGAAGTAAATACCTGGATGGCTTGGCCACGTGGCATGGTCGAGATAGAAACACGGAGCTGATCCACGACTCAGGTGATCGAGTAAGATGGCAACACATGACCGCCCACACTTATCGGCATGGCACATGATGGATGGATGGATGCTCTTGCTTCTGAGAAATGATGAACTTATGTTCTTGCTTAGGTGAAATGGCGAACTTATGCTGCTCTTGATTATGAGAACAGGTGAACTAATCATGATGCTCTAGCTTAGGAGAAATTGTGATAATATACATATAATCATATTGCTTTAGCTTAGGAGAAATTGTGAAAATATACTTATAATAATTATGCTCCAGCTTAGGAGAAATGGTAAAAATATACTTATAATCATTAATGATCTTGCTTAGGAGAAATGGTGAAAATATACTTATAATCATAATACTCTTGCTTAGAAGAAATGGTTAACTTATAATAATGATGCTCTTGCTTAGGAAAATTGTGAATTCCGTGTTTTCACACATTCCTGGTACTTCAGTCTGTTGTCACTGTTCACGCAATCCCCTACCTCTCAGTCCAACTCATCCAATGCTATTATAGCTTCTGTAAGGAGTCTGTCCGTGAGCATAAATACGAGGGTTAAAATAGGTCAGGAGCCAATATCAGGTCTCGCAGAACGGTTGGGAATTTACATGATCCTAAAAAAAATACTGCTCACGAATCCTGGAGGAAAGGCGATAGTCACCGGCGCTGGAACTTCAAAAATCCCTGCCCCACGACGCCTAGCGATATAAGTGGGAAACAATAACTGATATGGCGGGATGTTGACAATACAGGATCATCTTGGTACCAGGAAATGGCTTGGGAAGTGAAGGCGACCGGTATGATATTGACCACACCAGCCCTCGAATGTCGATTGATCGATACAGACATGGGAGTAGCACCTTAAGACCACACATCTTAAGGTGCGTCAAAGGATCTTTAACTTACTCTACCAGCACTAATTGTACATGCTAGAAAGTTGAGTTGATGAATTAAAACAAAGCATAGCTATAAGACAACCAAAACGTCCTAACCACTGCGCTACAGCCGCTTCCGATCGCTTGGTTTAGCGGCTTCTATTCAGCTGCAAAACAACTGCACTGACACACGTGATGTGTTTGTTATGATTGAAAGAAAACCTAAATGTTAGAGATATAACTGAACTAAGACATTGATGCATCGATATCGATATGAACCTAACAGTAAAGTACAGCACCCTTTAGCAAGTTCTAAGGTGCTTTGGGTATATGGTGTTAGAACTACCGTTTTAAAGACCAATCGGTAATCGGCTGGGGGAGGGGGTGTAGTCAGCATCACGTGGGGTGCCGTTACTTTCCAAAACATTTAGTGATACCCATTTTAGACTGGGGTGACTGCCTGGAAGAAAGATCAAGTTTTAATATTCTGCAGGATGTGGATTCGAACTTATGACCACCAGGCCAGCAGACGAGAGTCGCACCGCTACATTACCGAGGCTCCCTGATAAATACGTAATAACCACTGGATGCCAATGGTACCATCAGAATGGGGGACCTTTGTTGGCTGCCGAAGAATGGGGTACAGCACGCGTGGGCATGTCCCGAGCGCAATTATGTGGATTCTTGATTTCATATATTATAAAACTTAATCACTAAGTAAATGTCAGAGCCCAGGCTAGGAATAAGGTTATAAAGCCCCAAATAAAAAAAAAATCAAATCACCGAGACATAACACAACTCACCTACTGAGACTGTTAGTAAAAACGCAATCACTAGTTACACGTGTCACAACTCAGATGTAGGTAATAAGAGAATAAAAAATACCAACACAGACAGCGGTCAACTCAGACTTTAAAAAAGCATTATGAAGAAAATAATGTTTCAGTTGATAATTATATACGGCCCACGACTGATGTTATCAATATCTAAATAACACTTGCCAGAAAGTAGGTTCCCAGCCCCTGCTTAGAGGCCTGGCTGTCTAAATCAGAGCCCTTTCTCCGGGCACCCTACGGGTTGTTATACCTAATCACTATTTAGTGAAGTAAAGTCCCATTTTTTAACTACATCAGGTGTTGTTGGTAAATGGTGCTGGCGCCACATTTGAGCCAAATCGGTACTTGATGGGTAATTGTGTCAATATTGTGCCGAACGCCTGTACTCCCCAGGAAATTCCCTGACAGCCAAGTAAGGCTGGACAGACCTGTGGGAACCAGGTCAATTGAAAAAACCCTGGAAGGAGATTGGAACATGTCAGAAAACCGACAGACTCGCGTGGTCACCACTGCGCTGTCGCGGCTCTCCAGTTACGTAACTTTACTTTAAGTAATGTTAAGGAGTCTTTACGCGCATTGAGGCGTATTGGGTATATGGTTCAAACCCCATATGTTTTAGACATATCCAACCTTGGTCAAGAGATGCGGTCAATGTCATACCGGCCACGCCTACTTCCCGTGACATTTCCTGACGCCCGTTTAACTTGGGTCTACCCCAGATCAATTTAACAATTCCGCTTCGATGGGGATTCGAATACATGATGACAGGGCCGACAGGCAAGCGAGTTAGCCACTACGCTACCGCGCAGTCCGCTATACAGTATACTGCGGGACATTTGGCGGCAGACCGCCTTGCGTTGGTTTTTATGAAAATGGATGAGTACGTTCGTTCAAAAAGCAATGGCAAACTAATGAACTTGCCAAAAGATCACAAACAGCCCAAAACTGCTGGAGTTGACTGCTACGTCCTGTAAGGGATATACAACTAACTTAAATATACTGTAACTGTCATCTACTGCCTATAGATTCTTGCGGTGTATCGCAGGTGGTGGGGGTCTTCAGCCTGAGGAATTAAGGTCGCCTGGCTAGTGCAATCGCCGCGAACTTTGCAGGTTCTGGTTTTTCTTTTAGCCCCCGACAGAAAAAAAAAATCCACACCTTACAGTGATTCGAACCCGGGTCTCCCGAAGGAGAACCCGGAGTTCTTAAAAAGTTATGTTGGCCTACTCCCGCTCCATTTAAAGATACACTCTATGGAAATGTCAACAAACTCAAGTTGACAACAAGCTCAAGTTGACTGCTGCTTTCTTTGGATTTTATCACACTGACGTCTGAAGGTGAACGAATGAGTTGAGTCCAGTTGAGTCAAGATCCGGCATCATTGCACTCGGGGCATACCCATAAGCGCTCTGTCATCATCTTCAACAGCCAGCGGAGAGTTCCATTACTAATGGTGCCCGTTTCAATCTGATTATATGTCCGTCTTGCTTTACCTCCGAGTGACAACTGTCGACCAGATCCCCTGACAATCCCCTGCTGTCGCCTGTCGCGTTCTCCCTAGACCAGTGGTTCTCAACCGGTGGGGAATTTCTCCCTAGGGGGGAATTTTAGGGTTCCGGGGGGGGGGGGGGGGAATTAAAATTATTTCAAGATCGCGTTAATACAAGAACCGATTACTTGATATTGTTTTTCCCTCCACACTTTACGGTGCTGTACTTCTAGCCCTTCTGAAATTCGTTTTATAACGTAAGTAGACCCGAAAATCACGTTTTATGTAGACGGCTAGACTTGTTCTAGAACGTGTTATCAAATTTAGCTTCCATTTTTACGTATAGTATGTAGGAGCGGGGGTTGGGGAAGGGAATTATAGGGAGAAAATACGAAAGGGGAGGTGGGGGGGGGGGAGAATGACATTCTGAGCATATGATGAAGGGGTGTATGGGCAAAAAAAGGTTGAGCACCACTGCTCTAGACCATGAAGGTGAACGAAGAAGAGAAAAAGCATCCTGAAACATACATATCGTTTTAACAGATAGAGAGGTCAGTATGGTCGAAGAACATTCGTTCTTAAACATCCGGTGTGCTGATGCCAATGTAGCGGGTTCAACCCCTACACTGGTCAGTTGGACTAAAATGTTGATTCTCGTCCTTGACTTGGGGACGTAAATTGCAAGTACCTCTGAAGTCGGAGTAGGTTCTCCTGATGTCGAGGGACACTGGTAATAGGAAAAGCTAACCCACACGCAAATATCAGTATAGTGCACTAGAAGTAGTAGCACGTGTATGGACTACTTGAGTTCAAAGCGAGTGGGGAAAAAAAAGAACAGATAGAGAAAGCTAATTCAAACCTCAGGATCTTAGTCACAGCAGTTAGCATCTTACGGGCTCTGACCAATTCAATCTCTAGTTGTTTAGATAATATCAGAAATATACAATGTACAGGACGCTATCAAAGATTGAAGGATCACTGAAGATTTGTGTATCACTGACTTTATACTAAAAGTTTTAAGGATGTGCACAACCTATATGGCAAATTTCCGATACATACATATTTAATATATATATATATATATATATATATATATATATATATATATATATATATATATATATTTCGCGTTAACAAATATAAACTTGACTAAAAGTTATCAACTCAAAAACAATATACATAAATGTATACACACGACTCTGATCTGCCTGTAGTTATTCCAAATTTAGTCCGTCTAGCAAGTAGTATATCTCACTTCCAAACCGACGCGAATTGAACTCATCCTGCGAGAGCTAAGACTCAAAGAGCGGAAGAATTCATCTGACTGCACGCGCCTCGCCGGCCCTACAACCCGCGTTGGCAATCGGCGGCAAAATCCAAAGACATTAGATGTAACGATTCACGCAGTGCTCTCTTGTGGGGCGGCCATCGCTGTTCACGACCATGTTACAAGACAAGCAGGCGGCTACAGACGGTTGTCCGTGAATGGGCAATGAGAGCGGAATTGTCGACAACCATTACCACCCAGCACGTATACTCAATGGTGTCTTTTACGTGGGTCTACTGTAACTGCTTCAGGGCTTCTCAAACTAGTCCTAGGGAGAATGTCATATCATCAGCACGGTCGAATGGATAACTGTTGAACTCCATGTGGGGAAAGAATCAGGTGAGTCCTAAGGAGACATGAAAACCACCTAATCATGTAACTCCATTTAAAAAATTTTTAAATTCTAAAACAACAGCAAGAATACTCGCGCATGCGCACACGCATCTACGAAGATGAAAATATTAAATGGTTTATTTATTCACTCCGTCTGCCCCCCCCCCCCCCCCCCACTTTCAACATCCAATCAAGTCCCATGTGCTCACAAAGCACTTACACCAATGCTGACATCTCTACGGATCATAACTCGCCTAGCCCAGGAACAAAACTGGTAATCTACCGCAAAATCTCGCCATCAAGGAACACAACTCAACCACCCTGGAGGAACTCCACTCACAACCAGTTGGCACGACGTCAAACTGGACCCTGTTTGAAGAGAACACGCTATAAATAAGCCCTCGATTTAATCTAAGTTGCCCACACGCAGATCAATTTCTGCCCACGAGCGAGAATGAAGTGTAGCACAAGAAATCAGGCAGTGGTTTCATTTTGGCTCTTTGTGTGAGTGGGTGTGTGTGTGTTTCATAATCCTCTCTGAGTTAAGATTTCTACAGAAACCTATTAAAGGCTGACATATTCATGCCACGATGGTAAACTGGGAATGTGATGATAGGCTAGTGCTGTCGCGAACAACTGGTAATCAAAGGATAGTGTGGTCAGTATTGGGGTTGTGTGGTCAGTATTGGGGTTGTGTGGTCAGTATTGGGGTTGTGTGGTCAGTATTGGGGTTGTGTGGTCAGTATTGGGGTTGTGTGATCAGTACTGGGGTTATGTGGTCAGTATTGGAGGTCGTGTGATCAGTATCAAGGTAGCCTGGTCAGCACTGGGGGTTGTGTGGCGGATATCACAGGTAGATAAGTCAACAAGAGTAATGTGGTCAGTATCACGGGTATTTTGGTCAACATGAGTAGTGTAGTGAGAATCAAGGGTGGTGTGGTCGGTATCAAGGGCAGAGTGATCAGAATCAAGGGTAGAGTGGTCAGTATCAAGACGATGTGGTCAGTATCAAGGGTAGAATGATCAGTATCAAGGATAGAATGGTCAGTATCAAGGATAGAGTGATCAGCATTAAGGGCAGAATGGTCAGAATCAAGAGCAGAGTGGTCACCATAAGGGGTAGAGTGGTCAGTATAAATGAAGGAGTGGTCAGTATCAAGGGTAGAGTGGTCAGTATCAAGATGATGTGGTCAGTAGCAAGGATAGTGTGGTCAGTATCAAGGATAGAGTGGTCAGTATCAAGAGTAGAGGTCAGCATCAAGGACAGAGTGGTCAGCATCAAGGATAGAGTGGTCAGAATCAAGAGCAGAGTGGTCACCATCAGGGGTAGAGTGGTCAGCATATAGGATTGAGTGGTCAGTATCAAGGATAGAGTGGTCAGTATCAAAAGTAGAGTGGTCAGTATCGAGACGGTGTGGTCAGCATCAAGATGGCAATCTTTATGCCGCTCTCGTTTTTTTCAATAGTTTCCTTCTTCAATTCGATCGTGTTCCTGGCCTTCTTCTTCGAAGGGCTGCTGGCTCTAGACACTTTCTTTGGTCTCATGATGGAGCTAAAAGAAAAGAGTTAATTCATTAGCAAACGATGCTCACACAACGAGAAACAACGCCAAACTGAGCAGAACGCGTGGGTCCCATTGTGTTCGCAAAATTAGAAAGAGGCCACGTGTAAACGCCGATGAAATCCGAGGCAACCTACGAAAACCGAGACAAATTTTTCGAGGAAAAAAATCGACGAAAATCGAAGTCAATGAAATCCGAGGTTTCACTGTACATCTAGAAGTAAAGAACGTCAAATATACACCAGGAAACACAAAATCTGATCTAAGTGCGCTGAAAGGTAAGGAAATAAACGATAAATTTAACATAGAGGCAAAGACCAGATTTTATGCATTTCGGATCTGGAAATTATATTTCAAGATGTCGGTGACCAATAGGAAGAAATTAGCCAGCCAAGCTGCAAAAACAATTACCCCAAACATGAAAATGAGGGACGCAAGGAATGGATACGGAGGGCATCTTAAAATTAATGGAAATAAGAAGAAATAACAAAAAATAATCGCGGAAACTATGAAGAGATTAACAGGAAAATTAGTAAATTGTGCAAAGAAGCAAGAGAAGCATGGATGAGGACAATTGCAGGGACATTGAAAACCAACACAACACCTAGAATACCGAATTAAATAAAGCACAAGAGAATTAAGAATTAAGAAGAGCACTAAAAAACGAATATACACAGCGGGTTGACTCAAAACCAAATGAGGCAAAATCACAACAGAAAAATATCATATTTTAATGCATGGTCAGATTATGTGAAACACCTTTATAATAATACAGGAGAAGACCAGTATGATATTCTGAATAATAATGAAAGACCATCAGTTTTAAAGATGGAAGTTCAGAACGCTCTTATCCATATGCAAAGTGACGAGACCCCGTGGCCAGACAACATCACGACAGAAATGATCAATCCTTAAGAAGAATATGGAATAGACAAGGTCACCAGACTGCTAAACAGAATATGTTGTTTGTCCCTCAAGAATGATGATGACCATTCATTTCATCCAGTGGGGTGGAAAGTATGGAACCGTGAGTTCTAAGATGGCTGATAATGCATATTTTGGCTCGAAATGTTCTTCGGCGATGTGGGCAAAGAATGCTTGACGTTCCAGGAGAAGGATCTCCTCCAGTGGTTTTTCTTTCCAGCCTTTTCTTTACAGCTCTTGCAGTCCTTATTGCTTCACAAGTGACTGCACCCTTGCGTAATGATGTACACCACGAATTTCGGTCTTTGGCAGCAGTCTCCCAGGTGTCAGGATGAATTCCAAAAGCTTTCAGTGAGATTTTCAGTGTCTTTAAAGCGTTTCCTCTGGCCGCCCTAACAGCGTTTATCACAGTGCAGCTCGCCGTAAAAAAAAAAATCGTTTAGGGAGCCTGTGATCTGGCATGCGAGTTACGTAACCAGCCCAGCGAATCTGATTCTTCATTAATAGAGTGTGAATACTGGGCATGGGCGCTCTTTCTAAAACTTTAGTGTCAGGGATCTTGTCTTGTCATTTAATCTTTAATAGTTTCCTAAGGCAGACTGTGTGGAAGTGGTTTAATTTCCTAGCGTGTCGCTGATAAACAGTCCAGGTTTCACAAACATATAGCAGTGTGGATAATACAACTGATTTACAGACTTTCAGCTTTGTTTGCAGGCTTATTCCATTTATATCCCATACATTCTTGTACAGTCTACCAAAGGCCGCGCTGGCCTTTGAGATTTTTGCATTGACTTCGTCATCAATTGTGGCAGCTTGTGACACAGTGCTGCCAAGATAGGTGAATTTGTCCACAACACTTAGTCGATGACCATTCACCTTGATATTCGGCACGGTGTGATTATTCCCCGGAGCTGGCTGGTACATAGGTTGATATTGAGCACAAAGAAGGCACAGGCATATGAGAAAGCTGAAACATTGTGTTGGATGTCTGCCTCTGAGTTGGTATATAGAGCGCAATCATCAGCAAACAGCAGCTCTCTGGCTGTGTCGCTGTTAGTTTTGGTTTTAGCTTTCAGTCTTCTGAGATTGAACAACTTTCCATCCATGCGGTAGTTGATGTCTATTTCAATGTCGTTGTTCTCTAAGGCATTCATCCGCATAGCTGAAAACATGAGGCTGAACAGTGTTGGTGCCAGGACACATCCTTGCTTCACTCCACTGGTGACTGGAAAGGGCTCAGTTCACCATTTTCCTATACTCTTGCCTGCATACCATAATGATATAGCTGCACTGTTTGGACAAACTTTCGTGGACAGCCATATTTCGCCATATTCTTCCACCGTCCTTCTCTGCTGACTGTATCACAAGCCTTGGTAAGGTCAATGAAAATGGAGAACATCGCTCACAATATATGATACTGGAGATATACCTCCTGAATTACGTAATTCTATACTTATTGCAATCTCGAAGAAATCAGGAACCTTGGAATCTGATCAACATCGAACAATTTGCATAATGAGCCACATCATGAAGATTTTGATAAGAATCATCATGCAAGGAGTTAGGAAAATAATAAAATCCGAAATAAGGGGGAAAGAATGTGGGTTCGTAGAAGGTGTCACAAAATGCTTGGAGGATGTGACCAGGAGATATATAATTTGCCAGGAACAGGAAGTCTTGTTCACCCGCGCAGACGCGGTGACCTAGCTAGCAGCTGGGAGAACTGATGGTTGTCTGGCCGGCTGGCGAGAAGTTCTGTGTGGCTGCAGTCAGATGAAGAAATGGAGCCAGTGTCTACTAAAGTGTAAAGACGTTGACATCAAGTCCATAGTTTGGACGAGGTTCCATACTTCGAACTGCATGTCCGAATGAAAGGTAAGAGTGCTACCAGTATTCCATTTATTTGGTGTCGAAAACGCGATCATCCGAGGTTGTACTTTGCATGATGCAATGGTTACCCGGAGGTCAAGGTCGAGCCTGCAAGTTACACCAACAACAGGCTTGTTGACGTGGCCCAGTTCTGGCCTGTTGCCAACAGTCTGCACTGCCGAGACAGTACCGGTATTGACTGCATAGCATCGCCTGCAAAGAAATTGTTTGGGAGGGGGAAATAGGAGTGGCCTGAGTGTTGGTAATTTGATTGCACTACTGGGCCGCCTTTGAACTCCGGCGTAGTGCACACAACCGGAAGTCGGTGAAGGCGTAATGAAACCCTACTGAATGGGGTATCCTCCGACTCGGTCGGTCAAGACGAATCTCATGGGAATGTCCACGGTCGAATCGACGGGCATTTGAGCGATCCCGCGTGTGCCGAAGTTCGCATCTTTTGGCGGGGCGACTGCTGGTTTTTCTTTGCATTCCTCATACACGTTGTGTTCAAGGTCTCATTAACGGACTACCATCCTAATCTATAGTGGGTTCCTGTGAGGAGAACAATGGGGAGGGGAAAGAAGGGGAAATGATGCTACAGACATGTTCTGATGGTTGCAGGGGAGATGAACTGGGGAAAGCAGGGCCACCTGGAAAGAGCTGGAGGGGGGGGGGTTTGCCAACGGCCCTCCTTCAGGGCCATCTTGCCTATGGGTACTGTAGACCCTCTAACCCTGTATGTCATTAGAAGACTCCCACTGGGGAACTGGGAGACAAACACTCATGACCAATTACCGTGGGTTCACACTATCCCCAGTCCAGGGAAACAGATGGTCTATTCGGCAGCTTGTCGGGACCCAGACCTTATTCTTCCTCTGACCCTGAGGCATGGCCTGTAATTGAACCATCACCCATCTTAGGGAGGTGATTCACTCTCTGAGTACCATGATGATGTCTATCCCCATATGGTGAGTCATGATCATGTGATTCTCACAGAAGGTTGTCTTTGTCATTTTGCTAGATTCTACCTTCCTGAGAGGAGTGATGGACAGTCGTTTATAGTCCTGTGCCAGCATCAGCAGTCTGGACAAACCAGTCAACGTGAGGTGATCATACTGCCCACTACCCGGTCAGTCGTCTATATCCTCAGAGTAGGTCCAAGATGACTAATCAACCAGTTTATGATCGAAACGTTTGGGTAAGTATACTGTTCGTGTGATCGTCCAGATGTGCCACTCATGACCTATTCGACCACCACTCAACTATCGATGATATCAATCCACACTTAGTTCACATGGATTATGGTCCTGATCATAAATATAGCCACAGACTTTAGGCAATTGTGACTCTGGCCATGAACAATGTTCTAATATAAATTTAGCACTGGACAGTGTGCTTCGATGTACAGTAATTGAGAAACTGTGCTACTATAAATATACACCTATGATAGAGGCTTCGATCTGATAGGATGTGCACAAGAACAATGAGTCTCATTTGGACACATGCTCTGGTGTTCCACTGTCATTAGCCTGATCTGCGGTCAACTTGGAGGAGGTGATATCTGGTCGAAGACTGGGGACCTGCTACGAGAGATGCGAGCTAAGTGACATTCGTATGTGGTGTGATGCAGTGACACGTGTACCATAAAGACATCCTTCAAATGGCAGCCTCAACTAACTATGTCTTGTAGCAAGTAGTTCACACCAGACATATCTGCACTACAACCACATTATCTTCTCTCCTTTGTACAATACACTTTTGTTATTTAGTTTGTAGATGCCAGAGTTGCGTCATTTGTTCAGGACGATGTTTGAAAGGGTAACATCCCTTGGTCGGTTGTGAGAGAGATAAGTATCCGAGAACTGGTGGGGCCGTAGACTGAAAGTGTCCCAGTCCCAGATCTGAAGTCATCCCGATATATATATATATATATATATATATATATATATATATATATATATATATATATATATATATATATATATATATATATATATATATATATATATATTCATGGATAAGTTCGATAGCCTGTTCCCTTCACCCCAGGGAAGCTGTTGACAGAAGGCATGTGCAGTTAATGTTGCGTACTTGCTGAGAACATAACTGAGTGTTCGATAGAGGTAAACAAAGACCAACATTTTTGCTTCATCAACTACACAAAGGATTTCGATGAAGTAAGACATGTCAACATGATAAAGATGCTTGCAGATCTACAAATTGATGGACAAGACCTTAGACTTGTATAAAACATATATTGGAAGCAACAAGTTGCCATAAAGATTGATAATGAAGTAGGTCAATATCAGCCTATTAAGAGAGATGTGCAACAGGGATGTGTTATATCTCCAGATCTTAGATATGCGGATGATATAGTATTAATTGCAGGCATGAACATGGTCTGCAACATTTAGTAGACGCGGATAATGTACACAGTGAACAACTAGGGTTAAAATTAAATTGCAAGGAGACACAGATTGTAGTCGTCACTAGGAAGAATGACATACATATATGAGAATATTCTTAAACAGATGAACCGGTACAACTATCTCGGAACAGCCATTACATCTGATGAGAGGGCATTTGCAACGAGAAAAAGAGCGTTGAAGTGCTACATGGAACCTGTACTTTAGTATGGATGTAAGACGTGAACAATAAGCAGACAAGCTGTAAAACATGTAATGACAGTGGAAATGAGGTTTCTGGGGAAAATGCAAAGAATACAATGGATAGACAGAAAAACCAATGAGCAAGTTCTACAAGAAGCAGATGAAAAACGTAAATGCTTAGAGAAATTATACGTAGACTCAAGTTTTGAACACGTTATGAGAAAAAAATAAACTAGATAACTTGGTGACAACTGGCAAGATTGAGGGGGGAAGAACGTGTGGAATGCAGATAAGTAAATACCTGGATGACTTGGCCATGTGCTATGGTGGAGACAAGAACACGGAGCTGATCCAAGACTGGTGATCGTGTAAGATAGCGAAACATGACAGCCCAAGCTAATCGGTGTGGCACATGATGATGATAGCAAATAGCCTAGGCTAAATTTAGACACCATGTGTTGCCCATGCAGCATAATCCCTCTCTGAGCCTGTCCAATTTGTTTCAGAAGAAAGGTAACACTGATACGCCTGGAACAAGACAAGCTGCAGAAGCGACCGGATCAGCAAAGCATTGCTGTAACTGTCCGCCTATCGGAGCCTCCATCCTAGACCAGTTGCCAACCAAGGCTTAGGGCTTGGTCTGCCTTGTTGTGACATTTTGTCTTTAGGTTGCATTTCCTCGCAGTAGAGTAAGGCTTGTACCGTCCCAATCGCGCTCCTTCGTGTCGGGTTTGATGAGCGCCGCCCAACATTCGACGCTAGCTAAAAGCAGGTAGTACCGTCTACTGTCATACGGTAGCTCAATCATATCTGATTAAGACGTAACTTTCGAACATGCAAATGTTAAATGCTTTATTCATTTGCCTCTTTCCCCTCCCCCCCCCCCCCCCCACCTGAGCTGCAACAGTATCTAATCGAAAACATTCGCTCTTAATCTCCCGAACATCACAATCAAGTCCTTTGTACTTAAAGTATATAGGAAGTAAAGGCCCAAGTAAAGAAAAATAAAAAAATAACGGTGGAAATCTCGCCATCAAGGAACACAACTGAACCACGCCTGGAAGAACTTCACTCACAACCGGGTTGAACGACGTAAAATCGGACCCTGTTTGTAGAAAACGGCAATAACAAGCCTGAATTTCGTCTGAGTGGTCTGCTGCCCGCACGCGGATCAATTTCTGCCCCCGAGGTCCATCGGGTGAAAATGAAGTATAGCACAAGAGATCAGGCCGTGCTTTCATTTCGGCTCTTTTCAACTCCTTTTTTTGTGAGTGTTGCTTCAAATCCCTCTGTAAGTTTAGATGTCTAAATGAACTTATTAAAGAATGGCATATCTATGCCTCGGTGGTGTATTGGGAATGTAATGATTAGCTCGTACTGTCTCGACCAACTGGCGCTCGAGATGAAATGTGGTAAGTGTTGAGGGTTGTATGGTTAACATTAAGGGCAGTGTAGTCAGTATCAATGGTAGTGTAGTATCAATGGTAGTTAGTATCAATGGTAGTGTAGCATCAGTGGAAGATAAGCCAGTATAAAGAGCAATGTGATCGGTATCCAGGTAATCTTGGTCAGCATCAATGGTAATGTGGTCAGTATGAAGGATAGTGTGGTCAGTATGAAGGATAGTGTGGTTAGTATTAATGGTCGTATGGACAGTATGAAAGGTAATATGGTCAGTATGAAGGGCAGTGTGGACAGTATGAAGGGTAATATGGTCAGTATGAAGGGTAGTGTGGACAGTATGAAGGGTAATATGGTCAGTATGAAGGGTAGTGTGGACAGTATGAAGTGTAATATGGTCAGTATGAAGGGTAGTGTGGACAGTATGAAGGGTAATATGGTCAGTATGAAGGGTAGTGTGGACAGTATGAAGTGTAATATGGTCAGTATGAAGGGTAGTATGGTCAGTATGAAGGGTAGTGTGGACAGTATGAAGTGTAATATGGTCAGTATGAAGGGCAGTGTGGACAGTATGAAGGGTAATATGGTCAGTATGAAGAAGGGTAGTGTGGATTGTATGAAGGGTAATATGGTCAGTATGCAGGGTAGTGTGGACAGTATGAAGGGTAATATGGTCAGTATGAAAGGTAGTGTGGACAGTATGAAGGGTAATATGGTCAGTATGAAGGGTAGTGTGGACAGTATGAAGGGTAATATGGTCAGTATGAAGGGTAGTGTGGACAGTATGAAGTGTAATATGGTCAGTATGAAGGGTAGTGTGGACAGTATGAAGTGTAATATGGTCAGTATGAAGGGTAGTGTGGACAGTATGAAGTGTAATATGGTCAGTATGAAGGATAATATGGTCAGTATGAAGGGTAGTGTGGACAGTATGAAGGGTAGTATGGTCAATATGTAGGGTAGTATGGTCAATATGTAGGGTAGTATGGTCAATTATGGTCAATATGTAGGGTAGTATGGTCAATTATGGTCAATATGTAGGGTAGTATGGTCAGTATGTAGGGTAGTATGGTCAGTATGAAAGGTAGTGTGGTCATTATGAAGAGTAGTGTGGTCAGTATGTATGGTAGTATGGTCAGTATGAAGGGTAGTATGATCAGTATGTATGGTAGTATGGTCAGTCTGAAGGGTAGTGTGGTCAGTATGAAGAGTTGTATGGCCAGTATGAAAAGTAGTATGGTCAGTATGAAGGGTAGTGTGGTCAGTATGAAGGGTAGTGTGGTCAGTATGAAGGGTAGTGTGGTCGGTTTGAAGATAAGTACAATCAGTATAATGTGGTCAGTATCAATAATAGTGTGGTAGGTACGAGGGGTAGTTTGGTCAGTATCACGGGTAGTGTAGTCAAAACAAGGGCACCGCAGTCAATACCAAAAAGTAATGGAGGAGCAGTAGCAGCAGCGGGATGAGAAGAAGAAGAAGCCATTTGTTGTAAACTTTCCGGACTAAGAAGGTAGACAATTCTCCACATTGCAGCTAACACTGATTTCATCCCACTGAACAAACTAGATATTTTGCAACCACATAAAAACAGCACTCAAATATACATTTATTTCACCCGTCCACACTTCCACATTTAATTTCGTGTGCATTCTAGATGCTGAAGGTTTCCTGGCTCCGACTTGCAGCGATGTCTCATAGATTATTCTCACTTTTACGCTGCCTTACGTAGTTTGAGCCATTGAAAATACGTGTTTCTTATTTGAACGCCCAAAAAAAAAAAAAACTTCCCAGTGTCAATATATTTATATATTAGGGGGAAGTAAAGTGTTTTTGGCTTGCGGCAGGATTCCTGCTTTTTTTTTTGGGGGGGGGGGGGGGGGGGGGGGGGGTTCGAGAATCGATCTAACCCTAAAGAAATATTGTGCATTACAAAAATTGTCTCTGGATTTCGGAGACGGGGTGTTGGGGCGAAAGACCGGGTGGAAAATCAATAGTAGAAGAACAATTTTCGACTACAACGTACGCAGTCGTTTGGGATCTATTCAGACAACACTTTGTATGGCAAAAAATTTACGCAGAGTGGTAGCCTGGGGCGGATGTCTACAGAATGTAGAGGAACTCGGCGCAAGAAATACAGACTGCAACAAACTGTGGTGTTTATAATGTATAATTAACATTTGTTGTGGTTATAACAATTCTATTGTTCATGTTTGGTACATTGTGTGGCTGTGTGTTAATTTATGTGTTTAAATATCTTATGATTATGTTCTTTGATAGTTGTTACTCCTGTGTATTGATTGTTGAAAATTATATTCGATTTTTTGTATAGACACTAGTGTTCTTGTTGCCATTGAGAAAATATATGGGAGATGAAACGTCGCATAAGGATTCCGTTTTTGAGATGTCTTGTTTTCATCCACTGCCTTCTTATGAATAAATACAGAAAGACAGGCAGCAGGCAGGCAGACAAGCAGGCAAACAGACATGCGCAAAACAGATAACACAAAAATAATACAACATGTAAATAAGAAAGGAATCTACAATAATTATTTTCCCATTAACCCTATTTGTGCTGTGCCCGAAGAAGATCATTAGGCCCGCAACGTTGATGAGCGTGTTGAGGTTATATTTATGCATTACTTATTCCCATAATGTTGTTGTTGGTATTATTATTATTATTGTTATTATTATTATTATTATTATTATTATTATTATTATTATTATTATTATTATTATTATATTGCCATGGATTTTCCCCACTGAGATGTATGTTCACCTGGCCTGATTTTCTCAGGTATGCACATGTGTCTGAGCTTGTCAAGTGTTCACGGTATCCATACATACCTCTTTTGTTTCACTATAATTTGTCATTTCCTGCTCAAGTCATTGTTCCTCTTATCTATACACAGAAAGACACTGTGGCTATGGCATGTCTCCTCGATGATAAACTGTTCGAATCCCTTTTGAGGCGCGGATCTTTTAAATTCGAGGCTCGACCAGCCTAAAATGTGTACCATGAAATAGTCTCGGATGTAAAGGCCGTGGCGTGCTACTGACCACATCAGCCATCTAGCGTGGATTGGTCTACACAAATATATGGCGAGAACCATTACCCAATAAGCCATAGGGAGTAGAAAACTGTATGTTTTAAAACATCATACGTATAATACTTCAAACAATCGTTAATTATGTAATTCCAAATAACGAAACTGGAAGGATCACTCAAATATCATTAAGAGGGAATGCCTGGCTAACGAAGGCAGGGCGCGCTATGGTCTCTGTTCTCACAAAGTCAGCACAGAACTAAATATGTTGCTAGTGACCAGACTGAAAGAGGATCATAGCTATCCCTTATAACGATGATAGGTGATCAGTCCCACAGCGTTACTTACTCCGCGTGTGGATAGTGGCGCCACAATTCTATCAGTTCGTTACAATTATACTGGACACAACGGATCATAACAAGGGAACTACGATAACAACATTTGAATAACGAAGACACAAACAATAGATTGCACGATTTATTGCCTGGAATATTTAGCTGCATCTCGTCAGATACATACTGCAGAACTCACACAACATAAAACAAAGTAATCAGCTAAATCCTTCAAGCTTAAATATGTACATATTCGCACAGTAATTCCAATTGTCTACCACGGTAATTTTAAATTGACCATCATGTCTTTTTGTTTGCACAAAATTGACCTATGCAGATTAATCGTGTTGGCTTCTGCGACCTTTAATAAGCGACTATTTGGTGTGTTAAACAACACATGAAACGCATTGTGTACCATTAATACTGACCATACTATCCTTCATACCAATCACACTATCCTTCATACTGACCACACTACCAGTCAGTGCATTATCAATCACGTGACCGGTTTCATATAAGATCTCTTCCATTTTACTCTGGAAGTCTGATAACATTTTCCGGAAGTATGCGCGCAGGGGCAAAGATGACGTGCTCTCAGCTGAATAAGCCCCTTGTTTGAAAAATATTGTTTCTTCTATTTTTGTCAGTTGCTATGAGTCAATCAATAAACGCTGTACGTGGAATTGGTAAGCTATGCTAGAACATATTCAAAATGACCAAACGGATGTCCTATTTTGTCACTTGTTGTAAGTTCTAGTCAGTCAATCAACCAGGTTCCGTCTCCACAATGCAGGTTGACTGCAATGGATTTCCAACACTGTCTCTCGCCCTGATTGTACATTCTGTCAGATTGCTGTTCATCCATCTCTTGATGTTATCTTCTCACTTGTATTGGTGTCTACCTCTTGCTCGTTTGCTTTCAACCTTGCCCTCCAGTATGGTTTTTATAAAAAGTGTTATGTCTTTTAACGTAGCCGAAATATTTCATTTGCCTCTTTTCTTTTTTTTATTTCTTTCATCAACTCTCTTTTCATTCATAGTTTTTCAAGAACCTCTGTATTTGATTGATTTTGTTTCCATGAAATACGACATATTCTTCTGTATATCAACATCTCTAGGGCTCTCTCAACTTCTTTCATTCAACTCTCTAGTTGCTTGTTCAATGTCCAGACTTCCACGCCATACAGTAGTGTTGAATATACATTACATTTGACAGTTCTCATTTTTAATGTCTGGCCGAGTGGCTACAACGCAGGACTCTCCTTTGGGAGACCCGGGTTCGATCCCTCGGTAAAGTGTGGGATTTTTTTCTGTCGGGGGCAAAAAGAAAATCCTAACCTGCACAGTTCGCGGCGACTGCACTAGCCAGGCGGCCTTAATTCCCCAGGCTCAAAGACCCCTCTGCCATACACCGCAAGGTACTATACTGGCAGTAAATGACAGTGACAGTGTTAATCTCTCTAGATGGGAATACTGATTGTATTCTAGTAAAACTGACCAATTTCACGTCTCGTTTTCGTTGATATAGACAGAAAATGTGTAGCTTTACTGCAGTTCCACCAACTTCGTTTTCCATGATCAGTTTCTGCGTGCCAGGTGGCCAGGGTAGGAGGAATGACCTGGAAACATCACGGATATGCAGTACATGTCACTGTAACAGAATAAGCCAACCTACACACACATAACAGTTCAGTCACTGAGCTTTCTCAATCAACAACACCACTATAAACACCAACAACACCACAACAGTAGCACTAACAACATCACAACAAAAGCACCAATAACATCAAAATAATAGCAACAACAACAAGATCAGGCTGAAGCCTGGGAAAACAGAAACTAACGACCACGCGAACTAGAACTACGGCCTTTTTGTGTTGCTTTGTTGGCTAGAGACAACTACGATGCTGTCATGTTTAACCAAACATTGCTTTGTTGGTTAGAGACAACTACGATGCTGCCATTTTTAACCAAACATTGCTTTGTTGGTTAGAGACAACTACGATGCTGCCATTTTTAACCAAACATTGCTTTGTTGGTTAGAGACAACTACGATGCTGCCATGTTTAACCAAACATTGCTTTGTTGGTTAGAGACAACTACGATGCTGTCATGTTTAACCAAACATTGCTTTGTTGGTTAGAGACAACTACGATGCTGCCATGTTTAACCAAACATTGCTTTGTTGGTTAGAGACAACTACGATGCTGCCATGTTGAACCAAACATTGCTTTGTTGGTTAGGTGTCGTGTCCTCCTTTAAAGTGTCGTCCCTGGAGTGAGAAGAGTCAACACCCACATTATAATATTTTTTCCCTATCAATATCCTGGAGAATCCACCAGCTTCCGTCCAACACACTCCATCAGCCCATGGACACCTGTTCCTATCACTCTCTCACTGTCGTACTATGCCCCCTCTCATACTTCCCCAACGCAACATATTCAACAACTCTTGCTTCTAAAAATTAATAAAGATTAATTTATTAAAAGAAAAGTGTAACGTATATGAGACGTGTATGCGAAGAAAATGTGTGATGTGTTCTATAATGTGTGTAGGATCGGACTCTCAGATAATAGCATAGTCAGTTCATCCTTGCAAGGACACACCACAGCACGTTAATCAGAACAAGTCCACCTCACCCGGTACTGTATCTCTCCTGCCGGACACCGACTGTCATCTGTAGCTACCTGGTAATCCATCTTCCTGATCATCCGAAATAGATACTGTTTGTAAATTACAGCTGATCATGGACCGGTTGCCCAATGCACATAATTTCCTATCGTTCTTAAAGAATGCACAAATCCTTTGTAGTGAGTATTTAGGTATCACTGTTATTGTTACTATACTTGAACCTAACTAGTGTCTATCTAGGTTCAGGTATCATGTCTTTTGAACTATTTCACTAGAATATATCACACCATGTGACTATTATATTGATGTTCTTGTTTAGGTACCAATGTTCTTATGCTGTGTGATGCATTAACAATCATCACCCATCTTAGGTGAACCATCTTTCTTCTCGGACGTTATTCCTTTTTTTTTTTTTTTTTTGTAAGAAACATTTTTGTGTCCAACTGGTGTTATGTCTAATTGACGTTGCACTTCATCAAACCCAGTGTTGAACTTCCTCGTAACTGGTATGGAACCTGTGAGAAAAACAATACATCTGGTGATAGTACTAGTCACTGATCCTACCGGCTGAGTGTAAGCCTATTGCCTTGCTCAGTTATTTTACAGCTAACTAAACTCTGTCATAGAGCATATTAGCTCCTCACCTACGTCCGAATCAGGCGATGACAAGGAAAGACCCATAAACAGAGTGCACAACTTTAGTGGGCAAACCATTGAAAGATCCCCCCATTGGACACTTTCCCCATCTTAAATCTCTCCAATTATCACCCCGCTATCCTATTCATCCTAGCAGAGCCAATTATCACTTCACTACTCTACCTAGTTCTCAACTAACAGTGCTAATCATCACACTCTAGTTTTAACAAGACTACTGCCTATATTAATTAGGCCTAAATAGACTATATTGACTACCTTATGCAAAACCGCCTCATTCCGGGATGGCTGCTACACTTTGCCATAACGACACATGCTAGTTAATATTAAATTAATCTAACACTGTAGAGCTCTCCCACAAACACGTCCATCATAATCCACGGTTTTCGACATCACTGTTTCTCCCAATCATGGTTTATGGCAAAACCTAAAATTGGTCACGTGATGGTATTCTTCCTGTCCACACAGGTGTTATTTGGGCACATCATCCATTGTCAAGAATCTATCCTCCCTGGCTCAATCAATGTCAGAGTTGTCATCACTTGTTTTGACTCCCACAACAAGATAGCGAGTTCCTGTGTGCTCCCAACAACGGGTTTCCACAACAAACCGCCAATCTTCTTGATGTCCGGAAACTCTAATTGACAGACGAACTGTTTTCTTCCGAGCTGAGTACTTCCGCTCTCAATCCAACCTGTTTATGAACTGTCAAAGCGATGTATGGACTCATCTCACTCACTTCCAAATGTTCCCATGTTGTCGACCAGATGTAAACACGTGCAGCTGTAACTTTTGACAGTCGTGGGGATTTTGACATCCAATTTGTTTTTTCTGTTAGTTAAAATAGTTTTGGCGTTTTGCAGATAGTCCGTTTAATCAGAAAGTCTCTATAGTAATCAACTGGTTAAACGCAGGGTTTTATTTTTGTGACATTAGGGACAACTACGATGCTGCCATGTTTAACCAAACATTGCTTTGTTGGTTAGAGACAACTACGATGCTGCCATGTTGAACCAAACATTGCTTTGTTGGTTAGAGACAACTACGATGCTGCCATTTTTAACCAAACATTGCTTTGTTGGTTAGAGACAACTACGATGCTGCCATGTTGAACCAAACATTGCTTTGTTGGTTAGAGACAACTACGATGCTGCCATGTTTAACCAAACATTGCTTTGTTGGTTAGGGACAACTACGATGCTGCCATGTTGAACCAAACATTGCTTTGTTGGTTAGAGACAACTACGATGCTGCCATTTTTAACCAAACATTGCTTTGTTGGTTAGAGACAACTACGATGCTGCCATGTTGAACCAAACATTGCTTTGTTGGTTAGAGACAACTACGATGCTGCCATTTTTAACCAAACATTGCTTTGTTGGTTAGAGACAACTACGATGCTGCCATGTTTAACCAAACATTGCTTTGTTGGTTAGAGACAACTACGATGCTGCCATGTTTAACCAAACATTGCTTTGTTGGTTAGAGACAACTACGATGCTGCCATGTTTAACCAAACATTGCTTTGTTGGTTAGAGACAACTACGATGCTGCCATGTTTAACCAAACATTGCTTTGTTGGTTAGGGACAACTACGATGCTGCCATGTTGAACCAAACATTGCTTTGTTGGTTAGAGACAACTACGATGCTGCCATTTTTAACCAAACATTGCTTTGTTGGTTAGAGACAACTACGATGCTGCCATTTTTAACCAAACATTGCTTTGTTGGTTAGAGACAACTACGATGCTGCCATGTTTAACCAAACATTGCTTTGTTGGTTAGGGACAACTACGATGCTGCCATGTTGAACCAAACATTGCTTTGTTGGTTAGAGACAACTACGATGCTGCCATTTTTAACCAAACATTGCTTTGTTGGTTAAAGACAACTACGATGCTGCCATGTTGAACCAAACATTGCTTTGTTGGTTAGAGACAACTACGATGCTGCCATTTTTAACCAAACATTGCTTTGTTGGTTAGAGACAACTACGATGCTGCCATTTTTAACCAAACATTGCTTTGTTGGTTAGGGACAACTACGATGCTGCCATGTTGAACCAAACATTGCTTTGTTGGTTAGAGACAACTACGATGCTGCCATTTTTAACCAAACATTGCTTTGTTGGTTAAAGACAACTACGATGCTGCCATGTTGAACCAAACATTGCTTTGTTGGTTAGAGACAACTACGATGCTGCCATTTTTAACCAAACATTGCTTTGTTGGTTAGAGACAACTACGATGCTGCCATGTTGAACCAAACATTGCTTTGTTGGTTAGAGACAACTACGATGCTGCCATTTTTAACCAAACATTGCTTTGTTGGTTAGAGACAACTACGATGCTGCCATTTTTAACCAAACATTGCTTTGTTGGTTAGGGACAACTACGATGCTGCCATGTTGAACCAAACATTGCTTTGTTGGTTAGAGACAACTACGATGCTGCCATTTTTAACCAAACATTGCTTTGTTGGTTAAAGACAACTACGATGCTGCCATGTTGAACCAAACATTGCTTTGTTGGTTAGAGACAACTACGATGCTGCCATTTTTAACCAAACATTGCTTTGTTGGTTAGAGACAACTACGATGCTGCCATTTTTAACCAAACATTGCTTTGTTGGTTAGAGACAACTACGATGCTGCCATTTTTAACCAAACATAATGCCAGGGGAGGGGATGGGAGATGGCACAGCAGAGTCGCCGGTAATTAAGGCTCTAGAGCAGCGGCTTGGCTGCAGGGGGGGGGGGAGGTCATATTTGGACAGGCGCTCACAATAAACGACGTTAAACGCGAGCACACACTGCCAGAAAGAACAGACGAGAACCCACTCAACAATTACTGCAACGTTAGTTAACTTGTTTTGTTTCCCTTTGGGACTTGGCAAACGTTGGAAGGCAGTCGGGGATGAAGTTTGTTAGTGACTTGTGCACGGCTGTAAATAGCATGGCAGAAGATAATGATGATGATTAAAGAGCAGGGGGAAGAAAGCGAAGGAGAACTGCAGGGGGAGGAGAGTTAGAGGCAGGGGATATGGAGGAGATCGTGGTAGCAGATAAAAAAAAAAGAAGAAGCAGAAGGTGGGGAGGAAGAAGGTGAATCAAGAAGAAGAAAAGAAGAACAAGAAGGAGAAGAAGTACAAAATGAAGAGAGTATGAAGAAAAGGATGAGGTAAGAATTCACCATACTCATCTAAATTAAATGTTGCATTTAGGCCTAACTGTACGCCAGGCATACCTCGCAACAACCAACAGCGAAGACTGGACTGTTTCTCCGAGCTGAGAAAGCTGTAGACAACGCAGATCCATCAGTGCTTAATCTCTCAGACAATGGAGTGCATGGACGCCTTCTCCTCCTCCAAGTAGATGGTCGTATCAGTGCTAAAACGCCCTTCTCACACAACCTCTAACACTGATTCCGCGTCTGATTCTCAGTTGTGACAGACAGTGCCTTCGTAATTCACTTACAGTCACACAACATCCACTGCATAGTGAAATTATGAAGGTGGAGGGAAGCAGGTTAAAAAGAGGACGGTCGTGGATGGGTCATTCCGAAGACATTCTTCAACAGGCGTGTTCACTTGAGGACTTAGAACCTGGCGAGGAGTGTGTACAAGTACCAACAGATTTCTGCACATCCTTTTCAGTTACATCCAACTAGACAGAAAATGCAGACAAGAAAATCCGGCTGATGTGTAGGCGGAATTACAAGCGTTGATTTTCGAGAATTCGCTAGACGGCGATGCTGTCATTTACAAAGATGGGTCGGTCGTCCGACATGTGAAAAGCTCATGGGCCTTTACGGAATGGGTGGCCAGTCTGTCCCTCCCATAGCGAACGATGTGCATGAGGAATGGGTGGCCAGTCTGTCCCTCCCATAGCGAACAATGTGCATGAGGAATGGGTGGCCAGTCTATTCCTCCCATAGCGAACAATGACATCCGACATCGAATCCTTGTCTGAACGCGCACATGCTGTTGGCGTCACGTCCTAACTGTTACACTAACCCACCCCTTACGCAGACAGTAGTGCTGTACGAACTGAAAGTGCCAGAAATGAGTTTTCTGAAATTGCAAGAATCAGCTCTCTCGTTGTCACGGGTATCCCTATGCTGAAGGCAGAAGATTCACATTTTGTGAAGATGGCTGGGTGAAGTTAATGTGCAAGCTATGCTCTCTCTCTCTCTCTCTCTCTCTCTCTCTCTCTCTCTCTCTCTCTCTCTCTCTCTCTCTCTCTCTCTCATACATACACATTTTAGGATGTAATAGCAACAAAAAGATTTCGAATAACGTAGCGTTTGGTAAGGGACGCAACACATTATATTGAAATGTTCGCGATAAAATATCACGAGTTATGTAACTTTGAAAGCCATTATCCCATCACTTATATAAGCCTACTAGTCATGCCCACCAAAAGGATACAGGAACAGCAATTAACCAAGAAGAAACCATTACACACCACCACGTGCATGCCAAGGCAACTGACGAAAACGTTTCATGTGATTTTTTAAATTACAAAAATCTAAAATGGCCTGCACACTTTAGAACCTCTTTATTTGAGCATCAACACTCAGTGTAAACCAAGTTATTTGTATATTATTTCCAAGACTGAAATTATTTTACTAGAGTTGGCAAACTGGGAAATTCTGTTTGGTCCTTTTCAAACAGATTTAAGTTTAAAGTAATTTATTAAGCATTTCACATCTCCATTTAGACAACTTGAATAAGGAACCTCTTTACAGCAGTTTCTAAGATCTATCCAACGATGCAGTTTTCATAATTTTTCGAAAATGTTTGAACAGTTTCACAACATAAAAGTTAGTTGCACGTTCTTTTACAGGACGTTAAAATCAACAGGGTCCACAAGGAAAGTAAAGAATAGGAACACTGCACCCTGTCAGGCATGTTGTAAGAGGCGACTAAGGAAGGGGGCAGGCTACCTCATCACATAGAAAAATTCAGCCATAAAATTCAACCAACATTGAACAATAAATCACATAAAGAAGAAAAAATTACTCAGCCAACCAAGAGATAAGGAAACTGTTCTAGAAGAGATATGACTCTTGGCAGAAAAAGATGTAAGGAGTCCAGGCAACTGATTAAATTTCTTTCACCTAGGAAAATCTTCAAGATTGACACCAGGAATATTAAAACTATGCATGAATTAGGAAAGACAGCACAGGTGGTAGAAGAAATGAAATACTATAGGATTAGCATTTTGGGATTGTGTGAAACAAGGTGAAATGAAACAGGTACACAGCATCTAAGTGCAGGTGAAACAGTGATGTGCTCATGCCATAAAAAGGAAAATGTCCCCACAGTGGTGGTGGGGGGGGGGGGGGGGGAGAGGCGGCTTAATCTTATCTTATGCAAAGAAATCATTATTAGAGTGCGAAGCAGTGAGTTACATATAATAGAATAACAACAGCAAGATTAAGAAATGTAAAACAGAAAATAGAAATGAATGTGATCCAATTTTAAGTACCAACAAATTATAAAGAGTATTGAACTGCATTTGCCACTTTATATTTGTGGATTATAAAAAGACCCTTGACAGCACTGACAGGGAATCCCCTTGGAGGCTGCAGTGGCACTACAGGATCCCACACACACACACAAATCATTGACAGAATCAACGCAACATATGAAGATATGAAATGTAGAGTTCTTCATGAGGGAAATCTGATAGATACATTTGAAATAAATACAGGAGTATGACCATACTTATTTTCAATGACGATAGACTGGGTTATGATTATAACTATTGCTAAATATGGAATTCAATTGTCTAACAAAGCAACTTGATGATTTGAATTTTGTCAATGATATTGTAACTCCTGTCACATGTAATCAAATACAGGATAAAATAATGACACTTGGTTACAACAATTAGGTCTAAATATCCATAGAGGAAAGACACAGATAAAGAGATTAAACCTAGCAAATAAAATCACATCTCCCTTGGTGAAACCTCACTTCAAGAGGCAGAATCACACACCTATTTGGGAAGCAATATAGACAAAAATTAGGGAACAAATATAAAAATACAAATACAAAATACAACAAGAGCTTTCTTAGCAGTATGACATTTGTGGAAGTTAAAGCAAGTTAAACTTAGCACCAAAGTAAACAATTTAACTCCAATGTTAAACCAGTACTACCCTATGGGTAAGAAACATGGAAAATAATACAAGAATTACTAATAAATACAAATATTCAGTAACTGGTGCCTGCGCAGAATAATGGGAATAAAATAATATGACAGAATCACCAATGTGGAACTCATGGAGAGAACTAAACAAATTCCAATGAACCAAAAGGTGAGGAAAAGACGCTGGTGCGGATAGGACACACGCTGAGAAAACCTGAGGACAATATAACTAGACAGTCTTTTGTCTGGAATCCACAAGGCAAGCAAAATAGCAGGAGACCTAAAACATATGGAGAAGAGAATAACAGACAGAGACAGAGATCGGAGTCTCCATGGCAAAGCGGTCAAGCTGTCTGACTCGGGCTCTGAAGGTTGTGGGTTTGATTCCGGGCCACATCCTTTGGTTCACGAGTGCATTGTTTTAAAGACTCCTGGGGGTCATCGCTGGAGCTATGGAGTTCGTGCTTTGTGTGACGCTTTCGGCAGCTTGCTGCGGAAAGATACTGAGCCATATAGGATAATAACTCGGTGCAATGAAGTCGACCCTGTCGACTTTTAAGCAACTTTTTAAGACAGAGATAAGTAATATTGGGAGGACACTGAGGGAGCTGCAAGAGACAGCAAAAGATAGGACCGCATGGCATTGTTTAGTTGAGGATCTATGCCCCAATAGGGAATCAGAGGCAGAAGAAGAAAAAGGAGTATGTCATTTGAGGGTACACTCTTATGATTCAAGCACGACAGCAAAATAAACTTATGTATATTCTTTATTGCAAGAAGATACAGGTTATGGTCATCACTAGGAAGAAGGAAATACCACAATGTAATATACAAGTAAACGCGAATATTCTTGAACAAGTGAATCGGCTCAATTATCTCGGAGCAGTCATAACATCTGATTGGAAATGTCTTTGAAGAGATTAGAACAAGAATCGCCATGGTGAATGTAGTCTTTTACAAGATGAAAAACATACTGACCAATAAAAAGATGTCAATTGCCAAGTCCTACAAGAAACAAATGAAAATTGTACACTGTTTAGAGAAAGTAGACATAGACAGTCAAAATTATGTGGTCATGTTATGAGAAGAAATAAATAAAAGAACATTATGACAACTGGCAAGATCGAGGAGAAGAGAACAAAGGGAAGGCAGAGAAGTAAATACCTGGATGGCTTGGCCATGTGGCATGGTTGAGACAAGAACACTGAGCTGATTCACGACTGGTGATCAAGTGAGATGGCGAATCATGACCGCCCACGCTTATCGACATGGCACATGATGAATATTCTTTATGTAGTTGTTTCAGCGTCTGTGCTGAAGGGCACAATGTCGTACGGGCCTGCATGCCCAATTCTTAACCCTATGAAAATAAAGATTTTTGTTTGTTCGTTCGTTCGTTCTGTCTGTTGTTTGTTTGTATGAAGGCTCCAGCCACAACGTCCATTCTGTCAATTGTGATTGTGCTCTTGTCAAGCTGACAAATTCCACATCTCAATATCCTTGATTTACATAATTTATAAAATATGGACACCAAGAACAAACCATCACTGCGCAGCTCGGGATTTTTACAAAATAATGTACTTGAGGATCTTCACTAAGACATATGGTTTGGATCAGAATGCCTAGCCATATTGCATAAGGACAACAGACTAGGTGGACTCATGTGCACACTATGTACATGACAAATCCTTTGGCAGATGGAAATCAAATTAATCATGCCGAGCAGGTTACCACATTATCAAATATTAAAAATCCCACCCACAAAAAGAATATTTCTAGCATACGTAATTCTTCTGGTTTATGCTCTTGGGAGTATTGATGTGCTGCAGAGTTTGTGTGCTGTGCTGAGATTCTCCTTGTACAAATGTGTCAGCGTTTTGGGGAGTACGAAAGAGGACATACGACAGGACAATAGATATGTCATAGACAGAACAATAGATATGTCACAGACAGGACAATAGATATGTCATAGACGGGATGACAAGACCCAGCTATAAACAGGACACAGGGATATAAACAGGACACAGGGATATAGACAGGACTACGTCCTTGACTGACAGTACAATCTTGCACTGAAGGACCTGAGACAACAGGACCGGACATCTAGTACGGCGAGACTGAACACCATTAGGCTCAGACTGGACCTGGACGTTGTAGAGGAAAGACATGTGCGATTTAGCGAGCGAGTGTACTAATTGCCGGTGTGAAAGCTAGCCTTGCTGAGCGAATCTAGCAGCGAGTTATTAAGTGCGAGGGATGAAATTGAACTGTGTTATGAACGCACGAATGACTACTATTGCTGAGTGTCACTTGCCATTGTTGTAGATATAATTACTTGTGATATAATTCCTTGTGATACAATTATTTGCGTAATGATAAGATGTATTCATGTAACTGATACTGACGTTTTTCAAGAATAAATAATGTTACACTGCATGCAAATGTTTGATATCTCACTGAGTGCATGTAGAAAGACTCACTGTCACGTTTAGAACGACGAGCTACTGTTACTTATATTTATAAGAGGTTGACAGATGTGCTGCAGAGTTTGTGCGCTGTGCTGAGATTCTCCTTGTACAAACCACGGAAGGAGACTGAAGCACTGTGGTGATACCTGTATGCAAAGAAGCAGCAGTAGTGCAATGTGTGGCCCTATATCAATAACTACTGAAGAATCTAGTGCAATGTGTGACCCTATATCAATAACTACTGAAGAATCTAGTGCAATGTGTGACCCTATATCAATAACTACTGAAGAATCTACGCCATTAATATCATACAGAAATTGTGGTTCTTAAAACTCACATCGCTACGAATAACCAGGAAACAGATATATGTTTGAACCTACACTTCGATCCACCCAATCCACACTGTTTCAAGTTATCTTAATGTGGTAATGATGATAAATGAGAGAAAATATGAGAATTCTTTTTGTTTTGTGCTCGCTGGCTTTGAACTCAAGCGTAGTCCATACACACTACTTCTAGTAGCACTGGACTTAATTTTGTGTGTGGATTAGCTTTCCCTATTAACAGTGTCCCTCACCATCAGGCGAACCCACTCCGACTTCGGAGGTAAGGAGGAGAGGTCAACATTTTAGTCCAACTGTCCAGTGTAGGAGCTAAACCCCTTCCTTACCTTTAGCATCAGCACACCGGATGTTTAAGAACACACGTTCCTATCCATTTGGCCATGCTGACCTCCAAATATGAGAATGAGTTTAGGAATCAACATCACGCTCTTAGAACATTCCCACACATGTTCCATCCCCTTCTTAAGTAGCCAATCAAGAGTTCCCTGGCTGAAGGTACCAGTGGATGTCTGATTAAAAGTCTGCCTGTTTTTTATCCTAAGCACTGAGCGTTGTCCTGGCCTTCAAATGAGAGAAACTTTGAGGACAATACTGTAACCGATTCAATAAATAAATGATACATAAGGGTGGATTGGCTCAGAAGTTAGAACGTACACCTCTGGCCCATGTAGATCTGGTTGCTTTCATGGTCTAGACTCCCCCCTCCCCACGAGCCTGAAATAGTGCATCAGATGTCTCAATTCTCAGACAAAGGCTCCAGTATCACAGCCTCAGATAGTGGATCAGATGTCTCAATTCTCAGACAAAGGCTCCAGTATCACAGCCTGAGATTGTCGATCATATGTCTCAATTCTCAGATCACAGCCTGAGATAGGGGATCAGATGTTTCAATTCTCAGACAAAGGCTCCAGTATCACAGCCTGAGATTTGGAGATAAGTAGCACATTTTTTCCAGTTTCTGTTATTGTTCTCATTTTTTTTAATCTTCTTATTCTCCTCATCCCATTCTTATGCCTTAATGTGATCACTGTAGTGTCTTCTCCATGTATTGTGTTTGTGTATATATTTATTTTCTGATGAAGGCCAGTCGCCACAACATCCTGTGTTTTCTGTAATTATGTTCTGTAAAGCTGTATTACTTTGTGTTATTTTATACTGTTTACATTTCCACAGCTTAACCGCAATTACACAAATTTTATTCAGACAAAGATTCAATTACTATAATATTCAAGAAGGCTATGAATGGGGACAAAGAAGAATAGTCAACCAACACGAAGCTGATGTGATCAGCCTCTACACACAGAGAGAGATACTGAGTACAGGATCCAAGCATTTATAGACTGAATGGCTCAATTTGCAGTAAGGATAATCTGTCGACTAACACACATACAGTATATGTGATGTACCCATCCCACACATCATCATCATCTAACACACATACAGTTAGTTAGTTAGTTAGTCGCAGTTCCAACTTCACAGCAACGGGTCGTCCCCATTATGCTCCGTTCCTGTGCCAGTGAATATCACACAAAATGCTCCCCACTGCGAAAAGTGGAAAAGACAGGAGTCTCGACAAATAACAGCCCGCACAGATACACTGTGCATAATGCCGCCACCAGAATGGCAACACAATAGTCCCCCACAAAACACCCAGTTCATTTCTGATGGAATCGGCAGTCATTTTCCCATCTGGATGTTTCCTAGATGTTCACCCACACAGTCCACGAAATACAGTTCATCGTCGATGGTAGTGGCAGTCAACCAGAAGCCCAGCAGCCACGCATTTCTGCATAAGGCAAAAACCGGTCAACTCTGGGACATAGCCATCTGCCATCGCTCCGAACATGCAGTCACGTTCCAAAAGACCTCGGGCAGATTCAAAAGCATTTCACACGAAACCCACAGCTCACAGTGTCGCGCCATGCACTCACTCAGTAGCAGGGCGACGGAACCATCAAGCCTCCTTAGTCGCCTCTTACGACATGCGTGGTAGGCTGCAGTGTTGCTATTCTTTGCTTCCCTTATGTACCCATCCCACACAACATCATCATCCAGTGGCTTTGCCTGTTAAGAACTCTCCCTCCCACCCCCAATAAGAGTCACAAAATGACACATAACTCCCAAAAATACACATATACTGATTACCACATACACACATCTAGTCAATTATAAGCCCTGATTTATTCTGCTAGACTATGTTGTCATACAGCAGGCTCACTAATGTAGTTGACAGTTAGTTAGTTAGTTAGTCGAGGTTCCAACTTCACGACAACGGGTCGTCCCCATTATGCTCCATTCCCATGCCAGCGAATATCACACAAAATGCTCCCCACTGCCCCATGTGAAAAGTGGAATAGACAGGAGTCTCGGCAATCCAACAGCCCACACAGGTACGTGTGCATAATGCCGCTGCCAGAATGCCAACACAAAAGTCCTCCACAAAAACCACAGTTCATCGTCAATGGACTCAGCAGTCACCAGAAAGACCTCATTGACCTGGGTTTTGCAAACCGTAGCCACAAGCATAAACATGCCACAGGCCTTAACGGTTCAATGCCTAACCGCTATGTTGGCGACCGGACAACCAGTTGACAGTTATGTTGCCAAATAGCAGACACGCTAAGACAGTCAACAGCTGGTAGTGTAAAAAGCATGGCCAGGCACGGGTTCGACATCTGGGCTTGTAGTCAGGGAACGTGAGGCAAAGACTAGCCACCTATTCCTCCCAACATCAGGCCCTACAACATGTGAAGATGCTGTCACATCACAGACATATATAGCAGGAAACTGCTTTGGGGCCATTTATTTTTATTTATTATGCTGCCATAGTGAATGGAAGGCTTTGAATATAGTGTCTCGGGGATTTTCTGTCTTGTCTGTTTCCCAGTTTGTTCCTGTGATTGATATGCTTGTCTGCTTCGGGGATACAAGATGAGGCCGAGTTATTTGATTGTTTAATATTTAATGACACGGGGGACACAGGAAGCAGAACTTTATTGAATTTATTTACTGGACGCTGGTTGACATGAAAGATGCCGGTGACACATCCTGGCGTAAAGGTTAGCATCAGATCAACAGAAATATGGATATCTGGAGATTTTAAACCTGAACCTTGAAGCAAGGCCGGTATCGTAACGAACCATGCAGCTAATGGATTTTAGGAAGCAACAAGACAGTCACTACTTTAATTTAGAACTTACCTTCATGTCCAAAAGTATGGCAAAGAAAGGAACTACCATGTCAAACAGCGTCGCAGATGGTCGGTGTTTGTATACGTCTAAATTAACATAACCGTTACCTCATGTCTTTAACATAAGATTATGTGAGGACAAAAAGTGTCACAGTCGCATCTTCGCGAACAGGGAAGCACGGACGACAACAACTTTCGCTTTGAGAGAACCCTCCCAATCGATGGGCGGATTTTGTCTATCTTAAAATTAAAACACGTTTCTCATCGAAAATACATATTCGTAGAAAAATCTCTCTTTAAACGTGGACATAAAACAAGCAAACTAACACGAACACACTGAAGCAAAGACCAGAAGGGACAGAAAGCTACTCACTTTCGGGGTTTTGATGTTATCCATGCTATGCTGTGATTTTGTTTACATTCCTCTGTGATCAGCCATGACACCTACCTCTTGTCACATCTGTCCTTTGAATAAAGTCTTTTAATTACAATCACGGACGTCAATCATCCCAATTATATACTATGATAATTATTTGAAGCGTGACAATATTTTTGTTCAATTTCAATTATCTGAATTAATTCTCATTATTTTGGGCAGATTATAATGAGCATCGAATCGCCGACGATGGCCGTATAAGACCGCAGGACTAATAAGTAATAAGAGACATGGGTCACATGGGAGAGGATGTAAAATGTCTGAAAGGACAATAGTGTTTGAATATTTCTTTAGAAACAGATTTTGTCACTTGAAACTCACGATCACTAAATGATCACCCGCTTGACAATTTTATTTTCTTTCTTTACTACTACTACTACTACTACTACTACTACTACTACTACTACTACTACTACTACTACTACTACTACTACTACTACTACAGTACTACTACTACTACTACTACTACTAACTACTACTACTACTTACTACTACTACTTACTACTACTACTACTACTACTACTACTACTACTACTACTACTACTACTACTACCATTACCACCACCACTACTACTACTACTACTACTACTACTACCACCATTACCACTACCACCACTACTACTACTACTACTACTACTACTACTACTACTACTACTGCTGCTGCTAATGCTGCTTTTGGTACTACTACTACTATTACATTTAATACAGCTACTACTACTAAAGCTCCAAGTTACTACTACTACTACTACTACTACTACTACTACTACTACTACTACTACTACTACTACTACTACTACTACTACTACTACTACTACAACTACTACATGTTTAACTACAATTTTACTAAGGTACAGAGAGAGAGAGAGAGAGAGAGAGAGAGAGAGAGAGAGAGAGAGAGAAGAGAGAGAGAGAGAGAGAGAGAGAGAGAGAGAGAGAGAGTTGCCAGCTCTTGCAACTGAAAAATCAGGGCGTTTTTTTTTTTAAGAATCAAAGAAGTTACACAAATTAATATTATCACTAATCATCATCATAATGTGCCATGCTAAATAACGTAGGCATTCATGTCTTTCTGCCGATCTCTGTCCTTGGTGTTCCTTGTTAACTCTGTTGATGATGTTCCTACATGCCACCGACTCAGTCCACTAAGCTTTATTTCTCTCTGTCTGCTTCTGTCTCTTTTCCCACTGATTTGATCGTACGATGTTTTCCGATGCCTCTCTTCTCACGACATGGCCACAGAACGTTGTTTGTATCTGTCTTATAGTTTAATAGCAACACTGCAGCCTACCACGCATGTCGTAAGAGGCGACTAAGGAGGCTTGATGGTTCCGTCGCCTTGCTACTGAGTGAGTGCGTGGCGCGACACTGTGAGCTGTGAGTTTCGTGTGAAATGCTTTTGAATCTGCCTGAGGTTTTTTGGAACGTGACTGCATGTTCGGAGCGATGGCAGATGGCTATGTCCCAGAGTTGACCGGTCTTTGTCGTATGCAGAAATGCGTGGCTGCTAGGCTTCTGGTTGACTGCCACTGCCATCGACGATGAACGGTATTTTCGTGGACTGTGTGGGTGAACATCTAGGAAACATCCAGATGGGAAAATGACTGCGGATTCCATCAGAGATAAACTGGATGTTTCGTGGGGGACTATTGTGTTGACATTCTGGCGGCGGCATTATGCACAGTGTATCTGTGCGGGCTGTTGTTTGTCGAGACTCCTGTCTTTTCCACTGTTCACATTGGGCAGTGGGGAGTGTTTTATGTTATATTCACTGGCACAGGAACGGAGCATAATGGGGACGACCCGTTGCTGTGAAGTTGGAACCACGACTAACTAACTAACTAACTAACTAACAATGATCTACTTTCAATACATTATGTTGGGCAGTTGTTAATTGCTCTGAGTGGACTCACCAGAGTCGTGGGTCAGGTTGGTGTTCTTGTCTCGATCATACCACGTGGCCAAGACATCCAGGTGTTTACTTTTTTCTGCCTTCCCCTTGTTCTCTTCCCCTCGATCTTGCTAGTTATCACCACGTTCTCCAACTTCTTTCTTCTCATAACGTGACCAAACAAATTGTGACTGTCTACGTCTAATTTCATTTGTATTTTATAATACTTCGTGGTGTTTCCTTCTTCCTGGTGACGACCATAACCTGTGTTTTCTTACAATTTAATTCGTACCCTAGTTGTTCACTGTATTAAACAACCACATATTCAAATGTTGCAGATTCTGCTCATTGTCTGCAATCAATACTGTATTATCGGCATATCTAATGTTATTGACATTACATCCCCCAATGGTGAATCCTTTCATATCTTTTACATTTCTGAAAATTTCAGCCAACAGTCAATCAGGTTTTGTATAATATGTCAGCACGCTCTTTCTGACATTCAATTATAGTAACTTATTGCGTAAGATATTTTTAATTTTCTGAAATGCAGCTTTTCTTAACAATTTCAGCTCTTAATCTCTATCTTAAGTTATACGGTTCTACCGACTGAAAATCGAGAAACATTTCCATTTAATTAAATGTTTCGTTTCACAGTGAATAACCAAGACAATTTTTCGGGATGGTGCATTACTTAATTTTAAAAAAAAACTGGTACTGTCACGGAAAACCAGGTCGCTTGGCAGTTCCCCCCCCCCCCCATTTTTCTCACACACGCACACACTCACACACACACACACACACACCAATCCAAGAGTCTACTTGTTTGGCAGTTCCCCTTCTCCCTGTTTTTGCTTTGTACACACACACACACACACACACACACACACACACACACACCAAACCAAGAGTCTAGTTTTGTGTCTGGTTTTCTGTCGTGGTGAAAGCACATTCCTTTGATTCTTATTATACCGTGCGCCAGCTGAAGTGACTCAAACCTCATTCTAATTTTAATCAAACTGAATTAAGAGTTGCTCCAATTGCTGAAACTCTACGTTTTCAAAATAGCAAAGAACCCTTTCCCGCACCTTTACGCCTGGTCGGTATATGTGGTGCTAGTCCATAATTTTGCAGAAACATCGATTATTGAGAGGTGATGTCAGTTTCACGCCTGTTACTTTTAAGCCATTGAGAATTTCCTCGTATTTCTTTAGGCTGAATTGATATAGAAACGCATGTTAATATTAATCATGTTAATAGTTTAATTTTATAGTAATAATAATAATAGTTAATTATTAAAAAAAAAAAAATTCACGCGGTGATTTGAACACATGATCATAAAGACCAAAACAAACAGCGTTTCTCACAGTGCTATTAGGATTAAATAAACCATCAGTAAGCCGCGTATATTTATTCGTATTACATTCTAGAATGTGAATGAATCGTGTCTGTAACTGTGTATTGACATGTTGTGCAATTTTATGTTATAATTTTCATGAGTTAAAAAAAAAAAAAAAATTACTTTACAAAAAATGCTGCTTCGGATTTTTTAATTTTTTTTTTTTGGTGTTTGTTTGTTGTTTTTGTTTGAGAGCGTACAACATAGATAAGTAAGTAAATACCATTTCAATCTCCTTAAGTCTCTTTGGGAATAGGATGTTAGATAGTGGAGATTCCTGGGTTCGAATCCGATAGGCTATGGGGAGGGGGGGGGGGGAGATAAAAGCATTGTTTGGAAGTTGAGAGGAAGTGGTTGACAGAAAAGCACATAAAACAGTGAACAACCTCCTTTAGCTTCTGGGTAAGGGCTAAGTTCGGGCTGTTACCTTTGTGTTGAAATATTTTTGTTTAAATATCATGATGCCAATCGCGTTGATCGGTATTTTGGTGATATTGATTTGTTGTATTTACAAGCCACTGTGGCATGCTACGTGATACTTATGTTGTGGGAATATGGCATGACGAGCACTTTAACCTTAGAAATAAACAAAAAATTTAAAAAAAAACAATCCGTAAAGATAATTTAATAATACATTGCCCATCGATATAAAATCAAGGGGGGGGAAAAAAAAAGATTAACCTATCCTCTCAGGTTTCGTTATTATTCAAGAGCCTACAAATATTATTCTAAAATAGTGCTAAGAATATTAGTAATACAATGTTGTTGTTTTTGTTGTTGTTGTTGTTGTTGTTGTTGTTGTTGTTGTTGTTGTTGTTGTGTTTGTTTTCTCCTTTGCCCTGTTCAACATAAAAAAATAAATTCAATTTGGAAGCATATAATTAATCATTCCATGACAGAAATAAGGTACACAACAATGCGCTTTCAGTGAGTACAAAGGGACATAATCATGTGAGAAAAATTAATTTTAATAATTTGTTGATTATTATACTATTATACCATGAGGAGCAGCTGGCCGAATGGCTAGAACACCGGACTCTCCTTCGGGAGACCCGGGTTCGATCCCTCGGTAAGGTGCGGGATCTTTTTCTGTCGGGGGCAAAAAGAAAATCCTAACCTGCACAGTTCGCGTCTGCACTAACCAGGCGGCCTTTTAATTCCTCAGGCTCAAAGGCCCTTCTGCCACACACCGCAAGGTACTATATTGGCAGTAAATGACAGCTTTGACAGTTATACTGCTATACAGGCTTGTCGGAATCAGTCGATTCCATTAAAGTCCTCCCCATATAATTCATATATATATATATATATATCTTCTTGTTTTTTTTTTTTTGCATTTACTTTTCCTTTCCTTGTACTTGTAACTCAGGAAAAAATTAACCAACTAAGGTGGAAAATTCTGGAACATCCACCTTACAGCCCCTACTTAGCCCCTAGCGATTTCCACCTTTTTGGTCCACTGAAAACTCACCATGGCGGGAGATATTTCACGAATGACGCCGAAGTTGAATGTGACGTTAAAACGTGGTTTAGACAACAGAGCATGCAGATCTATGAGGCTGGTTTGGTAGGACTGATAAAACGATGGGATAAGTGCATTAATGTTGGTGGAAATTATGTTGAGAAATAAAGGGACCAAGTATGTATAAAAATAAATTGGTTTCAAGTTGTTATCATATTTAGTTATTTTTCTATAGCCATTTGTGACATAATTATTGACTTCCCCTCGTAGTATGGTTAGAAGCTGTAACTACAGGACTACTAACAATCTCCCAACCAAGACCACGAACTTGCAACGTCTCGTGTCAGCGCTTTAGCCTTTCTTCCGAGCGTGGGTCGTGAATCTGAGAGCAGTCAAACCTTGCAAATGTCGACCGAAGTCCAGCCTCCATAACATAGCGGTAATCGTCCGTAAGTCGCACTCACTCAGCTGCAGAGACAAGAGGTGGTTCCAGGAACGTAAAGGAAGACTTCCAAGTAGAGTGCAGTGCCGTGAACGGGGCACGAGGAAGGAACACGGCAACGGAGACGAGTGGAGGCGATAGAGGTCGTGGCTGGGGAAGAGGCTGGCTCCCCCGACCACACGTGCTAATTGGCAAGCACAAGCTGCACGGGCTCTCCTCACCGAGGGAGGGAAGGCTTGAGAATGGACATACATGTAACAGCGAAGAGACAAGCACAACAACATGGACAACGAATGTGACCGAACGTCTCCACTGCAGGGAACAGATTCCCGGAGTCATGACCCGGACGGACCCGCCTCTAGAGAGTGTAGAGGGTGTAATGGGCCGAAACACTTTGAGAAGGGGGCAACCCTTCTTACGACCAGAAGCCCACTGCCGTGTTTACTCCGCGGCGGAGTTTTTATGATTATAACTAAACGGGGAAAACAACAACAACAACAATTCACCTAAACGAACATCCCCTGAAACAGGTAAAGAGTTTCAAGTACCTAGGAAGTATAATATAATCAAATGGAAAATCAGAAGACGAGATCGAGAATAGTTGCAATATGCAAACCAACTCATTGGACAGATGGCACCAATACTAAAGAACAAACATGTGTCAATATCTACTAAGAAAGCACTTTACAGCACAATCTTCCTACCAACTCCATACTACCAATTCCAAACCTGGACAATGACAGAAAAAGAGAAAAGAAAAATCACAACAGAAATTAGATTCCAGAGAAGAATACGCAATGTATCAAGAAGAAATAAAATCAGAAATTAAGAAATCGGGACTAAAGTGGGGATTATAGCAGCGCTGGATTTTATTAGAAGGCAGCAAGTAAAATTTAAAATGGCCGGTCTCCCTGGCCAAGGATTTAACGAAGTTGTTCGTAATTCCTTATATTCACGTGGGGTAAATAGCAGCGTGAGATTCGGCATCTGATCGCGCCGCGCTAGTAACTTATGGGGGTAAATGAGCTGGTCGTTCAGAAAGCAATGGCAAACTACTGAACGTAAAACTTGCCCTTTACATCAACGGCAGCTAAAAAATACTGGTGTTGACTGCAACGTCCTGGATATGCACCATTCAGATAAAAAAAAAGGAAAATGGTTTGGCCATGCACGTAGGTTACCAACTAACAGTATATCACAATAAGAAATGATGTACACACCCGATTGCTTGGGTGGGTATTTGCAGGGAGCTCTGGTCTTACATAAACTGTCTTAACTGGTGTATATTTACACCACAAACTTATCTTACATAGACTGTGTTGACTTTTTTTATGTTACATATCCCTTACAAGACGTTGCAGTCAAAATCAGCATTTTTCAGCTGCTGTTGATGTACTTTAGTATGGATGTGAAGCGTGGACAATAAGAACTCAAGCTGAAAAACAGCTAATGGCTGTGGAAATGTGGTTTCTGAGGAAAATGCAAAGAATATCATGGACAGATAGAAAAACCAACGAACAAGTCCTTTAAGAAACAAACGAAGATCGTAAACTGATTTGAGTCATTAGACGTAGACAGTCAAAAATTGTGTGGGCATGTTATGAAAAGAAATGACTTGGAGAACTTGGCGACAACTGGCAAGATCGAAGGGAAGAGACCAAGGGGAAGACCTAGAAGCAAATACCTGGATGGTTTGGCCACGTGGCATGGTCGAGACAGGAACACATAGCTGATCTACGACTCTGGTGATCGAGTGAGATGGCAGAACATGACCGCCCACTCTTACCGGCATGGCACATGATGGATGGATGGTTGATGTACTAGGCAAGTTTTACGCTCATTAGTTTGCTATTGCTTTCTGAACGACCGGCTCACATACCCCGGTAAGTTACCAGCGCGGCGCGAACCGCTGCCGATTCTCGCAGCTGCTGTTTTCCTCCACGTGGATATAAGGGATTACGAACAATGTTGTTAACACCTTGGCCAGGGAGATCGACTGTGTTGATTAACTGGTGCGTAGTTACACGGCGCGCATGTCGTACATGTATAGTGTTCATTAACAAGTGCATCTTATATATAAATTAGGATGTGCGTCCGTATTTATGTATCTCTGTATCTATGTATGTCCTTTATTCGTTCGCGAACGGCTCATCCGATTGAGATGAAATTTTCTACACGCCTTCCTTTCATTCCAGGGCTGTCAACTGTGATATTTTGTTAGTGTGAAATCGCCTGCTTACTCAGTATTATTTCATTTTTTCATTTTTCATCATAATTTCATATATCTCAGGGGACCTAACTCTGTAAAAGTTATTTCAAGGGGCATAACTTTTCTGTATAACTTATAGTCATATTGTGGCATCGTTTTCAAAGATTTATAAACTCTTTGTCCATAGTTATGTACCGGCATATGAGTTATAATAAATAATGATACAATCTGTAAGGCATTTTCAAAGTTTTCATAAAAATTATGCACAATGCATAACATTGTAACTCATCTTTTTTTGCTTAAGAAGTTACTGTAGTCATGCAGGTGATTAGAAAGAGTTTTCATTAAAAATAATGGATGGTGTGTGGTAGAACGTTCTTTTAAGTTACATTTTTTTTGTTGTATGAATTTAATGAAGCCGGACAGGGTCAGGCAGACAGATAGACAGACAGACAGACAGATAGACAGTCGGGAACAGGAACTTATATGACTACTTATATAAATTAAATGAGATGCTTCACACCAGGAGCTGGGCGATGTCGGGCCGGGTCAGACAGACAGACAGACAGACAGACAGACAGATAGTCGGTAACGGGAACGGGAACTTATATGACTACTTATATGAATTAAATGAGATGCTTCCCACCAGGGACTGGGCGAAGCCGGGCAGGGTCAGGCAGACAGACAGACAGACAGATAGACAGACAGATAGACAGTCGGGAACGGGAACTTATATGACTACTTATATGAATTAAATGAGATGCTCCACACCAGGAGCTGGACAATGCCGGGCCGGGTCAGACAGACAGACAGACAGACAGACAGACAGACAGACAGACAGACAGTCAGTCGGTAACGGGAACGAGAACTTATATGACTACTTATATGAATTAAATGAGATGCTCCCCACCAGGGTCTGGGCGAAGCCGGGCAGGGTCAGCTAGTATATTATATTTACACAACTCGCTTGTCTTACAGTGACAGTAAATAGATGTACATTTACATGACTCTTTGGTCTTAGGTAGACAGCGTTGATTAACAAACACACACACACACACACACACACACACACACACACACATACTCTCCCACACCCTTCCACCCACACCCACACACACACACCCTCCCACACCCCCCCCCCCCCACACACACACATGTATATATATATATATATGTGTGTGTGTGTGTGTGTGTTAAATATATATACATGACGCTCTGGAGTTACATAGACTGTTTTAATGCATAGATGTATATTTACACGAAGCGCTTCTTACATTGAATGTGTTGGTATAAAGATGTACATTTACACATTGTAGTTGTGTGAACGTGTCATAACCCACTGATGGACAGGAGTGAATCAGGATTGTTAAACGGAAGAAACATCAGATCTTCACAATCTAAGAGAAAGGCGAGGTAAGTAAACCACCATTAATACTGTCAAATGCAGCAAATTAAATCATCACCCCTTGTGCGAGAAAGAAAATAACCTATGAAGAATCATATTAAAAGAGTTGTCAACAATCACTAATACAAACAATGGATGAGAGACAACTGTAACCCAGAAACAAAGAGGTTGTAAGGAAAAGTTGATATACTACAATATAGAAAACATTGTAACAACAGATAATTACACTGCACACTTTACAATCCAAAACATTTGAAACAGAACTGTGGAAACTCCCAGTATTTTTCGCAACGACAGTTATTATAACTAATACCATAGCACACAATTGATGCATGTCTAAACCAATGGATTTTCAGAATAAGTAATAAGGATAAGAGGTGGAAGGATCGAAACATTAATATAGAACAAGAATAAAGTAGAACAATCTTGTGATACAGGAGAGCTCTCCACAAGCTGCAGGGGATATGCTTCCGACAATGCTGAAAGCTACAAAAATGCACCAGAGTTCAGAGGGTATACCCGTTGGTTGTCTGAGCCTTTGCTTGCCATTTCTCAAGACTTCACAGTGTATGAGAGGATGCAAACTTAGAAGTTAAAAAGTTAGTTGCATATCCTTTACAGGACGTTGCAATCAACACCAGCAATTTTTTTTTTTTGCTGTTGTGATCTCTAGGCAATTTTATGTCCAGTAGTTTGCTTACCGGCATGGCACATGATTGATGGATGAAGTTTGAGATTGCTTTCTGAACGACCGGCATCCTTACCATTTCGTAAAAAAGCCAACTCATCGCGATGTGCTGCCAAATCGCGCGCAGCTGTGTTTCGAACGCCGATTTACGGGATCACGAACCGCGTTCGTAACCCCTTCGCCACAGAGCCGGCTTAGAATAGCAATGAAAAAACAAAAGAATCCTAGATGGCATCATCATCATCATCAAGTGCCGTGCGACTGGCGTAGGCGTTCATGACTTTCCACAGATCTTACTCTTTGGTTTTATGGATCAGCTCTACCGCTGATATTCCTCCATGCCACCGTCGCAATCCATCCAGCATCATTTCTCGTGGTCTGCCTCTGCCTATCTTTCCCTCAAATCTTTCCAGTTGTCACGATGTTCTCCAGCGCCTCTCTTCTCATCACATGACCAAAATTAAAACTGTTTGTCTCTTTCTTATTGTTGTATATAGTGTTCTAGTTTCGTTAGCCTCTTTAAGGCATTCGTTGTTAGTTACTCTGGCAGTCCAAGGAATTCGCAACATTCGTCTAAGGAACCTCTTCCTAATTTGTTCAATTATATTCCAAGATTCACAGCCATACAGCTAAATATGTTCTATATGGCAACAATCAACTAATCGGCGAGATGCTGCAAGGAACTTCTTAACGTGTACGTACGGCAGGAGATGGTGATCAGTATAGGTCGATGAGTGTTATTGCTACAATGGTGACACCCTGGCCGCTAATTCCTGGTTAACTCTTGAGGAGATTAGATAAAATATTTCTCAAATTGTATCCCTTTGACCACAAATTAAGAGCATGCATCTTTCCCATTGCAACATACGCCTGTGAGACCTGGACACTTACTAAACAAGCTGAACAGCGCATAAATGCTTTTGAATATAAATGTTATAGACAAATTCTAAGAATATCGTGGATAAAGAACAGAACAAATACACCCAAACTCCAAAAGCAGAATAATGAAGAAGGTTGGCTATTAAAGAACAAAGAAAATTGATATATTTGGTCACTTGAAACGTCACGAAAGTTTGGAGAGAACAATAATGGAGGGGTATATGCCTGGGAAGAGACGAAGAGGAAGGCCAAAGAGAAGATGGGTGCAGGATGTGGCGGAGGATCTCCAGATGGGTGTATCGAACGCGTGACATTTCGCTTATGACCCAGGGGTTTTCCGGGAGGTTGTTATGGGAGCGAGGTTCTGCAAAGGACACGCTATTGAATGAATGAATGAATGAATGAATGAATGAATGAATGAATGAATGAATGAATGACCACAAATTGTAATATAAATCTGAAAAAAAGACTGAATGCAGAGTGGCTTGATTAAAAGGTTTAAAACGTTAACGGCGAGAGAATCGACCTCATTTTACGGGGTTTTATCCCAAATGGCTCGGTATCTCTCCACAGAGATCGGTATCTGTCAGAGTCTCACATGGAGTCGGTAGAAACATAAAGATAGAAGGGAACTCGAGAAGGGACATAACCCCAATACAAGGGAGACACACTCGAATGCTCGAACAATCTAGAGCCTTCGAGAAACATAGGTCAGTTCGCCTACAGCTCCGTGGACACGCTGACCGCGTGCCAAGACCTGTTCCACGAGAAGCTCGAGGAGAGTTACAGCCCGTGTCCGAGACACGTTAGAGGGCGGACGCCGACTGGACATCGAACAAGCAACAGGGCTTAACTTAAGGGGGACTTGATAGATTAAACACAAGTGTATTTAGGAGTGTTACTCGCTAAATAGATAGATGATAGAGTTTGTTGTAATGATTATGTATGATGGATTTGTTGTGAACTCCTATGATCATGTTCGCCACGTAGCTGGCTGCGAAAACCATTCTTCGCCAGCTTACTGTAAATAAATCATGTCAGATAGTATCAGAACGGAGTTTGTTGCCTGTATGAACCCAAGTATCATTCCCCTAGGTATCTAGGACGTTGACAGGCTATTTGGGGGCCAAGCCGGTTTTGGCAAGCGCAAGCTTCACTTTCCCGACAGCTCTTGGTTTTGCCAAGTAAAATATATCAACTTTCATACATAACAAAGTCTAGAACTTTGCAGCTACTATTGTATCATCTATTAATGAGCTATCGTTGTCCTTCTAGAAAAGTAATTAAATAATGATGTTCATGAAATTTGACATTGACATGACTGGACAATTACAGTGACAATTACTAATTTTTTTTTATTCCAACATCAGATTGTTCTGCGAAAGATTGTGTGTATGTAAACTGTTCTCCAGCAGTGGCGAGAAAACGGGGGAACCAAACAGCACTACAGCCAAGAAACCAGTAAATAAGATAAGTCCCATTTCATGCTCATTGTATCCCTAAACGATACTCACCATTTTTTTCATTGATGTGTGACATATATGTCATCATCTCGCAGTCTTTTCCAGCAGACGTTGCTAGGATGCGCTACCTGCAGGCACGAGGCTATTAAAATTTCGACGGGAAAATTAACAAAACGAAATTTCGTTTCGTTTTAAGTTAAATGATTGGCCGCGCCCCGGAAACACGGGCTTAATCTAGACAAAGGCTTGGTAGACAAAGCGGTCTGGTCAATCGCCATGTTTCTCCAATGGTAGCGGGTGACCCATTGTTAGTGGGTTAATTATTAGCTACGTATTCTCTGCGTTTTAGCGCTAGAGATGGCGGTGGAGTATTGGCACTAGTCACCATGCTTCGCACTGGATTTATAGTCAACTTGTTTGGATTTAGAGGCAGGAAACTGGGATATCAGCCTCCTCTAATATTATACAAAGAGTGCTGGTTACTGCTACTCACCCTGAACCTGAATGTCAATGCCTGGATACTTAACGGATTTTAAATATGCTGAAGTGGATTCCCTACCTCTGGGAACTTAAAGACGGTGTTAAGCTTTTCAATGTCTGCAAAGACATGAGGCATGCCTGGCCTAGATGGATACAGAGTATAACCTCTTCTAAAAGTCACCGCCTAATTCCACATTCAACTGTCATATTCCAGAGGCTCATGGATAGTCTGGAATTCACCATCATTTACCAGTATGGATTTACCAACTGATTGTGTGAACTCCCAGCTTCCTTTGAATCTTCTCATCCATCATATCCCAGACATGGATAATCAAGCACATTACCAACTCCCGTCAATCAAGTCGTATATTCAGCTGAAGAAAGAATAACCTACATCTTAACCCAGAGAAAGGGGCTGGAATATTCATGCCCCATTCAAGTTAGTTCTGTCAGGAAATTCTAATGGATTATGTGATGTCACTCCTCATCCAAAGAGATACTGAAAGTGTTTGTGCCTGATCCTGATCGAATCAATCACATGGACTCCTGTGTGTCACGCCACGCCAGAATGCTTCAGACTTATTTATACCTGTCTGTTATATCACCCTGGAACGCTCCTAGCCCAGTGACTTAGCAACTGTGACTTGAGAGATTACAGTATATCCACATTGGATTCATATGGATTACTCCTACATGTTTTTCGCGATGGATATATGATCCAGAAGTGAAAGTTCTGTGTGTGTGTGTGTGCAATCCCCAATTTTCTAAATAGGTGGATATATGCAAAGCAGCTGTTTTCCTGGATTATAGAGAGTGTGATTATGGCCAGACTTTTTCTAGTGGATAATGAAGGAGAGGAAGTCATCATCAGACCCATAGGATAGTTCTAGAGACACATTAGATAGATTTTCTTTATCTATTTCTTTGTATGGATTATTTACTTTGTTTTGTGTTTGACACATGTATTTGATGTGAACCTTTTTTGGGGAAATATTTTTTGGGACTTCTGGTTTGGGTGTATACTTTGTGTGCATTGCCTGAATATGAATAATTTCTTTCATGTATATGTCATATTGTAGCCAACAGGGTTTTCCAGAACCCAAATGTTTTCCACAATACAATTGTTTGTTTGTTTGGTTTAACCAAGCCTTGCAGTTACTTCATTGTTAACCTGTTGTTCCAAAATTGATGTTTATAGTCCAGTTATTGTTACTGTTATGTGATACAGTGAGTTATTGTTACTGTTATGTGATACAGTGAGTCATTGTACTGGTTTTATCTAACAGTGGCTGTTTTTCCTCTGTCAATGTAATCCAGTTGTTGCGTCTAACATGGGTTGTTGTCCCTCTGTTGTATAATACTGTGGATGTGCATGACAGTGGATACTTGTCATTGTTTATATATATATGGGAGATTAAATGTGGGGCGGGACACTTACACATAGACACACCCTCTGGGTAGAGTGATTAGTACTCGGGTGTCTGTGGTAGAACTACCCGGATCTCCCAGCCTTCTATGGGAAATATTTCTTCTATGTTAGTGTTGAACTTGCACCCTTTTCTGCCTTGTTCAATACTTGAGGGTTACGAGCCAATATATTAATTCCTATAGAGGGCGTGTTTGGGTTTTAGACCCCATTCATACTGAATACCCCTAGCGAAACTTGTCCTTATTCTAATTTATTATATTTACCACCCTACATGATGTAACATTATTTCTATGTATTGCTATTAATGATATATATATATATATATATATATATATATATATATATATATATATATATATATATATATATATATATATATATATATATATATATATATATATGCAAATTTCATAACCATGTGAACTGGTTCGTTAGAAAGTTTGAATGTAAACATTAAGAGATATAACCAATTTTTGGTACACCTCACTTTTTCCAGAGGGATTTAATTGCTATAAATTTAACATTAGCTAAAGTTACAAGATGTCAACATTAGAACACTGCATCGAATTAGGAATTAAATTAGGTTACACCGCCGATAAACTTTCAGAATGGGCACAAAAGACACATTTAGAAAACATAGCACGAGAAGATAGGGCAACGGAAAGAGAGGAGAAAAAGATGCAAGCGGAAAGAGAGCAGAAAAAGATGCAGGCGGAAGAGAAAAAGATGCAAATAGAAGCTGCTAGCAAACAAGCTGAATTAAACACAGAAATAAAAAAGTTAGAATTAGAAACACAATTAACATTGAAACAAATGGAAATTGACTCCACCTTAGAAATTTCAGTAAACAAATTAAGGAGCAAAGAAGAGGAACAAAAATACAACAAATATAAAGGATTAATCAAACCGTTTTGTTCCGGGGGTTCAATAAGTGCATACTTAGAGAACTTCGAGTGTTTGATGTCTTACCATAACGTTTCAAAGGTCGATTGGGCGTTTATTTTGATGAGAAATTTAGCATTAGAGCCCTTAAAAGTGATAGAAACAATTCCACAAGACATGAGGAAAGATTATGACTATTTAAAACAAATAATACTACAACATTTTTCACTAGATACAGCAGGCTATCAGTTGCAGTTTTCAAAATGAACACCATCACCTAACCAAACGTTCATAGACTACGTGTCTACAGTCCAAGATATTTGTACAAAATGGATAACTTCAGCGAAAACAAATAACAACTATGATAAACTAAAAGACCTAATAATAATTGATAAGATCATGAACACCATACCAACTCCTTTCTCGAAATTTCTAAGACAAAGTGATTGTAAGACTATTCAAGAAGTCGAAAATAGAGGTAGTGCATATTTCACAGCTAACCGTGATATTTTTCAGCTAAATATGAGTCAGAATGAAACAGCAGCTGTCACAAACACCAAATATTCAAAACCAAATGAGAATAGGTTCAAACAACACTCTAAATTTACAAAACCAGTCCTGTGTCAATACTGTCATTTGACCCACGAACAGTACGCAATTTGTGATAAATCACCAACGTAGCCACATCACCTTCAAATGATGGTGGAAAAACAAAAATAAAAACAAACAAAAGAAACGCGTATAAGAGAGCGGTCAAATGCTACTTCTGTCTAGCTTACGGGCATTATTCAGGACGTTGCGACGGTCACAAGATGATGAAGCAGGCCAATGCTGCATTGATAGATACATCTGCGGATGAAGAAATTGAAGAACTGAATGAATGTGACATCCAGAATGAAATTGCGAGTGAGTCAGGTAATGCGGTAGAAATCATTAACACCATCAATAATAACACCTGTAATACGTGCAGAAAATTTCAGTTGGATACAACCTTGGAATGTGGCCATACAATCCCAATATCCAATGAAATGGCCAACGCAACCTTAGCGTCTAAAGGCAAGTTAAAATTTGTGAAAGGTTTTGTGAATAACAAACTATGTACATTAATGCGTGATAGCGGAGCGACTCTTTGTGGGATTAAAAGAACATTAATCAATGACAAAGACTACACACACAACTACGTGACATGTCGCACATTCGCAGGCACCATCGAAAGATACCCCCTAGCACTGGCCGAAATTCAGACACCTTTTCTATCAGGACAAGTGCTATGCGCAGTATTGGAAAAGCCTTGCGCGGATATTATACTTGGAAATCTTCCTAATATAAGATCCTGCTCTGAAGAAGAAATC